>JARQOC010000007.1:153178008-153778008 GCA_033576535.1 Allobates femoralis
AGATACTCTGTCTGTATGTATCTATTTCCCCCTATCTTTCTATAATCCTACTAGTTATAGGTTATGTTGACTGTATACCCCTGAGAACCTCTGTGATCGAAGGGGAAATTCTGTTTTTGGTCACTCCTATTTCTCTTGAAAGAATATTCTTTGTCATACGTTCCTTATTCCCTATAATGGTATCTGATCACTCATTAGATTTTCACACTTGTTTGGAGTAAGCAAGAATCTGGAGAGAAAATCAAGTGCACCCATCGCTGCGTGTGACAGCGAGAGACCAATATATCTAAAGGGTTGAGAATGCGCAAAATAGGGTCTTATCTTTTTTAGACAGATGTGTGATGTTAATATTGGTATTGCTCACCTGATGTGGTTGTGTGGCACACAACCAGCGTAATCGCTCAGGAAAAAAACAGCTGCTGCAGGGACCGTACTTCCACAGGATGCGGTGCTCAAATCACAGGTAGTTTTTCGGACGAAGTACCTTTATGTCCGCGCTGCTGTCAGAAAAGTATACCACCGACACGGGATGTCTAGGTATTAGAGATGATTTATTTCCTTATTTCCAACGCGTTTTGGAGCCACGTGCCGAGCGCCTTCCTCAGGGAAGGAGCTCGACACGTGGCTCCGAAACGCATTGGAAATAAGGAAATAAATAATCTCTAATACCTAGACATCCCGTGTCAGTGGTATACTTTTCTGACAGCAGCGTGGACATAAAGGTACTTCGTCCGAAAAACTACCAGCGAGAGACCAATGACCAGCGACCTCACAGGCTGATAACCATGGTAAACACGCGCGCTGCCTAGATACCCGGTGTTTATCATGGTTACCAGCACTAAGCAGGGAGGACGCTGGTAACCATGATAAACAGCGGGTATTTAGGCAGCGCGCGCTGCCTAGATACCCGCTGTATCCCATAGTTACCAGCTTCCTCCCGCTTCCAGTGATGTGGAGGTGGCTCCCTGGTCGCTGAGGAGATCTGCCTGTTTGACAGCTCCCCAGCAACCAGGTAGCGACGCTCCAGCGATCCCGGCCAGGTCGTTATCGCTGTCGGATCGCTGGAGCATCGCTCAGTGTGATGGGGCCCTTAGTATACTCCAACTAAATCACCTTTTTTTGTTGATATGATTCTTACATTGAAGTTGCCAATGCAAAATTTGACTCTTGGATTAGAAAGTTGTGGTTATTTTCTTTCAGACATAGTAGCAGACTTGTGATTGTGGGCTGTGTCCGATATTGCAGGTCAGTTCCATTGGACACAATTTATGGACAAGGGTGGTGTTGCCTAAATAAGAAACCATTCTTTTACATTTGGGGGTTCACAATTAATCTCTCATTACATGTTGAATAAAAAACAAATACATCTTTAAAATCATTGTCATTCATTCACTTCACTGTTTAGTAAATTCATAGAAGCACATTTTTTGCTACTGTTCACAAAATAAAACATTCTTCATTCTTTGAAGTCTGATCCAGATAGAACAGGTGCAGAAAGATTCATGGTGTACCTCAATATGCTCAAATATGTTACAAAGGGTTTTTCTGTTGGATTTTATACACATTTTTCATTATTGTTTTTGCTTTTCAATTTCATGTTATGTTATGTTCTTTCTCCCAATCATTTACAGAGCTAATTTATTCCATAACTGAAGAAAAAAGACATGGACCGAGCATCCAAATATAATACATTGATCTGTTGCCGCAAAGCAAAGCAAATGAGGTTGTTAGTTAATACTGTAATCAAAATGTATAAAGCCCACTGCCACTTCTCGAAAGTTTTGTTAATTTTGCCTAGCTGCAATAGAGTAATGCATAATGTTTGTAAGGAAAAAACGTGGACCGCACATCCAGTCATGTTGTAGAGATGTGGTTATATTGAAAAGGAATCGGAAAAAATGGACTTGCATGAAACCGAACTTGTTCTGCTTCTTTTTGGATCTGTACTACTTTTTTTGTGTTGAAAAAAATGCATGAAAATCTGCATCAAGCTATGTGATTAAGGCAAAAGACTGTGCAAACTGCTTTATTATGTATGGGGAAAAAACAAAAGACATACGGTATGTAGTTTATCAATAAGGGTTTCATAGATGGAGGACCCACCCTGAGACTCCTTAAGGTTTGCTGTCCCATCAATCAGGTGATAAGGGTACATTCACACAACCTTGTAAATTAGTACAAGATCAGACCACAATGCTGGGACTGGTCATGGCTCTTCCCTCCTAAGCATGACAGTTTCATATATTTCAATGCAGCTGTCATCTCTAGGTTCAGAGACACGCTTCCAGTCTGATCTTGGACCAATTTATTCTGTCATCTGAATGCACCTGTTATGTCTTGGTCTAAGCACTCGATCTGTGGCTTCTTGCTCTGGAGTCAGTTTCCTTCTCTGCTGAGCCACATCCTGTTCAGTCTCTATTTAAATACTGATGGCTCTTTTATCTTTGCTTCTTCCTTTGGTTTGAGGTTAGTCAGGTGTTGTCACTTGCTTATATTGTCTCTGTCCTATCACATCCTGGGTGGCTATTTTTATACTCGCCTTGCACCAGCCTTCTTGCTGGCTATACTTGTATGTGGATTTCTGCTTAGGAGATCCAGCCCTACAGCTGAGGGATTTTGCCTGTTAGGCAGAGACCAGTGTTGTATTTGCTCTGTGTATTTCTCATTTGCCTTCATTACACCTATCTTCTGTTTTCAGTTAGGTTTGTAGGAGGTTTCTTTGCTTGCATCTATTATTTCTCCTTTGTCCACTTACCTTTGGTTTTTATCTACGCTTGCACACTTTCCTTATCCTGATTAGTTGTATGTAGGGACCTCCCCTCTGATTCCTCAGGAGGATCGAGAAAAAGCTTGATGGCCTTTTAGGGAGTCGGGTCTGAGCTGTGGTTTCTAATTGTTCAGCTATGGACATTCTAGTCTGTACAGGAACCTGTAGGGTGTGGCTGCAGTGGTTTAGGCTTTGTTTCTCCCTGTAGCCATTTGTGAGTTGATACGTGTATAACAACACCCTTGCAGACCTTGTGTTTTGGTGGTTGAATGGATTAGTTGTTTGCTTGTGTCTTTAGACCCATCAGTTTTAGTATGTGGAAGTTATGGAAACAGTGGAGCAAGGGCTCTACCCATAAGAAGATCTCCATGTGAATTGAGCTGCACTCGACAGGTCTTTGGGACTCTTGGTCCTAGCAATCGGAGAGTTATCTAGTTGATAAGTGATTGCTTCCAAACTTGAGAATATGTTTTTAAGTACAATAATGTTGAATTAATGCATGGGCTTTGTTTTGTGCAAGTGTTACACACTGACTTACTTGTGCACATAGTCCTATAGTGTTTAACAGAAGCTTGGACAAACGTTTTATGTGACCTTGAAGGCACAAGAGCATTATATGGTCAACAAGCTAATTCCAAGCAATTAGGGAATTATTTGTTGCATAAAACCTTCATCAAGCAACATAAATAACTATGCCGGCCTTTCCCAACAGCACAAGATTAATTCTGCAGCGTGGAAAGTGGATTGCAAGTATTAGAAACAGGTTAATGAGAATATTCCACTGTAAACTGTTTTCTTGATCTGGGCAATGGGCTTAGCCTGTGCTCCCTAATTAGTTCAGATAAGAGTTTGATCTCTGCACGAAGGAGAATGATACGGTTTAATTTCAAGGCTTGCCATGCCAGCTCCAGAATAAGCTTACAATCTGCCTTTTACTTCAAGGGCAAGAGAATAGAGTCCGAGCAAATCTATTCCATCTCCCACCTAGATGAAGTAAGAGTGAATAGCTCATAATTGAAATTATACCTTCATTGTGTATTCTAAATGATTTATTCTTGCCTGGTACTTTTCTGGATTGCAATGGTTGACATAATATATATTCTTAAAGGAAACTCAATAAAGTAAATTTGTAATTACAGTGCATTATGTTCCTTATTCTGATCCTTAGTTACAGTCTGCACTATCCTTCAGTGTTGTACTCACAACTCTGCTGGTTGCTACTGGAAACGGCAAACTTTTGAACTGATTTGATTGACAGCTCCTAAACACATACCGTAAGTGCAATTAGTAAAGGGCATAATATAAGTATTTCTGTAGTCATAATATAAGTATACTTTCTACAATACAAATCGCTAGGGAAAACTCTCTGCATACACTAAACAAGCAATGAGACATTAATGTAGAATTCAAATAAATCCGTTAATAATCCTAAAAGTTAATTATACTACCAATCAAAATGTAACTACTCAGTGGGGGTAGCCAGAATATATATATAAAGCAGGGTGTAAATTACAAACTGTCAGCATTTTGTAGTCTAGATACACGCAGAGATTTTATTTAAAAGCTCGAACAAGCCTTTTAACGTAACATTTTAGCATTTGAATAAAAGGTGTCTTAATACTATTAACCTGCAGATATGGGGTTAATCTGCAGGTTAATAGCATTATGAAAGTGCAGCATTTGGGAGAAAATGAACTTTGTTCATCCGAGAGCCGCGAGCTTTAAGTCATGTTGTGAATCATGTAGCAATTTTAGATATCCAGTGGCATTGAAGTTTCCATTGATGAAGAATAGCCCTACTATCTTTGTACCCCATATACCACACCATACTATCAATTGTTGTGTTCCAACAGTCTTGCCTGGATCTATCCACTGTGGGTTAGTGTCAGACCAATAGCGCTGGCTTTGTTTGTTAACTTCACAGTGTACAAAAAAGTTTGCCTCATCGCTCATCTGAAGGTAATTGTCTATGCTGTGATGATACGAGATGTGCAGCATCTGAAACAACAATCCTGGAAGCCTGTGCAGCATTTCTTCTGCGGTGTTGCTATCAGTGTGTCAAGAGTGGGAGAAGAGGGTTGTATTGCCAATCCAACACAATGGGCAGCACTTTGAACACATTTTATAAATGGTCATAAACTTGTAAATAACTCATGAAAGAATAAAGTGGCATTAAAACCAAGCACACTATTGTTTTTCTTATGAAATTCTCAATAAGTTTGATGCATCATATGATCCTCTTCCCATTGAAAGAAATTAAGTTGGATCCAAAATGGCCAACTTCAAAATGTCCGCCATGGTCTCTACCCATCTGGAAAAGTTTTCCCCCTCCCATATACTAATGTGCCACAAACAGGAAGTTGATATCACCAACCATTCCCAATTTTATTTAGGTGCATCCATACAAATGGGCCGCCCCGTAGTGTTCTTATTTCTATACAAGTACGTGAAAAATTTTAAAAAGTTACCCAAGGATTCCAAGATTTATCATGTAAATGTTTATTAAAAGTAGTTTGTAGAGCAACATAGGGGGCTCTCTGACTCTTTTTCTCTTCATTCCTCCAGTTATTTTCTAATTTATTTTCCTATATTATACTCAATGTTCTGGTGAGGAGCAGACAAGCTCCCGCTGGTACAATACCTTTATGTTTCATTCAAAGTATGATACATTGTAATCTCCCTTTTTTCAAAGACGTTCAGTGATCCTTTTTTTGGGTGCCAATAACTGTGTTTTGGAACCTGAAGTGCAGGATTCTTCTTTCACTGGAATGTTGATTTGGTTTTATGTTTATTTGGGCTCCTGTTTATTTTGTTTTTTTTGCAATTATGTGATGTTTATGCTTTTTTGGATTCATTGTGTCAGCTAACTGCTCTATAGTGGTCTCAATGTATGACGATCGATTACATAGGGTACATGCCTTATGTTTTTTGTGTATGCAAATTCTGTGCATTAGAGTTCTTTTGCATATTTTAGAGGAGTGGTTCTACTTCTTCCACTTTTATCATACACCTAAATATTACATTTTAAATCTTAATCTAAAATGTACTATAACATCAACATAATAATAAAACCATTGATAGGTGAAGGAAATAACTAATGATGGGACAATGACATCTCTCAAAAGCTTAGGCCTAATCTGCAAGATAATAGTGTTGCAAAGCCGCAGTGCCGCCTCACCACAGCACCCGCTCCACCAGCGTGAAATCATTGTGCAGCAGCCGGTGCCAGACATAGCAGGGTCTGGGGAGCAGCAGTGGCCGGACCAGCAAGTTGCTGACACACCATCAGAGATCAGGGGCCGCTAGGGCATGACAGCTCTGCTCTGACAGCTGTGAGGGGCAGGGCACAAGGAGATAGACAGGAGAGGGTCAATCTCCTCCGGACCACGCACCCCCACTTCTTCTATGGGCCCCATCTCCAGTCAATCTCCTCTGGGCCCCACCCCCTCACCTCTTCTGCAGGCCCTGGAAGTCCTTGCACAGCGTGGGAGCCAGAAAAATATGAAAAATGGAGCCTCTGAAGCTGGTGGTGAGTGGTGAGTAGTGTGTGTGTGTCTGGCTGTGTCTGTGTATGGCTGGCTGTGGATGTGTGTGTGCATGGCTGTGTGTATGGCTGGCTGGCTGTGTGTGTCTGGCTGTGTGCATGGCTGGCTGTGTGAGTTTGTCAGTGGCTGTGTGTGTGGCTGGCCGTGTGTCTGTGTCTGTGGTGCTCGCTGTGTGTCTGTCTGTGGCTGGCTGCGTGTGTGTGGCTGGCTGTGTGTGTTTGTGAGTGGCTGTGTGTGTGGCTCGCTGTCTGGCTGTGTGTGGCTGCTGTGTGTCTGGTTTTAATGTTATGGCTGTTTTTAAACACATACTGTGTCCCCTGCATGCAAATGAGCTTTTCTGTAGGCGGAGGAATGTTGACTTTCTAGTGCCACCTATCAAAAACAGCTGCCCAATAAATTAATGTCAATTATGTGATCATGTAATGACAGTAGTTCTTTTAGTTTTTTGCCTATCTGCAATGTCTGTAGCGATATCTTTATTTTTTTTATGAATGTGGCTGCATTAGGCTTTGTTTTATGTGTGACAAGCTGTGTTATTTTTGGCAATGCTTTAAGGTACATATAAATTAAACTGGAAAAAAAACACACAATTTTTTTCTGTGGTGGGGACTCTACTTTTTTTTCTCTTGCATTCCATTTATGTATCTTTGATTTTTACATAATTTCTTCCCAAGAGCTCATTAAAGATCTTAGGAACTGTTCTTTTTTTTGCTTGCTTTTTCTTTGTTACAGAGTGCAATATAAATGTATCACTCTCACCAACAAAGCTCTACACAGTTTTGCAGCTGCAACATCTCCTCCCTCATCACTATCAACTACCTGTGCCCTCTGTTCTGCAAATGACCTAAGACTGATACCCTCAATAATCCGAACCTCCCACTCCCATCTCCAAGACTTCTCTTGAGGTACACCAATTCTCTGGAAGGTACTACCAAGAACAATTCAGTTTAATTCCCAATTTCCACACTTTTAAGGGGTCCTACAAACTTATTTCTTTAGATTACGGTAGCCTTTAAACTCACCTCACTAATCTAATTATTCCCATTCTGCCCTTTACAAAATTTTCTTTCAAACAGATTCCCTTGTATCATCTGGCTGCACCCTTCATGCACTTAATAACACTTTATCTGTACTTGTACACTTACTGGCTGGTGACCGGTTCATGCAGCATTATGTGATTCACCTATTTATTATATTGATGGCTGGACCACATATGACGACACTTTTTAACATGTACCTTTTGTGATTACCCCTATTACCTCATAGATTGTAGCTTGTGAGCAGGACCCTCACTCCTCTTGGTAGCTGTTGAATTGTGTTGCTCTGCCTTGTCTCATAATATGTTTGGTGCTACATAAATAAAAAAATTATTATCATTATTTCCACTGTTACTAGAGCATCAACATGAACCGCAGTTATGGGGAAAAAACAGTCCAATACAGTGACACATGTCTCTGGAAGCACTGATCTCTGTCTACTAGGGCCTTGCAAAGACTTATCGACAGGTATGGTAAAGTGAGAGACAGAAATGGCAATAAACTGCTTCTGTCTTCTTCACAGGGTCCCAGCTGTGTGTGATAGTTGGAGGGTTGAACTGCTGTTGCTAGATTGAAGGAGCTTTGACCCGGTGCCATAAAGTTTACAATAGTATGAGGGTGGGAGGTTAAAACCCAGGACTAAGTGCCGTAAATGTATTGAACTTGATCCTGATGAAGTTAACAAGCTTTGCAACATTACTAAGGCAATTAGGTCAAACCAGAGCATTTTGAAAAAGTAGAAGATGGTCATACATAGCTTCAGGTACTGATTAACTGGATGAGAAACCTTTGACAAATATCTAGAGGATACTGTAACTTGCTGATGGCAATCTCTGCCAGGAGAAAAAGTATAACCCTATACCTCATCATTTATAGCAAATGTCATTATTTGCATTTTAAGCTAAATTCCATATTGAAGAAACTTCACTGTTTTGTTCTTTGTACTCGTGCAGACACTTCTCTAAAATTATTGGCCTCTACAGACTTTTCTTACTCTTTTCCCATCTTGCCTTGCAGAATGTAAGCTTCTGCTTGAGGTGATACAGTCTCTTGATGCGAAAACTCCGTGTTCCACTAATCTTCTCTTTCTCCTTTTTATAAGATAAGCTGTATCCTCCAGCCACTGAATTATTAGTAATATAGTTATGTCCCCTGTTCCATTTATTTCTTTGTCTATTTGTCAGATAAATAAACAAGGAGGCGGATTTAGGGAAAGTAGGGCACATACTCTTCATTCCGGTTTACACATTATAAAACAAAAATAGTCACAGACCGAGCTCTCTCTACAGATCATTATCCAGGATAAAAACACTGTCATTATCACGGCGTTGTAACTTATTACTGTAGCTCCGCACTCAGTGATTATTCAATTAATTCCCAACCAGTTTCAACTACAAATAGGAAACTACAGAAAAACAGTATATTATCTGCAGCGTACAAAATAAAGATAGGAAAATGTATCAACTGTAGATGTAAATTCACAATAACATGAAATATTTGCATAATACTTTAACTTCATCTCATTTTTAGCTGTAGTTAAACATTATAATCAGTATCATGGTTGTTCAGCAGATATATCTACAATATTTATATCACTATCTGCCAAATAAAAGGATATGTTGAGAGATGTGCGATTGAATGCTGAGCTCCTATCAATCACATTGCTTCCTGAAGTGAGTGTGTCCGGGTATTCCATCAGGAGGAATTCCCAATAGAAACCTTGAAGGTATGCACTCATGCTACCTAGTGTTATTGGTCACCCCGTCCACTACTATTGGTTAATGCGGCATTAATTGGGATAAGGGTAAGGGAAACTCGCATTGCACTCGGACCAGTGTTGCCCTATCGGGCAGGGCACACTGGTGCGAGTTCCCCGCACTTAACTCGCATTGCGAGTCAGAAGCAAGTGCAGCCCGCAGTGCGCACGTAAAGATCTCCAGCTCACCCCCATACAGCACACTGTGCAATATTCGCATGAGTGTGCTGTTAAAATCGCTTCAAACTGTCAAAACGGGAACTTGAATGTACCGCTTTCCCTGTACATTAATCAATAATGTTTCCAGCGCTGTCACAGCAGTGCTGAAACATTATTGTTTAATAAACTCCGTTAGAAATCTAAAATAATAAAGTTCTGTATGTTTTATTAATTTTAACCCCCTCTGCAGGCTCTGCGCTACATGTCGGCACAGAGCCTGCAGATACGGCTATTACAAGCCGGTGTCAGAAGGGTTAATTTGCTGTGGGTGTGCTGCCATCATGTATACACAGAGTATATAGACTCTGTGTATATATGGTGACAACACACCATGGCAGTGCAGGGGTTAATTTCTTTATTTTTCTGCTCCTGCTCTGGTGAAGTTTCAGGACCTCGGACAGCTCACTGCAGAAGGATAGCGGCTTCACAGTACTGTATAATCACCCGACAATTGCCGGGAGCAGAAAAATAAAGAAATTAACCCCTGCACTGCCATGGTGTGTTGTCACCATGTATACACAGAGTCTATATACTCTGTGTATACATGATGGAAACACACCCACAGCAAATTAACCCTTCTGACACCGGCTTGTAATAGCCGCATCTGCAGGCTCTGTCCCGACATGTAGCCAGAGCCTGCAGAGGGGGTTAAAATGATTAATAACATAAGAACTTTATTATTTTGTTTTTTAACTGAGTTTATTAACAATAATGTTTCAGCACTGCTGTGACAGCGCTGGAACATTATTAATTACTGTCCTGGCAAAGCGTAAATTCAAACTTGCCGGCTTTGACAGCCAGCGAGTTTAAACTCACAGCAAATGCTGTCCACGGTCCTTATGGACACGGACAGCATCACACATGCACTCACACCTCAACTGCAGCACATTCACATGAATTGCAGACAGCACACTCCACCACACTACGCACATCACTCGCTCTGTGTTGTGATGCCGGGGCACGACAGTGTGTCCTTCAGCCTAATAAGCAGATTTATAGCTGATTTGTGGTCATTTATTGCCACAGGTTGCGTAATGTAAATGGACCCTTACTTGAAGCGAATGTAGAAGACTATAAATACATGGCTGGCTATTCCCTGAAACAAAATGATGTTAGATTTACTTGAATTGTGCTGCACTGTAATTTCAGATGCAGTTTATGGACCAGAGTTTCTCTATTTCTGGAGGAAAGCAGCTGTTTTTCTAATCAGATATCATTTACTACACCTTAAGGGAATATATAACATATGTTAGTTTTGATAATTAATACCAGATAGTGAAACATATTCTTGTAATCTGTATTTATTTTCTCATTGTACTTTTATTTTGTTTTTACTGTTTATGACTATCAGGGCGCCCATCTTGTCTGGGCAGCTATAGACAGCATCTAAAGATAGCTTTAGAGCGCAGCAACATGGACCAAAGGAAAATGTTGTCTAAGATGTTCATTACCTTTTATAGTAGAACGTTCTGGGCATACTCTATGACTTTTGCAGAAGTCACTGTGCAGGGAGGGGGGAAGGTGAGCAATAACAATCGCCTATTAACACAGGATCGCACCATTGCTGTATGTATGAGCGTTATCTGTCATTGTAATCCTGTCTGTGATAATTTATTTAACCCCTTCCCGACCCTTGATGTAATGGTTTTCGTCATTGTCTGGTCTGTGAGCTTACATCATTCACCTGACATCTCAGCTGAGATGTTGGGCTTCCAGCACCGATCGGATCCACGATCCATTTGGTGCTGTTAACCTTCTGAATCCTGCTGTCATTCACTGACAACGGGATCCAAAACTGCCGTGGCAGGAATCCTGCAGTTCACTGCCAAAATGGGAGATCCCGCGATCTTATTGCAGGATCTCCGCTCAGTACCTGATAGCCCGAGGTCCTGGTGTGACCCCGGAAACTATATGGATTTGTTTCCTGTCAGTGGTTGGCAAGCACTACCAACCAATGAAAGTGAAACCAAGTGCCATATCCCAATGTTCTGCAGGTCATCGGGACATAGCACAAGCGCTCAGGTGCTACAGCAGTGTGGCGCCCTATGGGGCAGTGTAAAATCAAGAATTAATTAAATAAAAAGTTTTAAAAAATATGCAAAAAAAACACGAAAGTTTAAATTACCCCCTTTTCCCCCATTCAAAATAAAAGTATTAAAAAAAAATAAAATACACATACTTGGCATCGCCGCTGCCCGATCTAACAAGATATAAAATCAATTAATGAGAGCCCTAACTGCGTAACGGAAAATAAGGTCCAAACGCCAAAATTAAGGTTATTTTTGGTTGCCACAACATTGCTATAAAATGCAATAACGAGCGATCAATACAGCACATCCACCCAAAATTGATATCATTAGAAATGTCAGATCAAGCTGCAAAAAATAAGCTATCACACAGCCCCAGATCTTGAAAAATGAGAACGCTATGGGTCACAGAACATGGCGCAAAAAGTGCAATTCTTTTTTTTTTTTTTCAAACTTCTGAATTTTCTTTCACCACTTAGATAACAGTAAAAGTATACATAGTTGGTATCTACAAACTCGTACCGACCCGAGGCATCACACCGTCACATCAGTTTTACCATATAGTGATCATGGTGAATAAAAAAACCTAAAAAACTAACGTGAAATTGCATTTTTTTATGCAATTTCACCGCACTTGGAATTTCTTTCCCATTTTTCTGTACACTAAATGGTAAAATATATGATTGTATCTGAAAGTACAACTCGTCTTGCAAAAAACAAGCCGTCATATGTCTACATTGATGAAAAAATAAAAAAGTTGTGGCTCTATTCTGCAGAACAAACGTGTTAGTTTATTATTCGGTTCCCTGGCCAGTGTCAAAAACATCATAACTTAAAGGGTTTCTTCAAGAATGGGATAAAATGGATTCCCTGTTAAAAATGTAACTCTAGCCCATCCTAGTCACGTGCTAGAATGTGTGACAAACTAAAAACATACTGCTGCCTAGACCTATGTCCCAACTGACAAGAGCTGTATCACACACCTCAGCCATCAGCCAGAAGCACGGCTGTGAGGTGTGAAGAATTATGTTTTAACCCATATTATGCTAGATGGGGAGATCTCCAGCTTCATCCTCCTCCTTTGCCAGTCTGAACTATGTTCACATGCGGCGTAATGGCCGCATATTCCTGCTTTTACGTTGCGCTTCTGAGCGCTCACATAAAAGCAGTGCTAAACAAAGCTGGTTATGCTTTTCAGCAAAAGCTAGGGTGTGCAGATGCGGCGTTTTGCCGCACATTTTTGTGCTTGCGCACAAAAAGAATTGTCAAGCCAATTCTTTGCGCATTTTGTGGCTCGATTTCCCCATAGGCTACTTGATAACATGGCCTAGGGGAAAGCGTGTCAGGAAAAGCGCGGCGTTGGCATGCAGTCGCGCTTGTTTGCACGCAAAAAAGCGTCACTGCAAAATACGCAGCAAAAAGCACCGGTGCGAACGTAGCCTTATAGTAGTGCATGAACACTGACTGCACCCAACTTTAATACAAATAAACAATTAAGATAATGAAGCTGGAGGAAAAGATATATATTTTCACACATCGCGACCATGCTCCCGGCTGCCAAGTGAGATATGTGTGATACAGGTCTAGTCAATTGAGACACTGGTCTTGTGAACTGTATGTCTTCAGCCTGCAGACGGTCTTGACATGTAACTAGGACAAGCTGCAGTTTGAATTATACCAGGAACACCATTTTATCTCATTCCTGGAGAACTCATTTAATGGTTGTTAAAAAAGCTGACCAGGAAAAACAAGCTCTTTGGCCATTACCTCACCGTAATGTATGAGCATATATTGAAAGCAAAGTCTCAAATTGGTAAGTTAGGAGCTTTCTTCTTGCTCAGTTGGTTCTTGTAGTTAGATTTCATAATGTAAAACATATGCAATGGCAACAGGCTCCATGTAAGGACAGAAAAGGTTGACAGAGATTTTGAAGCATACATGTTTTTTTGGGTGACTTTAGAATAGGATATTATGTTTGTACTTAGGGGTGTTGGTTATTTTTTTACAGCAGTGCTCCCTGTTTGTTGGGGGCAGTATGTCCTGCTCGATTGATAGTTTTGACCATTGACATAGTCGCGCCACTGGCCCAAACTGCGCTCTTTGTAATGCTGCTGGCTGAGGCGGCTTTGACTCTTCAACACAGGTGGAGTATTGTTGCGCTGATGCATGATTCGAGGACTAACAGTTTGCTGTATCAGTATGGCCAGCTGCTGCTTGAGATAGGTCTTCTAAGCTCTGCTCATCATCGGCCACTGCTGCTAGACTGTAATGTAGGGGTCTCCTGTGGACCAGGTGAAGCTGCTGCTGGAGACGTGCTGACCTGGACTGTTCTTTTCTGCTGCCTGTGCAGTTTTAGCAGCAGATACCAAGTAGTTGGTGTATCCTTTCTGTCTATGTCCCATTACCTGTCCCCATGTCAGATTACATCAGAGGTGGCGTCTAGTGTAATCACCGTCCTTAGCACTAGACAGGCCTAGTGGAGGTGACGGACTAAGCTTGTGATGGCGGCAGGGGGAAGGACCCACATGCGCTCCAGGGGAATTCAGGGTAAGACACAGGTGCGTGCTAGGAGGCGTCCCATCTCCCACTCCCTATCGGCAGGGCCTTCCTTACCACTAATCCATCCCATCTTACCTTACCGCTGGGCGCTGAACATAATTTGGTCCAATCGTAAGGTCTGGAAACCATAATGCTAAATCCAAGAATGGGCCTTCACAAGAGAACGTCACACTGGTCCTGCTCCATGATTATGATGTGGTGTGGCACAGGGTAGTTGGGCCCATCTAGTCTTCATTCCAGGTACACTAACAGTTTGGCGTTACATTGATTTGGTTGTGAACCCAGGCCTGCAACATCTCTGGATTTGTCTCCCATTGAGCACATCTGGGACATGATTGATCAGAAATTTTCAAAGGCAGCTGCCAGCAGTGGATCTTGATTTGCTGAAGTGCATTCAGTTTTGCAGAACATTCCTCAGATGACTATTAATAACCTCACTGATGGCTGTAAAGTGTGGGAATTCCTGTATGTGGTTTTCATACACAACACTGAGCAAATTGAGATGTTTTGCACATTTTGTTTCCATTTTTTCATCTTTGGCAGATCATTAACGTATCAGTGATTTCTATAATTCCATGACTTTTCATTCTTGGTGCAGCAATTTATCCGTTGAGGAGTGTATTACAAAGGTTTTTTTATATTTGCTTGGACTACTGATTTATGGAAAATGTTCCGATATGGCAATGACTATTTAAAATGCTTTTCTCAGCAGGCAGTTGTTAACAGATAGCTGTGAACAAAAAAAGAGTTGTTACTATTTTATAAATGCTTAAAATAGTTATTAAATATATTTACAGTCATTGTTATGCAAGAATGATGTGCCAGTGACCCAAATCTGTGTATACATTATTATAGTAGCTGACTGCATTATCTGCCCTGCCTCTTGATAATGTGAGGACCATTATTATCTAGGAGCTTGTTGCTATGTTTCGTGCATTTGCAATTGCAAGTTATCAGCTCTGATTTTTGCATTATATTTGTGCACATTTCAGTCTGACATTGGTTGGCCAGGGCAGTTCAGTGTTTTGCTGAATTTTGGGATAATAGTTTTCAGAATATTAGCTTGGAGTCCTAGAGTAATATATTCAGTGTGGCAGATCCTCCTTGCACCATTATCAGTTAGAGATTAGAGAAAGTTGTGGGTGCTGGAGAGATATATTCTGCTTCCACTGGCAACAGGCAGAGCAGTCACAGGAAATTAAGTTTTGGCCAACCACATCCTCTGGAAGAAGATTGAATAAAACATGATTAACCCGTATGGGTTCATTGAGGATAAATGATTGTCCCTTGGCCACAACAGAAAAGCTGCACAGGCAGAATATATGTAGGTAGTATTCTAGTAGTTATATTGTCCAAAAGGGTGGAATTATTTACTGCAAAATTGATGTTAATATTGGTGGTGGCAGAAATTGTTGTTTAATGGATGGATGCACATTTGTAACTTCTTTTCCACCTCTGTGTAGTAAATTAAAGCAAGACCCAGCCCGACTCCATATCTACAAGACTATCTATCTCCATCAATATTATTCCATAATCAATTTAACTATTTCTCTTTAGTAGCTGTGTTGGGATTTAAAGCACCATTCCAACGTATTTTTTTATTTTACCTCAGCAGTGTTTCTTCTAATCTAAGTTCCCTGCACTTATTCTTATACCCATCTGCCACCGTCCTCACCTTTTATCTTCAACACTCTCGTCAGTCTCCAGCAGTTTGCGACCTGCCGGATGGCTCCAATATTTCATGCAGTGTGCCAGAGGTCACTTTTAATGCAAGTCTATATGGGCCTCATTCTAGCCTCATTGTGGCTCTCATAGACTTGAACTAAGAGCCTGTAACCATTACCTCTGACTACCATCTAGTCATAAGTTGTGGTGACAGCCGATAAAATATGAAGACGCTGATGAGTGAGTATTATACAACAATCAGGGACCTTAGGCTATGTTCACACTGGACGTTTATTATCCGTTTTTAGTGCTGCATTTTTATTTTTTTTAAATTTTTTGTTCAGACGCTGTGTTATTTCACTACTCTGTTACACACACGCACATACACACCCATGCACATAATGCACATATACATGCATGTACACACACATGCGCATTCACACACACCCACACACCCACATACATGTATACACACGCATACATTCACACACATCAAGGCACAGACACACACATGCATACATACGTTTGCACATGCACATCACACACACATACACACACATGCAAATACACGTGCATACATACACATACTTACAGGCACACACAAATGGACATGTATGCATACATTTCTGTACACACATACATATGCATATATATACATGCACATACATACACAAATGTACATGCACACACGCATATACATACGTGCATACATGCACACATATGCATACACACACTTGCACACATAGACACTGACATATGCATACGCATAAACACAAACACGCACACACATACACACAGTACAATGTCCCCACACATACACACGCAAGCACGCACATACACACACATGTACATACATACACACATTTGCACACACATACATATACACATACATGTACGCACATACACACAAGCACGCATACACACATTCCCATACACACACGTAAGAACACATACGCACACACATGCACATGTATACACACATGCACATACACATACATGCACATATACATGCCCATACACACATGTTCATTTACACCACCCACATACATGCATACACATGCACACATTCACACATCTAGGCACATACACACATGCGCATACACACATTTGCACTTGTGCACAACACGTGCAATACACACATGTACATGCGCATACTCATGCACAAACATACAGACACATACTTACAGGCACACACACAAGCACATACATGTGCATACATATATATGCACATACTTAACACACATACGCATACACGCGCTTGCACACATACAGACACATACTCACACATGCACGCACATACACACATGTGGCCACCATCTTTGGACACTCAGGTATACAAACATGGTGGCTATGTGATGCATCACACCACCCCACTGCAAGATTACATGATTACGTCAAGGGGAACTTGGTGGGAGCTAATAAAATGGATAACGAGGTGTGTCTTTCTATTTTGTATGTAAAAAAAGATTTCTCACGGTGTTGTGTTTTTTTCTCTTTATTGAAAGTATTGCTAATGGTCAGCTATCATACTGATGGCTGACATTAGCAATACAGCTGATATCAGATGGCAAAAAAAGCTGACATCAACCCCTTTATTACGCAGTCTGCCACCGCTACACGGCAGCTGGAAGAACGGGGTAACTGCTAATTTTGGTATCTCTCATTGAGGCGCCAATTCTGCACAGCTGTTGGCTGCAATTTTCCATGTGGGGAGCACAGAATGCTTGGACCTTACCACGCTGAGAATTCCAACCCTTAGCTGCCTGGCTTGGCTGGCAACAGAAAATACAACGAAGCTCATGCCAATTTTTTTTAGTTATTTATCTTAATAACTAACCACTTGGAGAAATTAGAACCGGATGGATAGAAGCCGCGCTGACCACAATAAGAGAAACAGAGTAACACACACACTCTGTTTATTCAGCCTACGCGTTTCGTGGCAAACAGGCCACTTCATCAGGGCTCAAGATTCAACAGCACATCCAGCTATATATACACACAGGAACAATCAAAAAAAAATCAGAAGAAATGAAGCTCCACCCCCCTCTGACGTCACTTCTGGTGAAAACGCCCACTATAAGTCAAACGTATAAAAATGCCCATTACATTGTTTACAATACATTAAAAATACATTAAAACACAATAATCAGTATTTAAAATCGCATATGTTCTTCAATAAATAATTAAAACATTTTTGGTAAAAAGATAAATCAGGATTAGAACTAACCCTGGCAGGGGCATAAAACTCTTCTCTGGAGATTAAACCTCCGTCTTATACCACTTAACCATCCGGTCGCCTTAGGTAAGAGCAACTGTTTAGCCAGGATCTACCAACTCAACCCATCCAAACAATTAAATATCATCATTTACTTGGTACAAAAAAAACTTCTTTTTTATATAAAAATTAAACAATAATTATAAAAATATAAATTTCTTGTCTATAGGGATCTTTCAAGGTAAATGACCACTAAATTTTGTGTCTATAATATGCTCACTGAATAATTTATATTCCTTGGTTTGTTGATCTATGTAAATTACAAGTCACCTGTATATACAAACTCACAATTAAAAACCTCTCAATATAAAGAGGAAATGCAGACAGGATCTATATGAGGTAAAGGATTAGCAGAGAAACCGAAAAAAATGAATTACAGTGTACTCGAATCACAATTACATAAAAATAAAGGGTTCATCCAGAATATGAACCCATTATGTCTAGGGTAACCGCAAAGTGATTAAGCAACACCTCAGACCAGTAAGCTATCTGAGTTCATGGGGAATAGAGAACACTACGGTCATAATATCTCGCCACATTGTCACATAGAAGAACTCCATCTGGCAAGATGGTAAGAAAGAAACCATCACAGATAACTATCAGTATAATAAAAGTCTTCGAAGGAATCAAGAAGACATTAACAACTCATGGGTTCTTAAAAAAGGTCACTTACCTCATTAAGCCCACAAGGGCTTAAAGTGCCCAGCTTAAAAATCCAATATGTTTCTCTTTTACCTAGGACATCCAATCTCCTAGGAGTATTTTCAGGCACATAATCAATAGGGGTAACAGATAATTTAACATCACCATGGTGAACTACGGTGCAATGTCGCGATAATCCATGTTTTAAAAAACCTCTGAGAATGTTAAACCTATGGGAATTTACACGTTTATGAAGAGGTTGAGAAGTTCTTCCCACATACTGTTTACCACAGTTGCACTGGATCAAATAGATCACATGATCCGTCTGGCATGTCATTCTGAAGTTAATATTAAAAACCTTCCCTTCATTCGAAAATGACATGAAACTGTCCACGTCATTACTAATAGACCTACAACATTTACACCCACGTCTATTGCATCGGTACGAACCCCTATGGCCAGTTTGTTCATTACCTACCTTTGTATATCCAGAGCTAGGAATCTTAACTACACTAGGTGCCAAGACATTTTTAATGGTAGGAGCCCTTTTAAATGTCACTGTCGGTTTCCTGGGGACCACCTTATTGAGGATCGGGTCATTTAAAATCACATTCCAATGTTTTTCCAATATATTTCGTACATGTAAATTTTGTGACGAAAAAGTAGTGATAAAATTTGTTTCAAAAAGGTTATCCTTTACACCCTTGTTCTTGTCAGAATTTATAAGTTCATTCTGGGTACAATGTTTAACAGAGTTATAGGCCTTTTTGACAAGCCTCGGGGGATATTCTTTTTCTTGAAATCTCTCCCTCAATATTTTGCTTTGATCCCTAAATACTGCATCAGAAGTGCAATTTTTCCTAATTCTGTAGTACTGATTCCTTGGGATATTTTTAAGCCATGGTCTGTAATGGTTGCTTCCATAGTGAACATACCCATTGGCATCAACTTCTTTAAAATGATTTTTTTGTCATAATCTTACCCGAATCATCAATATAGATGTTCAGGTCTAAAAAGGTAACATTTTTTCTTTCAACACAAGGGGTAAGCTCTATTCCCCAATGATTCTCCCTTATAACATCAAGGAAATCAAAAACTGTATTGTCTGTATTATCATAGATGATGAATATATCGTCTATGAATCGTTTATATAGGATGAGATTCTGTTTATGTCTGCTTTGGAGGACATACCAGGACTCGAAGGCAGCCATGAATAAATTTGCATACGTAGGTGCTGCCCTCGAGCCCATGGCGGTCCCCCGTAGCTGGTGGTAAATAGTCTCCCCAAACGTAAAAAAGTTGTTCTCAAGAATAAAAGTCATACTTTTTATCAGAAACTCTCTTTGGGCCATAGTCACATCGGATAATCTATCAATATATAATTGAAAACATTGGAGGCCGATGGTGTGGTCAATATTAGAGTATAAACCAGTAACGTCTATAGTTACAAACAAATAATCCACACCCCATGTAATTCTTTGTAATTCCTGTATTAGGTGGGTGGAGTCCCTGAGATAGGAACCTAAATTCCTTACAGACTCATTCATGTGACAATGTGGCGAGATATTATGACCGTAGTGTTCTCTATTCCCCATGAACTCAGATAGCTTACCGGTCTGAGGTGTTGCTTAATCACTTTGCGGTTACCCCTAGACATAATGGGTTCATATTCTGGATGAACCCTTTATTTTTATGTAATTGTGATTCGAGTACACTGTAATTCATTTTTTTTCGGTTTCTCTGTTAATCCTTTACCTCATATAGATCCTGTCTGCATTTCCTCTTTATATTGAGAGGTTTTTAATTGTGAGTTTGTATATACAGGTGACTTGTAATTTACATAGATCAACAAACCAAGGAATATAAATTATTCAGTGAGCATATTATAGACACAAAATTTAGTGGTCATTTACCTTGAAAGATCCCTATAGACAAGAAATTTATATTTTTATAATTATTGTTTAATTTTTATATAAAAAAGAAGTTTTTTTTGTACCAAGTAAATGATGATATTTAATTGTTTGGATGGGTTGAGTTGGTAGATCCTGGCTAAACAGTTGCTCTTACCTAAGGCGACCGGATGGTTAAGTGGTATAAGACGGAGGTTTAATCTCCAGAGAAGAGTTTTATGCCCCTGCCAGGGTTAGTTCTAATCCTGATTTATCTTTTTACCAAAAATGTTTTAATTATTTATTGAAGAACATATGCGATTTTAAATACTGATTATTGTGTTTTAATGTATTTTTAATGTATTGTAAACAATGTAATGGGCATTTTTATACGTTTGACTTATAGTGGGCGTTTTCACCAGAAGTGACGTCAGAGGGGGTGGAGCTTCATTTCTTCTGATTTTTTTTGATTGTTCCTGTGTGTATATATAGCTGGATGTGCTGTTGAATCTTGAGCCCTGATGAAGTGGCCTGTTTGCCACGAAACGCGTAGGCTGAATAAACAGAGTGTGTGTGTTACTCTGTTTCTCTTATTGTGGTCAGCGCGGCTTCTATCCATCCGGTTCTAATTTCTCCAAGTGGATCCTTTCCTTTTGCCGGGAGCCTGCTGCGACCATATGTGCTTGTCCAAGGGAGTTGTGACCATTCACAACCAGACCAGGTGAGTCTGTATTGTGGGAGTCCGTGTGACCATCAAACCCGAAGGTATTACTCTATGTGCGCTTCTTTTCCTTCTTATTTGTAGAGATCTTAATAACTAAAAAATACAGGGCTTCCCTGTATTTTTCATTGCCAGTGAAGGTAACACCAGGCAACGGGGGTTGGCAGCCAGTAGCTGCTTGGTTTACCTGTGCTGGCAATAGAAAATACAGCGAAGCCCTACACATTTTTTTACAAAGAAATTAAACTCTTTATTATTAAAAAAACACAGAAACAGGTTTTTAACTAAAAATACATTTATTTACAAACATTGGGAGAGGGCACGGTGTGGTGGGGAAGAGACACAGGGGGGACACAGCTGCCGCTCCCTGCGCCACAGAGCTGCCCCCATCATGATGTCACCGCCCTACCGATGCGATAGCATCGGGCCAACATCTGGTACATTATAAAACAACACATGCCATACTCTGGGTCACTACATTCTGAAGTGAATGGGTAACCACTGCAATGACTGTCACATGGTGGAGGCATCAGTGGCTGGACAAAAATATGACCCTGGCTTCTGTATTCAGGATGTCAGGATGGATTGGAGAGGAGAAACTTTGGTTATGGTGGGTTTACACACACCAATCATTGTATCCAATATCTGAACCAATCTCTGGTTGCAGTGAAATCATGGACAGATTGCTCCATGTTGTACACAGCCACAAAATGGAACTATGTGTCCATGATTTCACTGCAACCAGAGATTGGTTCAGAGATTGGATACAATGATTGGTGTGTGTAAACCCACCATGAGAGGGAGATCGATCAGCAATTAGTTGCAGCAGTCCAGATGAGAATGAATAAGAGCGACAGTAAGACTGAAGGCATACTGTCCGTGTGCCTCGGCAAGTGTAATTCGAGGGAGACTCGCATTGCACTCAGACCAGTATCATTAAATGACACTGGTCCCATTAGT
The DNA here is from genome assembly GCA_033576535.1 of Allobates femoralis. Classification (NCBI taxonomy): domain Eukaryota; kingdom Metazoa; phylum Chordata; class Amphibia; order Anura; family Aromobatidae; genus Allobates; species Allobates femoralis. The sequence continues at coordinate 153,200,071 of JARQOC010000007.1, forward strand.
GCGAGTTCCTTGCATTACACTCGCATTGCGAGGGAAATGCATGTGCAATCGCAGCATGCTGCGATTGCACGCGATTTCCCTGTGCGAGTGGACAATCAAAGTCTATGTGTGTGAGAAAATCTCGCACCCGTATAACACACAGTGTGATAGTCGCACACGTGTGCTGTAAAAATCGCTTCAAACTCCTCAGCTGTCAAAGCCATTGGGTTTGAATTTGTCGTTTTGCTGGAACAATAACCAATCATCTTGCACCGCTGTGACCGCAGCGGTGTAAGTTGATTAGTAAAAGCACAGCATATGTTAAAATTTTAAAAATTGCGGGGTTTTGCTGCATATTAACCTTCGTCCGGCTGAGTAGGTACAATTGTAACTATTCTGTTTTAAAATTGCAATAACTTTTTTTTTCGAAAAGCTGTAGAGGGCTGAAATTTTGTGACATCTTTGCAGTTTTGGTCCAGAATATATTGGCCAAATTGCAATAAAATATCTCCACCCCCTTCCGAGATAAGGGGTCGAGATATTTAATATAAAATTATGCAGCCTGACAAAGGTTAACCCCATGAGCAGCCTCTGTGCTTCATGTTCAGGAGCTGTCAGCGGTACTGTACGCAAATTGCATACAGTACATGCTTGGCAGAGTCCCGAAGTCAGGAACTGTCCGAGGTACTGTACACAAATTGCGTACAGTACCAGCTGCTGTGCTAATGAGAGCCAGGAGCTCTCCCTGCTGGTGCGGTCCTGAAATCTCAGCAGGGGACAGCTCCAGGTGCTGAAGTTTAGCAGCGCTCGCTGCTAAACTCCAGCAGCTGGCGTCCGGTTCCCGGATATGATTTTTTTGTTGCAGCCGGCACGATCCGGTGCTATAGACCCCATGTTAGGGGGCGCCGGATCATCTCGGGTCCTCCCGGATCACATCGGTGCAAGATAATTGGTTACTGAACCGGCAAACCGGCAAATTCAAACCCTGCGGCTTTGACAGCCGCGTAGTTTAAATTCACCTGTAAATGCTGTCCACGGACCTGAAGTTTGCTTCACGACTGTGGACAGCATCTCACTCACACGCACCACACATGCACTCATGCAGCACACTCGCAGCACACTCACATGCATACAGCCATGCACACTCACACACACCACAATCACAAAAAATACGCACAACACTCGCATCACTGTCCTGTATCAAACACACTCCGTGTTTGATGCATGACAGTGTGCCTCCAGCCTAAAGGCCGCTTCACACACTAGGATATCGTTAACTATATCCTTAGAATGATCACGTGATAGTGATCATTCCGACATCGTCAGTGCGTTGTCACGCAAGGATATCGTTAACGATATCCCATTCGACAACGCACCAGTTAAATAGGAGAGCAAGAACTGAACGATCTTTTAAAGTGGCAGGAATAGGAGATTTTTGAACGACATAGTTCATAAAGGTGTAACACTGAACGAAGTGGCTTCTTCAAGCAGCGTTAATTGGACGATGAACGATAGATTTGATTCAATGATTTTTTTCTTGCTATAGCGTTCATTTGCACGCAAGGACACACAAACGATATTGTTTAAACTATCACAAATCCGTGACGTTTAAGCAATATTGTTAACGATATCCTAGTGTGTGAAGCAACCTTAAGAGATTTATCAGTTTCAAACTTCGGATGTTTTTAAAGAGAACCTGTCAGGTCATTTATACCCTCAAACCTATCACTACCTGTCCTTGCAGTTTCCTACTACATCCCCATCCCTGTCTGAGCTAAATGTGAAGTAATGGTTGTTAAAAAGCTTTTTATAACTTACATTTTCCCACATCTAGAATTGCAGGCAAACTGTGGTCCATTCTCCCCCCTTGCTCCGTGATATCATGCCCCGTTGGGTGTGATAATTAATTGAGAAGTCCCAAGTTTCAAATCCATGGGTGGTTCCTTCTTGGTTTGTTGCGCGACTGCGCGTCATTTCTGGTCCTGTGCATTGTGGGGGATTATTGGGTGTACTGGCTGGCTTTGGAATGTGCACTGCGCATTCTCCAGATCCGGCCAGTCTACCCAACATATCCCCCACACTGCACAGGACCAGAAATGGCGCACAGCAGCGCCATACCAGGAAGGCGTTGCCCATAGAGTCGAAACGTGGGACCGCACTGAATTAATTGTCACATCCACCTGGATGTGATACCGAGGGAGAATAGACCCGGAGTGGATGCCCATTCGTAGCCCCCACGTTGCCCACATGTCTACACAATGGGGGGAAATGTAAGTTATAAACAGCGTTTTTACAACCATTTTACTTCACATTTAAGTCAGACAGGGATGATTAGGGATGTAGTAGGAAGCTGCAGGCACAGGTAAGGTCCTGTCACACGCGTCAATGTCGTCAGCGATCTGATCGCTGACGACATTGACGGCTGATCGCTGGTGAGCTGTCACACAGGCAGACTCACCAGCGATCAATTGACCAGAGACATCATGGAAACGATTTAAATATCGTTTCCACGATGTCCTGCTCCCGCTGCCAGCCTGCTGGAAGCGGGAGCAGCCTGGTCTCCAAGGTAAACTGCGGGTAACTAGGCAGCGCGCGCTGCCTAGATACCCGACGTGTACCTTAGTTACCAGCCTCCTCCGCTCACCGGGTGAGTGTACCTTGGATACCAGCTCCCAGCGCTTGTGAGAGGCGCTGGGAGCTGGAATATCGCTAGTCCCGGTGTCACACGCAGCGATGCTGCGTGTCCACCGGGCGACAATCGCCAGGTTTTAGGACTGATTCTAAAACCTGGCGATCATCAACCAGCGATTTATCGCTGGTTGATTCAGTATGTCACACGCGTCAATATCACTGCAACGTCACGTGCAGCCGATATCGTGCAGGCGATATTGACGCGTGTGACAGGCCCTGTAGTGTAGTGGTAGGTCTGGGTCATAAATGACCTGACAGGTTCCCTTTAAGATGATGGTGTCATGAGCGAGTGGTGTAAAGATCCTGCAAGATGTAAATGACATGATAAGTAAACAGTGGTCAAATTACTGCAGTTTTATCTTATATAGAGCTCTAATACCATTGAGATTTATTTGGACTTCGTGCACACAATGCTATATTTGCTGTCCATAAAGTAACCTGTCCCCAGGCAAAGCATTATATAGTAAGCAATGCAGAGGTGCATAGATTCCCTTTTTCTGTGGACTGACGTGTTACTTGATACATCACGATGTTGCTAAAAAAATTTCCCCCCCAAGTATTGCTGCGAATAGCGATGTAATATTGCATCTGATGGAGTCAGGTTCAATCCTCTGTATGACTCTATCAAATTGAAAAGAAACTATAGACATCCATAGCCACTGTATTAGGGCCCCCTACAACTCTGAGTTTATTATAATCAGTAATACTCTCCAATGCATGAGGCGTAAATCTGTAATATACTGTACAAAACAAGGGAAAATATGCTGTAATACAACACACTTTTGGCTCCTTCCCCATCTATATGATTACCACTTAATCCAATTCAGATGACTGCTCTCCTTCCTCACGTTAATATTTTACAGACTCCTGGGGAGTGTGATTTTCTATTGTAAGCCTCTTCAGATGGAGTATGAATAAGATGACTATATACCGATATTTGCCTGAGGATTAACTGAATTATTTCACTTGTTAATCAACCATTTAGTGCCGACTTGTAAGAGCCACATTCATCATTGAGATGTAAATGTGAAAACCAAACAAAAATGGGAACATTAAAGCCATTGTTGTTTTTCTCTCAGATTCTTTATTAAATCTGTTTCTGAAAACCGTCTTTTTCTCTGTTCGGGAAATGATCTGTGTTTGTTCTGAGGAAATCCTGGTGACTTGCTGTTATATCTAATCAGTCGGGAAGACGCATCTATCTGCCTGGCAAATCGATTTTTCATTTCTAAAAGAAGAGAAGATATGGAGATACTGTAGCAAAGATAAAAGGGCACTCGTAGTGTGACGGGTGGACAGATATATACAGTCCGTAAACAGAGTTTTTCTTCTATTTATACTAGAGATTGCTAACTGCAAAATCGGTTGTCTCTGGCTACAGCCCGGTGTAAGAAAATGATGGACTCATTTGTAGGATCCAAGATACCAATCATCTCCTTATCGCTGATTGGATATAGGCGGCCATGGATATTACATTTCTGATAGCAGTTCCTGGGGATTCACCAACAATTAGAAAAACATGGACTGGAAGTGTTGGACTTTTAGTCGTTTTTGTCACCTGCCATTTTCTTTACTGATAGGCAGATCCACAGGGACCTGTCCATTCACCTGACTTCTCCCTATTGCATAAAGTCAATTTACAGATTGAAAGGATTGTTTCTGTGTGTTGGTATAAGAAATGAGCTACTATGTTTGCAATCTGTAATTAGACAAATTAATTTTCTCTGTGATTTGAAATTAAAGAAAACAATGGCAAATTAATTCACCCATTATATTCACTTGCGCTGTCAGATTGGATGTATCAATCTTCTTATCTCCAGGTGCGATGCAAGGTGCTGCTTATGCATTTGCTTATGCAATAGTGAATCTGCAGTGTGGCAATAGATTGCAGAAATGATTCTGCTTTTGCAGTGATTTAGGTTCAGTTCACACTGCTTTTGAGCATTATGTCCAGCAACATGTATGATAGACAAGTGTCAGTAAACGTTTGCCTCACACGGTCATGACTACATCTGCATTGATTTGTATTGATGTACATAGTCTCATAGTTTCATCGTTCTTAAGGTTGAAGGATGACTTTAAATCCATCTAGTTCAACCCATAGTCTAACATGTTGATCCAGAGGAAGGCAAAAAAACAATATGTGGCAAACTAATTCCACATTGAGGAAAAAAAATCCTTCCTGACTCCACATATAGCAATCAGACTAGTTTCCTGGATCAACGCCCTATCAAGGAATCTAGTATATATAACCGGTAATATTATATTATTCAAGAAGGCATCCAGGCGTCTCTTAAATTTTGGTAGTGAATCACCCATTACAACATCATGTGGCAGAGAGTTCCATAGTCTCACTGCTCTTACAGTAAAGAATCAGCGTCTGTGATTATGATTAAACCTTCTTTCCCCCAGACGTGGAGGATGCCCCCTTGTCCCAGTCATAGGCCTAGGTGTAAAAAGATCATTAGAAAGCTCTTTGTACTGTCCCCTCATATATCTATACAGTGTAATAAAATTGCCCCAAAGCATACACTTTCCAAACTATATAACCCCAAGTTTAATAACCTGTCTTGGTACTGCAAACCGCCCAGTACATTAATTACCTTGGTCACTCTCCTCTGCACCCCACGCTAGTCCAGTTCCTAGTGGCTTACTCTATCTGAAGCACCACTTTAGCGTTTGATTTTCAGTGCTGAAGTGGTGTTTTAAATATAAGTTCCCTGCCCCTGTCTTATATTCAACCTCTTTTATTATAGTGACATTCTCTTGTATGACTGTACCACTCACACAGAAATCAGCACTACTTTATGTATCTACCCAGAAGACCAAGTAAGAGGACAGCCACCTTTTAATGTGTAAATGTCATTTCATTGAAATAAAGAAACAAAACACAATACTACACTGGTTGTTGATGATGGGTCACATACCAGCTAAGATAATGCTTTTTTGTGGCATATGACATAGTTTCTCACATTTTTCTGTGCTCTTGTTAAAACAGCTTTCTGTGGCTGTGTGGGCGTGGTCAGCAATTGATAGGGAACAGTGCAACTTGACAGCAGAGAAGGGATTAACAGAGATCGTGACTGATCAGAAAAGGAGCCAGATGTCAGAGAAGCTTGTGTCAAGGAAAGAGGAGTTTGCAGTCATCCTGACATTCTGACATTGCTCAGCACTGTGCTGTAGCCTGAAGTAATCTGATACATTGTCACCTCCTCAGCTGCAGTCAGGAGCTTCTACAATGTGTAGCCCCGCTCCTTCCCTTATATGGTTACATGCCCCGTAGTCAGCGTGAAGTCGGATCTCTTTGAGAATGAGCTTTAAAACAGTGTAGTGGGGACACCTTGTGGAATGTTTATGAGTGGTTTTCAACCATAATTTTCTTATAATGTATATTCAAAAGTTCTTTAAAATCTCTTGCTCTACATTATTATTAAATAAAAGTTTAAACGGCGGTTACGCTGACCACAGAAGGGCCACAAATGTTGATCATAGTTCAATCACCTCAACAGCTGTTTCACTTTGTCATAGATTTCTTTTGTGTGACAGCATAACCACCTGGAATTGAAGGTAGCACATTGCCATTATGCAGCAAGATGGCTTTTAAGCTTGTTTTGGACAAATCGAAGAAGAGCCTTATTTTCACAGCTTTCATCAAACTTTTGATGTTGTTGCATGCCACAAGATCTCCCTCCATGAAGAAGTATTGGACAAGATCTTTGTCATGGTTGCGGAACAAAGAAATCTGAACATGTCTGCTAGGAGATTCCACTGCTCTAGCCTGGAACCTTAGAACACAACTTTACTCTTAGGCAGTTCCAAACCCTTAACAACATGGTTCAGTTCACTTTATGTTGTAAGTGGCTCTCAGGTTGAAGATGTCTGGGTCATGAGAGGAAGATGCTTCATGACACCAAGTGCCCTCTTCTTTCTTACTTGACTTGAGTGAAAATGTTTTGAAGCTTTGGGAACCGGTAGTTCTTCTGTATGTGGTCCTGGGCGTATTGCAGAGGAATTTTTGGATACTTATAAAGTCCACTTCTTCCTTGAATCTCTTTCCTAACGAGGGGTGCTATGCAGGAATAGCAATTGGTAGTTTATGAGATCCAGATAAGTGGGACTACAAAAGTCATAGATCGCCACTTCCCATGCAACCACTGGGTAAGATGTGATCCACATTTATTGCAGCATATGTGTGGACACAACTCTTGTCCTGATCTCCTATTCTGCAGACATAATACTGGTTATAGGTTTTCCATATCATGGTAGGCAAGTTTTGCCTTAGTGACACAAAAGTGACTTCTCTGCATATGTATCAAAAGCTAAAGGCACATGTTGTACCTTTATAGAACATTGCATAGCATTATTGTTTGCTGTTTCTTGGTATTTTCCCTGCAATTGTCACCTTTTGTCCCATGTAAATAAACCTGTTAATTGGTTCAACCTCATCTCTTGTGAGTGTGTACGGACAAGGACAGGGTATCCCCAAGTCTACCCCTGGCAGAAAAAGAAAACCCTTCTGCATTCCATAGAGCTCCGAGCATGATTCTGTTGTAGGCACTGCACTATATTGAGATGAAAACTACTGGATACCCTGCCCACAGAGGCGGCTTAAAGGGTGTTATAGTTACATAGACTGCATTTATAAAAGTAGGTGATGCAACTCTAATTAGGATTCCATGTTTGGAGATGAGTTGGTGTTTTTTGATGGTCATCATAAGATGACAGAATACTGAAGGCTCAATAGACTAAATAGAGGATGTCATAGACTAGCTACTATCAATGCAATAATGATGATGAAATAATGACGCATTTTTTCTTTTAAGTCTTATGAAAGGTGTCATAAGCAATTACATAAACTCCTCTGGATCATGAAAATTGGAACCAATCAGCAAATATAAGCATCATATTCGTTTTCAGCACCACAAAATGAGTTTATTTGAACAGTTGTCGTCTGTATAACATAAAAATGAGCTTCTTTATATACTCGCATGTGTTGAGCAAAATAGTTTTCACAACAAAAAAGCATGGATACTCCTTTGTTGTTTTCAGTCTGCATTAAAAAAAGCAAATGTTACAGCCCCCGCTGAGCTTGTTTTGTCCTCTCCCTCTGTTATACACCTTAATTACACCGGTTGTTTGATAACAGTGAAGCCTTTGTGTGCTCAACATTTTGGATTATATATTGACAGCCTTCAGCGTGTGGCCTAATGGCTCTCCCCACTGTGTGTCGCATGCAAATCAATATATCATCTCTATACCGCTAAAATAATTTATTCACATTGTGTCGGTACCTCCTCCCCTATGTTTATCCTGCCAAAGCATGCCAAACACTTCAGAGCATAGCCAGAAAAAAAGGGCCGGAGAGCTTTTTGCAAGGAGGAGGATTATTTCCCTGTTAGGAATTGAATGTAGAATTTTGACAAATGATCGCACAAATAAGTCATGTATTGTGGTGTCACAGAGTCGTCTCCTGGTGATACTTTGTATTTCTGCTAAGCACCAGCTTGGTGCATTGTGTATGTACATCATTTCTTCAAAATGTCTAAACAAACCATAAGGTTAAGGCAACGCGATGTCCTGTTATATCTACAATTGCCCATTGTTTTCCTAGTACAATAGAAGATATTCATGCTTTGTATTGAACCGTAAGGTATCAAAAAATAACAAATGCAAGTCAAATGAAACATACAGTACAAAATAATGGTGGTAAATGACCATTCATTGATTTTCTGTACAGAGATATTGTACTCTTTCTATATACATAATTCTCTTTCTTTTTTATTGATTTTGTTAGTATTGGTGAGTTAGAGACTATATTACAGTATCTGTGCCATGAAGCCCTCAACCCATGTCATACTCTATTACAGTCCCATATATTACAGTGGAAGCACCATTGATCTTCCTGTGTAGGGTAATCTATGCCAAATAGGAAGCGCACAGAACATACAGTTCCAGCTACATCTCCTCTGTTTGGTTGATCAGTGGTGATCCCTGCTCACAGATCCACACCTTATCATCACTGCCATGTCTTAGTGATGTCATTGGATGTTCCACAGTGCTCCTAACCATTAGGATATGTGTCGGTGGTGAGTTTTTTTTATGCATTTTTGCAGTGTATGAACTGGTTTTTTTGTCACCTTTTGTCACAAAACTGCATGTCTATCCATCCCTCTGCAAAGCCTATGAGAATTCTGAAGTGCTGTGCCAACGATGCTTTTTTTCTTGCAGTTTGTGATTAAGAGAAAAAAATGAGCATGTCAATTTATGGTGCGTATTAGCAGCATTTCTCAGCCCTCCCTGCTGTTGACAATAGTGAAAAAACACATGATCAAAAACGCATGGATTGATCACATGTTCTCATTATGATTGAGAATTGGAGAGTGTCCTGGCCATGGCCCCAAAATGTCAATATTTGTTATCACTTTTGCCTTGTGACATGATCTCCATCATGCTGGAAAAAGCAATGTACCTCACCAAATTGCTCTGGGATGATTAGAAGAAGTTGCTCTTGGAGGATTGTTTTTTCATGGCAGTGTTCTTTCGGCAAAATTGGGAGTGAACCTCCACCTTGAATGAAAATCCCCAAGACAAGATTGGTCCTCAGGAGGCTTTACTATTGGCAGACACCTGCACCATGAGTAGTGGTCACCTATTCTTCTCCTTCAGTCATTCTTTCAGATGTTCCAAACAGCCGGAAGGAGGCCAGTTTTTTAATATTTATTTTAATGGACTTCAGCTCAATCTTGAAGCATACCAATGTGATGGATGAACACTGTGTAGGAAGATCAGTCTTGTGTAAACCTAGATAGCTCCACCAGGGTCTTCACTGTTATCTTGATTGTATCAAGCCATCGGGTTGCTGGTCTTCTTCTTTTCCTTGTTCCTTCATTCTTCCGACCATGATGCCCTTCTCCAGCGATTGCTCTCCTCGTATGATGTGTAGACAAGTCGTAGCTTGGTGATCCTTGCTTTGAGTGAAATATCTGGCTTGATTTGTTCCAAAATTGATTTGGTATTGATAACATCCGTCACCAGCCCTCCTGCAAAGTTGTTTTCTCTGATGAAGCTCCTTTGAGACTCTTTGTAACATCTGGAAGAATGATTGTCCAGACCAGAGAAGTAGATTGCTACCATGAGTCCTCTATATCTGTCAACTCTACTAAGGGCCACGTCACACACACAGATATCTGTGCAGATATTGTTCGCAGATCTCTGGTTGCAGTGAAATCATGGACACATTGCTCTATTTTGTGGCCGTGTACAAATGGAACAATGTGTCCATGATTTCACTGCAACCAAGATCTGCAAACTATCTGCACAGATATCTGTGTGTGTGACGTGGCCCTAAAGGGTCCTGACACATACATGTGTGTTTTTCATCCCAATGCTCGTCTCCATTTTGCCAAACTACACATTCAAATATAGAATTGGATCTAAACATCCTCCAAGAGCAACGTCTCTCAGCAATCCTGAAGCAATATGGATGATGCTTTCCAGCCATGGCAGAAACCATGTCACAAGGCAAAAGTGATAAGTACAGTTTTCTTTTTAATAAATTTGCAAAATTTCTACTTTTTTTTTCCAGTCAAGATGGAGTGCAGAGTGTACATTATTGAGGGAACAAAATTAACTTTTTTGATTTACCAAATGGCTGCAATGAAACAAAGAGGAAAAATTGAAAGGGGCCTAAAGACTTTCTGTACCCACTGTAAGTAGTTTGATGAGCAAAGCATTGAAATATGAGGTCCATGGCCAGGAAACCCCCAAGATCTCAGTCTCATTGAGAACCTGTGGTCAATCCTCAAAAACAAGTGAACAAGCAAAAACACAGAAATTGTAATAAACGCCGATGAGACAAGTTGGGTCACCAGTCAGTATTTGTCCCAGAGGCTGATATCTAGTGTGAATTGCAGTAGTTGAGAAATAAAAGGTTGAACACGGTAAATATGGAATCTTTGCATCAGCTTGATGTATTTATCAATAAAACTTTAAAAAGTTATGAAATGCTGATAATTATACTTCAATAACCATAGAAACATCCAACATAGGCGGCCGTCACACGGAACGATATCTTGCCCGATATCGTTTAAGCGATCTCCTTTTTGATCGCTTAAGCGATATCGGGCAAGATATCGTTGCATGTAATCAAGCGATTTACGATGGTAAATCGCTTGATCGTGACATCGCTGATCTGAGCTCCGGTTCTCAGATCTAGCGATGAACGATGCAACGATCTGCATCATCGTGGTGTGTGACACCACGATGATCCATCTCCCAGCGGCAGAGCCTATGCTGGGAGATGGTAACTATGGTACACGTCGGGTAACTAAGCGACGCGCGGCGCCTAGTTACCCGATGTGTACCATAGTAACGAGCGAGATCGCGGCTCCGCATCGCTGGTGAGTCTGTCTGTGTGACATCTCACCAGCGATGTGAGCGATATTGTAAGCGATCGCGCGTGCACGTGATCGCTTACAATATCGCTAAAGATGTCGCAGCGTGTGACGGCCCCCTAAAAGGTAAAAAAAAACACTGAAACAGCAATATGTACTGTATGTAAACCAGAGCTTGTGTTCAGTTGCACCTTTGTTAAAACCTTTCGATATCTGTAAACCAGAGCTTGTGTTCAGTTGCACCTTTGTTAAAACCTTTCGATAGCTGTTGCATGCTTCCTCATGCAAGAGTGTCATACAGGCCTGGATTAAAGTGTTAATTTGGCATAGACCTCATAACTAAATATATCCACCATAGCTAAAAATAACAGTTATGCACATAGATAGGTAAAATGGGAATATATGTCCTCTGGGGACTTCACTGAGATGAAATAAACCAGGATCATCTTTCTTGTTAATTACGGCACAGGTTGTACATTGATTGTTCTGTGCAGCTTGTTATTATACCCAAGCATTATCTTCTTCTGCTGTTAAGGCCACCATGACTATCTCATCGCACACTGTTCTAACAAGGAATGAATTCATGAAATTGTAATTTATACCCAGACTCAGAATTCTGCTTGAGTTTAAGGCTGACAATTGAATGGGAATCATTTGCTCATCAATTACATGTAGCGATGGGCTCAGCCACTGGCAGGAAAGCGACATCTGCTTTAATAGGCGAGTCAAATCCTTTTCGTTACTGTACCTTAGTTTGGTGCTCTTATATCCAGATGGACAATGCAGTCTTTTCAATATGTACAGCATGTTTCCCGCAGATATCTGCACTTCCTGCAGGATTCTCAGTATAAAGAGTTTGGTCATAAATTTTAAATTCATGACAAAAGAATGACACTTTGAAAATTGGACTGAACCTTTTCAATAGCAGCGGAACTGCAAAAAAATTGCTTCAGCTTAACATCTAGTTTTGTAGAGTATGTATTAATAATTTTGTTTTTACTGTCTCTAACCAGGTAAAATATATCTTTGTACCGTGTTAACCAGTAGATAGAAAAATATTAAAATCTGAGAGTCCTCAGTGGTTGATACCTTTGAATGGCTAACTGAAAAGATGGTAATAAGTAATTGCAAACTTTCGAGACAACTTGCTCTTTTTCGGGGGAAGCCAAGTGTCGAGAACTTGGGTCTCTTTTGGGTATTTAGTTCATATAGGCCCCTCAAAGTCACTTTAAAGGTGATGTGGTCCCTACAAAAATAGATTTTATAAATTGTGTTGGAAAAATGTAATATTTACGATAAAACAGTGTGCACTTATTGGCTGCAGCATTCAGGTAACCGCTGGGCACCAACATCACAAGAGCCATTTGTTAGGTAAATGAAAAAAGATTAATGCTGTGTTTAAGGAGCTCTAAGGCTGCAAGAAAGGGCTCAGAAACAATACTGACCTATTCTGTTTTATTAGTAAATTAGCAAATTGCTCTCTGTCGCCACTATGCGTTACGATAGTCCCCGCTATCTTTGGGTGCCTTCACACTGCGGCAGCGTCCGGTCCGGGGCTGTCAGGGGTGACAGCCTGGACCGGAGTTTTGCTGCATAGAATACTATCGTGCTGCACGGAGCTGGATCGCGCCGGGTGGCAATTATCTGCCATCCGGCTGCTAGCTCGCCGGATGAATCCTGCAGAAGTGGGGATTTGTCTGCCGACTCACCGTTTTGCAGGGCCGCAGTGTGAACCCAGCCTTTATCACCTGCTCTAAATCGTCACTGGATTCCTGGATTACACACAGGACCTGTGGTGACGTCATACGGCGACACCCCTTCTGATCACGGGACTAGTCACCTGACGATCGTAGGAGGATCTGTTTTCCAGCTAACCGCATTGTGATTGTTTGCCTCACGTACAGCCCACACTCGTGTTGTGCAGAGGCCATGCACAACCTCTCCAGGTGAGTGCAAATCTCTCTACCATAACCTTCCTCCTTTATCATGGGTCTTCACCATGGCGCAATCTTTTCTTTTGATTTTACATTTGTTAGGTAAGCTTGTTTTTTTCTTTATTCTTACTAGAGCACATTAGGTAATTATTTAAAAACAGATACCATGTGTAAAGCTCCCGTCACACACAACGACACACTAGGGATCCCGACAATGATAACGATCCTGTAGGGATCGTTGGTGCGTCATTACCTGGTCGCTGGGGAGCTGTCAAACAGGCAGATCTCCCCAGCGACCAGGGACCAGGGAGCCACCTCCACATCGCTGGTAACTAAGATAAATAGCGGGTATCTATGCAGCGCGCGCTGCCTAGATACCTGGTGTTTATCCTCGTTGCCAGCGTCCTCCCTGCTTAGTGCTGGTAAACAGGATAAACACCGGGTATCTAGGCAGTGTGCGCTGCCTAGATACCCGGTGTTTACCATGGTTACCAGCCTGTGAGACCACAGGCTGGTGACCACCTGAGGAAGACAGTAGAGTACTGTTGAAACATGTTGTGGCAGCACAAGGGGCCAATAAAGGTCTGATTTTAGTTGATGCTCTGCTTGTGATTCATTTAGCGCTCCACAAGCCGATGAAAAAAAAACATTTTTTCCAGTATGCTACCACTCCCTTTGGGAGTTCGGCAGTAGCTGCTCTAGTGGATCACAGCAGCTAATAAGCTGAAGCACCTCTGGACATCACGCTGAGGAACCGCAGGACCGACATAGGAGGACGCCGCCACCTGGGCACCACGACCAGAGGACATAAATTCCATAGGAGGCTTTATCCGGGGTTGTGCGGGGGCGCACAACCGCCGAAGGTGAGCGGCCTAACAGCCCCCCTTAATTCTTATTCCTGGAAGGTCCTTTCACAGGGAGCGCTCTCTTTTCTGTTTTCTGTCTGGATACCGGACCAGACACAGAAAAAGCATCTGAAGGTGCCAGTCCGGTGCTGTCCGTTCCTGTTTGTTTGGATCCTGCATGAAAAAGGATCCAAACGAACAGGACAAAAATGTAGTGTGAAGCCAGCCTTAGATCAGCATCTCTCCTGACCATCAGCCGTCCAGCGCCCCATACGCATAAGACCCTCGGCAGGACCTGCTGATAACGGCATGCTCAGCTAAAATCATTCTAATGTGTATGAGGACCTTTATTCATATCATACAAAGCCAAACGCCATCTAATTTGGACAATGGTACATGCTTCTTATCGTGCCAAGCATTGCTCTTAATTAAAGGCTGATATTACATCTTCCCTCTCTGCCCACTCTCTGTCCTTGATATCCTACCGGTTAGGGACCTCTCTCCCTGCAGACTCATAATAATCTGAACAGTAAATCCAAGTTCTAAAAGGTTTATTGGGGAACATTGATTTTTCTGGGATAATGTCTGCACATCGGAGCAGTGACCATATACCTTTATTAATCCTCTTAATATGATGTGGATCAGATATGGGTATCAAAGTCTATAGGCATCTAAGCATAAGGCAGAGAAAGAAAATGTCACCGGGCAAAGCTTACAACGTTATGGATCATTAAACCATAATAATTAACGGCTTCTGTGAAAAGATTTCCAGCTCCCCCTTCGTTCTGTATTTTATTCCATCACAAAGGGAATTTTCATAATCGCCGATGAAGTTATGGAAATAATTCACACAACAATTTGTAATGTTATTAGGTGGCAGCTCGGGTTTGAAGGTAAAGCTAATTATTGTCAAGTTACTCCCACTGATTTATTGTTTTGAGAAATAACAGCTTCTGTCTGCACTTGAGTGCATCACAAATAATATTCTACCCCCTAATGTTCCAGAGGCGGAGGGTTAGCAGCACGGGCTATGCCCCATGAACCAGCTAGACAGCTGTACAGATTTATGCCTTCCATGTGGACTGTTTATTATTAGGATTATAAAATGTAACAAATGGGCTTAAAGGGAAACTCAGATTTTGGGTACAGAGTTACCATGCAAAATCCTTTGAGATCTTGTACTGATCTCTAGTGACATGATGCCTCCAAATCACATCCAGAACTGAATTAACTACTTCGAGATTTCTTCTACTTCAACATATTTAGCTGAGATCCAGTCATACTTTATGTTCTGCTTTTTTTTTTTGCATTATTAGAGCTACATGATGAAGTTCTTTAAGCCTTAATTGCTGGATATGTTCAGTACACACTGAACTAGCAAGGGTTATCACAAGATGTGAGACCATACAGCCTACGAATGCTGCTCTGGATGTCACCACTGACATAATCAATATACTAGATGGATAATAAAGGTTTGTTTACTCACTACTATATTTCAAGCCATTGGATATGATCAGTAACAGAGCATTTGATGGGCATTTCTGGAGCTTTTACATGTGTGGAGCATTATTGTAACCCAGTGGATGCTGGCAATCAGCACCTTCTATAGATGCATTTACTTTATCTTTTATTTTTGACCCTCTTCATTTGCACTGGGTAATTATCACTAAAAATATTTGGGAAAATATGAAATCATTGTGATAATTGACTTGAAAGTGAATGTGCTATTTAATGAGCTGTCCTGTATTAGAAAACATGGCTGCTTTCCTTCAATAATAGCATTAGCACCTGACCTTGAGCAGTATCTGATATTGCAACCTTGTCCCATTGAAGTGAATAGTGCTGAGCTGCTATACACGCACAATAGAAAATCAGTGGTGGTGCTGTTATGAAAGAATGCACTTATGCTTAACTAATCCTGAACAATCCCTTTAAAGCGAACCTGTCACCCCCCCTGGACATCAAAAGCTATAATAGCCACCTTCTGCAGCACTAAGGCTGCATTCAGGGAAGGTGGCTATAAGCTTTTGATGGCCTTTATACTATTAAATATGAACTTATATAAAGCCTTACTCTTAAGAAGACCTAAGACCGGGAGGCGGGGTTTCGCGCTCCGACCCGCCTCCTCTTGTCAGTCATGGTCCTCGCCTGCTGCCTCCCCTCATGAACGCGCGCCTCCGTTCTCGTCTATGGCGCCGCGCATGCGCTTTGCGCGGGTGTCCAGGAAGTCGTCGGGCTGCGCGCGCAGCCCGACGACTTCCTGGACACCCGGCGCAAAGCGCATGCGCGGCGCCATAGACGAGAACGGAGGCGCGCGTTCATGAGGGGAGGCAGCAGCAGGCGAGGACCATGACTGACAAGAGGAGGCGGGTCGGAGGAGCGCGAAACCCCGCCTCCCGGTCTTAGGTCTTCTTAAGAGTAAGGCTTTATCTAAGTGCATATTTAATAGTATAAAGGCCATCAAAAGCTTATAGCCACCTTCCCTGAATGCAGCCTTAGTGCTGCAGAAGGTGGCTATTATAGCTTTTGATGTCCAGGGGGGGTGACAGGTTCGCTTTAAGGCTACGTTCACACATTTCTCTTTCTTTGCGCTTTTTTGAGCAGGCGCTTTTACCAGCGTTTTTTTAACAGCGCAAAAAAAGTGCAAAAAAAGAAGCAGTGTTGTTCACACAGCACGCTTTTTTACAGCCCGGGGGAGAACTGATGTCACAGAGGGGGAGGAAGAATCCTCGTTCCTCCTCCCCTCTGTGACATGTCTGCCAGCCCCTATTTGATTTTGCAGTGTATTAATATACACTGCAAAGTCAAATTTAAATAAAGCCAAATGTATTAAAAATAATAAAGAATGAATACTTACCCTTTCCGACACCTTTTCGGTGTCTCCGGTGCAGAGGCAAGGTGACGTATCATCCTGCCAGGGCCTTTCATGATGTCAGAGTGATGTATCACATGACCGCGAGCGGCCAATCAGCGCCCGTGACATCACTCTGATATCATGAAAGGCCCTGGCAGGACGATGTGTTGCCTTGCCTCTGCACCGGAAACCGCGAAAAGGTGTCGGAAAGGGTAAGTATTCATTCTTTATTATTTTTCATACATTTGACTTTATTTAAATTTGATTTCGCAGTGTATATTAATACACTGCAAAATCAAATGGGGGCAGTCACAGATGTCACAGGGGGAGGAGGAACCAGGATTCTTCTTCCCCCTCTGTGACATCAAATGCAGCAGCACCGGCCCCTATGGGAACAAGCGCCGGCGCTGCTGCGTAAAGAATTGACATGTCAATTCTTTTTACGCAGGCGCTTTTTCCTATAAAAGCGCGGCATATTTTTACGCAGTGTCTGAACGGCAAAGTGAATTTCACATTCACTTTGCTGGCAGACACAAGGCACATTGCGCATTTTTGAAAAGCACTCGCAAAAAAGCGCTCGGGAATGTGTGAACGTAGCCTTAATGTAGGTTCAAACAATTTTACACAGCCAAGGTGTTAAGAGGTTAAAACTTAACATTTAATCATAACGTACTTAAAAGACTAGATTGTCTACACAAATACACACGTGCTCAAGTGTCATATCACAAGTTAAAAAAAACCCTCTATTTGTTCTAGGAGTTTGTAGTAGGTTATGGTATTAAAACTACAAGGATTATGTTGCCCTCAGTTCCAATCCACCTCAACCTAGTATACGTCAGCCTACAGATATTACAAGGTCATTTCGCATATATCCCCTTGATTAGGCTGACATATGTGCCCCTGTATATGGGAAGTAAAAAGCCCCCCCCCCCCTTATAAAGGAAGGATCTCACCGGCTTTCTTCCCCCAAGTCAGGGAATTTTCTGAGTCTCTCATCTCCAGGAGGTCCTTCTGCTAGTGACTACCTGGTACTGGACTCTCAGTGACTTTCTTGTATTACCACCATGCTCCACTCCCGACGCTTTTCGGATCTAGTTTCCTCATCAGGGATATGTGGCTTGGTTTTCTGTGGGGTCCTACTCATAGGTCCCCCCTTAGGATGGTATGTGTCCCTGTAGATGGGACATCAGATGTTAGTCTCATTGTATATGGCGTAAGGTGCATAGCACCGATAGCTACATGCATAGTCACAGCCCTCCGGGTGCTATTGCCCCCTGGGTACTTACCCAGCATAGTCCAGTCAGCTGTGTATTGGAGCACACCGCCGCGGCCGCTCTGCCGCTCTTTATGACCGTGTTTTTCCGGTCACGTGATGTGCTCCGCCCCCGGAAGTGACGTTCGCGTCATCCCGCAACGTCACATCCGGTCCGGCGATCGTGTGGAACGCACTCATGCGTTCCACGCCTCCCTCCTAGCTCCCTCTCAGTGATAGGAGTAAAACTAGGGCTGATACGTTACTCCCCCTTGGAGTGAGGTCATTATAGGGGGCAGATACTCAATTGGAGACACCGCCCTCCACACTTATGGAGATTCTTTGAGGATAAAGATATCTCCTATTTATCCAAAACAGTTTACAAATGGTGGCTTCAGATCAGTTAAAACACCTCTTTGCACATTAGAACAATGTTTTGTCGTTATGGCATATTTTTAGATTTTTCTCACTAGATCGAATCTGTCATGATACTAAAGGCATAATTATGGTTAACCCTTTAGGGGATGATCATACCCAAGGTCCCTGTGAGCTACAGACCGGTTACTTTTAGAATGGAGTTACGATATGTATTAGGCATGTGGAGTATTATCTTCCTCTGGGGGATGTCTCTTGTTCTTGGATCATGGGTGAGGTGATTGAGGGGGGAGGGGGGGGGGGTTTTGATGAAAATTTAGAGGGGGGAGAGAACAATGTGCATTTTTATTAGGGTTTATTCCTCACATTATCAGATTCACAGCGGACAGATTTAGAGAAGGGATAGTAATAATAAGGATCTCGTGCTCCTATACCTCCCTATTCTCAACAATCTGTCCCTACCTATTTGCGGAGGTTGGCACCCTATACACTTCCCTCCCCGCCCGTGGCGCCCCCGCTCCTCGACGACTCTCCCTCCTACCCTTACCCTATACTAAGGTGCCCCGATGAAAGGAGAATAGGAAAGAGCCTCATTCATCCCTCTTGGGGCCACTGTTTCCAGGGTATAGATCCAGAACACCTCTTTCCTAAGGATCTTGTTATCCCAGTCCCCTCCCCGTATCGGTGGTGGGATATGGTCAATACCTATGAATGTCAAACAGTTTTCATCCCCTCCATGGAAAGCATTGATATGTCGGGCCACTGGTTTGTCTCGCTTATTGCGGATATCGCTCCGGTGTTCCCCGATCCTTTTTCGGAATTCTCTGATTGTTTTCCCCACATATTCAAGGTTGCACGGACATTTGGCTTTGTAGATTATACCTTTTGTCCCGCAATTTATGAATGACCTAATGTCATAAGTTTTGTGGGTGACGTTGCTCTCAAATGTTTTTGTTGTTATAACCTGGTTACAGCTTATACAATGTCCACATTTGAAGCTCCCTTTTAGATTGTTTTTTATCCAGTTCTTATCTTTAGTCATTAGATGGCTATGAACCAGTCTGTCTCTCAGGGACCTCGGTTTTCTATATGTGATATTGGGGCCCATGGTTAGAAATGGACTCAAATCTGCGTCCATCTGTAAGATTGGCCAGTGCTTAGTCATGATTTTCCTGATATGATCTGCCCCACTTGAGTAAGTGGTAATCATGCGTATTTTTTCCGTCTCCTCCTCCCTATTTTTTTCTTTTGGTATAAGGAGTTTCGTCCTTTCCATTCCCTTGACCTCCTTCCATGCCTTTTTTATCACATTCTTGGGATACCCCCTTTCCTTCAGACGTTCTTTTAGATCATCTGCTTGTATTTGGAACTTCTCTGATGAGCAGTTCCTCCTCATCCTGATCATCTGACTTTTTGGTATCCCTTTCTTGTGACTATTAGGATGTCCACTCTCCCATCTCAGTAAAGAGTTAGTGGCAGTCTGCTTCCGATAAGTACTCGTTTGTATCTTTCCCATATTGTCCCTTTCAATTAGGACATCTAGGAAGGGGAGTCTTTCCTTATGCGTCTCGAAGGTAAACCTAAGGCCAAGATCGTTATTATTCAGGCATTCTACTAACTCTTTGAAGCTAGCTTCTGATCCCCTCCAAATGACAAAGACATCGTCAATGAATCTTGTCCATAAAATCATCCTTTCCATGTCAATTGGAGTGTTCTCACCAAATACAACGGTTTCTTCCCACCAGCCCAGGAGCAAGTTTGCATACGAGGGGGCCATTGAATTCCCCATCGCTGTGCCCCTGAGCTGGTGGGAGTACTTTCCGTTGAATGTGAACACATTCCTGGTCAGACAAAACTTCAATAGTTCCATGACAAAATCATTGTGTTTATCAAATTGTCTCCCTCTACTCCTCAGATAGTATCTTACAGCCTCCAATCCCTTTTCATGTGGTCTTGATGAGTAGAGTGCCTCTACATCGATGCTGCATAGCAGCATATCATCCTCCAATACCACATCCTCGATCCTCTTCAGGAGGTCGGTGGTGTCTCTAAGATAAGAGTTCAGGGTGATCACAAATGGTCTTAGTATTTTGTCAATGTAGACGCCTAAATTTTGTGTTAAACTGCCTATACCCGATACTATTGGTCTCCCTTTAGAGGGTTAGTACCCTTGTGGATTTTCGGGAGACAGTAAAACGTAGCCATTACTGGATGATCTGGCATTAGAAAGTCAAACTCCTTTTTATCAATCACATTTTCAGATAGACCTTTATCCAAAAGACATTTTAAGTCCCTCTTAAAATCCTTCATTGGACTACAGCTGAGTGTTTCATAGTTCCCTTCTTCCCCAAGGATTGTATTGCACATCTCAATATATCTGTCTGTGTCCATTACAACCAATTGCCGCCTTTATCCGACGGCTTGATTGTAATGGACTGATCTCTTTCAAGATTACATATGCATGTCATCTCCTTCTTATTGAGATTGTGTCTATCACTCCTAAGGTTGCCCAGACCCTTGATCTCTTCCGTGACCAAATTGACGAATACGTCAACTGCGCTCACATCCCCTGTCGGTGGTGGCATTCATGAGCTTTTGTTTTTAAGGTCTGTGAAGGGTCCCTCACCCGTTTGTGTGTGGTCGTTGTCTCCTAGGTGGAAAAGGGCTCTGATGGACGCAGATTTGAGTCCATTTCTAACCATGGGCCCCAATATCACATATAGAAAACCGAGGTCCCTGAGAGACAGACTGGTTCATAGCCATCTAATGACTAAAGATAAGAACTGGATAAAAAACAATCTAAAAGGGAGCTTCAAATGTGGACATTGTATAAGCTGTAACCAGGTTATAACAACAAAAACATTTGAGAGCAACGTCACCCACAAAACTTATGACATTAGGTCATTCATAAATTGCGGGACAAAAGGTATAATCTACAAAGCCAAATGTCCGTGCAACCTTGAATATGTGGGGAAAACAATCAGAGAATTCCGAAAAAGGATCGGGGAACACCGGAGCGATATCTGCAATAGGCGAGACAAACCAGTGGCCCGACATATCAATGCTTTCCATGGAGGGGATGAAAACTGTTTGACATTCATAGGTATTGACCATATCCCACCACCGATACGGGGAGGGGACTGGGATAACAAGATCCTTAGGAAAGAGGTGTTCTGGATCTATACCCTGGAAACAGTGGCCCCAAGAGGGATGAATAGGCTCTTTCCTATTCTCCTTTCATCGGGCACCTTAGTATAGGGTAAGGGTAGGAGGGAGAGTCGTCGAGGAGCGGGGGCGCCACGGGCGGGGAGGGAAGTGTATAGGGTGCCAACCTCCGCAAATAGGTAGGACAGATTGTTGAGAATAGGGAGGTATAGGAGCACGAGATCCTTATTATTACTATCCCTTCTCTAAATCTGTCCGCTGTGAATCTGATAATGTGAGGAATAAACCCTAATAAAAATGCACATAGTTCTCTCCCCCCTCTAAATTTTCATCAAAACCCCCCCCCTCCCCCCTCAATCACCTCACCCATGATCCAAGAACAAGAGACATCCCCCAGAGGAAGATAATACCCCACATGCCTAATACATATCGTAACTCCATTCTAAAAGTAACCGGTCTGTAGCTCACAGGGACCTTGGGTATGATCATCCCCTAAAGGGTTAACCATAATTATGCCTTTAGTATCATGACAGATTCGATCTAGTGAGAAAAATCTAAAAATATGCCATAACGACAAAACATTGTTCTAATGTGCAAAGAGGTATGTTTAACTGATCTGAAGCCACCATTTGTAAACTGTTTTGGATAAATAGGAGATATCTTTATCCTCAAAGAATCTCCATAAGTGTGGAGGGCGGTGTCTCCAATTGAGTATCTGCCCCCTATAATGACCTCACTCCAAGGGGGAGTAACGTATCAGTCCCTAGTTTACTCCCATCACTGAGAGGGAGCTAGGAGGGAGGCGTGGAACGCATGAGTGCGTTCCACACGATCGCCGGACCGGATGTGACGTTGCGGGATGACGCGAACGTCACTTCCGGGGGCGGAGCACATCACGTGACCGGAAAAACACGGTCATAAAGAGGGGCAGAGCGGCCGCAGCGGTGTGCTCCAATATACAGCTGACTGGACTATGCTGGGTAAGTACCCAGGGGGCAATAGCACCCGGAGGGCTGTGACTATGCATGTAGCTATCGGTGCTATGCACCTTGCGCCATATACAATGAGACTAACATCTGATGTCCCATCTACAGGGACACATACCATCATAAGGGGGGACCTATGAGTAGGACCCCACAGAAAACCAAGCCACATATCCCCTGATGAGGACACTAGATCCGAAACGCGTCGGTAGTGGAGCATGGTGGTAATACAAGAAAGTCACTGAGAGTCCAGTACCAGGTAGTCACTAGCAGAAGGACCTCCTGGAGATGAGAGACTCAGAAAATTCCCTGACTTGGGGGAAGAAAGCCGGTGAGATCCTTCCTTTATAAGGGGGGGGGCTTTTTACTTCCCATATACAGGGGCACATATGCCAGCCTAATCAAGGGGATATATGCGAAATGACCTTGTAATATCTGTAGGCTGACGTATACTAGGTTGAGGTGGATTGGAACTGAGGGCAACATAATCCTTGTAGTTTTAATACCATAACCTACCTACAAACTCCTAGAACAAATAGAGGGTTTTTTTTAACTTGTGATATGACACTTGAGCACGTGTGTATTTGTGTAGACAATCTAGTCTTTTAAGTACGTTATGATTAAATGTTAAGTTTTAACCTCTTAACACCTTGGCTGTGTAAAATTGTTTAAACCCATTTTCCCAAAGGAGAGGGTGTAACCCCATATGAGGGAGAATATATATTCTGCTGAGTAATATAATTAATGTAGGTTCAGCCTTCAGTGTTGAGCTTACATATTGCCTATATATTACTCTATGATAACACTGTATGCTCCCTCTATTGGTGGCTGCAGGAAGAAAAACAGTATGTTTTACTTACCGTATATGCTTATGCAATTGATTTGTAGCTGTGTATCAGAAAAGTGAAGTTCTGATTGGTTTAAATGATTATTACAGTATTTTCATTTTCTTCTTTGACAGCTCTGGCATTATAGAGTTGGAAAAGGATGGGGATAGATGGAAAACAGTTTAGGTAGGAAAGTTTATATAAATGTTGGCCACGCCTTGATGCACCGAGCACCTGTGCTGGGTTTGAATAGTCATTCTGTGCTGACAGAGTCTCTTTAGGGCCTCTTTCACACATCTGTGTCACCACGGACGTGTGAAGCAAGGCCGTTTGGGGGTGGGGTGTACATCCATGTGTCACGGACGTGTGACACAATGGGTGCTGTCCGTGTGCTATCCGTGGATAGCATGCAGACAGGCTGTCACCGCATACTCACTTGCCTCCAGTGCCGCTGCACCTCTCACTTCCGGGCCACTCTTGGAAGTGAATATTCATGAGCCTAATAGCGGCACCGGAAGTGAGAGGAGCTGTCAGCGCTGGAGCGAGGTGAGTATGAAATTCTTTATTTTTAGGGTTGTCACTTTTGTCCTTGGTCCGTGCAAACGGATGTCACACAGATGACATCCATGTGCATGTACGTTTTATGGCAAAAGCAGTTCCGTGCATCTGCAAAAAAAAAGGACATGTCGCCGTGTGGAGCATGCTTTAAGTGTAACTGAAAAATAATGTTAAAAAGGTTGTTGTAAGTCTGCAGCATTACCTGGATGCAAAGCTGAACATGAAAATGGCTTCATACCGAATAAAGCATTGAAACAAGGATAAAGGGATAATCACATTCTAGAAGGTGCAGAGACCTGTCCTCTTAATGATCCAAGTTCATCTTCTAATAGATGACCTCCAAATGCAAAATGCATTACAGTATATAGGGCTCAAGGGAAAGTTATTCTGCTTTACCTGGAAATTATTCATATTATTTGTTCTATATTTCCCCTATGCTTTACTGTACCAAAGCGCAGGGTTATGTCCGTTCAAATGAATCTGATGCCGCAAGACCAGAGAAGAAGAAAAAAAATTAGTAGCCTTTATGGTGTGAATAATACAATTAATTTCAGCTTCTCAAAATTAATGGAGTTTTTATTGCTAAGAAATGCTGAAGGTTAACATCATTGGGAGCGAAAATCCTTTAGCTTAATCCACAGAAACAATGGTGCTCATCTTGTCACCTTTTCTTGGCAGCGTTCCCTGGCCTTCCTTGAAGAACTGCTGGCCCGTTCAATCCTGAGAGTAATGGCTTCTCATTACCTGATCTGTCTTATGCAACATTTGTGAGCATTTTATTAACAGCACGATATCGATCCATCTTTGCATACAGATAACTTGAATACAGGTAACTATTAAATCACAAAATCAGAAAACTGAAAATTGATGAGAACCAGCCAATGTTACGGATAGCCCTGTGTATCTACAGGGTGGGCCATTTATATGGATGCACCCAAATAAAATGGGAATTGTTGATGATATCAACTTCCTGTTTGTGGCACATTAGTATATGGGAGGGGGGGGAAACTTTTCCACATGTGTAGTGACCATGGCGGAATCATGTAAAACAGATAGCCATGAATCCGATTTGGCCTCCATGTATCCCACGGGCACAGATGGGCACGGATTGGTGCTTAATAGCCATCCATGTGTGCAGGGATCCAATTGCATCTGCTGTTTTCACGTCCCCAAAATCGTAGACTGCTCCGATTTTGGGCACAACGGACACAATCGGACAGAATATGGGGGCCTATGAAGCTCGGATCCAGGAGAAAACAGGATCGTTTCCCAGATCTGGTGTTAGTGTACTAAGTATGCTCACCATACTAAAACTGCTCTGCTCAGTGTAATTTCACTTTAGCAGTGTATCTACATACATTGCTTAAGTGGAATGTGTTAAAAATAAAAAAAATAAATGCTCACCTCTTCGCCGGCTGTCCGGGACCCGAGATGAAGACATCCGAATTCTGCCAGGACCTTAAAATGTGATTGGCCGGTAGCAATCAGGTGGTATGTCACGTGACATATCACCTGATCGCTACCGGCCAATCACATTTTAACATCCTAGCAGCATTCGGACGTCTTCCCCTCGGGTCCCGGACAGCCAGCGGAGAGGTATTTTTTTTTAATATTTAATACATTTTTTCTCTTTTATTTTGCTTTCACAGTGTATGTAGATACACTGAGAAAGCAAAACTTCAGCCCCGACATGTCACACAGGGGGTGGAACACAGGACTCTTTCCCCCCCCGTGGGACATAACAGCGCTGACAACACTTGCCTGCGCTTTGCAGACCCAGGCTCCTCCCAGCTCTTTCTGTGTCCGGATCCCTCAAAATAGCGGATCCGGACACAGAAATTGTATCCAGAGTTCCTTCATGATGTGAAGGGGGCCTAACAAGACTATCTAACTTTTTCCCTACTTCCTCTCTGATAACACTTTGAGAACCCCAGTGCATGTTGGGATACTGAAACGAAGCATCATAAGGGGCAGAGACTGTGGTCCTTGCCTCTGCCCTCTTCCTGAACCAAAGCATCATTGACAACGTTAATTTCAGAGTCTGTTCTAGTCTTACGTGCTGTGCATTGTGCAATGTGCACAATGGCAGCACACTCTCTGGTTCCAGCTCTGATCAGTAGTAACAAACTGGCAACACAGGTCAGAGCGCATAGGCAGAATCCCTGGCTTGCAGAAACCAGCGCCATCCGCGCAAGTGACATTACTTGTGGGTAACATCACATGCAGGGAGGGTTCTAGGCACTTTTAACAATGCCGAGTAGTCTGACACTACCCGTTGCTCTGTGGCCATCTTTACTAATGTGAGCCAGCAACACAGAGCGCACTGTCACTGTGCACATCGTACAATGACAGCGCGCAGGGACCAGACAAGCCTCTGAATGAGCATCACTGATGACGCTTCATTTCATGGTGGGGGCAGAGGCTACGGCAGTAACCGGGGCCTCTGTCCCCCTGATGACTCCTCATTTCAGTAGCCAAGCATGCACTGCATGCATGAAGCGGGGATAAAAACAATCAATAGCAGTTAGACAGTATAGTAAGGAATTTTCTCATGTAGCCATATTGAAATGAATTTAAATGAGGGGAAATAAATAGGGATTTAGATGAACATTTCTTCAACCTTCGACTATACCTTAAAGTGACCACTAAAGGCTCAGTTACACAGATAATTGTGCAGAGATTGTTCGCAGATCTCTGGTTGCAGTGAAATCATGGACACATTGTCAAATTTGTACACGGCCACAAAATGGAGCAATGTTCATGATTTCACTGCAACCAGAGATCTGCAAACAATCTCTGTACAATTATCTGTGTGTGTAACTGGGCCTTTAGGCACACCCTAGACTTAAAAACAGTTATAAGGGTATGTACACACATTGAGTATTTGGTGCATTTCCGTGTGCCACACCATGTAGATTTTGGTTTGAGAGAAAGACCAGAAATCATTTATAAACATTTGAGTAAAGGCCACTTCACACACACAGATATCTGAGTCCAATATCTGAACAGATCTCTGGTTGCAGTGAAATCATGGATACATTGCTCCATTTTTTGGCTGTGTACAACATGGAGCAATGTATCCATGATTTCACTGCAACCAGAGATCTGTTCAGATATTGGACTCAGATATCTGTGTGTGTGAAGTGGCCTTCAGGCGTCCGTCACACACTTCAATGTAATGCACGATATTGTTAGCGATCACATGCACACGCGATCGCTAACAATATCGTTCACATCGCTGGTGAGCTGTCACACAGGCAGACTCACCAGCGATGTGGACCAGCGAGATCGCTGGTAACTATGGTACACATCGGGTTACTAGGCACCGCGCGGCGCTTAGTAACCCGACGTTTACCATAGATACCATCTCCCAGCATAGGCTCTGCCGCTGGGAGATCGTTCATCGTGGTGTCACACACCACGATGAGGCAGATTGATCAAGCGTTTATCGCTTGATATGAGCTCCGGCTCACAAATCTGCGATCACACAATGAAGCGATTTTACAGTGTAAAATCGCTTGATTACACGCAGCGATGCACAAACGATATCGCTTAAGCGATCAAAAAGCAGATCGCTTAAGCGATATTGTGCATAACATTGAAGCGTGTGACGGCCGCCTAACCATGACATTTTTTTTGTCAAAAATGCACCAAATCCCCAACAAAAACACACTTTGCATACACCCATGCTTATTTGCTGTGTTTTTTCATGATTGCATTGGAGTTAATGGGTAAAAAATGCTGCAATAATTGACATGCTGCACATTCTTCTGCACCAAAATCTGCACCTTTCAAGTGCACAACACTTCAGAATTCTCATGGACTTTGCTGGAGTAACGACTGACAAATCTGCACCAAATCTGCATAAAATACAACTACAAGGTCTAAAATAACACCGGATAATGAAGCATCATCGTGTCATTTATGGCGGCAAGAGGAGTCATCTGTGTAGAACCCAAGTTATTGGTACATGACACATGGACTGAATCCTCTGTCGTGCCCCCATAGAGGTTACAATGGACTTAATAAAAGCAATCTGTTTGTTTTTTATTCCTTTAAGGGTAAGTGCACACTTACCGGCGGGTTTGTCGGCGGCAGCTGGGCGGACCCGCCAGGAAGCTCCGGAGCCGTCCACCGGCTTCCTGGCGGGTATATGCGGCGGGAGCCGGGCGGGTGACGGGCGGGAGCCGGGCGGTTGCACAGCGTGTTCTCGCCGGCGGTTCTACAGCGGCTGGAAGCAGCACATGATTCTGCTTGCAGCCGCTGAAGAACCGGCGGTTTATAGAACATGCTCATTCTTTGCTAAACCGCTGGGAAACCTGCGGTTTAGCAACAGATTAGCCTGTGTAAACCGCCGGTGTGTGCACAGCGGGCGTCGGTTTTCATTGGTTTTAATGTTAATCCAAACGCCGGTTTGGATTAACATAAATTTACATAAAACTAATGAAAACCGACCGGCGGTTTCCGCTGATAAAACGCCCATAACCCGGCCAGTGCGCACATACCCTAAGAATGGATTACTCTGGGTTAGCTCAAGGACAAGGTGGAGCGTTTTACTGTGTATATCGGAATACTTTTATGTATGTTTTTTTCTCAAATCTGTTACCGCTGCCATTTAGCAGTGATTGTAAGTTGTATATAACACCCTGGTATTTCTTAAAGATTTTACACAATTTGTGCATCTGAGAGATTGAATCACAAGAATGCTTTTAACTGAATGTCTAGAGAAAATTGAATTATTACCATGACTACAAATGACTGATATAAGAGACTTTTATATACAGAATATAAATTGTATGATTTACTCAAGATGGTAACAATGTATATTACATTGATTTCCTTGGCCGTATTAGAACTTGAATTTAATACTAATATGTGGGAAGAATATATCCAATATATCTACCTGCTGGACAGCGTTCACAGATGAGCACATTAGTAAAAGAAACCATCTGGTCATTAGATTTTGTCTCATAGTCTTATTTGAAATGTTAAAATACATATCATGACCTCAGCCCACAAATATATGTGTGTTTAGAAATTATTTTTAAAGCAAAACTAGCTGTAATTCTTGTAACAAAAAGTTAGTAACACCAATCTTAAAATGTTTATCTATTCGCCTAAACAATTCTCTAAAGGATTTTGCACAATTTTGAATTTACAGTTCCAGGAACGGCAAAGATGACGTCTTTAGAAAATGCATGTGCAGTTTGTATGACAGTTTATTTTCTACCCTATGTTTTACAGCAGCTATGTGAATAAGATTTTAACAAAGGCTTGGTAAGAGGTGAATATACTGGACGGTGAGCATAAAACTAAGGGCAGTGGGCAAAACACTGGACAGAACCTCACAGCACAAAATCATGGTGTGAAGTTAGCCTAAAGGTACCGTCACACGCTACGATGCAGTGAACGATATCGTTAGCGATGTCACGTGACCGCTGTCGTTTCAACATCGTTAGTGCGTTGTCACACGCATGGATATCATTAACGATGTTAAATTTGGCAACGCACCAGCTACTTCGCGAACAACTTAGTGAACGATTTTACGAAACGGCAGGAACAGGAGAATTGTTTAGGACATCATTCACACTGAACTATGTTGCTGCTTCCCAGAACGTTAATTGGACAAAGAACGATAAATTTGAGGACAGGATCTCAAATTTTTGATGAACGATCCAATGATTTCTCATTTCAAGATCGTATGTTTACATGCAACGAAGCACAAACAACATCGTTCCAACGATCAAAAAGCGTGACGTTTCAACGATATTGTAGCGTGTGAAGTAGCCTTAAGACAATGATCTCAAACACATTGAAAAGGACAATTTCAATTTGTTTCAGAGAAAGAAAACAAAGCTGCTAGAATGGCCGAGCTGATCTCCAGAGCTGAATCCAATAGAAATTATATGGAAGGGACTAAAGCTCAGAGTTCATAGAAGGATCCACGGACCTGCAGGATGTGAAGAGTGTTTGTGTTGAAGAATGGGCTAAAAACCACCTGAGCAATGCAGGGACTAGTGTCTCCATACAGGAGACGTCTGCAGCTTCATCACCAACAAAGACTTTTAAATATATTTCAGTAACCTGTTCAATACTCTTTCCCTGTGTCATTTCTCATTATTACACATCATTAAATGTATGGACATCTATGGTTTGATTCCTTTGCCTGTGTGGATTGGATTGGTTGTTACTGTCATCTGGTGAGAAATAATTCATGTCAATAGCACCATTATATTTACTTGGAAAATTGGTGACATGTTCAATACTTATTTCTCCTGTTGTAAATTCCCACCAGGTGAGAATCTCCTAAATCCTATTCACCCTATTATACGTTGGAAAATACTTTATTGTGCCTTACGTTTTCTCTCCAGCATACATCCTTTTAATGTTAATGGCAGACATGGCTTTTTAATTTTTGTATCAATCAATTTTCTTGGTGACTACATCAAGTTACTGTTACCAGTGCACCTAGCATCCCCTACCTGTTTTCGACTCCCCATTTATTCCACCACTGTTCCCCCTGTGGTTAATAAGAATCAGGCCAATCCTTGTTGCAAGGGGTTTGCAGTGAGGAACAACCCTGTTACAAGCAGTTTTCACCTGTAATTTTGTATCATATTTGAAAGTGGGAAAAAAAAAAACAAAGCTGCAATTGATTTAGCTGTAAATGGACGAAGAAAGAAAAAAATGTTATTTGTGAAGTTTCTCTTGTTGCTCTCAGAGTTATTAGTGGCCGATTGCTGACAGGGGGCTCGGGAGAGGGTGTGGGTTGGGTAATCTAGAAAGGGCACAATGTTTCTTGGTGGTTCCTGGCAGTGGTGTGTGGGTCTTGATTGTTCTGATGCCTCAAGAGTAGTAAGCAAGCTGCTAATATCATTAAAACTCAGAAAGGAACAGCCAGCGATTTCTTGTCTGTTCTTTCCAAGGACATTTGTCATTCAATGTCATATTTTTGGGGCACATATTTGCTGTATGTGGATCTCAACCCCTCTAAGCGTCCACATTGCTTCTTACAGTATGTGCAGAGTATACAGCATTGCAGTCTGCTGAATGACAGATTGGAGCTACTCAAATATATTAGACTGAAATATTGCAACTCTAACAGAAAAATTTAATCAAGACATATTTCGTACACATGAATGGAGCTTTTTGGGGGTAATTTGAAATAAATATGTATAATTGCTCATGTAACCCGCAGCCACAGTCAGTATTCTACATAACATAACATATTTTATTCGCAGTTGCAGCAAAGAATTTAAAGTACTTTATATATTTTTCAGCTGTGGTGCTTAGTCTTAAGTAAATGTAGCCGTCACACTGCTGCGTGCCACAGCTGAAGAAAATTGTTCGTTTTTCTTTTTAGGCCATGTCTCCACAGCTATTTTACATATATCCTGACAAGCAAAAGGGTAAAAATGTTTTGATCTTTTGACTTTCAGGCTCTATATCTCACTGTCCACTACAGCTTTGAGCGTGAGCCTACCTTCATTTTACAGACAATCATCTTGGCTATCTCATACATAAATATGACTTGTAGCTATTTATCACATGATTAGTTATTCAGATTTTTTTTGTCATGTCACTGCATTGTTACTGTTTTGCTCCTAAAAAATCTAAATTTAAATTTGCAATATTTTGTAAATCTACCTTTGGCTTTCACCACTGCCTGAATCCTTCTGGGCAGCTCTCCATCAGATTCAAGCATGTCTTGACTGAAATCTGATGCCAGGTCTCTTCTACGCGTTCTCAATATTGGTTCATATTGGTCGCCTCACTTGGGTATGTATACAGTTTTTTCTTCAACTCTACCCTTAATCTGTGTGATTGGGTTGGGGTGTGGGGACTGTAGAGGCCAATCCAGCACCTCTACTTCATTGTCATCGAACCATTTCTTCACCAATATCGATGCATGCTTCAGGTTGTTGTCCGGCTGGAATACTGCCCTTTTCATACCCATAGTACTCGAGTATATGAAGTAACTCATTTTGTAGGATACTCACATATAGCTCAGCATCGATCCTGGCAAGTATCCAACATCTTTGGCTGTGAAACAACCCCATATCATCAGGCTTCCTCCTCAACTTGACAGTTCCTTTCATTTCTCAATCCGTCAGCCCCTTTTCCCCTTTCTTTCTCTCAGACCCATTTACTCCTATCAGAGCCGTCTATTGACTTTTGTCTCATCACTCCATATCACCTGTTTCCAATCTTCTACTGTCCACTTTTCATATTTTTTTGCAAACTCAAGCTGATACTTTTTATGACAATATTAAAGTTAATAATGTAATATAATATTTATTCATTTATATAGCGTTTTTAATTCCATAGCACTTTACAAACATCAGTAATGCTGTCCCCATTGATGCTCACAATCTAAAGATTCTATCAGTATGTCTTTACAATGTGGGAGGAAACTGGAGTACCCGGACGAAACCCACGCAAACACGGGGAGAAGATACAAGCTCCTTGCAGATAATATCCTTGTCGGGTTTACACCCAGGACCTCAGTGCTGCAAGGCCACAGTGATAACCACTGAGCCACCGTGCTGAGGCTTCTTCATTTTTTTGGGCCACCATTCCAAATTTGTGTAACATACAGTTGTGGCCAAAAGTATTGACACCCCTGCAATTCTGTCAGATAATACTCAGTTCCTTCCTGAAAATATCTTTGGTATTATTATCTTCATTTAATTTGTCTTCAATGAAAAAACACAAAAAGAGTTGTCCTAAAGCCAAATTGGATCTAATTCCACACCAAACATAAAAAAAGGGGGTGGACAAAAGTATTGGCACTGTTAGAAAAATCATGTGATGCTTCTCTAAATTGTGTAATTAACAGCACCTGTAACTTACCTGTGGCTCCTAACAGGTATTGGCAATAACTAAATCACACTTGCAGCTAGTTGACATGGATTAAAGTTGACTCAACCTCTGTCCTGTGTCCTTGTGTTACCACATTGAGCATGGAGAAAAGAAAGAAGACCAAAGAACTGTCTGAGGACTTGAGAAACCAAATTGTGAGGAAGCATGAGCAATCTCAAGGCTACAAGTCCATTTCCAAAGACCTGAATGTTCCTGTGTCTACCGTGCGCAGTGTCATCAAGAAGTTTAAAGCCCATGGCACTGTGGCTAACCTCCCTAGATGTGGACGGAAAAGAAAAATTGACGAGAGATTTCAACGCAAGATTGTGCGGATGATGGATGAAGAACCTCGACTAACATCCCAACAAGTTCAAGCTGCCCTGCAGTCCGAGGGTACAACAGTGTCAACCCGTACTCTTCGTCGGCGTCTGAATGAAAAGGGACTGTATGGTAGGATACCCAGGAAGACCCCACTTCTTACCCCAAGACATAAAAAAGCCAGGCTGGAGTTTGCCAAAACTTACCTGAGAAAGCCTACAACGTTTTGGAAGAATGTTCTCTGGTCAGATGAGACAATAGTAGAGCTTTTTGGACAAAGGCATAGAGTTTACAGGAGAAAAAAAAGAGACATTCAAAGAAAAGAACACAGTCGCTACAGTCAAACATGGCGGATGTTCCCTGATGTTTTGGGGTTGCTTTGCTGCCTCTGGCACTGGACTGCTTGACCGTGTGCATGGCATTATGAAGTCTGAAGACTACCAACAAATTTTGCAGCATAATGTAGGGCCCAGTGTGAGAAAGCTGGGTCTCCCTCTGAGATCATGGGTCTTCCAGCAGGACAATGACCCAAAACACACTTCAAAAAGCACTAGAAAATGGTTTGAGAGAAAGCACTGGAGACTTCAGCAATGAGTCCAGACCTGAATCCCATAGAACACCTGTGGAGAGATCTAAAAATGGCAGTTTGGAGAAGGCACCCTTCAAATATCAGGACCTGGAGCAGTTTTCCAAAGAAGAATGGTCTAAAACTCCAGCAGAGCATTGTAGGAAACTCATTGATAGTTACCGAAAGCGGTTGATCGCAGTTATTTTGGCTAAAGATTGTGCAACCAAGTATTAGGCTGAGGGTGCCAATACTTTTGTCTGGACCATTTTTGGAGTTTTGTGTGAAATGATCAATGTTTTGCTTTTTGCTTCATTCTCTTTTGTGTTATTTCATTGAATACAAATTAAATGAAGATAATAATACCAAAGAATTTGTGATTGCAATCATTTTCAGGAAGAAACTGAGTATTATCTGACAGAATTGCAGGGGTGTCAGTACTTTTGGCCACAACTGTATGTCACCTGGTGCTTGCATGGATGCTAGTGATCTTAATATTACGACGCATAATTGCTGTCTCCACTGTTTGTTGCTCCAGAACTGATAGACCTTGTGATCAGCCGACTTGTTGACTCATGGCTTTTGAATGGATGGATGGACTTCATTTCTTATTCTTCCAACTATCATGGTACTCATATATTGCAGTTTGGCAATTTTCTTGGCAGAGAGACCGCTATCAATGCACTACGTCATGTTTCTCTTTTCTTGAGAAATCTTCTTCGTGGCTGCTTCTCAATTTGAACCAGAGACCTTTTGCTTGGGAATCAACCTAGTAACAAACTGAACAATTAGGGAATGTGAGAACAGGTTGTAATTTGAAGGAAACAGGAAGAAAAAGGTGTTTGAAACACAAGGAGCAAACCAGTAACAATGCAGTGACATGACAAGAATATGCACAACTAATCATATGCTAAACAGTTGCAAGTCAAATTTACATATAAGATAGCCAAGATGATTGTCTATAAAGTTATAGTATAGAATATGGAATGTAATTTTAAAAGTTTTAAATTAAAAGTTATATTTACACTTTTAAACACCATGGGGAGCAGCAGCTGAAATATGCCATGCAAACCTAGTGTACTGCATGTCTGTGATTCAGTTCTCCCCTACCCATCTGGGTGATTACAAAACAGATAATAGAGGATGAAGTTTTATTATCACTGTGAAGAGACATTTTGTTGTTGCTGCATACTGCGATACTGGATTTGCTGGGACTATATCACGCTTTGGGATTTGATTTATGGACTGTATCGTGTGCTGGGATTAGATACAGGACTCACAGGGCTCAGCAGAGTTTAGATATGCAGATGGTATCACGCACTGGAATTAGATACATAAAGTGTATTACATGATGAGATTTGATCCAGGGTTAATCAGAGTGTATCACAAAGGATGTGTTTAGATAAACAGACTGTATCATACACTGGGATTATATACATGTAGTGTATCACAAGAGATGGGATTAGACATGTGGCCCCGCTCTGTTCATGTCCATCAGGGACAGGCTTCCAATGAACAAATATGCATCAGTGTTCGTTCAGTTGTTGGATCACAGTCCTTCAGCAAGTGTTTGCAACCATTTGGTGTCTTTTTTTCAGAGACCAAATTATGGCAAGAACCACTCAACTAAGTAAAAAGAAACCACAGTCCATATTACTTTAAAACATAAAAGTCAGTCTGGAAGATTATGGGAGTGATGATGTGTCACGGTCCGCGCTGCTTCTGGGTTCAAATAACTCACCAAAGAGTTTTTGTCTTGGTATTATGGAAATGGCCAAATCGATAATTCACCCAGTTGCCACGTTGCGGCGATCTCTGTTAACTGGGTCCTAACACTAATGAAACTGCCTGATGTCTGTCTGGGCTTTTCCTCATCGGCTGATGAGCCGATGAGGAAAAGCCCAGACAGACATCAGGCAGTTTCATTAGTGTTAGGACCCAGTTAACAGAGATCGCCGCAACGTGGCAACTGGGTGAATTATCGATTTGGCCATTTCCATAATACCAAGACAAAAACTCTTTGGTGAGTTATTTGAACCCAGAAGCAGCGCGGACCGTGACAGACCATCACTCCCATCATTTTCTCTTGGAACATACCACTATCCAGTGGTAGGTGGAGGTCCTGCAGCAGCTTGGAACATTGATTCCTAAACGCCTTCAAACCAGTTGTGGGGACCACAACTGGACCAGGTGAGCGGCCACACAGCACCACCGTTTGCACACCAGTGTCACTAGTGATAGGGCACTATTGCACCTCTTGTCCCCCCCCTTTTTATATTTTGCAGTCTGGAAGATTGATAGAGCCTTGAATATATCCTCAAGTGCAATCATGAAATCATTAATCACAATGATGAAATTGACTTTTATGAGGACTTTCCTAGGAAAATAAAAGCAAGAGTTACCTCAGCTGCAGAGGATAAGTTCATCACAGTTACTAGCTTAAGAAAATGTAAATTGACAGCACTTCTGATAAATTATCTTCATAAACAATGCACAGACCTCAGGTCATGGTCCCTTCT
The DNA here is from genome assembly GCA_033576535.1 of Allobates femoralis. Classification (NCBI taxonomy): domain Eukaryota; kingdom Metazoa; phylum Chordata; class Amphibia; order Anura; family Aromobatidae; genus Allobates; species Allobates femoralis. The sequence goes on from JARQOC010000007.1 coordinate 153,236,191, forward strand.
AGGCAGACCTCAACTGTCCCAAAGAGACTGCGAGGAGCTGGTCTTTTATGGTCAAATTGCTGCAAAGAATCCACTACTGAGGTTCACAAACAAGAAGAAGAGACTTATTTGGGTAAAGCAACACAAGGACAAGGACATTAGATCAGTGGAAATATGTACTGTGGTCTGATGAATCAAAATTTGAGATCCTTGGTTCTAATCACCATGTCCCCTATGTACTGCCCCCTAACTACTATAACACGCTCTTACGTACCAATATCTAACTGCTAAAATACACAATAGTCCGATATCTATTAGGTGATCAGGGTTCTTTAAGATTTCGAATGTCTAATTAAGTTTCCAAGCTATCACAATCCTGGTAATGAGATGGCACAATCATCCCCTGTATTCATCTCTGAACAGCTTGTAGCGTTCTGGATGGTTATTTTTCACATACAGATTTTTGGATGATAAACCCCTCTGTGTAGTTACTATCTATGATTATAATGTAACACTCCCGACCCAGGTGCTGATTCTATCCTCGCTAGGCAGCTAATGAGTGTGAGAAAGTAAACTCATTAACTCTTTGGGTATCTAATCTGCTTCATGATAATTTAAACACCTTGCTCAAATTTAAAACAATTTTTATTTCACCATTATCACATCTATCTGAATTGCTGATTAGTCTCTGAATGTATTGATAACACTCTTGTTGATGGGTGGTTATTGCTCTGTGCTTTCCTACATTTGACAGTCTGTTATGACTGGAAGACTAAAGACCCTTTCACCAGGGTCCAAAATCAGCTGAATTAGCACTTGTAAGAATGCTGATACCCTGATCATTAATCCATGTAAATATGGCAGCAAACAGTAAGCAAAATAACAAATGCTTGTTTATTGATGGATTGCATCTTTTATGGAGTCTTACAAATTTTAGTTTGTCGGCAACACATTTCTGGCAGTCATATAGTGAAAGAATAAAGTGACTATGTAAATGCTCAATAGCCACTTAAATCAAATGGGATACAGCAGTCCGTCGTACTTTTGATCAGTGAAGGTCTCAACGATGAGACCCCTATTGAACTAAGAGGTTTCACCTATTATTAGGATACTCCTTTAAGAACATTTTCTCTAAGTATTTAAACACTGTGTTCTGCCTTCTTCCACATGTGGAGCTGTGGATATCTAGCATACAGCTTAACTCTCGTTCACTTCCCCAAGGAACAAACTGTAGGATTTCTGGAGCCTATATTTATTGAGGTGATGAACTTGATTGCGTGAACGATAATGTGTGGTAAAAACTAGAATACAAGTACAGAATAATCACACTCAGTACTGGGTGCATTAAAGAAACTAGCACTAACACAGTGATAACACAGGTTACAGTCAACATGAGTAACTAGGGTAAAGGTCACTTTAGCAGGCTCTATTCTATACAGAATGCATCTATCTATCTGCATACAGTGCAAAAGGCATTAACTCAAATAGTGTATCTTAAGGTGGGGTCACACGCGGCGATGTCGCCCGCGACATCGCCGCAAAGTGACGTCACAGCGAAGTCGCGGGCGATATTGCAAGTGCGTCGCGCTGTGTGACAGCGCGACGCAACTGCAAATTATCGCTGGTCGCAGGTTGACAGGTTTATGAACATGTTCATAAACCTGGCAACCTGTGACCAGCGATTAGGCTGGATCGCGCCGTCTGACACTGCTAGCGGCGCGATCCAGCCTATATCGCAGTGTTGTTGTGGATCGCTCGCTGGGCTGAGCCCAGCCCAGAGAGCGATGGCTCCGCCCACATCGCCGCCGCGTCACCGGCACCGTCGTGCCGTGTGACAGCTGGCCTGCGATGTCGGAAGCGACCGCGCACCTGCACGTCGCTTCCGACATCGCAGACCAGATCGCCGCGTGTGACCCCACCTTTAGAGCACAATACACTTCACTTCACAGTATTCTACACAGAAATACCTTTATCTACATACAATGCAGACATGCTAGAATGAAGAATTACAGGGTATAACACATCTCCTATAACACAAAGTCACACAGTTCTCTCTGTACTAATAGCTGGATTATAACCTGTTCACACAGATTCTACACAAAAACATGTAACTGCATTTCTCTTACTGGAATCATCTGACGAGAGGAAAGGTGTAAGGGTCTTATCTTCTCACTGAAGAATTGGGAAACTGACTACAAGCATCTCTTTCTCCCGGAGGAAGGAGGAGGGCGGTCCCTTCGCACACACTATTCTTAAAGACGAAAGAATAAGCGCTCCGCTAGATCATGTTTAACATCTAAACAATGTAATCAGGCAACAAATGACCTCTACAGGTTGTAACTAGTATAACCCTACTATAACTTATGAATATTTTCTTAGCTGCTCATGAATGGGCAGAACACACTGTTTTAAGATGAGTTCTCACCTCAATCCTAACTCTGTCGGTTACTTGTGCCTGAACCCCAAAATGTTGAAGATTAAGGATACTCTAGTCTGCTAATATGTCCAGTTTATAAACTGAGAGAGAAAGACAAGCACAAAATAGGATTTTAACTGATAAAACCAGTAGGTAAAATAGTGATCGAATTGCTCACCTTGTAGAGTTGTGTGTGACACAACACTAACATGCATGGGCTGTTTGCAATCACCCGTAGAATGAAAGCCCGTAGTTGAAGGAGAATGGTGGAAAGATTCTCGCGCGCCGTCAAGAATAGTTCTGTCAGTCGGTCCAAAAATTGCAAGAAGATTTTATTTTCTCAACGTATTCATGTGACAGACCGCACACTTCCTCAGGAGATAAACCTACTAGTAGTTTAAAGCCATGTTGTTGAAGGAGGAATGGGTGGAATAGATGCTCACGCCGCCGTGTCAAAGAATGGATTCTCTAAGTCAGTCCAAAAGTTCCAAGAAGATTTTATTTTCTCAACGTGTTTCATGTGACAGACCGCACACTTCCTCAGGAGATAAAACCTACTAGTAGGTTTTATCTCCTGATGAAGTGTGCGGTCTGTCACACGGTCTGTCACACGAAACGCTTTGAGAAAAATAAAATCTTCTTGGAACTTGTGAACCGACTGAAAGATCCATTCTTTGATGGCGCTACGAGCATCTGTCCACCCATTCCTCTATCAACTATGTGGCTTTAATGTATCCAGCTTAAAAGATGGCCCATTGGAGAAAAACAACAAATGGAGTCTTAAGTAATGGTGGTCTATGTCTCCATCAAGAACATATCTAAATCACCTAATGAAGTCAGGAGTGGGGGCTCTAGATATGATCTGAATTGAAACCCCCCCACACTGCTCCCTGATGGATGTTTCACTCACCAGCTATCACACCTCATTTCTCCATACATAAGACTGTTGGCTTCTGTGTTTTCAGTTAGAGAGTTGCTAACTGACTCCTCTGGCGTGGCTTATTTCACCTTGAACAAAATGACTGTCACATGATGTGTGGTTCAAAACTTGCATCGTGTCATGGCGGCATCTGGCGCTGTTCACACTACAGATTCTGATACTCCACACTATGGTTTCTCCTTTGCTCCTGAGTTCCACAGTCGGGCTCAGGCACCGATGAGCTGTGTTCTCATTAGTAATTGGGCTATCAGGAGTTAATCTCTGTATGACTCCTGATTACCTCTAGGATGACATGTTTTGGGAAACCTATCACAGTTGCTCCCTGCATTTTCAGCATGGTGGACAGGGGTGTAACTACAATAGGTGCAGGGGTTGCGATCGCACCCGGGCCCCGAAGTCTAGGGGGCCCCAAAAGTCCCTTTGGCCTATAGAAAAAGACTATTGCTGTTAAAGATTTGTAATAATTGGAGGCGCCGTTGGAGATTTCGCATTGGGGCCCATGATCTTCAAGTTACACGACTGATGGTGGAATCTAACTTCCCATGCTGACTATAGCTTTTGCAATGTTGGTTCATGTGCTGGGGTGATCCAGTTGCTGGTGATCTATTGAAGTGCTGTTTGGTGCGTTGTGAAAATCTTCTTGTCATCTGGTTTTCCTCCCTGCTCTTTGTTTCCTCCTGTGCACCTATTGTCTTATACCTTTGTTTGTATTGCTTTGAGTGAGTATCTTTGGTTTCTACTTGGTGGGGGTTTACCACTTCTGACACGGCCCCCCTGGGTGAAGGAGAGGGGGTATTTAACCAGGGCTGGCCAGGAGCAGGCCAGGGGTGGCGGCTCAGACATCCTCACCATCAGAGGCAACTCTGGAATAAGGGACCGCTATGGCCCTCCTAGCCTGAGAGTTAGTGTAGATGACCCAGTCCCCCTGTTGCTCCTTACTAACCCGTGACAATGGCAGAATAAGGACTAAATTAAAGGGGTTTTCCAGGTGCAAAAAATAAATATTATCTGAATGTTTTTATATCTATATGTAATTACTCTACCATTACTCTGGAGAACCAGGTGAATGGTACTGGGTATCATTCTCATCACTCTCTGGCTTTTGTAAATAGACCTCTATATATACTATATATAGAAAAAACAGGGAGTCAGCTCACCTCTGCATATGAGACTGTGCTTGGAAATAGACAGTTATTCGTCAGTATATCAGTATATCATATATATACAATGACTAAGGATTCCATCCAAAATGCGTTTGACAAATGATAGTACCATGTGTGGTTTTTACTAATGTATCTCTTTGGATGAACCAGTTGTGTCCTTTTATCAATTTTGAAATAAAGTATTGTTTTTATGAAGCTTGGATGCTGGATTTCATTTTCCTTATGAATATGATGTTCTTATGAATATAATATATTCTGATGTACTGAGATACTGATGATTTTTTCATCCAAACTTTAAAAAACATTCTAAGGCCCCTTTCACATCAGCGTTTTTGTCAGAATGCGGCCGATCCGGACAAAAAACGCATCTGCCGCATGTACCGCCTTATGGCCGCACTTGCGGCAAGCCCCATGCATTCTCTATGGGGCTTGCTGCAAGTGCAGTATTGCCGTGATTCGCGGTCAGCTGCAGTTATTTTGCACGGCCGCACCTGCTGCAAGTGCCGGATCACGGCAATACCGCACTTGCTGCAAGCCCCATAGACAATGCATGGGGCTTGCCGCAAGTGTAACACAAGTGTATCGCAAGTGCGGCCGTTAGGCGGCACATGCGGCGGATGCGTTTTTTTTTTCCAGATCGGCTGGATCCGGACAAAAACGCTGATGTGAAAGGGCCCTAACATTTCCTCATATTTTCAGTCTATTTTTAAAATATTTTCCATTCAACACTAAATCCAAAATAAATCTTATTAATAAATGTTGTGCTTTCCGCCTCTTAACCCCAAATAAAGGATCAATCCTGTCCCGAGAATTAACATTTGTAATAAGCCGAGAAGCTGAGGAACAATTATTAGGATGTGAAAGGTATTGGATTTTGTGTTAGGCATGTGTGCGCTCCCAGGATTAGTGATATAAGACAATTCCATACCAGTTTACCTCCCTCTCATTCTAGTGGTCTCTAGAGAGACCTGGTTGTCTAGAAGAAGGAGGATGATTTTGGCTGTCATTAGTGCTCCCGCGCTTAGCCTGGTTTGCTCATGATCTTCCGTTGACACCTGTGTGGTTACTGAGATGTATAAGACACTGGCCTCGCTGTATTACTGCTCCCAGCGCTCATTGCTTTTCACATGAATTGCTGTACGCACCAATGTCGGTATGTCAGATGCAGTTTACGCTGTTTGAGCGAACATTAGCCCTCCGGCATATACTGTTTTTTTTTTTTTTTTTTGCATTTTTATTTTAAATGAATGAATGCAAAGTTAGCAACACAGTAGGACACTTTATTATATACAGGCAACTGCAGCTCGAGGTTCTAGGAGCATATACTGAAGAATGTGCTGGTAGCAAGGGATGTACTGGTACATTACAATTAATAAATTGTACTAAGTGATATTATCCCAGATGAGCTCTCTCCCAGTGCACAGGCTGCTTACCCAACCAAGTCTTAATCCCTATGTCTGTACTGGTTACATTTCCATGTAGACAAGAAGAATAATTCTTATACACCCAATTTTCTTTTTCCAGTAGTCTTGAAGACAACTCAATATCCTGTATACCGTATATACTCGTGTATAAGCCGACCCGTGTATAAGCCGACCCCCCTACTTTTGCCCCCAAAAACTGGGAAAACTTATTGACTCGCGTATAAGCCGAGGGTGGACTCCAGCACAGGTATACAACCCCCAGCAGTGAGGTATACAGCAGCCTCCCCAGTGGTAGTATACAGCAGCAGCCCCAGTGGTAGTATACAGCAGCCCCAGAGGTATATACAGCCCCAGAGGTATATGCAGCCCCAGAGGTATATGCAGCCCCATATGCAGCCCCAGAGGTATATGCAGCCCCATATGCAGCCCCAGAGGTATATGCAGCCCCATATGCAGCCCCAGAGGTATATGCAGCCCCATATGCAGCCCCAGAGGTATATGCAGCCCCATATGCAGCCCCAGAGGTATATGCAGCCCCATATGTAGCCCCATATGTATATGCAGCCCCATATGTATATGCAGCCCGATATGCAGCCCCAGGGGTATATGCAGCCCCAGAGGTATATGCAGCCCCAGAGATATATGCAGCCCCAGAGGTATATGCAGCCCCAGAGGTATATACAGCAGCCCTAGTGGTGTATACAGCAGCCCCAGTGGTAGTATACAGCAGCCCTTAGGTAGTATACAGCAGCCCCAGTGCTGTATACAGCAGCAGCCCCAGGGCTGTATACAGCAGAAGCCCCAGGGCTGTATACAGCAGAAGCCCCAGGGCTGTATACAGCAGAAGCCCCAGGGCTGTATACAGCAGAAGCCCCAGGGCTGTATACAGCAGAAGCCCCAGGGCTGTATACAGCAGAAGCCCCAGGGCTGTATACAGCCGCAGCCCCAGGGCTGTATACAGACGCAGCCCCAGGGCTGTATACAGCCGCAGCCCCAGGGCTGTATACAGCCGCAGCCCCGGAGGTATACAGGCCCCCCCCATCAAGCTCCAGGGCCCCCCCCCTTGAGGTCTGAAAAATAAAAAAGAATCAATACTTCACCTGTCCGACACCTTCTGCCGCTGTGCGATCCCCAGTTCCAAGTGAGATCTCTTCTGACAGGACCTGTGGTGATGTCAGAGGGGCGTTCCCGGGCACTCGCGGTCATGTGATACATATCACATGACCGCGAACAGCCAATCAGCGCTGGGAACGCCCCGGGAACGCCCCCCCTCTGACGTCACCACAGGTCTTCTCAGTACACCTCTCACTGAATGAAGCCCGGGATCGCGTGTCGGCAGCTGCGGACGGCGCGACAGGAGACTGGCAAGTATGATATTCCTTTACAGGACGCCGCTCAAGGGGGGGCCCTGGAGCTTGATGGGGGGGGGGCCTGTATACTTCCGGGGCTGCGGCTGTATATATACATATACTCGCGTATAAGCCGAGGGGGGACTTTTCAGCCCAAATTTTGGGCTGAAAAAGTCGGCTTATACGCGAGTATATACGGTATACGTAATTAAAGTCTTGAAAATGTGCTGGAGTGGAATGTGTTGTAATATACATATACATATATATATACAGTATTGGCCAAAAGTATTGACACCCCTGCAATTCTGTCAGATAATACTCAGTTTCTTCCTGAAAATGATTGCAATCACAAATTCTTTGGTATTATTATCTTCATTTAATTTGTCTTCAATGAAAAAACACAAAAGAGAATGAAGCAAAAAGCAAAACATTGATCATTTCACACAAAACTCCAAAAATGGGCCGGACAAAAGTATTGGCACCCTCAGCCTAATACTTGGTTGCACAACCTTTAGCCAAAATAACTGTGATCAACCTCTTCTGGTAACCATCAATGAGTTTCTTACAGTGCTCTGCTGGAATTTTAGACCATTCTTCTTTAGCAAACTGCTCCAGGTCCCTGATATTTGAAGGGTGCCTTCTTCAAACTGCCATTTTTAGATCTCTCCACAGGTGTTCTATGGGATTCAGGTCTGGACTCATTGCTGGCCACATTAGAAGTCTCCAGTGCTTTCTCTCAAACTGTTTTCTAGTGCTTTTTGAAGTGTGTTTTGGGTCATTGTCCTGCTGGAAGACCCTTGACCTCTGAGAGAGACCCAGCTTTCTCACACTGGGCCCTACATTATGCTGCAAAATTTGTTGTTAGTCTTCAGACTTCATAATGCCATGCACATGGTCATGCAGTCCAGTGCCAGAGGGAGCAAAGCAACCCCAAAACATCAGGCAACCTCCGCCATGTTTGACTGTAGGGACCGTGTTCTTTTCTTTGAATGCCTTTTTTTTCTCCTGTAAACTCTATGCCTTTGCCCAAAAAGAGAGAACATTCTTTCAAAACGTTTTAGGCTTTCTCAGGTAAGTTTTGGCAAACTCCAGAATGGCTTTTTTATGTCTCAGGGTAAGAAATGGGGTCTTCCTGGGTCTCCTACCATACAGTCCCTTTTCATTCAGATGCCGACTGATAATACAGTTGACACTGTTGTACCCTCGGACTGCAGGCAGCTTGAACCTTGTTTGGATGTTAGTCAAGGTCCTTTAACCACCATCCGCACAATCTTGCGTTGAAATCTCTTGTCAATTTTTCTTTTTGTACACATCTAGGGAGATTAGCCACAGTGCCATGGGCTTTAAACTTCTTGATGACACTGCGCACGGTAGACACAGGAACATTCAGGTCTTTGGAGATGGACTTGTGGCCTTGAGATTGCTCATGCTTCCTCACAATTTGGTTTCTCAAGTCCTCAGACAGTTTTTTGGTCTTCTTTCTTTTCTCCATGCTTAATGTGGTACACACAAGGACACGGGACAGAGGTTGTGTCAACTTTAATCCATGTCAACTGGCTGCAAGTGTGATTTAGTTATTGCCAACACCTGTTAGGTGCCACAGGTAAGTTACAGGTGCTGTTAATTACACAAGAAGCATCACATGATTTTTCTAACGGTGCCAATACTTTTGCCCACCCCCTTTTTTATGTTTGGTGTGGACTATATCCAAATTGGCTTTAGGACAATTGTTTTTTGTGTTTTTTTCATTGAAGACAAATTTAATGAAGATAATAATACCAAAGAATTTGTGATTGCAATCATTTTCAGGAAGACACTGAGTATTATCTGACAGAATTGCAGGGGTGTCAATACTTTTGGCCAACACTGTATATATATATATATATATATATATATATATATATAATATACGGTTGAAACCAGAAGTTTACATACACTATATAAAAAGACACATATGCATGTTTATCTCACTATCCGACATGAAATATGAATAAACCTTTCTCGCATTACATCAATTAGGATTGCCGTAATTAATATTTGGCAAATGCAGAATAATGAGAGAGAATGTTTTAATCCATTTTTATTACTTTCTGCAAAGTCACAAGTTTACATACCATAAGATTACTGTGCCTTTAAACAATTGGAGAGAGCCCACATGATGATGTCATGTGTTTGTAATCTTCTGATAAGTTTACTGGCAACATATGGATTAATTAAAGACACACCTGAGGATGTATTTTCATGCATACCTGAAACACACTGTTTCTTTATGTTGCATCATGGGAAAGTCTAATGAAATCAGCCAAGATATCAGGAAGAGAATTGTGGACTTGCGAAAGTCTGGTTTATCCTTGGATACAATTTACAGTTACCTGGAAGTGCCTCTTTAATCTGTACAAACAATTATAAGCAGGTACAAACAAGATACTGTACCCTCACCCATCCCTTGTAGACTATGAGCCCTCGTGGGCAGGATCATCTCTTCTCACCTACTGTATTCTCACCCATCATTTGTAGACTGTGAGCCCTCATGGGCAGCACCCTTTCTTACCTACTATATCCTCACCCTTCCCTTGTAGACTGTGAGCCCTCGTGGGCAGGGTCCTCTGCCCTCACCTACTGTACCCTCACCCATCCCTTGTATACTGTGAGCCTTCGTGGACAGGGTCCTCTCTACTCACCTAATATATCCTCACCCATCCCTTGTAGATTATGAGCCCTTGTGAGCAGGATCATCTCTCCTTACCTACTGTATCCTCACCCATCCCATGTAGACTGTGAGCCCTCATGGGCAGGGTCCTCTCTCCTCACCTACTGTATCCTCACCCATCCCTTGTAGACTGTGAGCCCTTGCTGGCAAGGTCATCTGTCCTCCTGTACTTGTCTGCACCTTGTATTGTTCAAGAATAATTTACTGGTCTCTATTCTGTATACCCTTGTTCACATGTAAAGTGCCATGGAATAAATGGCACTATTATAATACATAATAATAAGCTGTAATGCTCAGTGGGTTATTACCCCTTTCTATCATAGACTACATTCTATTGCTGGTTCAACATCCTTGCATTACTTTTAATGGGTACCCTCCACTGTGTCCTGGGAACACACCACAGGACTATTTCCATTTTGGAAATGCACTGATTGTCTAGCCATCACAATTTGGCCCCTGTATGATAACTATACTTGTACATTTTTCATTCTATGAATACTTCAAATTGAAGCACTAAATGTTCACTTGATGCCTAAAATATCCCACCCTTGACAGGTGTCATTGTAATGAGAGTCAATGTTGTTCATTTTACCTATCAGTGGTTTTAGGCAGTGTACATACATAGTGTTTTTTCCATGCTCACAATAGAATTGCCAAAATTTTGAAAAAACATGGCAAAATTATGTGCAAAAGAGAATGCACTATGTCCCCAGTGTTGTGAATGCAGCCTTAATATTATGCCTGATCATTGTCTATAGATTGTAGTTTCATATACCGTATATACTCGTGTATAAGCCGACTCGTGTATAAGCCGACCCCCCTACTTTTGCCCCCAAAACCTGGGAAAACCTATTGACTCGTGTATAAGCCGAGGGTGGACCCCAGCACAGGTATACAGCCCCCAGCAGTGTGGTATACAGCAGCCTCCCCAGTGGTATATACAGGCCCCAGCAGTGTTACAGCAGCAGCCCCAGTGGTATATACAGCAGCAGCCCCAGAGGTATATACAGCAGCAGCCCCAGAGGTATAAACAGCAGCAGCCCCAGAGGTATATACAGCAGCAGCCCCAGTGGTATATACAGCAGCAGCCCCAGAGGTATATACAGCAGCAGCCCCAGAGGTATATATAGCAGCAGCCCCAGAGGTATACAGGCCGACCGCCCGCCACCCCCATCAGTATACAGGCCCCCCCCATCAGTATCCAGGGCCCCCCCTTGCTGGCGCAAACCTGTAAAGTATGATCATTATACTTATCCCTGTGGCCGCCGCCGCTGCTCTGCACCGCGCTCCTCCGGGTCTTCATGCCTCTTCCGGCTTCTTCCGGCTTCCTCCTCTGGCGCACAGACAATGACATCATTGCCTGCGCCCACCGGAGGAGGAAGCCGGAAGAAGCCGGATGAAGCCGGAGGAGCGCGGTGCAGAGCAGCGGCGGCGGCCACAGGGATACGTATAATGATCTTACTTTACAGGTTTGCGGCAGCAAGGGGGGTCCCTGGATACTGATGGGGGGGGCGCCTGTATACTGATGGGGGTGGCGGGCGGCCTGTGCCGTATGACTCGCGTATAAGCCGAGGGGGGGACTTTTCAGCCCAATCGTTGGGCTGAAAAACTCGGCTTATACGCGAGTATATACGGTATATCTGAATTCCCAAGGAACATTATTTTCCATTAGAGAGTATAAAGTGATATTGTACACCTAAACCATGTTTTTCTCTTCCATTTGTGCTGGGGTTACACGGTCGTAAATTTTCTCATGCAAGAGAATTGGGCCGATTATAAAAATGACACTCAGCTCAAATTCTGATCAGAGCTGAGTGTTATTTACTGTGATCAGAGTCTTTTGCATGTCAGAATCAGAGCGTGAGGAGAAGATGGAAAATGTCTCCATCTTCTCCAAGGAGAATAAAATATACAGAGAGGCGCCATTATGTGTACTTGGTGGTCTGGTGGGGATTTTTGGTGGAGGGGGTTGTGAGATCACCTCTGCACAACCACAGTGTGGGCCTCCAGTGTGTAATCGCACACTGCACGGATTCTCCAGCGTTCGGGCTTGGACGGTCATGTGGGAGTGACGTCACCACTGGTCTTTCACTCTCTATGCTCCGGCGTTGTAATCTGCAGCTCCTATCGCTCCCAGGGGGATTTTAATGGTACAGAGGTAAGTATGCGTTTTTTTGGTATAGCGCATGAATCAAGCATCCAGGCACAGATTAGCCTTTTAGTAATGCTTCTTTATTTAATAAAATGTGGTTGTCACAACATGTTTCAGCGGGTCACCTCCTTCATCAGGATTATCTGTGCCTGGATGCTGGATTCATGCACTACACCAAAAAAAGCATACGGTACTTACCTCTGTTCCATCTTTTCCATTGTCTGTGTCTGCACTGCACTCGGATAACATCTGTTTGCAGTCCAATGTTTTGTACCGCTCAGTATACGATAAGCAACGACTGTAACTAACCACACCCTGGTACTGACTGACAACGTCAATCTTTTTGAATTGGTCCCTTAAGGTGGGGTCACACGCGGCGATCTCGCCCGCGACATCGCCGCAAAGTGACGTCACAGCGAAATCGCGGGCGATATTGCAAGTGCGTCGCGCTGTGTGACAGCGCGACGCAACTGCAAATTATCGCTGGTCGCAGGTTGACAGGTTTATGAACATGTTCATAAACCTGTCAACCTGTGACCAGCGATTAGGCTGGATCGCGCCGTCTGACACTGTTGGCGGCGCGATCCAGCCTATATCGCAGCGTTACTGAGCCATCGCTCGCTGGGCTGAGCCCAGCCCAGCGAGCGATGGCTCCGCCCACATCGCCGCCGCGTCACCGGCAACGTCGTGCCGTGTGACAGCTGACCTGCGATGTCGGAAGCGAGCGTGCACCTGCACATCGCTTCCGACATCGCAGGCCAGATCGCCGCGTGTGACCCCACCTTTAGTGTTATACTGTCAGTTTGCACAGACAGACTTCCTTTAAGGCTGGAAACACACTGTCTGAGTGACATGCGAGCTACTCTTGCATGACTGACTTGTAACGGCCTACCCCTGTCTGGACGGGAGTGTGGAGCTGCATAGAAACACAAGTAGCTGAAACTATCCCATCCAGACAAGGGGAGGCCGTTCCAAGTTAGTCATGCAAGACTTGTCCTTGCATGTCATTCGGTCTGTGTGTTTCCAGTCTATTATTACACTAAAATTACTCTATGGGAGCTAATTGGAGAAAATAAAAGGCTCACTTAGAGCATGCAATGGTTTGTATATAAAAGAAACTTTGTGGCTCAAATCAAAAGGCCTTGTGTGAATCACATTTCATCTTTTTTGCTCACAGCAAAAATGTTCACATTGTATTTTTAGCTATTCTCTTTTAAAAAAAAAGAAAGTGTCAAAAAGTTTCAAAAACATCACATGATTATGACCAAAACAGAGCTTTGTGTCATGTATTTTCCAATTGAAGCTGTGCTACTTGGAAGAGGGAAGTTTCATTAAGAGACACAGTTTTGGGTTGTAGTATTTCATTATTATTTTTTAAAGTACGGTAACTTTTTCAGGACAAAATGACTGTTTAAACCAAGTGCAAGTGCTCATGCATGATGGCAAGGCTGAACATTTAAATAAACCTTCCCATCGGCTTATTTTCCATCTATCTTCACCCTTTAGCAGCTCTATGAAGCCAGAGTTGTCAATCAAAGAAGAGGCAGGGGAGTGGAGTACTTGGTTTGAACAGTTATTCTGTCCTGACAGAAGGAATCTGTAATTTGAATACATCATCATATAACGGTTAACACAGAGATTTTAGCAATGTGTCTTATCAGAAAGTATGTACAGTCATGGCCAAAAGTATTGACACCCCTGCAATTCTGTCAGATAATACTCAGTTTCTTCCTGAAAATGATTGCAATCACAAATTCTTTGGTATTATTATCTTCATTTAATTTGTCTTCAATGAAAAAAACACAAAAAGAATTGTCCTAAAGCCAGATTGGATATAATTCCACACCAAACATAAAGGAAGGGGTGGACAAAAGTATTGGAACCCTTAGGAAAATCATGTGATGCTTCTCTAATTTGTGTAATTAACAGCACCTGTAACTTATCTGTGGCACCTAACAGGTGTTGGCAATAACTAAATCACACTTGCAGCCAGTTGACATGGATTAAAGTTGACTCAACCTCTGTCTTGTGTCCTTGTGTGTACCACATTGAGCATGGAGAAAAGAAAGAAGAACAAAGAACTGTCTGAGGACTTGAGAAACCAAATTGTGAGGAAGCATGAGCAATCTCAAGGCTACAAGTTCATCTCCAAAGACCTGAATGTTCCTGTGTCTACCGTGCGCAGTGTCATCAAGACGTTTAAAGCCCATGGCACTGTGGCTAACCTCCCTAGATGTGGACGGAAAAGAAAAACTGACGAGAGATCTCAACGCAAGATTGTGCGGATGGTGGATAAAGAATCTCGACTAACATCCAAACAAGTTCAAGCTGCCCTGCAGTCCGAGGGTACAACAGTGTCAACCCTTACTATCCGTCGGCGTCTGAATGAAAAGGGACTGTATTGTAGGAGACCCAGGAAGACCCCATTTCCTACCCTGAGACATAAAAAAGCCAAGCTGGAGTTTGCCAAAACTTACCTGAGAAAGCCTAAAACGTTTTGGAAGAATGTTCTCTCTTTTTGGGCAAAGGCATCAACATAGAGTTTACAGGAGAAAAAAATAGATATTCAAAGAAAAGAACATGGTCCCTACAGTCAAACATGGCGTAGGTTCCCTGATGTTTTGGGGTTGCTTTGCTGCCTCTGGCACTGGACTGCTTGACTGTGTGCATGGCATTATGAAGTCTGGAGACTACCAACAAATTTTGCAGCATAATGTAGGGCCCAGTGTGAGAAAGCTGGGTCTCCCTCAGATGTCATGGGTCTTCCAGCAGGACAATGACCCAAAACACACTTCAAAAAGCACCAGAAAATGGTTTGAGAGAAAGCACTGGAGACTTCTAAGGTGGCCAGCAATGAGTCCAGACCTGAATCCCATAGAACACCTGTGGAGAGATCTAAAAATGGCAGTTTGGAGAAGGCACCCTTCAAATATCAGGGACCTGAAGCAGTTTGCCAAAGAAGAATGGTCTACAATTCCAGCAGAGCATTGTAAGAAACTCATTGATGGTTACCGAAAGCGGTTGATCGCAGTTATTTTGGCTAAAGGTTGTACAACCAAGTATTAGGCTGAGGGTGCCAATACTTTTGTCTGGCCCATTTTTGGAGTTTTGAGTGAAATGATCAATGTTTTGCTTTTTGCTTCATTCTCTTTTGTGTTTTTTCATTGAAGACAAATTAAATGAAGATAATAATACCAAAGAATTTGTGATTGCAATCATTTTCAGGAAGAAACTGAGTATTATCTGACAGAATTGCAGGGGTGTCAATACTTTTGGCCAACACTGTATTTGCTTACCTGCTATGTTTGTTTTAGCTTTAGTAGCTTATCCTTACAGAGACTAAAGAGCTCCTTGAGCCCAAGTCCAGCACCCCCCTCCCTCTGTGATTAGGAGCTCACTGTCTATAGACTTTATATACGGAGCCTGGTGTGGGCAGGAGCAGCTCACTGTCTGAAGACTTTGTATACAGAGCCTGGTGTGGGCGGAGCAGCTCATTGTCTATAGACTTTGTATTCTCAGCCTGATGTGGGCGAGGGCAGCTCGATGTGTATAAACTTTGTATACAGAGCCTGATGTGGGGGGGGCAGCTCACTGTCTATAGACTTTGTACACAGAGCCTGGTGTGTGCAGGGCAGCTCAATGTCTATAAACATTGTATACAGAGCCTGGTGTGGATGGAGAAAGCTCACTGTGTATAGACTTTGTATACAGAGCCTGGTGTGGGCGGAGGAAACTCACTGTCTATAGACTTTGTATACAGAGCCTGGCGGGGGCAGTGTTCTCAGCTCTGCTGCATTACTAAAATTGAAAACTTTGATATTCTCAGAACCGCTGCACCCAGTAAACTAAGTAATACATTGTTAGATTCAGGATCTTTTTGTTTCCATTATGCTGCTCTTAGATGAGGTAGCAAAAAACAGCTGACAGATTCCCTATAACTAAGGTAATTGAACAGTGGATTGAACAACCACATCATTCATTCTTTTTGCAGCACAATTTTTTTTTTAATTTAATGGAAAAAAGGGAATAAAAATTAAGGGCATTAAAAATACATTGGAGCATGGTTAGTTTTTCCAGTTTATTTGTAAGACTTGTTAAAGAAAAAGATTCCTTAAAAGGACAGACGTTTGTTTTCATCAAGGCTATGGCTGTGTCCATGAAACACTCTTGGAGTACTAACTCTACGGAGAGTGATCATTTTGGACCAGGAAACCCAGGGCTAGTGTGTACATCATGGTCTGTAATCGGACCATGTTCACAAACGTCTGACTGAGGCCTTAAAGGGAACCAACCACCTCAGATGACGTCTATAAGCAGTTAATACATGTCCCTGCACCCTACCTACACCATTCCAGCTATGTTTTTGCTAAGAATATTGATAAATGCAAACCGAAATATGCACTTTGTAAACTTACATTCCTGCGTACTTGAGGGCGTCTCCCTCGGGCTCTCGTACTAGAGGGCTGTGCTCATCATGTCTGCTCTCCCCCTCCCTTATGCACGCCCCCTCTCAGCCTGCTATACTGTGTGAGGCTGATTGCGTCATTAAGGGGGCGGGGCTAAATCGCGCATCCCGGTAGCCCCGCCCCTTTATGACGCAATCAGCCTCACATCACTATAGCAGGCTGAGAGGGGGCGTGCATAAGGGAGGGGGAGAGCAGGCATGACGAGCACATCTCACAAGTGCCAGCACACACAGGGAGACGCCCTCAAGTACGCAGGAATGTAAGTTTACAAAGTGCATATTTCGGTTTGCATTTATCAATATTCTTAGCAAAAACATAGCTGGAATGGTGTAGGTAGGGTGCAGGGACATGTATTAACTGCTTATAGTCGTCATCTGAGGTGGTTGGTTCCCTTTAAGCTGGTTAAAAATAAAATAAGGTCATCCTTGTGTGGCCTTGAGTTTGCTCCCTGTGATCTTCCCTTTTTTTTTCTTATCGTCTTTGTGTCATCAATAAATAAATAAGTTCATTTTTAAGCCAAACATTGGATTCCTTTCTCTCCTTGTTGCAAAAACAATGAATATTTTGTAGTGCTTAAATTCCCTGTGGAAAATGTTATGACAGGCATGTCTGATGCTAATTGGAGGTCTGCTACATGAGCAGGTTCTGCGCATCTCCAGCTAGAACAGTTTCTATTTCTCATAGTAAATTACATCAAACCAAAAAAAGAACCTTGCAGTTAACACAGTCATCGCAGAGGAAGAGATATTAGTCTTGGTGAAACTAGATTGAGAAAATGCTGCCTAAATCTCACTCTGAATGTCTGAACCTTAATCTTTACAGACACAAAAAAATTCTTAAAATAATCTGAAATTTTCTGATTGCACACATCTCATGTATTATATATACCATATTACTGTCTTATATGAAAAGAATATGAATGACCTTGTAATGACAATGCAACTACTGTAATATCGCTTACTAAGTAAAAAACAATGGAAATACTATAATTCTGCTCCTATGTACTAGAAGATACATAACTACTATATTACTGCCCCTATATACAAGAATATAACTACTATAATACTGCCCTATATGCAAGAATATACCTACTATAATACTGCTCCTATGTACAAGAATATACCGTATATACTCGTGTATAAGCCGAGTTTTTCAGCCCAAAAATTGGGCTGAAAAGTCACCCCCTCAGCTTATACACGGGTCAATACGGTAATATATGTGGTGGGGGCTGTGTCCGGGTGCTGGGGAGGCTGGAGGAGGCGGGGGGGGGCTGATGAGTGAGCGGCCCGTCACGTGGGGCCGCTCATTAGATATGCACGGCTCCCCCCGCCCATCACAGCGGCAGGGGAGCCGTGCATACAGCCCCCCAGTGTATACAGCAGCCCCCCAATGGCACTAGCCCCCCCCATCATTGTAAGAGCCCCCCACACTTTGCAGAGCTCCCCCGCTGCTTTATCTTACCATCCGGGGTCTTCGCCGCGGGTCCTGCGCGCTGTGTTCAGGTCTCACGTGACCCGGCGCGATGACGTCATTCCACTGCGACCGGCCGGGTCACATGAGACCGGGAACACAGTGCGCGAGGAAGGACTGGAGGACCCGCGGTGAAGAAGACCCCGGATGGTAAGATAAAGCAGCGGGGGGGGACTCTGCAAAGTGTGGGGGGCTCTTACAATGATGGGGGGGCTAGTGCCATTGGGGGGCTGCTGTATACACCGGGGGGCTGTATATACCCTGGGGCCTGCTGTATACACTGGGGGGCTGTATATACCCTGGGGCCTGCTGTATACACTGGGGGGCTGTATATACCCTGGGGCCTGCTGTATACCTCTGGGGCCTGCTGTATACCCCTGGGGCCTGCTGTATATACCCTTGGGGCCTGCTGTATACACTGGGGGGCTGTATATACCCTGGGGCCTGCTGTATACCTCTGGGGCCTGCTGTATACCCCTGGGGCCTGCTGTATATACCCTTGGGGCCTGCTGTATACACTGGGGGGCTGTATATACCCTGGGGCCAGCTGTATATACCCTTGGGCCTGCTGTATACACTGGGGGGCTGTATATACCCTGGGGCCTGCTGTATACCTCTGGGGCCTGCTGTATACCTCTGGGGCCTGCTGTATACCCCTGGGGCCTGCTGTATACCCCTGGGGCCTGCTGTATACCTCTGGGGCCTGCTGTATACCTCTGGGGCCTGCTGTATATACCCTTGGGGCCTGCTGTATACACTGGGGGGCTGTATATACCCTGGGGCCAGCTGTATATACCCTGTGGCCTGCTGTATACACTGGAGGGCTGTATATACCCTGGGGCCTGCTGTATACCTCTGGGGCCTGCTGTATACCTCTGGGGCCTGCTGTATACCCCTGGGGCCTGCTGTATACCCCTGGGGCTTGCTGTATACCTCTGGGGCCTGCTGTATATACCCTGGGGCCTGCTGTATATACCCTGGGGCCTGCTGTATACCTCTGGGGCCTGCTGTATACCTCTGGGGCCTGCTGTATACCTCTGGTGCCTGCTGTATACCCCTGGGGCCTGCTGTATACCTCTGGGGCCTGCTGTATATACCCTGGGGCCTGCTGTATACCTCTGGGGCCTGCTGTATATACCCTGGGGCCTGCTGTATACCTCTGGGGCCTGCTGTATACCTCTGGGGCCTGCTGTATACCTCTGGGGCCTGCTGTATACCTCTGGGGCCTGCTGTATATACCCTGGGGCCTGCTGTATACCTCTGGGGCCTGCTGTATATACCCTGGGGCCTGCTGTATACCTCTGGGGCCTGCTGTATATACCCTGGGGCCTGCTGTATATACCCTGGGGCCTGCTGTATATACCCTGGGGCCTGCTGTATACCTCTGGGGCCTGCTGTATATACCCTGGGGCCTGCTGTATATACCCTGGGGCCTGTTGTATATACCCTGGGGCCTGTTGTATATACCCTGGGGCCTGCTGTATACCTCTGGGGCCTGCTGTATACCTCTGGGGCCTGCTGTATACCTCTGGGGCCTGCTGTATACCTCTGTGGCCTGCTGTATACCTCTGGGGCCTGCTGTATATACCCTGGGGCCTGCTGTATACCTCTGGGGCCTGCTGTATATACCCTGGGGCCTGCTGTATACCTCTGGGGCCTGCTGTATATGCCTCTGGGGCCTGCTGTATATGCCTCTGGGGCCTGCTGTATACCTCTGGGGTCTGCTGTTTATACCTTTAGGGATGCTGTATATACCACTGGGGAGGCTGCTGTATACTACCACTGGGGAGGCTGCTGTATACTACCACTGGGGAGGCTGCTGTATACTACCACTGGGGAGGCTGCTGTATATTACCACTGGGGAGGCCTGTATACCACACTGCTGGGGGCTGTATACCTGTGCTGGGGTCCACCCCCGGCTTATACACGAGTCAATAGGTTTTCCCAAGTTTTGGGGGCAAAAGTAGGGGGGTCGGCTTATACACGGGTCGGCTTATACACGAGTATATACGGTAACTACTATAATACTGCCTCTATGTTTGAGAATATAACTAATATAATCCTGCCCCTATGTACAAGAATATAATTACTATAATACTGCTCCTATGTACAAGAATATAACTACTATAATACTGCCCCTATGTACAAGAATATAACTACTATAATACTGCCCCTATGTACAAGAATATAACTACTATAATACTGCCCCTATGTACAAGAATATAACTACTATAATACTGCTCCTATATACAAGAATATAACTACTATAATACTGCCCCTATGTACCAGAATATAACTACTATAATACTGCTCCTATGTACAAGAATATAACTACTATAATACTGCCCCTATGTACAAGAATATAACTACTATAATACTGCCCCTTATGTACAAGAATATAATTACTATAATACTGCTCCTATGTACAAGAATATAACTACTATAATACTGCCCCTATGTACAAGAATATAACTATTATAATACTGCCTCTTATGTTCAAGAATATAATTACTATAACACCGCTCAAATGTACAAAAAAATATAGTAACTTCTATAATCCTTGTGTCCTATGTAAAAGAATATAACTATTGCAATACTGACTTCTGTGGCCAAGAATGTATGGACCTGTGTGGGTGGGAGCATTATGAACAATCCATGCTGAAAAGTTTTGTAATCTTAAAGTATGTCTATAATTTATTTTATTCTTTACTTATTTTATTACAACAACCATCACAGACCGGGGTAATTAAGATATTTTGTGGTTATTAGGTTAAATTTCATTTCAATGTGTTGTAGTTTCTGTCATTAATTCCCCACTTATGTACGGATAACGTTCCCTCCCAAGAGACTCCCTATTAGCCGAAACCAAAAGCTGCTTTTAGACACTCATCTTGGCACTGCTGGACTAAATACATTGACCGTAATTAATGGAGCTCTTTTGTAAAACTATGGATGAAGTTCTATTCATAGTTTGTGCTTATAGAAATACAACCGTGAACAGTACTGCGTGACTTCTACAATTAGCAAAATATAAAAGAGGCCCATAAGGGGAATTATCTGCATCATACAAAAGTATATTTAATTTCAGAACAGATCGTCTCCCAATGTAAAATTATTAATTTACAGAGGCCAATCATAATACTCTTAATACCTTGACTACCGAGTGCACCACCTTACAAATTTTTCAAGATGCAAGCTGTCGCTCTGTACCTTTTTTGCCTCATGAAGCAAGCACAAATCTGAGTTACAAGCAGCTGCTGTGTGATCATGTATGCCCGCTCATTAAGAAACTGAATATTGCATGCTCCCCCGTCCATCATCCTAGGCATGGAGTAGCGAGTACAGTATTCCAGGAGCTGACGGGTTGTCGGAGCGTGACACTCACATGCTGATCAAGTATCTGCATCACACTGCACACTTTAAAAATAAGTATACTCACCCTGACCCGCCCCAGGGCCGTGGGGTTTAGTTCACGGGTGATGTCACTTGAGTCTGTTGCCCAGTCCCGTGGCCCTGGAGGTCACTTAAAAAGGGGGAAATTAAATTAGGCTGATTTTGTTTTGTTTTTTTCCACAGTTTACCTTTGGAGTAATAAACAAATGCAAATGAAAAACTTTACTACTTTATTCAATACTAGCTGTAGAGCCCGGCGTTGCCTGGTTGTAATGCCCATGCATGGTTGTAATGCTCATATATGGTAATATCACTCATATATGGTAATATCGCCCATATATGGTAATGTATGTATGTGTGTAAATGTAACATACTCCGCCCCCTCGCAGTAACCCTGCCCCTTCATAGCTTTGCCCATATACATAGCCCCACCCTCCCAGTAGCCCCACCCCTTTTATAGCACTGTCCCTCCATATAGTAACTGAACCACATTTGTCTGTATATCTGTGTATACCACATTTATCTTTTGTTTGCATAACTGAGTGTAGTGTACCCTTACGATGATTAAATATAATTTAACCTTGGGTTGCTATTTTATCTCAATCACAGCAGTCCCATGCCCTGGTCCCTGTCTAACATTACACACTGCCTGGGTCCGCTATAAGCTTACTCACGGACTGGGCTTATGTCAAACAAGAAACTGATGGTAGCAATTGGTGCTTGTGTTATTCAGGAGCTCTGTTAGTGATGGGGTGGTGGTTATTTTATGTACTCTGGCTTGAGACCAGAAGGCATATGCCACACTCACTGAGGGCATTATAATAAACCAGCACTTACAGGGCAGCTGTGGCCCCCTCCCTTATCCTCAGTCAGTTCCCTGACTGTCCTGAGTATAAGGGGGCAGTAGAGAGCTTCCAGGTCCGGTGGCAAATTCGTCACAATGTCCTCCAGTGATTGCTCTCTTCGAATGATGGGTCCAAAGTAGTTAAGTCATAGCTTGGTAATCTTTGTTTCGAGTAACATGTTTGGCTTGATTTTTTCCAAATTGGTAGTTATAACATCATTCTCCAGCACCACATGTCATAGGCGTTAATTCTTCTCCTGTCAAAGTACTAATACATATAAATATTTGCATCTTGGTGGTTTTCCATATTTGACTTTTGGAGTCTTTTAGTTTAGCTAATATCTGTCCACCCCTGACTTACATTGATACCACCTTTACTATAAGCTCCTATTTCCAAGTTTTATCTAAAAGAAAGGGGGTAGACAAGGGCGCAATGGGTCTTATCTGCTTAGTGTAATAGAGTGTATTAACTGCTCACTTGGATAAGTTGTGCATCCGACAACCAGTATTTTCTCATCAGACAGCTGCCAAAGGATCCACCACCTGGAGGATGGTCGTGTAATACCAAAAGGACAATAATAGTTCGATCCGCGCTGCTGTATTATGTTATTATCTATAGCAGCGCGGATCAAACTATTATTGTCCTTTTGCTATTTACAAGTTTGAACAATTGAATTGGTGGATGAGAGCTTTTTTTCAACTAGGGTTTCCCTTATGATATCATTTCTATACTTATCATATCTCTCTAAGTTCAGTTACTGTATATTTTTCATGTGAAGCTCATTAATCAGCCTGTTTCACAATCGATTTAGTTTATCAGTTGTTACTTTTTTATTCAGCAATGAGCTGCACCAACTAAGTTATAATGGCAAATTCCTCATTTCTGTTGAATTAGCTTTCGTTGGCAGTCAGTGGTCGTGTGCAGTCCGCTGTCCCTGAGTGCTATGACTTTCACCGATGTGCACGGTAATGCAAAAATTGTGTTAACATGACTTGGTGACAGTAATAGATGCTGTAATGAAAACATTCCTTGTACTGAGAGAAAATGCAGCGTCCGTTCACTTAGACACATCATTCATTGGCAGATAATGATAGCTGGTTCGATAATGGAAGGTGCAGACAGCGGAGGACGACCAGAACAACAATTGCCGCAGAAACTTCTTTACTAAACAGCATTTTTTTATATCATAAAATAATACTGGTTCTCTAGTTAAATTTTATTAAATGTAACATTTGATCAATTTTGTCTGCCAGTAACAGTCTTTTCTGTGTCTTTTATGAAAGCTGCATGATAAACAAGGGGAAGATAAAAATCTAGGGATACCTTTAAGCTTCAGACAGATTGACTTGCAATAGTATAGTGAGGGCAGATGTTGCAGGAGCATCCAAACATTGATTCATGTGCTATGAGTTCTACTCATACAAGATGAGAAAAAAGGGATCGGGTTTGACCATGTTAAGGGTAGACTACTCTGAATACATTATAAAAGAAGAAGGAGAATGAGAGTTCTAATGCCCAAGTAACTTTACCACATATTTACTGTCCACACTAGTGTATATTGCAAATATAAAGCTTTATTAGATGCAGTGGATACAATAAATAAACATGTCACCGATAAAAAATGAAAAGGGGATTAAAGACAGAAAGAGGGAGACAAATGACAAGTGGGCAAGACAGGCAGGGACAGTACACAAGAGAGAACAAACCAGGGAACATGTTAACCACAGGTCTTTATATAGACTAGGAGTACCCAAAACCTGTTTTGTCTCTCCCAGACCCTGGAGGTTGGCACCCTAAAATAATGCAATGGTGCCTCCAAAGGCCCTGAGTGTCCTTAACTGCACCCTAAACTATAAACCAAGTTTAACAGAGGATACTAATAAACATATAAGAAGAGGACACAAGCAAAGGGTGAAACACAGGGCTAAATACATGTTCACACAGTCGTAAAGGGAAGGCGAAGAAACTGAAAAAGACCAAAAAAGACTTTCGGATAAAGTGGAACACCATCAAACTAAATGAATGAGGGAAACACACAAAACCACAGGGAAAAATAAAAATAAATCTGAGCGAGATTATCCTGGACTGAGGACCTGGGACTCCAAACATCCATCCACCTTGGAATGAAGCCAGCACTGAGACATGTGCATGGTGATTATAAATATCCCCTCCCAAGATGTGATAGGCCAAGCTAAACAAGGAAGTGAACACTCCTGAGTGGAAACAAAAGAGAAAGGCAAGGCAAAGGAAATACAAGAAAGCTAACAGCAGTTGGATTGATATAAAATTTACTTTTGTCCAATGAAGAGGGAAACTGACCACAAAAAATGGATTGAGCCCTGGAGTCAAGCCTTGACAGCAGGAAAATCTTACATTCACTTATGTTAATAAATAAGGAAGCTCTAATATAAATGATGTAAAGGTTGTATGGTTTTCACATGGACTTTGCATCAGTGCCTAGGAAATTTAGCTTACAACAATTTATTGTATACTTGTCTCCATAAAAACAAAATTTCAGTGGGCAGATCTGTGTATATGCATCCTTGAAAATCCACAAAGTTTTGTTGCACCTTAGAATTACACAAGTATTTAGCAAATTTGGCATTATCATGGCAATTTAATCCCACATTTGCCAAAATTGATGGAACAGGGGTATGGCGGGGGTGTGATACCACAAGTCTTTTAATTCATGAAGAGCTGTGGCATTCCCTATGCCAGAAATCTTTTTTCACTAGAAAATAAACAGCTGCACTCTGAAATGCTAAGGTATGCATATATTGAATATAGGAATATAACCATGCATTACTGCTAAGGAAATACACTGAAAAATTGAGACACTTAGCGCCTAAAAAAAGACAGTTTTATGTGAGTCCAGCTGTTAGCGACAAGGCATATCTCTTTGCTAGGTGCCCATCTCATGCCTCTATTTCAGTTAAAAAACTACCATTATAGGCATGTAGGAACCTGCTAATAGAATTTTTTTAGAGGATAATTATTAAGGGCTGATGTGCTAACATCCATAATAAAGCTAGTACTTAACTAACTGCAAGATGCAAACAATGACCAACAAGGGGATATAAATGATAAAACATAAACACCCCCCCACAACAAATGCAAATGTATAATCACATAAAATTGAAAATATTGAATTAATTAGAATTACATCAGTCAGAGAAGGGGTAATGAAAGAAAGGCAACGGGAGGATGTCAGTCACTGAAAAATGTGATTAAAATAATGTCAAAAGCTAAGTTGTTATTGGAAAAGGAAATATCAGTATAACAGACTATATATAGTACCTATTAAAAACAGCTGACTGCTTAATGGGTAAAGAATCCTAATCACAATAGGTAAGTACTTCACTTAACAAGTTACTAATTTTTAAGGATTTAGTCTATAATAAAAGGTGGACATATGTTTTCACTTTTCACAGCAGCATCGTATTAGATCATGAAAGTGATTTCCTCCTCTGTATAAAGACATTTGCTGTATCTAGGAGATTATTTTGTCATGGTTCCCTATTGGGATGGATCTGGGTCAGGATATTCAATCCTTTGAATGGCCTCGGACATTGTGCCTAGTCCTAAGTAGTTATACATTGATATGCTTGTGAGAGCTTTGCAAAAATCCCATTGGAATCTCTAACTATGCACAGTAAGAGCTGCTTTCAAACCTTGACAAGCGGCTGGATGAAAGGAAATTTGGGTCATTTAGGAGCACGCATTTTGGTCATTCTGTATCATTATGAGCTTTGGAGTCAAAAAGGTTTTTTTCCGTAAAAGAGAGAGTGTTTTTCCTCCTGGTAAAGTGAGAATGCTTTTTAACAGGCAATCAACATGGCCTTAAGAAAAGAACATTGCACTGCAAGCTACACGTTTCGGAATATTCTTGATTTTGGTATCTAAACACATGGAGACCTTTCTTTTCAAAGCTAAGAAACTTTTGAGTAAATCAAGTCAGATACATAGCATTGAGTGAAATTGCCACTTTGTGTTTGAAATCCTGCACTTGCCAATCTGTGGCTTGAAGCTTTCAGCGAATGATATCTTAAAGTGCACCTTTAATGAGACAAGTACACTTTATATTGAGACATTGTTGTAAAGCTGTTGTAACAGTGGGTAGTGCACTGAATTAACTCTACATTTCCTAGAAACCCCAGGTTTGGGCTACTTATAACTGATTCAGGTTAATGTGGATACTGTGCAGTTCTGTTGTATTGGAAAATGTAATAGCTAGGCTATGTTCAGACAGTCCAACAGTGGTCAGCAAGTCTCCTGCCAAAATAGGTATCTGTCACCTTATTGTTAAGAGATACTTGTTAGGTTGGGTTCAAAGGAGTATGAAAAATCATCATTTTACTTCCTGAAAAAGAACTGACAATTTTTCATCCGTATGCCATCCATGTGTCCATTTTGTACATCCCGCTTCCATTTTTAACATGAACGATTTAATACATAATAACGGACAGATAAAGTTTCCTATCTTTGTAATGGAAACGTATGCATGAAAAATGTAAGACATACGGATGGTAGCCTGTTAATGATTGTTTTTTACGCAAAGTAGAACATGATGGGATTGTCTTCATCTGTGTTGAAACAAGGTGCTGCCTGCAGACTCAACTCTGCTGCTTCAAGTGGCTGCTTGACTTCACATCTTTGTTGATTCAAGTTGCTGTTAGCACACTAAATTCTGCTGCAAACTCATCTCTACTTATGCTAGATCCTGTCAGCACATTCAGCTCTGCTGCATATAGCACTTCAATCACCACTGACTCACATGCCACCTTGCCTACCGAGCTCTTCCATCTTCACGGTTCCATGTGCCAGAGGTCTGGTTCAGCTATGCTGCATTATTGCCCCCAGTCCATGCTACTGACCTTGACCTATGGCCTATTGAATCCATCTCACTATGTGAGCCCTAAAACTCTTGTTATATGCCTTTTTAGGGATTGCGGCGCTGATATATTTCTCTGTTCAGGACAGCAAGAATCTATTAGAAACAAGAGAGTTGTCATCCTGCTAATAATGCTTATCGAAGGAGAGAGTGGTGATTACATCAGAGGATTACAGTAGGGTTCTGTGCTTTCCATACCTCGCATTCTCTTTCAGATGATCCTGAAAATTACAAATTCGTTTGGGACTATAAATCAATACCCATTAGATTCTTACTTCATCATTACAAAAGCCAGAGTAAAATTAACATTAAAGGTTCCTAGCCCATTCAATAAGACTAAAAATATGGAAGATGGTTACATTTCCTGTAAGGACATCTAGCATTTATATGTTAGGAGATGGCATATACATCCTTTTAGAGAGAAATCACCGGAGAAAGACATCATGGTCGGAAGAATAGAAGGAACAAGATGAAAAGGAAGACCAGCAACCCGATGGCTTGATACCATCAACATAACGGTGGAGAAGACCCTTGTGGATCTATCTAAGTTTGAATAAGACCTTGGTGGACCTATCTAGGCTTGGAGAAGACCCTAGTGGACCTACCTAAGCTGTGCAAGATCAATCTTCTTACAAAGCGTTCATCCATCAAGTCTTTATTGCTTGAGATAGAGCAGAAGGCCGGTAAAATAATAATATAATAATGAGTGGCATCAAGTAAATTCTCAATGCCCCTTATTGCTCTGTAAATAAGTCAGCACTTCAAGGACATCCATTTAGGGCCTCCTATAGCCTGCCTGTTAAAGGGGTTGTCCAGGACTATTTTTTTTTTTACTTTGGGCTTTAACAGGCATGTAGTTGCTAAATACCTGCCTATTCTGTCTGGTGCAGATCTTGGCCGGCAGAGAATGGTCACAGACCGCTCCTGCCGGTGATTCTGCAATTGACACATTGACAAAGTGGCATCTTCTTTTCTGCTCTGCTAATGGGGTGCTACTGCCGACGTCATGCTGATTGACAATTGGCTCACCACTGGCTTAATGCACGTAACCGCTGTCAATCAGCATGATGTCTTCAGTGACGCACCATCTCCAGTGCAACCCGGAAGAGGAAGAGCTGCGCTGTTTCGGCGGAGCAGCAGAATCACCAGCAGGAGTGGTCCGTGACTGCTTTGAGCTAGTGCCAGGTAGAACAGTCAGGTACCTACCTCTTAGTTCTTAAGCCCATAGTTAAGATAATAAAAATGTCCTAGGCAATCCCTTTATGGAACAGTCTGTAATTTACACTGACTGCAGGGAGACTATGGAGATTGTTCTAAAAATCCTGGTCTGTAAAACGTCATAATCCCGCTTGTAAACAAAATAGTCTACAATTGGTATAAGCAATGCACCATTCACAAATCCAGGGTGTTTTCTAGCATTCTATGCATGTAGCTAGAGGTACATATGATTTATAGAGCGTGTGCATAGGTAACCATAATGCTCCGTTTCATTGGCAAAATATTGCTTTCCTTACCCCATTGCCTCTGCCCTCTCAAGTTCTTGAATGCAGTGAAAATTGTGCATAAATCTCAGCAGCATTAAAAAGGTGGGATTGGTAATGCTATTATATTTTACAACAGCCACTTGTGCTGGTCAATTGACATGAATTATAACTTGTAATAAAGCCCATTTCTAGTAATACTATATAATTCAGCGCTGCATTCCCTCATTGTGCTCTGGATGATTTGTGCTTTTTAAGAGAAAAACTCTTCAATAAGTTTAACTCAGTGTGACAATAGAATTCACATTTTTGTATAAGTTTTATCCTAGTGTCTTATCAAGCTGTGCCATTCTCTCATGTGCATGACGTTCTGCCATATTATAGCCTTTATTACTCAGCTTTCTTAATGTCCTGAAGAGCAAATCTCCTATATTATAGGGAAATTATTACCAACTAGGTTAGCCTGTGTATGAAAATAAAACTATTTACCTAACAAGCAGCTGAATCGATTATTCCACATGAGGTTAACTAAAGACCTTAATGTAGTATTCAAGTTTTTTTATTAATAAAGTCTAAAAGGCTTTTCCACGCTTATGATATTGATGACTCTCCTTAGAAAAAGTCTTTAATATCTGATCTATGATAATCCAACTCCCATAACCACCAGCGATCTGCTATTTTCATCTTCCAAGCTGACTAGATGTTAGCAATGAATGGCACAGCTGTTCTCACTTATGCTGTTTGCAGGGTTATGTGGGGGCCATTATTATGTTTGGAGGGCTATGTGAGTGCCATTTTACTGTTTTCAGGTCTATATGGAGCCCATTATACTGTTTTTCAGGGCTGTGTGGGGGCTAGTATACTGTTTAGAGGGCTATGTGGGGGCCAATACACTGTTTGCAGAGCTATATGGGGCCCGTTATACCGTCTCGAGAGCTATGTGGGGGCCATTACACTGTTTGGAGGGCTGTGTGAGGGACATTATACAATTTGCTAGGCTGTATCAGGGCCTTTATTTAGTTTGCAGGTCTATATGGGAGCCATTATACTGTTTGCAGGGTTATGTGGTGGCCATTGTACTGTTTGTCATGTATGAGGCTGTAATGGCTTCTGGAGGAGAAGGGGCTGAGCCTAGAGCACGGCCTCATGGGAATACATAGGCCTGAAGGGACCAGAATTAGACTATGCAGTAACTTAATGTAATATGGGAACATTGTCAACAGAAGGCGCTATGGGATAAGTCATCGCTGAACAAGCAAACAATATATTGTCTCAAGCAAACTAAATGCACATATTTCTAAGAAAGGCATGACAATTATACTGTTTACAGGGCTATGTGAGGGCCATTATTTTATTTGCAGAGCTATATGGGGACCTACTGTTTGGAGGGCTCTGTTGGGGACATTATACAGTTTGCAGGACTATGTGGGGGACATTATACAGTTTGCAGGGCTATATGGGCACTTTTATTCTGTTTGCAGGGCTATATGTTGGCCATTATACTGTTTGCAGGGCTATGTGGGACCATTATAATGTTTGCAGAGCTGTGTGGGGTCCATTATACTCTTTGGAGGGCTATGAGGGGCCATTATACTGTCTGCAGGGCTATGTGGGGGACGTTTTACTGTTTGCAGTAGCTATGTGGGGGCCATTATACTGTTTGCAAGACTATGTAGGGGCCATTATACTGTTTGCTTTGCAGGGCTGTATGGGGCCAATAAACTGTTTGCAGGGCTATGCAGGAGCCATTATACTGTTAGCAGGGCTATCTGGCAGACATTATACTGTTTGGAGGTCTATGTAACGAGCAATTATACTGTTTGGAGGGCTACATAGGAGCTATTATATTTTTTAGAAAACAATATGGGGATCCATTATATATTGTTTATAAGACCATGTGGGGGACATTCTGCTGTTTGAAGGCTTTGTGGAGGGGACTTTATACTCTCTGCGAAAGATTATACAGTGTGGAGGGTTGTGTTGGGGCCATCACACTGTAGAGAGGGGTGTGAGGGTTATTAAACTGTATGGAGGGCTGTGTGGGGTTCTTACACTGTATGGAGGGTCATTATGAGGGTATCATACTTTCCGGGGGATTACAGTAGGGTGATCAAACTGTGCATCTGGAGGGTACTATGTAGAAACTCACTGTGGGGGTACACTGTATTTAGTGGGGGGCATTTTGGTCGGCATCATACCTTATGGGAACTGTAAAGGGGTATCTTAATGCGTGGGAATACTAAGGTGCCTCAATAGCAGGAAAATTACTTTGTAAGGGCTGCAATGTTATGAGTTATGTTCTTTCGTGACCCAGATGAATAGTTTTTGGGGGTTTTTTTTGTCGGACTTAATTAAGACATGCTATGGGGCCCATAGACAGATTTGTCAACTTTTTAAAAAGTTGCAGGTAATGAATCAGGTGAAAACATCTGAAATTGCTAAATTCTGCCCACAAAGCAGAAAAAAGGCACGGACATATATAAAATAGAGCTAAAAAAAAGGCATAAAATGAATAAGAAATTGGGTGCAAAGAAAACAAAAAGGCACAAATAGAATAATGAACTGGGTGCAAAGAAACACAGAAGGTGCACAAGACACAAAACTAGTCAAAAAGCAGGCGCAGAGGCAATGATGAATTAGGGCTCGTGTTTCTTTATTGTACATACAGCAAAGAGGAACGCCATAGTTTGGCAGCCAGTAGTATAAGCCACTTTTTTTTCTAATCTATTCTCTATGCAAGAGCTCACATCATTACTGTCTGTCCCCGCTGTTTCAGTGTCTGTACCGGGGATTCGTTCCACGCTGAGGTGCATTGTTGGGAGGAGTATTTTTCACAAAATTTACTGCATAGTACAGTAGTTTGGTAAAGACTATTATGCCATCTCACTGTTCTTCAGCAAAGTATTAACCTGTTACAATTACTATGAAAAGGATTCTGAATAGAATGATTTTAGTGTAACTTAAAACTCTGTGTAAGTCAAGTATAGGAAAATATTCAGCGTTATTCTATCAAATAGAATGAAAAATAATGCAAGTGTAAAATCCTATTTAAGTGTAGAGCTATGCTTATTGCGGTATGTTAAAGTGTAATACATCAAGTGTTTTCATTGGAAACATATGGCAGATACCATTGTATTCCTCAGTAGCTATTTCTGTAAATAATGTATTGAGACTATTTAGCAAAGGGAAAATCTGATGGATTAAATGTGGTAGGCTTCCGACACTCGGAGTACATTGCACTTTACAAACCAAATGAGTTTACTTGTAATTATTCTGCAGATCTAACCGATAAAGATCGTTATTAAGGTTTTAGCTGGATGCGCTGATTGCACAGTGGTTTATAATTTACATACAGAAAATATCATTATAGACCTACAAAGTCAATACAGTGATGAGCACTAATGACCTGCAGTGATATAAACTGAGAAATATTGATATAAAACTTCAGAATCACTGATGAGATGGAAGATGCATGGAAAATAATGTAACCTTCTGGATTAAATGAGGGTCTGTCCTGATAACGGATGAGTGGGTGGGGGTGAGCAAGTAATTGTGCACATTGCTGTTTAATGAATACCTAATTCTGACCTGTGCTGTCAGTATGCATCACAATAACATCAGTGTGCATAACAAGTAGATATCTTTGCAGTTATTGAACAATACTTTGTGTAATTGACCATGGGGTACTCGGAACCGAGCTGTGGTGTTTCTGAGGAGCCACAGAGGTTGAGTCCCAACTCCGTGACCCTGGGTTCAGTGGTAAAATGTTTTTGGGGAATAGGATGATTTAAAAGGAAAGTTATTCATGACGCCACTCGTAGTTTGTGGCTATTAGTGGCCACCGCTGCTGCAGAACCTCTGGGGACGATGGATAGGCACCTGGGCTGGAGTGGCTCCCCACGGGCAGAGCAGATCCCCAGGGCAGTGGATTTTGCAAGGTGTAGGGTGCAGGATGAAGGGTGTGCATTAACAGACAGACTCACATTTTGTTGGTTCCTCAAATCCTTTACAGGCAATACCGGTTCAGCCACAGGTGATGTTTCTGTGAGTCTGTGTACCCTGGGAGCAACTCAGAGCTTTCCTCACCCGGCAATTCTGAGGCCTCCCTACTGCGCTTTCTCCTGTGGGTCCCTGCTGCTGCTTAAAGCTGAGCTGCGGCCCTCTCTCTCTCTCCCTCCTGCGTGTGCTGGTATGACAGGCAGCTCGAGTCCTTCATTAGCCCCACTTCACGTGCGGCTACTCCTGGGCTCTTAACACTGCTTTGCCTCCGGGCACCTGGTGTGATGGGGAACTTGGAATTCCCCACCCTCCGGTACTGGCTGCCGGGACATTAAGCCCTGCACAGCCTCAGACTGCGGTGTCCGTTTCTTGGTGCTTGTTCCTCTGGGGTGAGCTCAACACTGCTCTGCTCCCCAGGCTGTCCTCAACTTCCTCAGACCCTGCCTTAGGTCCCTCAGCTAGGCTTAGCTATCCTGGGACAAGCTTAGCACTGCTCAAGTCCACAGGATGTCTTCCTCAGTACTGCTCCGTACTAAGCTGACTAAATCCGCCCCAGACCAGAATTTATAGGGGAGCCACCCTGAAACCGGGCTTTAGATCTCCCCCTTCAGGCCTGGATGCAGAAAGGTGTTGTGTGCTTTGGTTTTGCCTGGTATGAATACCCTCTGTTGCTCTCAGGTATGACACTACCCCCCGAGGGAGATAATGACATAGTGGCATCCAAACTCTGGGGTGCCACATTCTCCTCTAGTGAAATTCAGTACTCCGGACAGAGGTAACCTTTTTACAAAAGAAAAGATGAACAATTAATAAAGTAAAATATAAAAGGTACAGAGTCTCAAAATTCAAAAATACAAAAACCAAGAAAATTTTGAAAAAGCAGTCACTTTGGTGATTAGTCCTTCCACCATTGCCTGATGAAAAATATTTACAAAGTCTTTACCACAACCAGTCCAGTGGCATAATGGTCCATATTTAAATTAATAAGTAAAAGTTCAAGAATGCTCAAAAGTTCATACAGTAAAGCCCTGTAGGCACGTATGCTTGGTGGTTACTTTAGTTACTTAGTTACATGTGAAACAAACATTTTTACTTAATCAACATATTTAGATTTCTTCACTACCTGGCCATCTTACTTCTGAGGGTTGGCCCTCCACCCTAAGATTCGGTTAACCACGGGACAATACTTAACCAGGTGTCCTGCCCTGTCACAGCATTGACAAATCGGTTGTCCAGTTGCATCAGAGCAATCTGTGTCTCTTCCCCTGCTCCGAAGGTTTCTTTTCTGTCGTTAGCCATGGGAAACTCTCTTAGACTGGAGGCTGGCTGAATCTTTGCTTTCTGGGGTGTAGCCCTCAGGGATTGCACAGTTCTGGTTACTACAGCTACACCTCCATGCAGCTCCCAGAGCTGGGCCCAAAGGTCTGCAGAGGGATCATTTCCTAAAGTCAGAGAATCAACCCCCATAGGGGGAATCAATAGGTGCAGCACTTCTCAGAGTTGACCCCAGCAGCACCTCGATCTATAAGTTGCACAAAGTTCGCCCAGGATTCTGGATGGCCATCATACACAGTTGGACTCTGTGGGAAGGGGACAAGAGCCACTCAATAAACTGTTCTGTTAGCAATTTGTTCTGTTCTGGTACACCAGCAGGGTCTGTTTTATTGCCCTCATCGCTTCCTGGAGGTTTAAAAACTTGTGACTTTGCAGAAAGTAATAACAATGTCTTAAAACATTCTCTCTCTATTGCTCTCTCTCTCTCGCTCTCATTATTCTGGCATTTGGCAAATATTAATGACTATGATAATCCTAATTGACCTAAAACGGAAAGGTTTATTCTGATTTCATGTCAGATAGTGAAAAAAACATGCATATGTGTAATTTTATATAGTGAATGTAAACTTCTGGTTTCAATTGTATATACAGAAATAGGACACATAATACAGTGCCTTGTGAAAGTATTTGGCCCCCTTGAACTTTTCAACCTTTTGCACATTTCAGGCTTCAAACGATAAAGATAGTAAATTCTAATTTTTTTGTGAAGAATCAACAAGTGGGACACAATCGTGAAGTGGCATGAAATTTATTGATATTTTAAACTTTTTTAACAAATAAAAAACTGAAAAGTGGGGCGTGCAATATTATTCGGCCCCCTTGAGTTAATACTTTGTAGCGCCACCTTTTGCTGTGATTACAGCTGCAAGTCGCTTGGGGTATGTCTCTATCAGTTTTGCACATCGAGAGACTGAAATTCTTGCCCATTCTTCCTTGCAAAACAGCTGGAGCTCAGTGACGTTGGATGGAGAGCGTTTGTGATCAGCAGTTTTCAGCTCTTTCCACAGATTCTCGATTGGATTCAGGTCTGGACTTGACTTGGCCATTCCAACACCTGGATATGTTTATTTTTTAACCATTCAGAAAGTGGAATAGAACAGTTTTTAAACTTACAAAATCTCTGACGATGGGGTGTTCCTGTCGGGTAGGCAGTGTCTCCAGGGCCGCGCTACCCATGTCTCACTGCTCTAATGACACCCTGATGGGCGGCATCATTCCTTCAGGACCGATGTCCTGATTTAAATCTCCTGCCCTGCACTTCCTGGTGTATGACGCGGATGCTGGCCGCCATGTCACGCCGCGTCATACCCAGGCATGCGCAGTGTGCTGGTGTACAAAGCTTGTTGCCTGGCGACGTTGCACCAACACAAGGCCGCCTTCAGCACATGCGCAGATCGTATGTTGAAGCTGCCTGGCGTTCTACTACACCCGGTGCACTGCGCATGCCAGGTATGACCGGCTGATGCGGTGCCCAGCATCGCGTCATACACCAGGAAGTGCGGGCCTAGAGATTTAAATCAGGACATCGGTCCTGAAGGAATGATGCCGCCCATCAGGGCGTCATTAGAGCAGTGAGGCGGAGGTAGCGCGGCCCTGGAGACATCCGCCTACCTGTCAGGAACGCCCCATCATCAGAGATTTTGTAAGTTTAAAAACTGTTTTATTCCCTTTTAGAAATGCAAGATTGTCAGAGAGGGATGGATAGGGTAGTAGTATGTGGCTGCAGGGACAGGTAGGGATAGGTTAGAAAGGTTAAAAAGCTGACAGGTTCCCTTTAAACTTCCCACAACAGTATCTCGGACCACACTGGTGTGTTCCTTGGTCTTCATAATGCTCTCTGCACTTGAAACAGAACCCTGAGACTATCACAGAGCAGGTGCATTTATATGGAGACTTGATTACACACAGGTAGATTCTATTTATCATTACCAATCATTTAGGACAACATTGGATCATTCAGGATCCTCACTGAACCTCTGGAGTGAGTTTGCTGCACTGAAAGTAAAGGGGCCGAATAATATTGCATGCCCACTTTTTAGTTTTTTATTTGTTAAAAGAGTTTAAAATATCCAATAAATTTCGTTACCACTTCACGATTGTGTCCCAGTTGTTGTTGATTCTTCACAAAAAAATTAGAATTATTATCTCCCTGTTTGAAGCCTAAATGTGGCAAAAGATTGAATAGTTCAAGGGGGCCAAATACTTTCACAACGCACTGTACATGCAGCATATAGAAAACTACTGCTCTGCAATGTCCATGGATGCATGATGAGGAGCAGGCAGTCCTCAATAGACCTCTGTCCTCAATTTCTTATATTCTTATATGTCCTCTTTATCAATTTCTTATATTATTATAGTAGGATATTGCTACAATAAGATCTGGACAGGAACATGTAACATATTATCCTCTCTGTCTCCAACCTGATATAATTGGGGTTATGGTACGCCTACATGCTTGACTTTACAAACAAAAAACACTGTTATTTAAGCCAAGAAGTGATGATATAAATGTAAAGTTACCTCGGTGACATATGTAAGGATTCGGCGTGCACAGAATCACTGGGCCATATCTCTGCTGTTCCCTTATTAGAAAAACAAGTGAAGCGCAGTTGAAAGCAATGCTAAAATAGCATTTCTGAGGCGCAGAATGAATTGTTGTCTTATCCACCGAGCTGTCACCCCATAAAGGTGAATCATTTTTTTTTCTGCTATTTTCAAGAGAATTGCAACTTTGAAGATTTGTAATAAGTATGGAGACTATCCAAAGTTGGAAGCATGAGAATGGTTCATTTATAATTGAGTATTGCGAGATTCCCTTTGATTCTATGAATTTATAATTGGTGTCTGTATCTGTTCACTTTCAGTTAGCTGAATTATCTATTTCCACGGAAAATTATGTACCCGAACTAGCTCTCTGTGTAGAGGAGCCTCTGTTCTCTTGTACAATGCAGAGAATGTTCCCTTAACCATTTATCAAAAATTAACATAGATGTGTTAAATGAGGTTATATGGGTTACAGTTACATATACTGTATGCCTCTTAAAATAGGGGCTAAAGTGACATCAATTTAAAACAACAGATGTTCTTTAACATTAATCTGCACCTTAGTAATTCTGAATTTCAGTAGTAGCATATGGATGCGAAACCTGGACAATAAAGAAACAAGGCAGAAGAAGAATCAATGGCTTCGAACTGTTGTCCTGGAGAAGGATGTGTTACGTCATATCCACAGGTTACTCTTTTGTCCATCTGCCCACAGGTTTTTTTGGGGGAAAAAAATCAAGCCAGACATGACACTCAAAGCAAAGATCAACGAGCTACGACTTGTCTACACATACGAAGCTCAATCACTGGAGAAGGACATCATGGACGGAAGAATAGAAAGAACAAGGCAAAGAAGAAGACCAGCAATCCGATGGCTTGATACTGTCAAGGTGACAGTGAAGAGGACCTTAGTGGACCTATCTAGGTATGGAGAAGACCATCGTGCACCTGTCTAGGCTTGAAGAAGACCACAGTGCACCTATCTAGGCTTGGAGAAGACCCTGGTGGATCTATCTAGTCTTCAAGAAGACGCTGGTGGACATATCAAGGCTTGGAGAAGACCCTGGTGGAGTTATCTAGACTTGGAAAAAAAATAAAATTATGAATCGGAGTCCATTGGGTTCTATCCAGTTGGGTGAACT
Source organism: Allobates femoralis (assembly GCA_033576535.1). NCBI lineage: Eukaryota > Metazoa > Chordata > Amphibia > Anura > Aromobatidae > Allobates > Allobates femoralis. The sequence continues at coordinate 153,273,890 of JARQOC010000007.1, forward strand.
GCTGTTGCCACGTAATAGTTCAAATCAATCTGGAGCGCTACATAAAGTTGCAGTGTAGCATAGACTGAATGCAAATAAAGAAAAAATATTTGACTGCTTTGATCAGTGACTTGGCAATCAGAGTTGCATGTTGTGCAAATGCTCATGGGCTCCTAACCTGCAAAATGAAGAGAACTGCTGTTTTATTGCTATAATCAATTGCTGAGCAGTAGGGGCTGCTTTGCTTAGAATAGCAATAAGGGTCGGAGAGATTGTAATTGAGCTTCGGAGCCTATGCATTTTTCCAGTGTTTGTAGGTCTTAAAAAGTTCAATGTCAGCTTGTGACATTGGCCCAAAAGTAGTACAACTTGGATCATGGAGAATTAAGTCATGCATGTAAAAAATGCTTCATGTTGATGGCTATAGCTGTATAGATGCATAATATAGCACCAGAGACTTCTATAATAGTCCTATAATGTCCTTTTATGCCTCAAATTCAATACCAAATCTGACATACATAAAACTTGTATCATATTCCATCTGATGCTTTATTATGGAGTTGATATATAGCACATAATAATGTGATATGGCCCAGCGGAGGCACCATAGTGTCATACCGTTCCATGGAGCTACTGTAAGATTGAAAAAGAACAGAATCTCCTGCATAAAGCTGTGTGTGTAGGTGCACGTTGCTATAACTGTACAATGTATAGACAAACAACTACACCAGCATTCTGTAAATATATGCCCTATATATGTGTATAATTAATGTAATTAAAGCTGCATTATTGCTACTGTATATTGAAAAAAAGTTCAATTAAAAATCTTATCTTTGTGAGGAAATGAAGGTTCTTAGCATAAATTGACCAGTAGATGTGTGCCCTACTGATGTCGGTCACGACACACAAGGGATAGCCATTAAATTCTTCTAATGCCTCTCACTATGAATAAAATGGCACTGTTTGGCAGAAGTAACCCCGCCCATCTGAAGAAAACCCTGCCCGCTCATCAATTTAATTGGCACATTGCAAAATGGTGAGGCTTTGGCAGCAGGTGGACTGGGTGTCGGTTGTACTAACTTAATCTTAAATATGTTGTTCAACTGGGTTGAACACATATTTAATAGGGAGCCATTTAGGATCCAAAAGACCTGTCTCTTTTTGGTGAGTGGAGCCAATTGAGTTGGACTGCCCGTCACTAGTATGCCCATCAACCAGGAAAGGTGACCTTTCTCTGATGAAACCCTAAACCTAAAACATCCCTCTCCTGGGCTTACCACCCTACAAAATAAAAAGGGCAAGTATGACACAGCACCGGTTAAATGCACTCATGAGCTGATGGGGGGTGCACGCTCAGCAAATAAGGTAGTCAACGTTCCATAGTATACAAAATCAAAAAAGCCAAACAGCACCTCCTGCATAAAGCTAAGTGTGTACAGGTACAACCCAATTCCTCCCCCCCCCCCAACCACATCAGACCAAGAGTGCATTTAATCGATGGTGGATAATCCCTGCCTTTTTTATTTTGTAGGCTGGTAACACCGGGAGAGGCATGTTAATGGTCCCATCAGAGAAGGGTCAGCTTGATGTGGTTGAGGGGCACACATCCATTGGCCAATTTATATGCTAAGAACCTTCTTTTCTTCCAAAGGTTAAGTGAAAACAAATTTCCAACAGAATTTAATTTTTATTCCATATTGTAGTAATACAGTTTTAATTACATTTATGTTGATTGCTGTCAGTGGGAGAAACAAGATAAAAATCTTAGTTATGATACCTTTTAATGGCTAACAAACATAAAATAAGTGATGTTACAAGGCGAGCTTTCGAGACGTTTCAGGTCTCTTCATCAGGCATGGTATGACAAAGTATTGAAAGAAACTCAAAACATATACATGCACAACTAAAATGATTGGACATTTAACTGAATAAACATTACAGGGCCTGGACATTCAGCTAAATAAACAGCAGCCTTGAGAGAATCCTCAATCAGGGAGGCCTAGTGGTCTGAAAGTTTTTATGACGCTACTTAGTGTCTTTAAGATTTCAGTGTCTTTGAACAACATTCTTTAGATGTGGTAATGAGCCATAAATCCATCAGAGATGTTTAATCCAGCCTGTATACAATTGAAAGTTGCAATTACTTTGGATACACAGACTCTTCGATGTTTTTGCGATTTGAAATTACCTCTCAAAATTAAAGCCTTCATATTTTCAATGTTATGTCCCTGGCTAGAAAAATGCTTCGCTACTGGAAAATGGATTTTTTTGTGTGTAATTGTGTGCGGATGAGACCTCATCCTTACCCTTAGACGTTGTCCAGTCTCACCAACATAAAAAGCCCCCACTGGGCATATAGTGCACATAATTAAATACACCACATTGGAAGAGGGGTATGTGAATGTGTAATGAGGTGTACAATTCAGATTGTATTATCGAAATTGACAGTGAAATGAGCTGTGCACAGTCCGCCACTGCCCCCTTGTGGACAATTGCTGAAATGACTGCAGAGAGAAAAAAAACAGCATTGATTGCTGCTCCCCTCCCCCAACAGCCATGTGCTGAGGAGGAGAGAGGGCGGGAGATTAGTACAGACACAGAGTTGAACAAGAGAACATCTACCTGTGGATGTCTGTTGAAAGAGGGCTACTTTGCAACACCTTGCCGGAAAAATCACCCCGCAGAAGCCCCTGTGACTGATCCTGGGCCACTGGACTTTGGTGCTGTGACTCTGGCCGCTCTGCAAAACCTTGCCCGCCGTGCACCCAGAGTGCTTGTGCAGGGGCCGTGACCTACATAAGGGAGCCATTTGTGCTGCTGTGATCTCCCTTCTCCTGATCTGTGTGCCCTGAGACTGGGAGAGACAGACTGTTACCTGCAGAAGGAGACCAAAGAAGAGTGAGGAGATCCCCAGGCCTGCTACGTGGGAGCGACATCTTCTTCTGTGATAAGACTGGTACGTGATTTTAGGGAAAGTTAGGGAAAGATACCGTCATTGTTGTGTTTTCTTTTCTTGCTGCGTACCCGGAAGAAGTGAAGATTCAGAGACTCTAATATATACAAGTGCGCATATAGTTCGGTTGACTGTGAGATAAATATGTTTTACAGTAAAGAAATGTTATTATCGGTTAAACCTGAGTATGGGGATTCTGTTGAGAAAGATCATACACACACACCCGCGGCCTTACCACCGGTCGCTACATCTGGCGTAGTCGGCAGGATGTGTGATCAACAGAATCTCCTCCCGGTAGTAGCTTATAACCAGACTTATACTACGGCCTGCAGGTCCATATCCGGTGCCAGCAGTCCGAGCAGTGACACGGAAGAATTGAAGCAGATAGTAGCAGAGTTGCAGAAACAGATACTGCAGCTACAGCTCAGGCTAGACCAACAGGCGGACAGGCAAGCGAGACAGCAACCCAGTCGGCCTATGGGAAGGTGCTGGACATGCAGCGACCCCCGCCATAGGGCAAACCGTTGTCCGAATCCTCCACCCGTGGTCCGATATACTAGAACCAGCAAGTCGTGCCCCACAACAGCCGCCACCTTTAAACTAGACGCCCCAGCCAAAGCGGCTCGCTCGGCAGGGAGAAACAGGGAAAAGGGTGTGAAGAGACAGAGCCAGACCGATAAGCAAGTGCTGGCCACTCGGGTCCAGGGGACGGTGAAGTGGTTTAATGTCCGCGATGGGTATGGCTTCATCAACAGGAATGACACAAAGGATGACGTGTTTGTACATCAGACTGCCATAAAGCGTAACAATCCTCGTAAGTGCCTCCGCAGCGTTGGTGATGGGGAGGTGGTACAGTTTGATGTTGTGAAGGGAGAGAAGGGTACAGAGGCCGCCGACGTCACCGGTCCCAGGGGTGTTCCCGTTAAAGGAAGCAGATTTGCCCCCAACCGGCGCCGCTACCGCCGGCGATCCTACTCTCCCCGGGTAGAAAATGTGACTGAGTTTATTGGAGATATTGTGAGCCCTGAACAAGGGAGCGAAGGTGAACGGGGGGATGACGGTTTCCCCCGACAGAGGTCCCTACTCCGCCGGAGAGCAATCCCTATGATATCAACGGCCATCACTGCCTTGGAGCCGATGGTTGTTGACAGGGACTGTCAACCTTTAAGTGGGGGGGTATGTAATGAGGTGTACAATTCAGATTGTATTATCGAAATTGACAGTGAAATGAGCTGTGCACAGTCCGCCACTGCCCCCTTGTGGACAATTGCTGAAATGACTGCAGAGAGAAAAAAAACAGCATTGATTGCTGCTCCCCTCCCCCAACAGCCATGTGCTGAGGAGGAGAGAGGGCGGGAGATTAGTACAGACACAGAGTTGAACAAGAGAACATCTACCTGTGGATGTCTGTTGAAAGAGGGCTACTTTGCAACACCTTGCCGGAAAAATCACCCCGCAGAAGCCCCTGTGACTGATCCTGGGCCACTGGACTTTGGTGCTGTGACTCTGGCCGCTCTGCAAAACCTTGCCCGCCGTGCACCCAGAGTGCTTGTGCAGGGCCGTGACCTACATAAGGGAGCCATTTGTGCTGCTGTGATCTCCCTTCTCCTGATCTGTGTGCCCTGAGACTGGGAGAGACAGACTGTTACCTGCAGAAGGAGACCAAAGAAGAGTGAGGAGATCCCCAGGCCTGCTACGTGGGAGCGACATCTTCTTCTGTGATAAGACTGGTACGTGATTTTAGGGAAAGTTAGGGAAAGATACCGTCATTGTTGTGTTTTCTTTTCTTGCTGCGTACCCGGAAGAAGTGAAGATTCAGAGACTCTAATATATACAAGTGCGCATATAGTTCGGTTGACTGTGAGATAAATATGTTTTACAGTAAAGAAATGTTATTATCGGTTAAACCTGAGTATGGGGATTCTGTTGAGAAAGATCATACACACACACCCGCGGCCTTACCACCGGTCGCTACAAATGTCCCAGGAATCTTATAGTCCTGTTGTGAGTTGGGGATTTCAAATTGCAAAAACATCGAAGAGTGTGTGATTTCAAAGTAATTACAACTTTTAATTGTATACAGGATGGATTAAGCATCTCTGATGGATTTATGGCTCATTACCACACCTAAAGAATGTTGTTCAAAGACACTGAAATCTTAAAGACACCAAGTATTCTTATAAATTAGCGTCATAAAAACTTTAAGACCACTAGGCCTCCCTGATTGAGGATCTTCTCCTGGCTGTTTTGTTTATTTAGCTGAATGTCCAGGCCCTGTAATGTTTATTCAGTTAAATGTCCAATCATTTTGTTTGTGCATGTATATATTTTGAGTTTCTTTCAATACTTTGTCATATCATGCCTGATGAGGAGATCTAGAACGTCTCAAAAGCTCGCCTTGTAACATCACTTATTTTACCAAATATTTTTCTTCTAATTACATTTATTATACGCATATGTACACCTACAGATTGCTGTTTTGGTTTTATGTCTATATGGAGCCACTGTCATTCTGTATGTCGTTGCCTGCAAACATTTCTATGTGCATGAGGGATTATTTTCAGTAAGATTTCTACTATGAGACTTGGTTATATAAGCTTATGGTTGCATTATGTTTCATATTCTGCTTTTCCTATTAGTAATTGTTTGGGAGGTAACTGCTTTACCATTACAGTACACTCCTGAATTTATTATGTCTCTGGATTTATATTACTCAAGTGGGTAGGATAGCGGGATACTACTGCAGCCGAGATGGGTGCCCTTCACTTGACATCCAGTTCTTAGTGTTGAGTGATTCTTCCAGAATGCACTTTGCACGTCCAGTAATTAGACCTAATGGCTTTCCCTCTCCCGCACAGATGTAAAATGTTACATTTCCTTGTTTTATTTGATGTGTTTAGTTCATGGTGGAGACTTGTTTGGTTTAGGGAACGACTATTGCAGAATTATGTTTACTAAAGATGTTGCAAAGAAATAACAAATTATCCAGTTACAAATCCAGCTAAAATACCTTTGTTATTAAGGGACTAAATTTACTTCAAACACTTTCATGGTAAGATGTGTTTTTTTCAGTGATTTTCATTGAAGCACATGGGTGGGTCTCCCCTTATTACTGTATGTGAAAAGAAGCTAATTGGAGCAGCTTTATATAGTGAATTAACTGTACTGTTTTGATCTGTCCACTGTTTACTCCGCATGGCTCTAGGTCTGGAAATAGCTGATCGGATGGGGTGCCAGGTGTCAGACCCCCACTGATGTCTTATTGTGCTATCTTATGGGTTGGTAAGCAAAATAGTAAGCCTGGATAACTCCTTTAAAGGGAACTTGTCACCCAGTCTATTCCCCCAAACCTACGATTACCTGTTCCTGCAGCTTCCTACTACATCCATAACCAGGGTCGGCTACAGGTTTTTGTGGGCCCCAGGTGAAAGAGTCTCAATGGGCCCCTTTAACACTTCGCCTCTGCCCTCCCCACTGCGGCACAGACAGCTGAAAATAAAACATTTCATCCTATTAATTAAAGCTTCCCTGGCAGTGTTAAGGGAGAGGTCATTAGCGCTAATTTTAATGTACTAGTGTAGAATACAGAGGAAATAAATCTATAGTTAGTGTCTTTCTGCAAATTATATGTGACACACACAGTTGTGCTGTATGTCCATACATATACATGGCTCTACTACATGCACATGTAGTCGCACACAGCTCTGCCACAAGAACATTTAGACACACACCGCTCTGCTACATGTACACTATACACACAGCTCTGCTACATGCATACTACACATACAGCTCTACTACATGAACATGCAGATACACAATATATGAAAGAGATTTACTGCACATTCGTTTATTCTTTTGGAAAAAGTGAGTTTCTTTATTGATGTGTCTAGTTGTGACTAGGCTCATGTCAATAAACTCACTTTTTGCAAAAGAACAAATGAGTGTGCAGTAATTCTCTTTCATTTTCTCAAGGGGTCTCTTCACTTACAGCTCAAATATTCCACTAGTGTGCATTACACTTATATCTGATTACATGCAGATACACGTAGCTCTGCTACATGCCCATTCCATGCACATACAGACACACTAAGCTCTGCTACATGCACACTATACACAAATCTCTGCTACATGCACATACAAACACACAGCTCTGTTACATGCACATACAAACACACAGCTCTGCTACATAGTCACTACATGCCCATACAGATACACATACAGATACAAACACAGCTCTGCTACATGTACAATACATGCACATACAGGCACACACACACAGCACTGCTACATGAACACTGCATGCACACAGCACACCCAGCTGTGCTAAATGTACAATACATGTACATACTGATACAAACAGCCCTACTATATGGACACTACATGCAGACCACACACCCAGCTCTTCTACATGTACAATGCATGCACATATAGACACATACATCAGTGCTACATGGACACTACATGCACACTATACACCCAGCTGTCCTACAGTTATAATACATGTACAAACAGAAACACAGCTCTACTCCATGTACAATACATGCATTTACAGATGTATACACATATACACACAGCTCTGCATTTACACAAACATACACACTATACATTACCTCATCCAGCTGTTCTTGATTGGTACAGAGCAGGAAGAGGAGGCACTGGAGCTTCATGGAGACTGCAGAAGTTAAGCAGCTGCAGGATCTTCCAGAGCCTTGATTTCAGTCATGTGACTCATCACATGACTGGAACTGGAAGGTCCTGCAGCCTTTGTTCAGCTCCTGGTAAGTTTCCTCTTCTGTTGTGTACCGATCGCATAGATCAATGCAGATCAGGAGAGAAGATAGGGCAGCTGTATGTGAGCGGGTCTCCTCACTGCTTCCACTCACAGACAGCGAGTGGGTCCCCTCTCTTCTTCAGGGCCCCGGCACCTGCCTGGGTAAGCAGGGTGCTGATGCCGGGCTTGTCTCTAACCATCCCAGTCTGACCTAAATGTGTCCTGTAATTGCTGCGAAAAATGATTTTATAATTTACATTCTCCTATGTTAATAAGCAGGGTGTCATCATAATTGCAGACACTGAGGGCATTTTGTAAGGCTCCATGTCCCAATCACTCTGTTGTAATCCTGTAATCCTGCCCTGGTGGGCGTGATAATTAATGCAGCATTTGAAATCTGTGGGTCTACTTCTGGATATAACTACACATCATTTCCAGTCCGCCATATTGTAGGGGATTATTGGGTGTACTCGCTTGCTTCCGAATGTGTGGTCTTCTTTATTATATATATATCCTTAAGGTAAAGAAGTGTTATACAAGATCAGCCATTACACATGGCAGATCAGAAGTACATGCTGCATTATTATCTTCTTAGGGTCGTAATTTTGTCAGATATTGTCTGCCCTAAACTACTCATACCCACACAGTCAGCTCCAGTATCCCATTTGATTATTGTATGTTTTATTTATTTATTTATTATGCTTTGCTTAAATAGTGTCTTCATATTCTGTAGCGCTTTACAGGCATTATCATCACTGCCCCCCATTGGGGCTCACAATCTAAATACAAAACTAGGAAAAATGGACCATTATTATTATAAATGAAAAATGATCAATATTATTCACGCACATGTGAATAAAGGGTGATTTCAGGGGTTTGTAATGTAATAGTCTTTATCAATGCTGCAAGAACCAAAGAATATAGTTCCATGGTGATCTAAGTTTGGTCTCGTAAAGCTGGGGACGTGGCCATATTACAATGGTCTGAATCCGGACATGGACATGAATATTTAACGACTACAGTGAAAAACAAAATAGTGCAATAAGAAAACTCTTTTTAATTAAAGGTTATTCACCAATTCATGGGATAGGAGATAACTTGATGATTGCAGGAAGTCCAACTGATGGGATCCCCCAATGATCATGAGTAGTGGGATCTGCAGCTTCATCTGGAATAGACTGCAGTGCACATGCTCGACCTCCTCTTCATTCATTGTCTATGGGACCGCCATAAAAAAAACAACTCTGCTTTGCTAGAGGTCCCAAACAATCAGCAAGTTGTCTTTTATCTTCTGGACATTCCCCATGAATATGGTGTAACCTGTGGTTTTAGAACAACTCTTTAACAGGTGCCTGTTAGATCCACTGGGCACACAAAACCACAAGCAGTTCAGTGCCCATATCTATATTTCCTGCCCAACAGTTCCTCTATGTAGTAGCATACATAGTAGATTTCAATATATAGAAATGGGACTTAGGCCGCGCTCCCATCCGAAAAGAATAAATCTTATAGTGAAAATTGATTATTGTGATTTTATTTCTACGCGTTTCAGGGCTCAAGGCCCATTCCTCAGGAACAATCACAGATGTACTATGACTCTCACAACCACATAAGGTGAGCTATATTATTTCACAATATTATCACACTTTGAAACAGGTATACCTCATGTGCACCATTTTCTTTTCCAGCTTCTTTTAGTAGCATACATAAACAGATCTTTAGGAAAAGGATTTCTAAAGTCTGTTTATGAGATGCTAATTAGGGCTTTGACTAGTTGAGCAGCCATTAGCTCCCTGTCTAATCGGCCCACTTAGCATGTTATAACACCTCTATGGGCGTAATAACATGATTTACAACTGCAGCGTCAACGGCATGACTATACAAAGCTGTGCACATGTAAGGTTTTGTATATCTCAGCATTGAATTTTCTGATGCTGGGTATATGCATCTCGGCTTCAGAGAGGCTCGCTGTACATGATCGGACATTGTCCACCCTTCCGGTCATGCGCAATACTCTGAAGCCAGGTGCAGAGATCGCGGTTTCAGGGAGGCTCACTGTGCATGATCCACACTTCCGTTCATGCACTTTACACCTCTCTGAAGCGTCAGAAAAGCTCAATGCTGGAGGGTACAAAGCCGTGCGTACGTGCAGCTCTGTATAATGCTGCCAATGACGCTGGCTGTTGTAATGCATGTTATCACACCCACAGGGACATAACATGCTAAGTTGGCTAACACTCAACTAGTCAAAGTTCTAAGTAGCATCTCCTAAACCGTCTTTAGAAATACTTTTTCTAAACATCTGTTTTATGGATGATGCTACTACATAGAGGACTTGTTAGGAAGGGATTAGGGTTCTGTATGCACAGGTGACCTGACAGGTTTCCCTTGATCACTTTCTCACAAATTCTGTAATTTCTTGTCTGTTACCCCAAGTTATCCTAGATACAGATGTATCAAATTGTGAAACATATACCGTATATACTCGTGTATAAGCCGACCCGTGTATAAGCCGACCCCCCTACTTTTGCCCCAAAAATCTGGAAAAAACCTATTGACTCGTGTATAAGCCGAGGGTGGACCCCAGCACAGGTATACAGACCCCAGCAGTGTGGTATACAGGCCTCCCCAGTGGTAGTATACAGCAGCCCCAGTGGTAGTATACAGATTCCCCAGCAGCCCCAGTGGTAGTATACAGATTCCCAGCAGCCCCAGTGGTAGTATACAGGAGCCCCAGCAGCCCCAGTGGTAGTATACAGGAGCCCAGCAGCCCCAGTGGTAGTATACAGGAGCCCCAGCAGCCCAGTGGTAGTATACAGGAGCCCCAGCAGCCCCAGTGGTAGTATACAGGAGCCCCAGCAGCCCCAGTGGTAGTATACAGGAGCCCCAGTGGTAGTATACAGGAGCCCCAGCAGCCCCAGTGGTAGTATACAGGAGGCCCAGCAGCCCCAGTGGTAGTATACAGGAGCCCCAGCAGCCCCAGTGGTAGTATACAGGAGCCACAGCAGCCCCAGTGGTAGTATACAGGAGCCCCAGCAGCCCCAGTGGTAGTATACAGGAGCCCCAGCAGCCCCAGTGGTAGTATACAGGAGCCCCAGCAGCCCCAGTGGTAGTATACAGCAGCCCCAGTGGTATACAGCAGGCCCCCAGGGGTACATATAGCAGCCCCCAGGGGGTACCCAGCAGCCCCCTGGGGGTACCCAGCAGCCCCCTGGGGGTACCAACAGCCCCCTGGGGGTACCAACAGCCCCCTGGGGGTACCAGCAGCCCCCTGGGGGTACCAACAGCCCCAGGGGGTACCAACAGCCCCCTGGGGGTACCAACAGCCCCCAGGGGGTACCAACAGCCCCCTGGGGGTACCAACAGCCCCCAGGGGGTACCAACAGCCCCCTGGGGGTACCAACAGCCCCCAGGGGGTACCAACAGCACCCTGGGGGTACCAACAGCCCCCTGGGGGTCCCCAGCAGGTACCCCAGCAGCCCCCAGGGGGTACCAACAGCCCCCTGGGGGTACCAACAGCCCCCAGGGGGTACCAACAGCCCCCTGGGGGTACCAACAGCCCCCAGGGGGTCCCCAGCAGGTGCCCCAGCAGCCCCCAGGGGGTACCCAGCAGCCCCTGGGGGTACACAGCGGCCCTCGCCCCCCCTTGCAAGGGCCCCCCCCCGCTTCTCTTACCATCCGGACTTACTGATCCGCCGCTCCTCCTCCTCCGCTGCTCCTCTCTTCTACATCCGGGATCCTGACGCGCGAGAACGTCACATGCTGCGACGGCCAGAGATCCGTGGTAGAAGCAGTCGAGCAGCGGAGGAGCCGAGGAGCGGCTGGGATCAGAAGTCGAATGGTATATAACCATCAGGGGGGGGGCCTAACAAGGGGCAGGGTTGCCAGCAACTGTGGCGAGATTTAATGTTATGCACTGCTTCCCTACCGGTGATAGACAGGGAATAGCAGTGCATTTTAATAGCGCACACTGACGGAGATGCTCATACAAGCAGCCTCCCCCCGCTCGGGAAGCCTTCAGCAGCCCAGGGACACAGCCCGATCACTTCCCACCGTATTGACTCGTGAATTCCGATGGGAGACTTTTCAGCCCAATTTGGGCTGAAAACTGTATACAAGAGTATATACGTTAATTTAGGTGAGTAGTTTGTGGATATCACTCCTCCAAATGTATTGTTCTGTAAATTTCTGCCTTGTGATGGATTCACGTTTCTTCAAAATTCATATTAAAATGAATACACATTGGTGAGTATTTGGCTGTATGGTGCCAACAAATTTTTTTTCGTTAGAAAAAGAACTAAGCAAAAACGTTTTACTGATTCACATCTTTTCGGAGTCCTTGCTACAGATTTAATTATTTTTTTATGGAACAATAACTCTACCTGCAACATTATAAATCAGTGGGATTACCTATCTCCGCTAGTGTCTACAGGGCAAAGGATCTGGCACAGAGCGATGGCTTATACTATATATAGAAGCCACAATGCAGATGTGAACAAGGTCCATAGAATTGTCTCCTGCAGTTAATGCGTCGTATTTATATGTGTTGCCTGGTAAATGTTCAGTCCTCGGCGTTCCTACATTACAGAAAATTAATATATTTAATTTTCATAAAACTAATTTTACATTTCAAGAGAAAAGAAGATTCTTTACAAACAGTTTTAGTGGAGGAGGGAGAAATTTGGGCAAAGCATTAGCTGTTTTCTTTGGTCTGTATTTTTAAATAAGAACACTTTGTCTGCTAGGACACTTTTTGTATTAAAAGCATTTTATGTATTTCAAAAGCCCTTCCACTATTCTGTTGTAAATGCAGCTATGTTCATTTATATGGTAATATGATGCTGCTTACAGAGAAAGTACCCAAGTATAACGGGAGTCGAAAAGAATGTGATCTAAAAATCTAACCATCCACAGGGGATGCTAAACCAGTGGTCTATGGACACCTGTCATGCCATTGAATACAACCTTTAGAGAATTGATGTCAGTTGGACAAAACCACAGATCTTGATGGGACCAGCCGACACAAAATGTGTATGTGAGCAAGTGTATGTGAGCATCTTGACTTTAACCTGACAGCAGGACAACATTCCAAACCATTTTGTTCTTATAGGAGTCTAATGTGTCATACGTCTCCTTGTGGAGTGCGATATGTCTGACATGTCAGTGTAAGGAGTCTTATAAGCTCTTCTGGGATATTAAATAGGCAAATTGATCTTTCGAGAAGAAAGATGACCTTTAGTTCCACCTATTGGAAGTAACAAACCTATAAGTCAATATCAACCCTTTATCGAGCCTTACCATATGACTTATGATAAAAGCCAAACCAGAATCTCTATTTGCAGACACGTGTTTCAGGGTTGTACCCTACTCAGTGCAAAGCAATGGATCTGATTGCTACTTCCAATCCAGGCTGTGGGGTCGGTAAGCCAAACCTCAGACTCCAACTCCGACTCCTCAATTTCCCTGAATCCGACTCCACCATCATGAAGACTGACTATGACTCTATAGCCCTGCTTACAATAGGTGGGACTAAAATTCAAGACATCTTACTCTGTGAAGAGGCAATGTTATAGGAGATAAGCCACATTCAGAGGTGTCTGGCAGCAGCATAATCTTAGTTGAGTGTGTATGGTTTGGTTTGGAGGAAGAGCTATCAGCTGAATCAACCATTTTTTCCTGTGGATATTTAGGTGGTTAATAACATTGCAGTACTCTTCAGTTGTATTTATTGACCTCCTTTTTATGTTTTAGGTGCCCCAAATATTGTATAATTTCAAGGAGATTTTGAAGATTCATCTTCTTCTATAGGAGGGGTCTCCATGGCCACTGAGCCCTTCTTCAGTGAGGTAAGATGTTGTAGATACAGGACTGAACCTGCAATTGTGGAGCTAAACAGCTCATCAGCTATCATGAAAAAAATGACCTGTGTATTAGTCAGTTTTTGTGTTACATGTATTTTTTGAGCAGTGTTTTTTTTTCCATGTCACAAACTTTATCAATCTTGTTTTCTTAATAATCTTGCAAATGTTCACTCCGGGGACTGTGACTATTTCAAACCCTTAATTCCTGTGGTTTTAGGAAATGCACATGTACATTAGACACAATGAACAGACCCTATCTGTTGTATTGAAGCATCTAATAAACAAGTGCAAAAATCATTGTAGAGGGTGGTGGTGACATTAACTATTTTGATTCTTGTATCCTGTGATATCAACTGTGTACAGAGGTGTTACCTGTCATTGTAATCCTGCCTGTGCTGATAAGGAGACTGCTGAAAACTCTTCCTGAAATAACACCAACTATGAGTCTAAAAATACTCCAGTGGCTTCTGTGAAAATTGCAAGATTAATAATTCTCTTGTTTAATAAAGATATGAAAAAAACTTCAAAAATAAATACCTGTAGCACAAAGACATGATTTGAACAATAGGTCATGTTTTTATGATACTTCCCTTCAAGGGCAGACTTAAACACTAAAGCAAAAATTGTGCTCATGAATCATTTAATTTTCAGAACAATTGAAAATAACGATTTTCAATATGTTACATTAATAATATAATTAATTTTTTTAAATTCTACAGATAGGGGAGGTTACTGTACTTGTTCAAAGTATTTGTTAGACCAGGGGTGGGGAACTCCAGGCCTCGGGGGCCAACCAACAGTGCAGGTTTTCAGGATTTCCACAGCATTGAACCAGTTTTAGTTGAATCACCTGCACATGTGATGATTCCAACCACTGTGCAATGCTAAAGAGATCCAGAAAACATGCACTGTTGGCGGCCCTCGAGGCCTGAGGTTCCCCACCCCTAACCGAATACTTTGAACAAGTAACGAATCCAATAGAAGTCAATGGTGAACTCAATTGGAAATGAATACTGAAACATTTCAAATTATTTGGTTAGAGTTATCTGAACGATATCTTACTTCTCGCTCATCACTAACTGTTAGGTCACGTATGACAGTGAGGGGGATGAAACCCGTCATTTTTTTTCAGCATAATTCTTAACTGCAGAAAGGATGGAAAGAAACCCATCATTTTGTGCAAATATAGAGAAAAATTTCTTCTAAGTTACTCTTCATATAGATATAAATGGTGATATTGTTAAACGTTTAATGTGCTTAAAAACTCTCATGATCATCACAGAATAGATGCATAATTTGTGTTTAGGTTTCCGAGAATTAATTATAATTAAAATTCCAATGAGGCCAATGATGACTCCTGATGTATCATTTCCAGCTGCCGCTTTATACGTCTTTCCACCTTTCCTAGAGTTGACAGATGCAGTTATTTTTATAAGTGCATCCGGCGCGATACTCATGTTATGCAGCTCTCCGTGTGGTACTTGTCTATTTCAGTCATTTTGCTTCACATCACTTTAACAGCAGTCTTATGCAAATAACATAATTGTACCACGCTACCACTTCAGTGGCGCCTGCTATGGTTATGGCATGACTGTGTACACTTTTTATATTTGGTGTTACAGAAATTACCGCCACAAAGTTGCCAAAATGGATAAATTGTAAAGTGATAGGGTACATCGGAGAGCACCCTTATGTTTCCATCATTTTTATATTTGGTTGAAAAATATTAACATTTGAGAGTCCTCAGTGGTTTATACCATTTGATAGCTAACTTAAAAGATAGTAATAAAGAGCAGGTTTTCGAGAATCTGGCCTCTTCAGCAGGCATGGTACCATCATCATCATCATCATACCATGCCTGATACAGGGACCTGGGAAGTCTTGAAAGCTGAGCCTGATGAAGAGACCAGAGTAGTCTCAAAAGCTGAGCCTGATGAAGAGACCCTGAGCAGTCTCAAAAGCTGAGCCTGATAAAGAGACCCTGAGCCTGATGAGGAGATCTAAATAGTTTCAAAACTGAGCCTGATGAAGAGACCTGAGCAGTGTCGAAAGCTGAGCCTGGTGAAGTGACCCGGGAAGAAGTCTTGAAGGCTGAGCCTGATAAAGAGCCCTAAATAGTCTCGAAAGCTGAGCCTGATGAAGAGACCTGAGTAGTCTTGAAAGCTGCTATTTATTACCATCTTTTCAATTAGCCATGCAAAGGTTTCAACTACTCACTGAGGTCTCTCAAATGTTAATATTTTTCTATCTACTGGCTAACACGATGCAAAGATATATTTCCTGAATATTTGTTTGGATTTCCAGACATCTGAGACCTTGACATTATCAGGCAACATTAGAAAAAAGGAATAGGAGAGCGTTTATAGTAAGACATTTGCATTCCTGACCTAATAGGCCAGATTCTCCCAGAAAAAACAATCCCCTTCGGGCCTCAGAAAGACCTTTTTGAATCAGGGCTGCCATCCAAGAGCAATTGAAAACCAGATTACAAGAGCCACTAGAATATCAAGAAATCGTCTCATACATGACAAATCTAAAGAAGAAAACAACCGGGGCCCTCTCAAAGTCATCTACAATCTATATGCGGAGGTGTTAAGAGGAGCAGCACAGAAACTACAACCACTACTACAAAAAGATGCCAGACAAAAATCTATATTTCTGGACCCCCCAATTCTATGTTTGTGGCAACCCCCAAATCTAAAAAACATCATTGTCAGAAGCTCACTGTCCTCTCGAAAAGTCAACAATAACACTTTCGTGTAAGCAGAAGAGGTGCAAAACCTGTCCATTTATAATGAAAACGAACAAGATAAAGATTTCCAGCACAGATCAGGACTACATGATTCAAGGTAACTTCAGATGCACCACAACCAATGTGCAGTATTTAATTATATGTACCAAATGTGTGAGTGGGAATGTGTATGTAGGGGAGACAGGGCAGAAACTTAGAACTTGGATGGATTCTCATTGCCACACAATAAAAGAAAAAAGAATGGATCTACCTGTGGCCAATAATTTTTGTAGCCCGGATCACACCATAAAGGCCCCGTTACACGGGGCAATATCTCCGGCAACATCGCCAGGAACTCAGGGGCGTGGCCAGTTGCGGCAACTTTGCTGGTGAGTTGCCCCGTGTAACAGGGTGATTTCAACGGCGATAGTTACTTCAGCAACATGGCCAGGTATCAGGACAATGTCCTGAAACCTGGCGATGTTGCTCAGGCGATCTGCCTGAATCAGCCCTGTGTGACACCGCAACAGCGATGTTGCCGCAACTTCCCCCATTGACTGCAGTGTTAAGGATCACTGACAGGCTTGAATTTAACCCTGTCAGCGATAGTTGCTTTCAACATCGCCGCTGCGTTGCCGGCGATGTCTCTCCGTCTGACAGGAGCACAGCAATCTTGGCCAGCGGCAAAAAACATGTGTGCTCCCGTCAGTTGCCGCCGATGTTGCCGGCGATGTTGAAACGTCTGACGTTACCTTAATGGATATGAAAATACTAGTTTTGAAGGGTAATTTCAAATCTCAAAGAATCAGAAAAGTCTGGAAATATAAACTTAAGATGACTATTGAGACATTGAAAGCAGGAATGAATATGTCGCATGGATTTATGTCTTTTTACATCAATTGAGGAATCTTCAAATCTTGGACCGACAACTGATAAAGGACATAAAACTATGTGCTTCTTATCTCTGGACACTGATATTTACTGCCCCAGATGCTCTCTGCCCCTCTCAACTCTGACCATTCTGTGTTATGCTTCACCTCACCTGGTTTAGGCTACTTTCACATTTGCGTTCCCCTCCGCAGCGTTCTGGGGAGGGGAGCCACAATGTGACCGCAGCACTGCCAGCCCCTATCTTTACAATGGGAGCGCACGGTTGCATTTCTGGTGCGGACGAGACAGGATCACATAATGGCAGTGAATGGGTGCGCACGGTCATGCGCAGTCATGCGCAGCACCGTGCGCTCCCATTATAAAGATAGGGGCTTGCGGTGCTGCGGTCACATTGTGGCTCCCCTCCGCAGAACGCTGCAGAGGGGAACGCAAATGTGAAGGCACCCTTATTTACTGCAATATCCAACCCCCTATTTGTGTGTTTATATGTGTGTATATTCAGAATTTGAAGAGACCTTGGAGTCTCAACAGCTTGTGATTATTTACCATCTTGTCAGTTAGCCATTAAAAGGTATCAAACACTGAGGACTCTCAGATTCTAATATTTTTCCCAAAACAAAGACATTGTAAAACAGTTGTTACTGTAAAACACATGGAGCATTATGGCAGGATGAGAAACTTCTTCCCTGAGCAGAAAAGTAAAATATGTAACACATAGAGGTGTAAGGGAAAACACAGGTGTTACAGTGAAACTGCACTTGCTGTAAAATTTTGACACAAGTCCTAAGGGGTGAGGTCGGGTTTGATGAGACCCAGAACAATCTTTAAAATGGAGCTGCATCTCTGAAGAGAATGAAGTTGATCTTTGGCTATGTTCACATATTGCTTTTTTTATGTTTTTTTTTCAGTAAAGAAGCTGCTTACAAAAATCAGGTTCTGTTGCCTTTTTTGCTGTGTTTTTAGTGCAGATTATATTTGTCATTTCTTTACAGTACATGTTTAGTTAAATTAGTTTCATCCAAGAAAAAAGCAGCAAGAATGCACACTTGCACTCTTTTAGCACTTTCTCACTTCAAAATGGCTGAAAGAATTGACATGCAGCAGTTTTCAAAAAAGTAGCATTTTTGTAATTCAGTCAGGGAAAATAAGCAATAATGTGCAGGCAATTTCGGAAATTTCATAGCTTTACCTGGATCTGTAGAAAGCAGTGTTTGATTTGTATTAGAAAAAAGCAGCAAAAACTCAATGTTTGAACCCTGGTTTCACACTAACCGTTTTTTTTAAATCCATGGGATTTAAAACTGGATACAACTGCATCCATTTTCTCCCCGATTGACTGTCGATGGGGACGGGTGAACATGCATTTGCATCCAGTTGTATTCGTTTCCTAATTGATCTGTTTCTTTCCGTTTTTGGCTGATACCAAAAATACAACTTGTAGGTTATTTGGTGCTCGTTCAAAATCAGAATCAAACTGATCTGTGCCTATCCAGCTGATATTAACATGGGGATCTTATGGAAACGGATCCGTGAGAAAACAGATCCATGTGCATTCAGCTACACTGATCCGTTTTCCCGGACTGAGCATGCCCAGAAGCCAGTTTCATATGACACATACACTAGTGGTGTGTCATTTGTCACCGGATCCGTCAATAAAAAATGGACACAACCTGATGCAGCTGGATGCTACTGCACCAGAATTACGCCAGATTCATCAGCTGGAACAGTGAAAAAAACGGTGCGGGTGCATTCAGATGCATCAGGTTTCACAATCTGTGGGATCCCAGGGGCATGCAGGTTTTACATGCGTACACATGGAATTCAAAAACAGTAGTGCAGAACCAGTCTTAGGGTGGTTTCACATAGTGATATTTTTCCTGTCCGTGGGATCCTACTTTTTGCAGGACCCCACGGACAGGAAAGGACACCATCGGAGGTGACCTATTTCTGTGTCTGGGGCTGTGATTTTCACGGGTCCGGACACAGAAAGAGCTGTGCGGAAGTGAAATTTAAGTAAAGCAGGTGTTAAAAATAATAAATCTCTATTCTCACCTTTCCAGCGATCCCCCAACATAGGCATCTAGCTCCCAATGGTTACAGGACCTGGTTGGGCGGGGCTACCCACTCAGCGTCATCGGTCACATGACTTTTACCGCGGTAACCGGTCATGTGACCCGATCAGCTGGTCAGGTTGTCAAGCAATGGCAGGTCCTGTAGCCATCGCGGATAGATGCCGCCATCAGTGATCGCAGGACAGGTGAGAATAGAGATTTTTTCTTTTTAACACCTGCGTTATTTAATTTCACTTCCACTTCACTTTCACTGTGATACATTTCAGAAGAGAAATTAGACGGCACACAGCAGTTTTAGCGTAGTGGGCATGCTCAGTACACTAAAATCGGGTCAGAGGAGCGATCAGCTGTTTTGTCGGACCCACGCTCATAGGCCCCCATGTTAACTGGCACGTATCCTGTCGGATTTGATTGTGTCCGATTTGGTCAGCTTTGCCTAAAATCGGAGCAGTGTCCAATTTTGGGCACAGCAGAAAATCAGACACAATCGGATCTGACACAAATCGGATGCCATTAAGGGCAAATCCGATCAGATCTGTCGTCCATAGGGACCAAATCAGATCCGTGGCTATCCGTTTTACAACGGACAGCCACAGATCCCAAAAAATCACTATGTGAAACCAGCCTTAGTCTTATGAGAGCTGAGCCTTCCTGCTCTGCTGTTCTAGTGGTCGGTGGAGGTTTCAGCACCTGAATGCCTACTGATTAAGATTTGTAACATCTCTATGACATGTCAAACATTTTCTAAAACTACAGTTACAATTTAGGGGTTTAGCTGTTGTAGTCGTTTTTTTTTGTCCCTAAAGACTCTCGGGGCCTAAAATGTCCTTTTGTTCCATAGTAAAAGGTTTTTATCGTATATGAAGCATGATCATTTAGGAACCTGTCATAGATTATGTCACATACTGGCACCAAAATCTAGGTGTTATGTGTAAGGATCTATAAGGTGACAACCATAAATACATTTTGTGTACATTGTCCCTGTACTCCTCACATAGCATTTAATGGGCTATGAAAACCAAGAAAATGTTCATTGTGTCACCTTCACTTTAATATCTTATTAATACAAGGCACTATCATATGTTTAGTTCCTGCAATGTGTTTTGCATTTATAACCGGAGCAGATTCCGCTCTTAATGAGCACGACATAGATTTCGATCAGCGGTACGAGATGTTCCTAACATTAGAAGTGATGGGTGATTTTAGCCATGTCTCTTCCTCTTGTCTCTTTGTTAAAACATCATGGTTGTAAGCACTCTCGCCCTCAGGTGACACATGGAAGTCGTGTTTTCTGTAGATGTGGACATGACTTGGTGCCTGAACTGAGAGCAGACTTGGCCAGGATAGTGTAGTAATGAGCTGCACAAAGTTTAAGCTTGTAGATTTGTCATCTGTCAAATTTATTGTTCGCTCTTGAAAAATGGCAGGAACAATTTATTGGATCTGACTGGCAAATCTAGCAAAGGGAGCCACAATGGATGTTGACGCCGTCGAGCATCCCGGCTGCCTATTTCCATGTTACAATATGTCCATCGCTTACAGCCACCAGAGGACCCGTTCAGTCCATTCTACAAACATATAGCGCTTTTCTTCTTTTTTTTTTTTTTTGCTATGTGCATGTTGTAAATGACTCATTTTCTGGTCCATGTCACATAGACTCATACTAACAATATTAGATTGGTTCCAGCTACAGAAAAGAAATTAAACATTTATTCTAAGAGGACCCCTTAGATTGAAGCCAGAAATCCAATGTTGCCTATTGATGATAGTTTTATGAGTTATTGAAAAAGTATTCACATTACTATTTATATTCAATTTTCATCAATCTATTTATACATTTCTGTACTGCTCCCTGTTCTGAAGATCTCAGAGATTACGGCTCTGTTCATCCTAAACTACCTGGCTCATAAAAACAATGCCTGACCTATATATAGAGCAGTTAGGTACATGAGTTTATGCTGTACCCCCATTGACTCTGAGGTTGTATGTCATTGATTTCATGCTTCAGCACATGCTGTATTATAAAAGCACGAAAGAGAGGCTATAGGCATTCAGCGCGGGTCTGTGCACATGGCACTGCTGAATGCATGAGCCCCTATAGAATATATAGAAGTGGAAAACAGAATAATGTAATACTGCACAGTAATGGAGATTTATATGCTGTTCATTGTCCTGAAAATTTCAGTGACAAGTCAACTTGGTGTTCTGCAATGGTGATTTTCCTACAAAATATATTTATCGTGTCTATACAGCGGATAGAAAATAAATGTGTTCTTGGTGGAGATCAGACCATTGGATTCCCACCTAACCCAAGACTTTTGGTACCACAATTCCCTATGTGTCTGTAGCGGTGGTTTGCATTAGCGACCATTGCCCTTTTTATTTCTCTGGGATGGATGTGACTAGCCTTCACAAAGGGAACTCCAGTCTATTGACACGAAGACTTTGGGAACCCCATTCTTGCAATCTGTGGAGATTTAAATGCTTTTGGGATTTGGGGATTGGAAGGAAGGGTTAACCTGCGTTGTCTGTGGAAACAAGGAACGAGAAGAACGAGTCCTGGAGTGTTATTTTTTTGTTAACGCATTTCAGAGTAAAATTCCTTCATCAGGACAATCACAGGTGGAAATAATTAATGAGAAGAACAGATCCTGGGGTGTGATTTATAGTCAACACCTTCCTTCATCAGGAGTATCACAGTACTGAATGAGAAGAATGGACCCTGGAGTGTGAACTATCGTCAACATGTTTCGGGGTAAAACTCCTTCATCACAGCAATCTCAGTTGGAAATAAGAAACAAGAAGAACAGACCCTGAAGTGTGATTTACTGTCAATGCATTTTGGTGTAAAACTCCTTTATCAGGACAATCACAAGTGGAAATCAGGAACAAGAAGAATGGATCCTAAATTGTGATTTATTGCTAACATGTTTCAGAGTAAAAGGGAACGTTCACACATTGCGTATTTGCTGCATATTTTTACGCGAGTGCTTTGTAGTTTCTGTAGCCAAAACCAGGAGTGGCTGATTAAAACAAGGAGTGGGTGATTAAAACCATGAGTGGGTGATTAAATACAGTAGTGGAGCACTTGTTTCTATTAAGGTACCGTTACACACAGAGATATCTGTGCAGGACATTGCTTACAACTCATTGGTTGCAGTGAAATCATGGACACATTGTTCTATTTGTACACGGCAACAAAATAAAACAATGTGTCCATGATTTCACTGCAACCAGTAAGTTGCAAGCAATGTCTGCACAGATATCTCTGTGTATAACGGTACCTTTAGACTTTTCCTCTGATTGTTCCACTCCTGGTTTTGGCTAAAAAAACTGCAACAGCACTCGCGTAAAAATATGCAGCGTGTGAACTCCTTCTTCAGGACAATGACAGCACTTCTTATTTCCACCGATAGCACAGGTTAACCCCTTCCTTCCACTCCTAGAATTGTTTTTTCACCATGTTGCTGCTGCAGTCGATTGATGCCTTTTACAGTGTTTGTGACTTATCATATCCGATTCACGTGAGCATGATCCACCTCCCTCCATCTTTCGTGTTGCCACCTAGATAAGACCCTATTTTGCATTCTTTTTCTTTCCAGTTGGTTTTGTCAAGAGTTTGAAAGCTGAACGCAGTGATCATCTGAAATTACAGCAAAGTTGATATCTGGAGAATCTGAAATCTTTTCTTGTGCATTTTTTTAACACACATAAACTGACTGGGTACGATTTGATCTGAACTGTTTTTTATCGTGGTAACTGAGTTAATGTATTTTCCCCACAGAATTGAGTTAGGGTCCTTTCACATCAGCGTTTTTCGCTGATTGCGGCAGTTGCGGTGAATAAACCGCAACTGCTGCGATTACCGCATAACAACCGCTATCGCGGCACACTTGCGGCAAGCCCCATACAATGTTTTTTCATTTTTTTCGCGGTCGCACCTGCCGCAAGTGCTGATACCGCACCTGCCGCAAGCCCCATAGACATTGTATGGGGCTTACCGCAAGTGCCGCCGTTATGCGGTAATCGCGGCATTTGCAGTTTTTTCACCGCAACTGCCGCGATCAGCGCAAAACGCTGATGTGAAAGCAGCCTTAGGGCCCTTTCACATCTGCGTTTATTTGAAATCGCGGCAGATGCGGTGAAAAAAACGCATCTGCCGCGATTGCCGCATAACCGCTGCACTTGCGGCGCGGTTGCGGTAATCCCCATAGAAAGTATAGGGGACTTGCGGCAGGTGCGGCAAGTGCGGTTTTGCACTTGCGGCAGGTGCGGCCGCGAAAAAAAACGCAGATGTGAAAGGGCCCTTAGATGTGTAAAATTCACAAGTAAAAAACACGTTGGGTTTTTACTGCATTTTCACTGCAGAGACGCACTAAAAACTAATTTAATCTGCACATTATTGTATCAATAACATTTTGTCAAAGCCAAATACGTATCAAACACAAAGTAGCTTTATTTAAAAAATGACATATCAAAAAGAGACAAAAACTGCAACGCCATAAGAATGCATGTAAAAAATGCAATGGAAAAAATACAAGTAACCTAATTCAGCTAATAGGTGCAGAAATGCTGCAAAAAGGCTATTAAAAAAACTCACCATGGTGTGACTGTAGCCTAAACTAGCAGAATATTTCAGAAACTCACAGTAAAGGAAATGGCTCAATCCAGTCCGAGTTTTATTTCTAAATTATTTTCTCTCTTTGGAAAGTTTGATGTAATCCAGAGCAAAATAGTGATTTTGTAAAAGTCCTTAAACAGTAGCTGTTTTTTTTCTTTTTTTCCATAAATCAATAGCACAAATGAAGATAAGAAACTTTGTAATATATCTTGTTACAGAAAAATGCATTTTCTCCTCTTATCAGACTCCTCTCCTGTCTTACACACTTACTCCTAAATGGAACCTGACAGGTCCCTCATGCCCTCCAAACCACCAGCATTTGTCTATCCCTTTATAAACCTCCTGCCTAACAAATCGTTTATAGTTTTTGACATATTAACAAATGTTTGAACAACGCTTTTTTCCAAGCCATTTATAATATGCAAATTTTGACTAGTCAATGTGGCTTTTTTTTTCCCCCAGACCACGCGTCTCAGTCAGGATGTTAATAGTCCTCTATGTGCATGATAACATGATTTGCAAGGGCTGGCATCATCATCAACTCTCAAAAATTAAGCATGCTCATTAATTTCTTTCCCACAGGTCATTGCACTTCCAAAGCCAAGTGTATGCTCCCCAGCTTCATAGGTGCATGTTCAGAAGCAAAGAAGAAGCCTGATGTCAATGGAGGCGCCTAAGATCAAGGTTCTTCTTTGCTTGTGGACATGTGTAGTGCATCTCAGAAGCAAGGAAATATACTCCAAGCTACAGAGGTGCAATGACCTCTGGGAAAGAAAGTTGCGAGCATGCCCAAGATTTCCAGAGAGTTTGCGAAGATGTCAGATTTTGCAAATCATGTTATCACATCCACAGAGGCTGAGATCAGGCTGAGAGGGACGACTGGGAAACAAGCACCCCATCGACTAGTTAAAAGGGATAAACCACCTTACCTTAAACCAGATAGTTATATCATATAAAATTGTTAATAAATAACATTTGCGACATGTCTACTTTACACATCAGCACCATTTTTGAAACATATATTTTTTTCTGTTAAGTTACAAGGGTTAAACATTTATCAGCAATTTCTTATTTTCCCAACAAAATTGACTAAAGTATTATTTTAGGGACCACATCGCATTTAAAATAAATTTCAGGGCCCCAAATTTTTGATTTTCACAATGTAAAAGAAGAAAATGCACCATAAAATTTGTTGTACTACTTTTCCTGAGTACGCCGATATCCCATATCTGGTGGAAAACCACTGGCCGCACGGCAGGGCTTGGATGGGAAGGTGCGCTAATTGACTTATTGAGCTCCATTTGGCTGGAAAAGATTGCGGACACAATGTGACATATGAACAGCCCCTGACATGCCAAAACCGCAGAAACCCCCACAAGTGACCCTATTTTGGAAACCTGACCTCGGGATGAATTAATCTAAGTGTGTATTGAGCATTTTTATCCCTCAGGCGATTCACAGAATTGTATAAGATTGGTCTGACTAAATGAAAAATTATCATGATTGATGACTTCCTATAAAATGTTTCTTATGCCCAAAGTGTTTAATTTTTAAAAGGTGTAATAGGGGAAAATGAACAGTACAATTTATTACGCAATTTGTCCTGATTATGCTAATACCCTATATGTGGACAAAAACTACTTTTGAGGCACAGTGCAAAGCTAAGAAGGTACAGAAGCATCTGCCACATTGGAGTTCAGATTTTGCTGGAATGGTTTGCAGGTGCCATGTCACATTGGCAGAGCCCCCGAGGTACCAGGACAGCAGAACCCTCCATAAATCATGCCATTTTACAAACTATACCGCTCATGGAATTCATCTTTGGGAGCATTGAGCAAATATAAACCACATGTGTTTTATAGAATTTTTTTTCCATTTGGTGGTAAAGAAGAAAAACAATTACATTTTTTTTTCACTAAAATGTTGCTTCAGCACCAAGTTTTTAATTTTTATAAGGGCTAATAGGGAAAAAATGGACCACTCTGTTGCGCAATTTCTCCTGTGTACAACTGCCCTACTCCCCTGCCCTGCTGTACCTGTACGATTTGACTGTCATCGTTTTATGTTCTTGTCCTTGTCTGCCCTTATATGAAAGCGCCATGGAACTAATGGCGCTATATAAATACATAATAAAAATATAATAATAATACAATGATACTCCATATGTGGTCAGAAACTATTTTTCAGGCACAGGCAAAGCTCAGAAGGGAAGGAGTGTCATATTATACCGCAGAACTGCTGGAATGGTTTGCAGGTGCCATGTTTCATTAGCTGAGCCCCTGGGGTGCCAGAACAGCATAACCACCCATAAATGATCCCATTTTACAAACTACACCTCTCAATGAATTGATCTAGGGGTGCAGTGATCATATTGGCATCACAGGTGCTCCACAGAATTTTATACCATTGGGTGTTAAAGAAAATAAGTACATTTTTACCACTAAAATTTGTTCTAGTCCCAGATTTTACATTTTCACATGAGGGGATAGGTAACAATGGCACCAAAATGTGTTACACAATGTCTGTTGAATGTGACAGTACCCTATGTGTATCTGTATAGTACTGTTTGGCCACACCGTATGGTTCAGGAGGGAAGGAGCGCTATATGACTTTTAGAATGCAGATTGTCCTAGAAAAGTTTGCATACTTGTGCATTGTAATGGCAAATGACACCTGTCAGTTTTACACTGACAGATTGCCTGTTAGAACCCTGCTAATGGCTGAATCTAACAGGCCACCAAACCTGGCAGGCTCGAGGTCATCATTTGATCTCTGACTGCCATGACAACCCTCGGCTCCCCCGTGATCATATTGTGGGATGGCTTAAGGGATGAGGGAAGATGTCCACTCTCTTTCACAAATTCTAAATGCCACAGTCACTATTGATCACAGCATATAGAAAGTAGCACAGGATAACATCATCGCAATCTGAGACAACCTGATCAGAACTAGCATTCTGCACCAGAATCCCAGAGCTGGCAGGACTCTGGATTTCCCAATTCCAGCAAGAATGCTGGCCGTAAAAAAAAAAGTCTGCGCTGCACAAAGCCCAGCAACGTTTATTTAACATTGGTGCTCAGGAACAGGTTAATATGTCAAACACTAAAAAGGGATTGTTAGGCAGGGTATTTATAAAGTAATAGACAAATGCTAGTGATTTGAAGGGCATGGGGGACCTGTCAGATTCCCGTTAATCTTTCTTCTGGGCAGTTCATCCACAATCCAGACTATCTTGCCTTGCAACATTTCATCAATTTTTCTCTGCTGTCTATGTCCAGGGAGATTAACTACAGTGCCGTAGATTGTAATCTTCTGATTATGTAGTGCCCATGGACAAAATAACATGAAGATCTCTGGAGATTGTTCATATTTTCAACAATTTTGGTTCTCAAGTCCTTAGATGGTTCACTTCTCTTTCTGTCTTCATGCTTAGTGTGGTACGTGCAGACAAAGCAAGGATTGAGGCAACTTCTACTTTTTTTATCTGGTTTCAGGTGTGATTTCCATATTGCCCACACCTGTTACTTGCCACATGTGAGTTTGAATAAGCATCAGATACTTGAAACAAAGTTTTTTACCCACAATTTTTGAAACAATTTCAAGAGTGCTAAGGCCGGCTTCACACTGCTGGTGTGACCGATCTGTGGTGTCAGCTTGAGCCAGACAACCCTGGACCGGATTTTGGTCCCATATTATCCTATGGCGCCGGATGGAGCCGGATGGCAGCTCTCTGCCATCCGGTTTCCATCTCTCCGGAGAATCTGGGAGAATTCAGATTTTTTTCACGGACACAAAAACGTTGCTTGCACAAAAACGTTGCTTGCTCCCATTTGTGTCCGAGGAGAAAAATCTCCCCTAATTGCCTTCTCCCAGATCCTCTCGGATTCGCCCAGATCCCTCCCGGATACGGGGCTATCCGGCTCTCCCTAACATGGGAGCCTATGGCCGGATTGCCCCCATCGGGAGGGTCCGGGAACCGGACACCTGCGGCTGCACGCCGCTGTTATTTCAGAACAGCGGCTAGCTCCCTGCGAGCCGTGGTCCTAAATCATCAGCAGCGTGGCTGCGTGCGCTGCACACCGGACCGGTGGGCATTTAGTCCTCCAGTTCTGTGTGCTGATCCGGGCTGTCAGGTTCACCCTGACAGCCACGGATCGGATCACACCTGCAGTGTGAAGCCGCCTAACATTTTCAGCCATGGTTGTATAATTGGTGATATAGGCACAAGATCGTCCCATTTTTAAGTGTGTTTGTATGGAAGATATAGCAGCTGCTCTATGCCTGCTCTCAGTTTAGATAAAACTGGTGATTCAAGTTGGAGCCCACAAAGGGGGGCACTAGCACTAACTTCAGATGACAAGTCTATGAGAATGTGTATGTGCACATACGTGACTGCTTGTTTTATAAAACTACCAGAAAAGACAGTGACAATTTACAACACAAAGCAAAGACAATTGATTTGCCCATTAGTTTGTAAAGCATTAGTAATGTCCCCTGATATGATTCCTCAGTGTATAAAATTGTTAAGCTATGTGCCCATGCTGTAAATTTAGTGCAGAAATTTTCTGCACCAAATGCACATCCACTGGAAGAATAATGCACCAAAATACACAGAGCGTTTTTGCAAAGTTGTAGTATGTTCCTGACTTTGAGGAGCTACTTATAAGTGGCACTGGAGTTCATCCACTTCCTTACTGAAGTGCAAATTTGCATTGAATGTTCTTGATGCATCTTTGCATGCGTAAATGGTGCATTTTTCTCACAAGCATTTTTGCTTTCAATTCCTTCATGTTCTAGCCCGGTGAGTGTGGGGGTGGGGACTTTACATTCATTTCTGAAGGCCAGAAATCATTTCAGAAATCTAGAATAGGGGGAATGCGCACATAGGGTCTTATCCTTAGGAGACAGGATTATTAAGGTGGAATCTAGGAACTGCTCACCTGATAGGGTTGTGTAGCACACAACCGGCGTGAAAGCTCAGAACAATACAGCTGCTACAAGGACCGTACCTCCACAGGTCACTGTGGTCACGATAAGTTTCTTCAGGACAAAGTACCTCATGGTCTGAGCTGCTGTCTTCGTATGATGGAAAAACCAGAGACACCGGTATGCCTGGATATGGAAGTAGCTAGTTTATTTTCCAATGCGTTTCGGAGTGGTATCCCAAACTCCGAAACGCATTGGAAAATAAACTAGCTACTACCATATCCAGGCATACCGGTGTCTCTGGTTTTTCCATCATACGAAGGCAGCAGCTCGGACCACGAGGTACTTTGTCCTGCAGAAAGAAATCATTTCAGCACATCTAAAGTAACTACCGTATATACTCGTGTATAAGCCGACCCGTGTATAAGCCGACCCCCCTACTTTTGCCACCAAAAACTCCAGCACAGGTATACAACCCCCAGCAGTGAGGTATACAGCCCCCAGCAGTGTGGTATACAGGCCCTCCCAGTGGTATACAGGCCCCAGTAGTATCGTATACAGCAGGCCCCCCAGTGGTATACAGCAGGCCCCCAGGGGTATATACAGCAGGCCCCCGGGGGTATATACAGCAGGCCCCCGGGGGTATATATAGCAGGCCCCCGGGGGTATATACAGCAGGCCCCCGGGGGTACATACAGCAGGCCCCCGGGGGTACATACAGCAGGCCCCCGGGGGTACAAACAGCAGGCCCCTGGGGGTACAAACAGCAGGCCCCTGGGCATACATACAGCAGGCCCCCGGGGGTTTTATACAGCAGGCCCCCAGGGGTACAAACAGCAGGCCCCCGGGGGTATATACAGCAGGCCCCCGGGGGTTTATACAGCAGGCCCCCAGGGGTACAAACAGCAGGCCCCCCGGGGTACATACAGCAGGCCCCCGGGGGTACATACAGCAGGCCCCCGGGGGTACATACAGCAGGCCCCCGGGGGTACAAACAGCAGGCCCCCGGGGGTACCCAGCAGCCCCCTGGGGGTATCCAGCAGCCCCCAGGGGGTACCCAGCAGCCCCCAAATGCTGGCACTCGCCCCCCTTGTAAGGGCCCCCCCCGCTGCTTCTCTTACCATCCCGGTCTTCTTCAGCGACGCTCCTCGGTGCTCTGTCCTCGCTGCTCCCGTCCTGCTACATCCGGGATCCCCGGCCGTCGCGCGATGACGTCATATGCCTGCGACGGCTGGAGATCCCGGATGTAGCAGGACGGGAGCAGCGAGGACGGAGCACCGAGGAGCGGTGCTGAGCAGAAGACCGGGATGGTAATATAAGCAGCGGGGGGGGGGCCCTTACAAGGGGGAAGAGTGCCAGCATTTGGGGGGCATATATGCACTGCTTCCCCCTGCCGCTGATTGACAGGGGGAAGCAGTGCATATATAATGAGCGGCCCCACGTGACAGGGCCGCTCATACGGCAGCCTCCCCCCGCCTCCTCCAGCCTCCACAGCCCCCACCACGCAGCCTACCGTATAGACCCGTGTATAAGCCGAGGGGGAGACTTTTCAGCCCAAATTTTGGGCTGAAAAACTCGGCTTATACACGAGTATATACGGTATGCATTTTTAGGAAAAACACACCAATTACACACCAATAATGTACTGTGTGAACACCAACGCAGCATATTTTCAAGATTGGAATATGGTCTATGGAGAAAAAATGCGGCAAAAAAACTGACCTATAATTGATATGCTGTAGATTTCTTTCTGCACCAAATACACAAGGAAAAAAAATGCTAAGTGGGCATGAGGGCATGGGTAAATGCTTTACCCTACGGTGTAGCTGGATGTGTCCAATGTTTGTAGCATTTATATAACTATATTTCTATATCCAGTACCACAAACTGCACAATGTAGGTTGCAGGAAGTGTCTGTGAAGCCAGGAAAATCCTCGCACCACTTCATCTACATCCTTCAAGCTGCTTGTGAGAAGGGAAAAAAGCCTTCCTTCAAGTTGTGTGATTTCCAAAAAAAGGCAGGAATTGATTCCGTTTAATGAGGCAATTGAATGTCTTTTGCCAAGAGAGACGCCTTGTTCTTACAGTTAAATTGTCAGTTTGGAGGTAGAGTAATAATTGATCTTTACTTTTAAAGCACGTGTAATGGTTTCTGTAAGATTGCTTTTCACTTTTAAGACTCCTGTAATCCCCTTGTTTAAATTTTGAGCCAAATTTGGCTTTTACATTTTGTTGAGTAGGGAGGAAATATTACCATGTAGACAGACAGCGCAGGTACAGATCAACGTCCACATTATTATTATTATTATTTATTTATATAGCGCCATTGGTTCCATGGCGCTGTACATGTGTAAGGGCAGAACAAGGACGAGAACATAAATAACGACGAATAAATCATACAGGTACATTGTCTCACATTTTCAATCTATTTAGTTATCAAATAACTACAAGGAGTACAAATCTCATCACATGCCTGATAATATATTCAACTTAGTCCAGCTGATTTCCTTTTCTTAATAGATGTCACAACAAGTCAGTAGGAAACTTGTGACTCCATCGGGTCTTGTTAAAGGGGAACTCAGGGGAGAGAAAACTTTTTAGTTCAGTCCCTGCCCTGCAACATGATGAAGCAGAGCCATACACTGCTGTTCTAGGATCTATAGATGCTTATAATTCAATAAAATCATACCTGCTCCTTTGATCTCCCCCTCCCTCATGGGACATAAAATTTCAGCCTCAGAGCTTCATGCAGGAGCAGAGAACAGGAGGTGTGTCAGGGGTGTGGACCCTGGGAGGCTGCAGGATCATCCTACATTCCAGTGAGAAAAGGGGGGGGGGACAAGAGGCGCAATAGTGCCCTTATCACTAGACACTGATGGGTGTAATGGTGAGTAATTAAATCTGCTCACCTGGTCCAGTTGTGAGACCCACAACTGGTTTGAAGGCTTATTGGTAATGTCCTGATGGCTGCTGCTGGACTCCCACCGGCCACACTCACGTGTAGGTTGTAACAATGCTTAGGGAAAAAAAGGTGTGCTGTAGTCCGCGCTGCCAGGATCACTCACTCCAATAAATACGAGTAGAAAATCTTCATCAAAACCTCCTTTATTCTCCTACGCGTTTCAGTGCCCTCCTGGCACCTTCATCAGGTGATCCATTGAACGTTTGAGGGATAGGAAGCTACCATGTTCATATGGGGAAGGGGATACCATGCAGAGCTGAATCAATCAATGTAATGATTTGCCTCTGCTCCTAGTCTCACAATAACAGAACACATTATGCATCATCATACAACAGAGGATTACAGCATGTATTTGTCTCTGCTAGTTGACATGATTGTTATTTTAAGCCTGGACCCCCACTGTCACATAGGATGGTATATCAGGGACAGGATTATAGAGTGAGTATGGGGCCGTCAGCCATGCCTCTGCCACGCCCCCTCCCTATACAGAAATGTGAGGGGGCTGGAATGTAGGATGATCCTGCAGCTCCCAGGGTCCATGCCCCTGACACACCTCCTGCTTTCCACTCCTACATGCAGCTGCCAGGCTGAAAATTCTCTATTCCACGAGGGGGGGGGGGTCAGAGCTGAGGAGCAGGTATGATTTTATCAATTTATAAGAGATCTATAGCTCTTAGAACTGGAGTGTACAGCTGTGCTTCATCATGTAACAGGGCAGGGACTGTACAAAATGTTCTCTCTCACTGGAGTTCCCCTTTTATTTTTAAATATGATTAATTTGTTTTGTAACAGAAAGGTTTAATGTCAGCTTTTTCTTGCTGGTAGACTTAAGCCCCCATCACACCTAGCGAGATCACTAGCGAGATCGCTGTTTCATCACAGGTTTTGTGATGCAACAGCGACCTTGCCAGCGATCTCGCTATGTTTGACACGTAGCAGAGACCAGGCCCCCGCAGTGAGATCGCCGATCATGTTGAAATGGCCTGGACCATTGTTTGATCGTCGGGTTCCCGCTGGGCAGCATGCATCAGTGTGTTTTACGCCTTAACAATGACCTCATTGGCGACTCAGAACTCAGCCACGTAGGTCTGAGTCGTCAGACTAGCTGCTGTGTGACAGGCTCCCAATGACCGCAGAGGTCATTATATGGGTCGCCGTATCGTCGCTGCGTCGTTGAGTATATCTGACTGTTTGACATCTCACCAGCGACCACGTAGCGACGTTCCAGCGATCCTTACCAGGTCGTATCGTTGTTGGGATCGCTGGAACGTCACCAAGTGTGACGGGACCCTTAGTCTAGGTCAGATGATGCTGGTTATTGACCCCACATACCTCCCTTTAAATAGTCACATGACCCATCACCTGATGCCAGTTATGAATTCAGTCTATGCTAACCATTCCTGAAGTGTGGAGGTCTCTTTTTATTCATAGAGACCTGCTGTTTTCAACCTAAGGTGTCTGGTTGCTACTTTCAAGTTTGTTGTGTCTTTTTGTTGTCTATGTCCCCTGTCTGTTTACCTGTCCCCGTGTCTAATTACATCAATGGTACAATCTAGTTTATTCACCGGCTTTGTCACTAGACAGGATGAGTAGAGGTGACAGCCTTGGACTAGCGGTGGGGGAGAAGGACCCACAAAGGGTGATAGGGATTCTCATGGAGAGACACACATGAGTTTCAGGAGGTTACCCATCCTTTGCTCCCTACTGTTAGGACCTCTCTCCCTCAAAACCATCCTGTTGTACCTCTATATTGCGCTGTGCAATGGGAGTCATATTTCCCAGTGTAACAATAGAACTGTTATTAGCACCAGTACATAGACACTAGGTATTGACCAAGACGGGGGTTTCTCAGAAAATGCCACCTGATCATGACATACTGAGCAGCTTCAAACTTAAAATGTAAGTTTTATTTTAGAGAGTCCATAGCAGCATGAAAAGGTAGACTATAAGTTTTATGGCCTCACATCCGGGTATCACCACAAACAGTGTGATGATTGGTGTAGAGGTGTGCAACACTGATAAGGTCTGATCCCGCTGGGGTTGTATAGAGTGACTCACATAATTGCTGCCTATAAAAGTACATTGACAGCTGTGAATGCATCAATAACATTTGCAACATGACAATAGCAAAATGTGCTCAACTGATTGGGTAGGGGGTGAAGATGTTTCATATGACTCAACAGCAGCAATAGCCTTGAGCATGTTATTTGTAGTATAAAGGACAGTATCTGTGCTTCCTTCCCCCCGTCCTCCCTTTATTATGTATGATGTAACGTTTTTAGTTTGTTATGGATGACTTTTATACTGATTTAGGTGGGAATTACCGTCTGTCTACACATTACCAGATTGGATTATATTTATCAGCTCTAGCATTAATACAAATTATCCTAAATAACCTGGCACAGTTTAAAGAATCCTATTCCATTGCATTACACTATGATATTGCCCAGTAACGGCAGAGCAACCTACCTCTAATTCGATTAGTCTCTGTCTCAGACACCAGCAGTGAATCTTGTAGTCTGCTGAATGATGCTAATCTTACACTGATACAAGTCCTATTACAAAGTATATAGGGATCTATCGATATTACATAAGTAGTAGCACTCAGTATGCATCAAGGAAAGTATTGAAAGTGTCATTGGTATTTTCTAAGAGACTTTATAGTGTGGGAGGTTTCAAGGCCACATGTACTACTTGAAGTGTCTCAATAAAAATATCTATCCGGGACCAAGTGTCTTTCGGTCCGCGCCGCTGCTCCAATAAGTATTAGAAACACTGGAGTGTTTTAAATAAAAGATCTTCAGTTTTATTTCCGACGCGTTTCGGAGCTAAACACCCAGCTCCTTCCTCACACTGTATGGGATTCGTTTTGTATTAAGGATAAGACCCTATGCGCATTCTCATTTTTTAGATATCAATAAAAATATGACCTAATGTATATTACAAAAGTACAGTCCATTTTCTGCTACTTACTAAAGCCTACTACAACAGACGTTTTTGTTCTCTGGATCAAAGCAGCAATTTCCTTGTTTCCTACTATTTCTGTATATCTATGACATGTCTACTCAGCTGTTCCAGAACCATGTACCGTCTTTCGATATGAGTATGTGCTATGGATGATACATTGCTTGTGACCCATGACCATTTCTGTGGCGCCCCACTGATCGGAATGCCACGTCGGGGTACTGCACCCATAAAAGAGAGTGTGGTACTTCTGTGACTAGGGGATTGGGGCGACCCTCATTACACCCATCCACACACCTTAGAGCAGGGGACTTGGGTGGACCCGTTGCCAAGGAGACCCAGTCCCAGTGGGAGGAGCTAGGTGGGTTAGTAGAAGAGCAGGAAGAAAGTTAGGAAGAAAAAAGCTGTGAGGAGCACAGCGGAGGATGTCTCAGGAGAGATCCTCCTGACAGAAAGGGACCCTAGGGGCACCAGGTGTTGCGGTGCGCCAGAATCCAGGCCCGGTTCGACCACCGGCTGGAGGGGTTCAGTCCCGGTACAGAGGACCGGCTCCAAGAGCGGTGCAGGTGTTCATCCCCGAGCCGCCAAACCGAAGGCACAAGCTTCATTAGGAAGCCTTGGCCGACACCCGGCGTAATCCCCAAAAGGCCCCGTATAGGTTCCGGAGGACTGGGAGATGAACCCTCTAGAGAGGATCTGTGGGAGCTGGCTGAGGGCTCTGCGCGCAGGAGCGCTACTAGGAAGCAGGAGAGAGAGCGCGGTGAGGGACAAGAGAAAGGAACGGCAGGCACACCACCGAGGGTCCCAAGTGAGATGTCCCAGTCCTCTGGTAACTACCCAGGCCAGCAGAACCCGTTAAGACTGTAACACCTATATGCTGCCTGAATTCTGCCAGTAAAACCAGTACAGAGCTAAAGACTGTGTGACATATTTTTATTTGCCTACGCTTGAGTTGCCGCACACTTGTTCCTTGATTAAGACTGTAACAGAGCCGTTGAATGAACTGCTTCCCAGTGTAAATCCCTATCTTTCACCACTGCCCCGGGGACCCCACTCCACCTACGGGGAGCGTTACCAATTAGCTGCATCATCATCACCCGGAGGTCTGCAAGCAGCGCTGGTATTATTACTGGGAAGGTGGCATCACGAGACATTATCCCTTGTAAATAACCCCCTTTTTAAAAGCGTCCCCAGGGCACGGAACCGGGCATCGGCCGCCCGTGACACAACAGACCTCTCAATCCGTGAACAGAAGGCCCGGGACTGGGTACCCCAGGCCCTGGGGTGAGACATTTCCAACCATGTTTTTCCAAAGACAACAGTGAAAGATTGATGTTGTGTCCATGTAGAGGGTAGTCAGTAAGTGTGCTTTTGTTAAAGTGTATCTATTATTATTTTTTATACCACACCACTAATTCCATGGGCTGTACATGAGAAGGGGTTACACACAAAATACACAGGATTACATTGCACAGGATAATGGGAATAAGACAATAGGTTGGGGGTACTGAGGTGGCAATAGTGTCATTGCAGACTATAGCTTTCTTGAAAAGATGGGTTGTCAAGTTCTGTTTGAAGTTTGCAAGTGTGATAGACAATTGGACGTGTTGGGGCGCAGAATTCCAGATGATGGGAGATACTCAGGAAAAGTGTTGGTGTCAGTTGGATGAGGAATGACTAAGTGTAAAGGTGAGAGGGAGAACTTGGAAGAACCAGAGACTACGTGTGGGAAGATATCGGGAGATTAGTTCTGAGGTATATGGAGAAGACAGATTTTGGACAGCTTTGTAGGACAGTGTCAGTAGTTTGAACTGGATATGCTAGAAAATTGGGAGCTAATGAAGGGATATGCAGAGGGAAGGAGTGGAGGAGGATTAGTGAGGAGGAGAGAGGTGGATTAGTCGGGCATTAAAGTTAAAGTGAACCTGTCAGCTGGTTTACGCCCTCCCAGCTATCACTGTCTGTACCTGTAGCTTTATAATACTATTCTAATCATCCCTGTCTGAGCTTATAGTGTACTGCTAAAAGGTGAAAAAAAGGATTTATAAACTTACATTTCAATCAACACCTTGGAGGAGGGAGACTGTCTGGCAGGATAATAGTTAACTCACTATTAACTTGCATGACTAAAGGACCTGTGTGATGTAACGATCATGTGACCATAGTGGGCGGAGCTAAGTGGACAAACTTATTATGTCCTATGAAGGCTTAGCTCCGCCTATTATAGTCACATAGTTATAACATCACATCAGGTCTCCCAACATGTTCTAACATAAGGCTGAAATGTTAACTATTAACCTGCCAGATAGACTACAGTCTCCAAGATGTAGACTGTGCCTCATTTACATAAGAAAATGTAAGTGTGTAAACGCTTTTTTTCACCTTTCACATTACACTATGAGCTCAGACAGGAATGATTAGACTGGTATTATAAAGCTGCAGGAACAGAAATTGATAGCTGGGGAGGCATAAACTAGCTGACACACTTCCTTTAAGGACGGACTGGATAAGATCGAGAATTTTGGCAGAGAAGCCACAGAGGAGGAGGTTGCAGTAGTTGAGGTGGGAGATGATAAGGGCAGCACTACCATTTTCATAGGGAGTTGAGGAAATATGATTTGGAGTCGGCAGGAGGTGGTGAGGGCTTGAATATGAAGTGTTCACAGATTATTGGTCTATTACTATTTACTCTGCAGGTTGGAAGTGCAGACAGTGAGGGCCATAAGGACACCTAAAATTATTATTGCAGAAAATAGCCTTACAAGTGAAATAGGGCTGAAGAAGTCCACACTAGGTGGTGCCAAGAGCAACACGACGTCTCGTTACATTCAATGCTGTGCAACTGTCTGCAAGTGTATGTAAGATGCCACGTGACCGTGTAACTTATCCCTGCTTCAATGTATCACAGAGAAAGAAATCTCCATATAGCAACAAAGAACCCAAAGCTAAATACTGTATTATTGGTGCCATTATATAAAGTTAATGTCACTGTTTTCCTGTTATTCACAGTTGAATTTCCAGCAGCCTAAACTTTGACTTTTGGTTCATGTTTTTGACAGAGAAATTAATTGACATGAAAATTGTTTAGGTGTGAGCTGACCTTATAAGATGGAATGAACTTTAGTGACCCGTGTAGGTGCAAATATATTTAAAACGCAACATTCGCCTACAGATTCATCTCTATATTGACGTTTAATTGTGCACCGAGCCGGCAGTAGTCTGATTCTTTGTCTCTTCTCTCGACTAATCAGGTCAGTGATCTGTAATTACTACTAGTGAAAGTATTTTATCTATAAACACGTATTGTGGATCCGTTGTGTACTCTGCTTCTCCATCCCAAGTCCAAAGAGAGAAAGCTGAGAGTGCAAGGTCATTGTGTCACCGGTCACTAATGAATGAGGATACTGAACTGTTTTTCTAGATCACTGTCCCCCTCCAACCAGACAGCAGAGACTTACAAGGCTAATGTTATTCATTGAAACCAAGATACTTCACTGATCATTTTTAAAGTGCACAATACATTCACCTATCTCTTTAAATTCATTTTTCTGTATAGGAAGGGATGTACTGTAGTGTATTTTATTGTGTAATTAAATGGAAGTATTTTAGTTATATAATTGTACAGTAAGAATTATTATAGTGGGTACATGCTTTTTTCATAGTAGCAGTATCATAGTAGTGATATTCTTGTTCATAGGAAATTTTATAGTAGTTATATTCTTGTGCTTAGGGGCAGTATTATAGTAGTTATATTCTCGTATATGGGGGCAATATCATATTAGTTATATACTTGTACATAGGGGCAGTATTACAGTAGTTATATTGTACATAGGAGGCAGTATTATGGTAGTTACCGTATATTCTTGTACATAGGAGCAGTATTATAGTAGTTATATTCTTGTACATAGGAACAGTATTATAGTAGTTATATTCTTGTACATAGGGGGCAGTATTATAGTAGTTACATTCGTGTACGTAAGAGCAGAATTATAGCAGTTTTATTCTTGCACATAGTTGCATTATGGCATTATTATATTAGTTATATTCTTGTACATAGGGGCAGTATTATGTAGTTATTTTCTTATGCATAAGAGCAGTATTACAGTAGTTATATTCTTGTGCATATAAGGTAGTATATAGTTATGTTCTTATACATAGAGACAGTAATACGTCATTATATTCATGTACACAGGGGGAAGTATTATAGTAGTTATATTCTTGTACATAAAAGCAGTATTATAGTAGTTATATTCTTGTACATAAAAGCAGTATTATAGTAGTTATATTCTTGTACATAGGGGGCAGTATTATAGTAATTATATTCTTGTACATAGGGGGCAGTATTACAGCAGTTACATTCTTGCAGATATAAGATAGTATATAGTTATATTCTTATACATAGAGACAGTATTATGTCATTACATTCATGTACATCGCGAAGTATTATAGTAGGTATATTCTTGTACATAGGAGCAATATTATATTATAGTAGTTATATTCTTGTATATAGGGGCAGTATTATAGTAGTTATATTCTTATACATAGGGACAGTATTATAGTAGTTATATTCTTGCACATAGGTGCAGTATTATAGTAGTTCTATTCTTGTACATAGGTGCAGTATTATAGTAGTTATATTCTTGCACATAGGTGCAGTATTATAGTAGTTCTATTCTTGTACATAGGGGCAGTATTATAGTAGTTCTATTCTTGTACATAGGGGCAGTATTATAGTAGTTCTATTCTTGTACATAGGAGCAGTATTATAGTAGTTATATTCTTGTACATAGGGGCAGTATTATAGTAGTTATATTCTTATACATAGGGACAGTATTATAGTAGTTATATTCTTGCACATAGGGGCAGTATTATAGTAGTTATATTCTTGTACATAGGGGCAGTATTATAGTAGTTCTATTCTTGTACATAGGGGCAGTATTATAGTAGTTCTATTCTTGTACATAGGAGCAGTATTATAGTAAAAAGCAAAAAAGATCAGCTCACCTTCTCTTCAGTCCCAGCGCACGGATCATGCAGTGCAGCAAGTGGTATAAAGGAAAAGCGAATGTCCAGCGTGGGAGATGTCCATAAAATATAACATAAGAATAAAATGAAAGAGGGCTGCTATAAAGGCCTGGACCCATCAGGTTCCACCCTCTATTTCCTGCAGGAAATAGAGGGTGGAACCTGATGGGTCCAGGCCTTTATAGCAGCCCTCTTTCATTTTATTCTTATGTTATATTTTATGGACATCTCCCACGCTGGACATTCGCTTTTCCAGTATTATAGTAGTTATATTCTTCTACATAGGGACAGTATTATAGTAGTTATATTCTTCTACATAGGAGCAGTATTATAGTAGTTATATTCTTGTACATAGGGGTCAGTATTATAGTAGTTATATTCTTCTACAAAGGGGGCAGTATTATAGTAGTTATATTCTTCTACATAGGGGCAGTATTATAGTAGTTATATTCTTGTACATAGGAGCAGTATTATAGTAGTTATATTCTTGTACATAGGGGCAGTATTATAGTAGTTATATTCTTGTACATATGGGCAGTATTATAGTAGTTATATTCTTGTACATAGGGGCAGTATTATAGTAGTTATATTCTTCTACATAGGGGGCAGTATTATAGTAGTTATATTCTTCTACATAGGAGCAGTATTATAGTAGGTACCGTATGTTCTTGTACATAGAGGTCAGTATTATAGTAATTATAATTTTGTACATAGGAGCAGTATTATAGTTGTTGTTATGGGGCAGTGGGGCTGCTAAAAAGTAGTTATGTTCTTTTATAGGGCAGTATTATATTTATTATTATTCATGGGGAAATTCTTATTGCAGTTAGTATAAATTATTTTTACTATTGGCCATAAAAATCTCCTCAGTTTGATTTTTTTCATCTACACTCCCATGTGCCTGCTGTTTGTATAGTACTTACACAAGGTCCTATGTCTATCATTGTCATGATAACTGATTAAATATAGGCCTGCAGCTTGCAAGAGTCAACTAATGAACAGCTGGCTTTGGAGTATATGTCATTCTGGGTGCAGAGAGTGATCTATGTGTTTACTGTAAGGACGCAGCTCGCCCGGGCGATCACAGTAACCTTTATAGAGCCAATTTTCCTCAGGGCCTTTGTGTATTTGTCTGTATGAAATGTTTAAACAACCTTTGTTTGCTTCTGTTGTTTAACATGGTCCACCAGCACCAACAGGTAAGATGGAAAATAATTTTCTTCCCTTTTGAACATTTTACGTTTGGAATCAAAGTTTGTTTATGGAAAATGTGGAATAACTAATAATTCAGCTTTTTTTTATTGTTCTGCACTCTAGTCACATTCAGAGCTGCATTCAGAATTCTGCTCTTTTTCTATCATTTCTCAGAAAACATCACATTACATTTTGCTAGTGCTGCCCCCTAATGGTTCATTATCAGTAATAAAAAAACTAACAGCCTACATGAATGTGGCACTAAAGAGTTCATTGTGTTATAGATTTTCAGATAAACTAAAGAGCAGAATTGTGACTGCAGCTTTAGAATTGACCCGAAATGATGAAATAAATGAAGATTGGTATACTATAATGCAAATTCTCTTTTTTTTCATCCCTGGTGGAAAAAAGGCAAAACACTTTTATTTTTACATGCTGCTAATAAGTTTGTGACGGAAACTTAAAAGTGGACATTAATAGTGTAAAAACTGCAAAATTATCTGCCAATTGATCCAATAACTTAAGTGAACTTGTCACCAGATTTTGTCATTTTAAACTATAAGTGCCACCTTCAGCAGCGCCTATGCTACATTTTAAGAAGGTGGCTATTATGCCCTGACTTCCCCTGTACATCTAATAAATAAATTTTAAAAACTTCTAGCCCTGTATGACAGTTACCTGTTCCTGGTTCGATAGGCTTGATTGTAGCTCAGTCTGTCCCGCCCCTCCTCGCCATCCATCCCGCCTCACTTCACCGTCTGTCCTGCCTATCCTCGCTATCCATCCCACCTCTCCTCACTGTCCGTCCCACCTCTCCTCGCAATCCAGCCAGCCTCTCCTCACCGTCTGTCCTGCCTAGCCTCCCTATCCATCCCGCCTCTCCTCGT
Organism: Allobates femoralis; assembly: GCA_033576535.1. Classification (NCBI taxonomy): domain Eukaryota; kingdom Metazoa; phylum Chordata; class Amphibia; order Anura; family Aromobatidae; genus Allobates; species Allobates femoralis. Next base: position 153,315,727 of record JARQOC010000007.1, read on the forward strand.
CATCCAGCCCGTCTCTCCTCACTGTCCGTCCCACCTCTCCTCGCCATCCAGCCCGCCTCTCCTTATCGTCTGTCCCACCTCTCCTCGCAATCCAGCCAGCCTCTCCTCACCATCTGTCCCACCTCTCCTCGCTATCTGTCCTGCCTCTCCTCACTGTCCATCCTGCCTCTCCTCATTGTCTGTTCCGCCTCTCCTGGCCGTCCGTCGCACCTCTCCTCGCCTTCTGTCCCACCTCTCCTCGCTATCAATCCTGCCTCCTCTTGCCGTCCAACAGCCTCTTCTTCTAAATTACATCTGAATCGCGTTCCTGCACAGAGGCTTTTTGGGATCTCGCAGGTGCATTGCCGAAGAGACCTTAATGGTTCGTGAATGTGCAGATCCACTAGGTTCTGCCAGCATTAGGGCAAAGCACATTTTGCATGTGCAAACGCAAGAAGCCTATGCGCAGGCGCGCAATGTGGTTGTCATTCAAAAAAAGAGATGGGACGGACAGCGAGGAGAGATGGGAAGGACCGCAATTAGAGGTGGGATGGACATCGAGGAGAAGTGGGACGGACCGATCTACACAATCAAGCTCATTGGACCGGAAACAGGTAATTATTACACAGGGCAGGAAGTTTTTAAAACTCATTTATTCAGTGTACAGGAGGAGTCAGGGCATAATATCCACCTCCTTAAATTACAGCATAGGTGCTGCTGAAGGTGGCGCTTTCAGTTTCACATGCCCAAATCAGGTGACAGGTTCACTTAAGGCAAAATCTTGTCATGACTTTCGAACAGCCCGGGTCCTGCAGAACATCTTTCATTCCCGCTATATTCCTTCTCTGTACATTAATATATATATTTTTTTTTTAATAAATGTATTTATTAATTTCAAAAGGTCATAAGAAAAAAAAAGGTAACAATTCAGATATAAAGAATTACACATTCGTACATAGTCTGGGGTATGACAGAAAACACGTTACATTTCCAAGGCCGAGACCCCAGCAGCCGTCTCAAAAGACCCTGATACATATAATTCACCAATTATATCACATCAAGATGAAGCTTGAAGCCAAGTGTAAGCCAGTTCTTGCTATTCCGTAGCCATCTAAACATCTCCGTCACCCCTGCAGACCATGAAATAAAAAAGAGAAAAAAGAAGGGGAAAGGTAATGAAAGAAGACATGAAAGGAGGGAACAGAAGGGAAGAAGGGGTGGAGAGAAAAAAAAAAAAAGGGAGGGAAGAGGAAACCTGGTTAATCTAGCTCAAGAAGGAAGAGAGGATCACAACAACCAATCCACAAACTCCGGGCTCTCCTTAAAAGAATGCCATAGATACCATGTACTACCCCCGTCTGATCCGGTGCCATGATCATCGGCCATCAAAGACTCTATGCGACTCAGTTTGTTCATCTCAGCTATCCATTCCAGCATGGTGGGGACCTCCGTAGACCTCCAGTGTCTGGGAATGACAGCCCTAGTCGCCATTAAACAGAACGTCAAAATTCCCCTCTTTGCTGAGGACACAGCGGCAGGAACCAGAGACAGGAGAGCAATCTGGGGGGAAGGCATATGATAAATCCCAGACATCAGGTGAAAGGCCTCAAACACCTGACCCCAGAAGGGTTGGAGGAGACCGCACGACCACCAGATATGGAGCATAGAGCCCCTCTCTATCCCACATCTCCAACAAGCATCTGACACTCCAGGGTCGAGCCTGTGTAGGAAAGTGGGGCAACGGTACCAGCGTGTTAAAATTTTATAGTTCCGTTCCTGAGCAGCACATGAGACCGTCATTTTGTGGGTGAGTACAAAAATTTTTTGACGATCAGTCTCAGATAAGGTGATGTGCAGGTCTCTCTCCCAAGCCTCCATGAATCCAAGAGGGTCGGACACCAACCCAGCCAGGACCAGAACATAAAACATGGAGACCACATGGGACGGGCCCTCAGATAAAAGCATCATCAACTCAAATGGTGTCGGAACCCCCAAGGAGATCCCTGAGAGATAATCTTGGATCTGGGCGAACTCCATCCATGAGAACGACACCCCCCCCGGTCTGGCCCCGGAGCCCCTCCACACCAGCGAGCCCCGCCAGTCTGTCCGCAACCTGTCCCAGGCATACCCGGTCACGTGCTGACCAACACAGAAAGGACGATCTAGTCATCGCAGGGGGGAATGTGGGTTTGTCAAACAAAGGACTCAGTCTACCCGGTCTGGAGGTCAACCTCAGTTTGCAGTTAATCTTGTCCCAATGTCTTATAACCGTCTGGGTGAGTGGGACCCGTTCCGTCACAGAGGGACGCGAGGTCTTTTCAAGCCAGGGGAGCCAATACAGAGACACAGGAGAAAGGAGACCCTCCAGGGTTACCCATTGTTTATGGGCACTATTAAACCTCCAGTCCACTAGCCTAGAAAGCAGAACCGCATGATAATATTTTTTTAAATCGGGGAGGCCCGCCCCCCCCCCCCCTTACTCTTAGGTCTAGTTAAAATAGAGAAACGGATCCGCGGTCTCCTGCTCCCCCAAATAAAGTTGTTAACCGCCGACTGTAGACGTCTGAAAAAACTATCCGGGATATTTATCGGGGCAGTTTGGAAAAGATATAAAAACATTAATATTTTTTTAAAAGCTCCAAAACAATTTAGAATGAAAGCAATTTCCATTTTTCTCAGCTACAGTAACATCTGTAATTTTGCAAAAACTGAGCCCAGAGATATTTTAGGAATGAAATAACCAGATTTGTCATTTGTAAAAATAAACAGCTTTAATCCACAAGTGTCTGGGATGCTGCTGTGACCAACTCCCACTCTGTCACATCCTGCTCCCCTACCAGGAACATGGCGTGGCGCATTCGCTTGCATGGGTTTTATATATACTGGGATATGGAATAATTAATGTCTTTCTTTTTAACGCCTAGTGAGCATGCCTCACACATTATGTGTTTTTCATTATTATTATTATTTCCCACTTGAGATCCGCTCTTAATTTATCACAGCATGAAGCAATATTGTACCCTGTGCAGACCCTCGGGCTGGTTTGTTCTCTATACAGCCAGTAGGGGGCAGTGTTCTACCTGGCGTTATGAATTTGGTGCAAGACTTTGGTCACTTCTATTTAGAGTGATTAAGATTTTGCTTTCTCCTACTTCATGGATATATCTGCTTCTACAGCTTTTCCATGTTTATAACTGGCAATACTGTCATCTCTCAATACTACATGCTAGACAGATTTATTAGTCTATACATTTTTAACTGGAAGAATAAACCCTTGTAACTATTTGTGTTTCATTACTTTTCAGATGTGTGAATGTGCGTGTATATAAATATTCTGATGTGTACAATTAATTCTAATTAAATGACACGACTGTACAAATTTGTTTATGTGACCCAAGGATGGCACCGGGTATTGTCAGATCTGCTCGATAGCACGTTGCTCATAATTACAAAGAATATTCTGATGTGAGAAGAAAAAGCTTATCATTTATAAATGTTTCCATAGCATTTATTTGTAGCATGAAAGTAGCAAAACACTTTGGTATTTCTCACCTGTTGGAGGGTTTGATATTCTACTGAAGTATATGCAAATATTTCTTTTGATGGTGGAGTCTTAAAGTGGTTGTTAACAACTCAGACAGTTTTTTTTTTATCAGAGTGTTTGCCCCTATTAAAATAAAAACACTTATACTTACTTTTGATGCCAGCGCCGTTCCAGTCCTCGATCACCTGGGGCTAACATGACGTTGTTACGTCACACGAGCCTTTGCCCAATCAGTGCTGGCTCACTCTCCGCACCTTCAGATTATTATTATTATTATTATTATTAATTTTATTTATAGAGCATCATTGATTCCATGGTGCTGTACATGAGAAAGGGTTACATACAAACAAGTTAAAAATACAAAGGCCGGTTTCACATCACGATTTGTGGCTGTCCGTTGGGATCGAGTCTCAGAAGGATCCTCATGGACAGCCACGGATCCACATGGATCCCTGCACTCGGATGGCAAATAGCCCTCCGATCCAATTCTATGCAGGATCCGTGTGAATCCTTTTCTCTCTGCCTGTCCCTGCATCTTCTCTATCTGTCCCTGTCACTCCCTGTCTCTCCCTGTCTGTCCCTCTTCTATCTCTGTTCTCCCTCTCCTCTATCCTCCCCCCGTCCTCTCCCCTTCAGTATGTGAAAAAAAAAATCCTCCCAGACGATACTTTACCTTCCGCCGACTCCATGCGACAGTCTACTGATCTTCTGGTGGCTGCAAGGACCTCTCGTGATGTCACAGAGCCTGTCACCTGATGTGTCAGGTGATCAGCTCTGTGACATTACCACAGGCCCTTCAGCCACCAGAAGGAGACTGTCACATCCCCGCAGCCGGCGGAAGGTAAAGTATCCTCTGGGAGGATTTTTTTTTTTTCACATAACGGAGGGGAAAGGACGGGGGGGGAGGATAGAGGAGAGCAGAGATAGAAGAAGGACAGGCAGGAACAGACAGGGAGTGACAGGTACAGACAGGGGTAGTATTATAATAAAAGTATTATATATTATTATCAGGGCTCAGATCGGCTCGGATCCGAGGCTGTCTGATTTCATTCTCGTACACAAAAACGCAGCAGGATGCGTTTTTGTGTCCGTGCTTAAATCGGACAGGATCGGATGGTGCCAAAATCGGATGACAAAAGGCACACATCCAATCCGATCCGAGCCCCATAGGGATACATGGGATCCGATTTCGGATCCGAGTGTATCCGTTTTGAAATGGATACACTCGGATGACCGAAAAATCGTGATGTGAAACCGGCCAAACAACAAACTAACAGTGACAGACCGATACAGAGGGGAAAGAGGACCCTGCCCTTGCAAGCTTACATTCTACAAATGAAGCAAACATTAAGAGGATGTCAGACCCTCGGCTGGCTGCTTACTTTCTATTGGTGATTGCTACTTTCAAAGACGGAAAGCACTGATTGAGCACAGAAAATCACATGATTCAATGTCATGTGAGCTCCGGGTGAGCGTGTGCTGAAATGGTGCCTCAACTGGAGGTGAGTATATGCGTTGTTATTTTAATGGGGCAAGCACTCATATTCAGTAGTATTTGGTCAATCTTTCCATTTTTACCATCAGTGATCTTCTCTTATATATTAATAAATCTCAAAGCTTTTTCTACTTACTGCAATTTTAAAAACAGGTGAACAGGGAACATTATTTCTGTAGACATTTCTTAAAGTGACTGCTCTGTTCATTTCTGCTCCATTACATCATTGTAGAGCAGACATTGTCCACTGTGCAGGCACAGACTTATTTATCGCCCTGGTGTTTCTCCAGTACACTTGGCGCAGATCTTCCAGTGCAGGTTGCATTGGGACAAGAGAGCTGAATCTTTAGGAGAATAAATTATTGGCATCTGCGACAGATTTGATTAATGATGCAGCCGACACTGGTGATCATGGATAATTATCTGCTTTGCTGATATATCTATAACTCAGATATTATTGTATCAACGAACTGTATTGTTGTCAATAGCTGGATTATTTATGTGTGCAGAATACAAGAGATACAAAATAGCACGACCCTGTGTTCTCATGCATCTTATGAGTTAATCTTGTTACAATTTACACTCAAAGGGATATAAAAAATTAAGAATACATGGTTGCTTTCTTATAGGAGGTATTACTTTTAGGCTGCAAGCGCTGAATGCCAAGGGGGTGCCATTCTGCCACAAACTGTTCTGGCTGGGTCAAAGTATTTGGCTACACAGGACAATAAACTTTTTGTCCCAGATGAATAAAAATCTAGTTGGGAATGATAACTTTTGTCCTTGGGATGGCAGCTGAGAAAAAGAGCTGCAATACAATACAACCTCTTTAACAATATTAATACAACAAACAGCCATTTGTTATATACTAAATAGAAGCTGTTGTCCTTTTTTCTTATTAAACCATCCAAAATGTTATTTAGGTAATGTACAGTGCATCAGTAACCTGTTTTTTTTTTTTTTTTTTAATTGTTGTATTTATCCCAAAAAAAGCAGTTTACATACTTAGATGTTTTCATTACCTACCTGTCCAAACAGTCAAACAGTCATCCAGGTGGTCAGCAGGCATGTCGGTCAACTGGAGATATGCCAAAATTCATCTAATGCTGTACGACTTGTGGTGATGTCACAACAGATAAGAGGTGGAGCTAAGTCTACATTGTCCTTCACTCAAGGGGTGCTTAGCTCCACCCATTACAGCGGTCACATGGTCGTGACATCACACAGGTCCTTTTAGAGAGCATTAGATGAATTTTTGCAGTTGATTGACATGTCTGTTAACCGCCCAGATGACTGTTTGACTGTTTGGGCAGGTAGCTAATGAAAACATGGAAGTATCTAAAGTTATTTTTTGGGATAAATACAATCATTTTAAAAAATCAGGTTACTAATGCGCCGAACGTGATATTAAACCATCCCCAATGTTATTTAGAACAGAAAAGGACATGACAGGTTGCCTTTATATAAATGGTTTTAAAACTATTCCTTTTTTTCATGCATCAGGAAGAGGAAAACATTTCAGATTTTTATCCTGGGAAGAACTTTTTTCTGTTTTCTATCACTGTCATCCTCTTCTGGTTTATGTATATGAGCATTCAAGAGGAGGGTTTGGGAAGGGAAGTTACAACTTACTAATTCTCAATATGTCTCATAAAAAATCCTCCTGTTTTTTGTCTAGATCAATATTCTAGGAAGGGATCTGACCATTACTGTTAAAAGGACCTGTATAACATTGTGTGTATATAGAAGCTGTATCCCCTTCAGCATTTCTCCTCAGAGCTCATGTGACCCTTAATGGTACCAGCTTGACATACATTTAGGATAGGTGACAGGTTTACCCAACGAGCAGTATCCCACAGGGATGTATGTGTATGTATTGCCCTTAGGCTGCCTCCAAGACTTCATGGCAAATCACAGTCACCCGTTTCCAGGATCAATTTGCTGCTGGGCAGGTTTGCCACTATCAACTCACTGTATATTGTAAACAGCATGACTATAACAGGCAAAGGAGCAGATTTCCATCGATTAGAAATTGATGTTGGGATTTTTTCTTATTGTTGTGAATTATTGTCATTGTCTTAGTCATAAAAAAATAAGAATTTGGTCCATGAGAAGAAAAGCTATGGGGAGGGATCATACAGCAAAGCCAAAAAGGGTCCCCATTATCAAGTAAGGGTACTTTCACATTAGCGTTTATTTGAAATCGCGGCATATGCGGTGAAAAAAACGCATCTGCCGCGATTACCGCATACCGGCTGCACTTGCGGACAGTTGCGCACAGTTGCGGCAAACCCCATACAATGTATATGCAGGCTTGCGGCAGGTGCGGCAAGTGCGGTTTTGGCACTTGCGGCAGGTGCGGACGTGAAAAAAAAGCGGGTCAGCCGCGTTTTTTCGCGGCCGCACCTGCCACAAGTGCCAAAACCGCACTTGCCACACCTGCCGCAAGCCCGCATATACATTGTATGGGGTTTGCCGCAATTGTGCCGCAACTGTGTCGCAAGTACAGCCGGTATGCGGTAATCGCGGCAGATGCGTTTTTTTCACCGCATATGCCGCGATTTCAAATAAACGCTAATGTGAAAGTACCCTAAGACATAACAATAATGCCTAATTTTCAGCCATGTCCTCTCCATAATGTGACAAATTCATATATTTATAAGATGACAACTGAATCTTTCTCTGCATCAGAGGTCCCCAACCTTTTTGATCTTGAGAGCCACATTCGGCTCCCGTTCCCCTAGCAGTATTGACATCCAGGGCCCCCATTATCGATATAATGGCAGCCAAAGGTTTTCCACCGAAATTGCACCTGTTGCAGTGCAACTCACACGGGAATATAGGTATGATACTAAAAACTTTAACTGACCCAGCCGTTCTTGTACAGACTAAGATTCCTGACTCCGCTGACACTTGTGGTCCCTGTGCGAGAGCTGGCATAGCCTTAACCACAGACTAAGGGTAGAATACTTGGGCTTGGTTGCCTAAATGGCAGTTAAGGATTTCTCGTACCTTAAGGAAGTGGGGGAAAGTACAGAGTGCAATATACTAATTAAGGAAGGAGTTCAGAGATAGAAAAAGATCAAAAAGTGATTAAAAACAGCCTTGAATACAAAGTTGAAATACAAGGTACTTAATACTAGAAGGTAATTCTACCTACCTAACAAGAAGGAAAAAGGAGCAGGGTGGTGAGCAGTGACAGCAGAGAGACCCTAGATCAGGGGTCTCAAACTCCAGGCCTCGAGGGCTGCACACAGTCCAGGTTTTCAGGATTTCCTTAGAATTTACCATTTGGTAGTTTAATTACCTACTGTCAAATGCTATGGAAATTTTGAAAGCCTGCACTGTGTGCGGCCTGGAGTTTGAGACCCCTGCCCTAGATGGTCTCTCACAAATTGGCATAAGCAAACAGCAGTATAGCTGGAGCTCCCAAGCAAGATCCATTTCAGAACATCACCAACAGGAAAGACCAGAAAGGTGAAGGTATAAATAGCCACACCCAAAAGGTGATTGGGCAGAACAAATAAACAAATGCAAACACCTGCTAGCCTAAAAAGACTAGAACAAAGGTAAAAGGGAATAAACACCAAGACAAAGAGTGAACCTGCTGTGGCTCAAAGGATATGGAAGGCAACCTCAAAACACAGGCTCACCGCATCAAATCCAAAGCATGAAATCACTGAGGCAGTATACCAAGATACAGGGGTTCCTACATTACCCCCATTCAGATCTGCTCTTCTATGTGGGGCTCCTCACAAAAGTCACCATCTGGAGACCTGCTCTTCATAACTGTTTTCTAGCTCTGGTGCTAATGCATGAAGCTGACAGACAACCAAGTGCCACACACCTTGGACCTGTGAGCCAGAGGTGGGCGACCCCTACACTACCTATGTCTTCTCTTCAGACTTACATATGTGCATATAGCTAACAGTGTCCCCTTCCTTCTACTAATCTAACAATGTAACATTGCTGAGACTGTTTTACACATTGATGAATATTGCACAAGAGCTCTTGAATTGTGTTAATGCATGAATTGTCAGACTGTTGATTGATAGCAATTGGTGATGCATTTATGCTGAGCTCATTTGGTAATTTTTTGTTTCTTTTCACATACATCTGTCATCGGTTGTGCTGAGAACTGTTGTCAGCCATTTTTGCTTTTGTCCTTTTTTAATTACTTCTAGCTAATTCCAGTAGTATCCAAGTTACAGCAGCCAATACACCAACCATGTAGGTGTTATATCATCACAGAGTCACCACAAACATCATAGACTCATAGCCCCTGCCCTCACAATATGCCTCCTGTTTTACAAAGAATCAAGAACTTTCCACATAAAGTTTTTAGCAATGACAGTAGGTTGAAAGTAACATTTATTGAGTGAAGTTAACATTTGAAAAGTGAAGACTTCTTTATAATTTACGGAAAGCTATCCTGTAAGTTATATATAATTTATACATTCAATTATACACTCCCCAAACCTATATTATATGTTCCATAAGTTCTATATTTCAGGTGACCTTCTTATCTGTCTGCTGTTTCTCTTTGGAATACGACTCCTCCCTTATACCAGTGACATTTATTGCAAATTATAAGGAATAAAACACGTCCAGTCGACATTTATAAGCATAAAAAGAAATTAACCTCTTTTGTCTGCAGCTTTCATGATGTATCATAATGTTACAATGTTCTTGCCTTTGAATGATACAGGTAAATGTTAATTATTGGAACGTATTGTCTTTGTTTATGACTCTGGACCAACATGTTGGGATTATAGGTTGAACTCATACAATTGTGTTGAAATTCTATGACCATTCAGAGTTAACGTACCAAGATCTAGTGACATGAGTGTGTGATTTTTGCCAGGGAAGCAATTAAGCTTGGACCTGCCAGTAGATGAGCTGTTCACACAGCTTTACCTGCAAAAGGTTGGACTCGGGCGGACATACCACATGTGCAGCCTGTGCATTGAACCGGGGCCCTGAGCTGGAGGTGGCCCCCAAGGAATTTAAAGCAATGGCTATTCGCATAGCCGGCGGCAGCATCAGTATAAGCAGGGACCCCTCAGCTGCAAGCATATGATGATTCTGAGCTGACAGGGGCTCCTCTATCTAGTAACACTGCGCTGGTCTTATCTTTGGAGCCCAGAAAAAGATTTCTTGCACAGTGGCCCCCAGCAGTCTGGTTGGACTGCACCCAGAAGCTGTTAGTTTGAAGTATGCCGACAAAGTAACATGACCATTATGTGCTTTATACTGTATTATAAAGAGGTGGTTGGATCCACCTGAATTCTGCTGATAGCTGACATATGGAATTGGCACATGTTCCTTGGATTGGGTATAGCTGCCTATTCACATGGTTCTATATCTGTTACCTCATGTATGCTGAAAAAGCACAGTCTCTCTGTTGCTTCACCTCCACCCAACTGGTTCCAGTACAGACTAGTACTCCTACTGCACAGTCCCTAAAGACCTATGCACAGTTAGGTATATCCCTAAATGCAGGGCTAGAAGATGACTGCTTGGGTCTAGTTTCCTGTTTGGCCATCAAGAGTTTTATGTGAATCCTAAGTAACCAGGGGAAAGCTTGCTAATCACAAAACCACAACAAGGCAAGCATACAAAGAGAGAATATTCACCTGTGACTGTTAGGAAAGCAGGGACACTATGCACATTAACTGTCCCTCAAGCTAGGTGTCTCTATGCTGGTCCCTGTCCCCAAGATTACCCCTCAAGATGGGGATGCCTGGGTCTCATGCTTTGCTATACTCCTGGATATGAGTCCCCTAGATGTACCCCACTTCAAGTAGTGAAGGGGCAGGAGAGTAAGGAAACACTCAGGGAATTCAGGCAGGATAAAAGGTATAAAAGGACTCCAGTGATTTCTCCAGACAGTAGCTTTGCTGCTGCAAAAGGAAACAACACCTCTGTGACACAGAAACAAGCTCAATCACCATGGGTTGAATACACATTTTATATCCAGCATGGAGTGAGGTCAGAGGTGGGCAGATATAGCAGAAGGGGAGGGTAATCACAGGCTATAGCTGAAATGAAGCCTATAAGTATACTCCCCAGCAGTAAAAAGGTACTTAACCCTTTCAGCATAGAAGAGAAAGCATATCAGTAAAACCATAGTCAAGGTCTACAGAAGACCTGCCATTAATTAAATGCTGACTCCTTCTTACCCCGAGTCCTTCAGAGGTGACAGCAGGACAAGGCACACCCATAACAGTATCTCTCTCATTATCTAGTTCAGCTTTGCATGTTTTTGATAATTCTGGAAAGCAGTATAAAGTACATGAAAATTGGCTGGCACTGCTGTAACAAAGACATGCCCAGGAATTTGGGTGACCAAGGCTTCAGCTGCAAAATGTCAGTTTTCATGTACAATTGCTAGTCTTGAATTAACTGACATTGAAGATAAAACATGGACATTGGAGAAACACAGTTCATGCACTTGGCAGATCCTGGGGAAATTTTCCTTTTTTGTCTGTAGGTACATTTTAACAGTATTAATCCTCAGAGCATCAGAGTTATGTTGCAAGCAAGAAACTAGGAGCAGTGTGACTGCTGCTGTGGAAAGGACTGAGGTATAACATTGTTAACATACAGCAGGGGACATTTATTGAGCTAAATGCAACAGAATTCTGGTGCAATTTGTGACAATAAATGTCCTTTGTGACCGGCTCCACATTTGATGTTTTCACAATTTTTGTAACTTATCAGTAAAGATAATCTTCGTTGTAAAAGGTTATGTGACTTATAAGAAAAGATGTGTGGCCTGTTGTGTACCAAATATGCACATAAACTGGGGCACACATTTCTTCCACTTGGTAAGCTAGACCAGATAGTATTAAAATTAGGGTGGAAACACACTATGCGACATCCTAGCATGACTCTCACATGACTCACCCGTCCCCTGCCTCTCTGGACAGGAGTGTGGAGCTGCATAGTAACACAATCAGCTGACACACTCTCGTTCAGAGAGGCAGGGGCCGGGTGAGTCATGCAAGGTGCAAGATACCTGCATGCATCTCGCTTCCACCCTTAGGCAGATTTATAGGACAACATGAACTATTATGATTAATCCATTGCACTGTCTGGTCTATGTTTGCACTAATAATTAGGTATTTGCGAACTTTAAATGTTTGCTGTAGAAATTGCTACAGCATTTCTGCATGTCTTGGCAGGACAAAACGTGCATAAAATACTTGAATTTTTGTTGTTGTTTTTTTTTTTTACATGCGTGTTTGTTCCAGTTTTTTTCCCACTAATTAGTATGGGTGAAATCTGCAGCAAAAACGCCAAAATAATTGACATGATACAGATGTATTTCTGCCCCAAAAATGCAAGGAGAAAATACTCAACGTGTGTAGGAGACTTCAGTATTCTCATTGACTTTGCTGCATCAAGAAATCCTTCAGATTTTGGGACAAAACTGCAAAAAAAAAATGCAGCAAAAATGCAACGTTTGCCCAGGCCCTTGCTCTACATTGATAAATCTGCTGCATTGATCACAAATTCCTAGAGATTCCCTGTGTGCCTGTGCCTTCAGAATTTGTGTCTGTCAAGCTTCCGGGGGAAGGCGCCCTAGAGTGGACCCACTGGGCCGTGGTACCGAACTCCCCTGGGTGAGCTGATCCTAGTTTACCCAACCTCTATACAGGGATTGTCAGGGGCAAGCCCAGGGGGCTAAATACCACAGCAGCTAGTACCAGGGGGGTGGCTCGTAAGGTTAGCCTATACTAAGGAATAGAGGAGTATTCCAGGTAACAGGGTACAAGGCTAGGAGACCAGGAATGGTGCTACCGGGAAAGAGCACAGCAAGGGTTCCAGGAAACAGACTACAAGGCTAGAGGACAGGAATGGTGCTACCGGGGAAGAGCACAGCAAGGGTTCCAGGACACAGAGCACAAGGAAGGCCTGACCAACAGTCAGCAAGGCAGAAGCAAACTGACTTAATAATCAGGCACCTCCCATCAGAGGAGGTGGCCTGATATACCATGGGAAAAGCAGCTATTGGCCAGGGGGAGTGTCAGGTTGGACCTTGCCGGCCCCTAGAGTCACAGGGAAGGAGTTCACCTAGCGCGCCGCTGAGTAGTCTCATGAAAATGACGATAGTAATGTACTCATGTGCGAACCCGGCGGTCAGCTGACAGGAAGGGAACATGGCGACAGCCCGAGACACAGCACGCCTGGATGCCGGACGCTCGGTCGGCAGAGGAGCAGGGGATGCCGACCCGGCGGGAGATGTGAGCTGGGAAACGGTGCCAGGGGCCTAACAGTGTCACTACCAGCCTGACGAAGGGGCCTTAAGGGGCTGTCACACACAGCAACCAAGGCTGCGATGTCGGAAGCGATGCCGCGGGAGCCTTTGTGTCACACAAGAAGACGTTGCCGGTGATGGTGCTGCGATGTGGGCGCAGCCATCGCTCGCTTGGCTGGGATCAACCCAGCAAGCAATCCGCAGCAATGGTGCGGAACAGGCTGTATCGACGCCAACATCGCTATTGCGGTTTCAGACGACGCGATACAGCCTAATCGCTGGTTGCAGATTGTCAGGTTTATGAACATGTTCATAAACCTGGCGACCTGCAACCAGCGATTTATCACAGTTGCATTGTGCTGTCAAACAGCACGACCCACTGGCAATATCGCTAGCAACATCGCTGAACACGTGACTTTTCAGCAATGTTGCAAGCGATATTGACGTGTGTGACGGCCCCTTTAGTGTCCCAAAAGCTTGCTATGTTTACCATCTTTTCAGTTAACCATTAAAAGGTATTAACCACTGAGGACTCTCAGATTCCAACAATTTTTAGAGATTCCCTGTGAGGGCAAAAGAATGAGAGGGACAATCACAGCGTGAAATCTAAGTGTATTAGTGAGGGCTTCACATGAAGTGTGTATACATGTGCACTCACTTTAAGGGGTTATCTGGGATTTATAACAAAAAAAAAAAATACCTAAGCACCAACAGGCAGGTAGCTGTCACCTACCTGCCTGTTGTGCCCGGCACGTTCACCACCAGTCACCACTGACACGGGTGCTGTCTGAGACTGCTCCTGTCAGCGATTTTTGCAACTTCCACTGACATCACGTCAGAGGGATGGCTTCTCCCCTTTGTCAAGGAACATCAGAGCCGATGTCACGCTAATTGACAGGTGGTTCCCCAAATCAGGTAGCGGGGAGCCGGCTGTCAATCAGCAGGAGACCGGCTGTCCCGTGCCTTCCACAGAGCAGAGTGGAAAAGCTGCCGCTGCTCTTTTTACCCCGCCATGTTATCCCTGGCAGGAGCAGTCTGTGCCCGGTCTGTGACTGGATGAACGGCGGGGAACGGTGGTGGGCACAACGGGCAGGTAGGTGGCAGCTACCTGCCTGTTACTGCTTATGCACATGTTTTTAATAAATCCCGTATAAAATCTATAGTGAAGATACTTTTGCGCTCATAGATCCTTTCAGATCACAGCCATGGAGAATCCTGTATGTTCATTGTTTCTGGAGATACGCTGCAGATCGGAAGTGATCCTCAATGGATGTTCATAGACAATAAAATTGGTGAGTTGACCATCCAATCAGATTAGATAGAGCTCCCCAAAGGGATTCAGGACGAAAAATTCTTACACAAAAAGTTTAATCATATAAGAATAACTATACTATAAAATTATACAACGTGTTTCGGCTGTAATAGAAAAGCCTTCCTCAGGTTCAATACAAACATCTGTATCTGTCTATAGCTGAAACGCGTTGTGTAATTTTATAATATAATCAATTTTATAAAATTAAACTTATTGTGTAAGGATTTTTTGTCCTGAATCCTTTTGGGGAGCGCTATCTAATCTGACTGCTTCGTCAGCTCAGCAATGATTACAAAACGAGTAAAATAAAAAAAATCTGCAGAATTAATATTTAAACTATGAGATTTCACATTAGTGGCACCATGCTTGTTAAGTTTCTGGAATGAGCATCTTATATAGAATAAATAGAAATGTAGAATTGTCGGTACATAACCTGCTAAATATTTTATAGATCTATTCATTGTAATGGTTTCGTCTTTGTAAAATTTGCAAAACGTCTGCAGTGTCGATTCTTTGTATTGAATCCCCTGTAACCTCGGCTTCACAAGAGCTGTTGATTTCTCTGCGGATCTGATTGAAGCATTAGGAGGACCCTTTGCCGCTTTCCTATCTCAGGATTGCACAGTGCTCTGAGCCGCAACGTCTTTAAACAGATTATAGTGGTTTCACAGATCTCTTCAAATGTCAGTAATTCACTCTACCTATTTGTCCCCATTGGCCTCCAAACTGGCAGCCCTGAGCCTTTATTAATATGATACAAACAGAAATGATACGTTTCCCAACAGGGCGCTGCATAGTTTACCAGTCAATCACAGGAATGTGTAAAGAGGCTGAGATTAGGGCAACGCTGGCTAAGTGCATGTGTTGCTACATGTAATGTTACTAGCCGACGTGTTCTATATTTGTGGCTGAAATGGTATTTATTTCACAGTGTTATGTATATGTTTTCTCTATTGCTGTTCTCAGTTTGCAGCAATGTCTAACTATTGAGGAGTATTATGGACAACGTTTCATTTTATTTTATCAGGTGTATCCATGTACAAATAAATGATGTAACCCTGCAGTGTGGTTTGATTGCTGACATCTAGTGGCCAGACTGATGTCCATCTCTAGAAATGATTCTCGCTTTACAACCTACAGTGAAATTGAATATTCTTCCTCATTATCGGACGTGAACAGATGATTAGTAATTGAGTAATATGTTATAAGGTATAAGGCTGTGTTCATACATTGCATTTTGCTGCTTTTTTTTCCCAAAATGCTGGTTTTGCTTTGTTTTTTGGCTACGTTTTTGGTGTCGTTTGTCTACACTACATGTTTAATAAAGTTAGTTTCATTCAACACAAAGCAAAAACGCAGCAGTAGCATCTTTTGCAGAGTTTTCTCGCTGCCTTTGATGGTGAAAAACGCTGATAGAATTGACATGTTGCTTCTTTCAACGCAGCAGTTTTTCTATTTCAGTCAGGAAAAAAAAGCCATTGTGTGCATGAGATTTCTGGAATCTCAGAGCTTTTGCTGGAGCTAGAAAAAGCAGCTTTTAATTTGCATGAAATACGCTGAAAAATAACAGCATGTGAACATAGCCTTATATACTGCTTTATATAAGTCACAAATCAACAGACATATACAAAACGTGGTCAGGACTGGCAGCATTGCTGCCCATCTTTACTTCAGTACAGGAATATTCTCAGATCTTACCACATCTAATGGCCCACTGAGGATGGAAAGAGGATACAGACATTACAGCACGGGACCATAGATAATTCTTTGTGTGAGATAAAACATTTCTCTGCCTGCTCTTAGGCTACTTTCACATTACGATTTTTTAAAATCCGATGCTGTCCGATATAAATCGGACAGCATCGGATTCCTCTGATGCCTGGAATCGGATGCCAAATAGGCATCCGATTCCGACAGAAAATAGAATGCCCGCCCTCCTGTCAGATCGCTCCCTAGCGGTCACTGTCTCTCCCCCGGTCCTCTCCTCTTGGCCCCCGGTCCTCCTCTCTGCACCCCCGGTCCTCCCCTCTTGGCCCCCGGTCCTCCTCTCTGCACCCCCGGTCCTCCTCTCTTGGCCCCCGGTCCTCCCCTCTTGGCCCCCGGTCCTCCCCTCTTGGCCCCCGGTCCTCCTCTCTGCACCCCCGTTCCTCCCCTCTTGGCCCCCGGTCCTCCTCTCTGCACCCCCGGTCCTCCTCTCTGCACCCCCGGTCCTCCTCTCTGCACCCCCGGTCCTCCCCTCTTGGCCCCGGTTCCCCCCATGTGTCCTCCGGGTCCCCCCATGTGTCCTCCCCCTCTCCAATCTTTTCTCACCTGTCCACGACTCCCGCGCGTCTCTCGGTATCTTGCTGTTCTGTCTTCTGTGCTGCTAGGACCTCTCGTGATGTCACAATCACATGACTGCGAGTAACCAATAGCCGGCAGTCATGTGATTGTGACATCATGGCAGGTCCTGGCAGCACAGAAGACAGAACAGCAAGATACCGAGAGACACCGGAGACGACGGGGGCCTCGTGGACAGGTGAGTATAGATTTTTTTTTTTTTTTTAACCCTTTGTTTCACTTAGGAGCTATTTTAGTGTACTGAGCATGCTCAGTACACTAAAATCGGTCCGAGGAGACATCCGATGTTTCCTCTGACCCTGCTCCATAGGGCCCCATGTTATAGGGATCGGGTCAGATCGGATGTGCACTAAATGCCATCCGATTTGGTCCGATCCGAGTTTGTCCGATTTTATTTTCGGTGCTAAAATCGGAGCAGGCTCCGATTTTAGCACCGATAATAAAATCGGACAGAATCGGATTGGACCAAATCGGATGGCATTTAGTGCACATCCGATTCGGTCCGATGCCCATAGGGCTGCATGGGGCCCAAAATCGGTCTGATGCTGTCCGATTTTTATCGGACAGCATCGGAACTGATAAAATCGTTATGTGAAAGCAGCCTTAAACATGTTTCACCTCAAAGACACCAGCAGCTATGATCCTGTACTGTTTTCGTTACTCCCTGGCCCAGGAGCTGTGGTATGATTAAACCATGTCCCTGTACGGTCAGACACATGCATTACACAGTACATAGCAGGGACACATACATAAGATTATCTCAGTATAGTAGCTGTGGTATGATCAGGCCATATCCCTGTACTGTCAGACACATCCATTAAACAGTACATAGCAGGGATACATATATAAGATTATCTCAGCACAGGAGATGTGGTATGATCAGACATGCTGACAACTAAGGTGTGTTACAGAAACGCGTCCAGCGTTTAGGGGCGTGTCCACTTTGATGTTTTATTCTTCATAATGCAAAAATAAATTCACAAAAAAAATGAAGATTGCATCGCCTGGCTGGATTTTTTCTTGACTTATCTGAGGATTTGTACGATCCTATTCAGCTGTGAACGATTTCAAGGTATTTCAGTGAAACACTATTCAGCTTCCCTTCTCCTTCATCATAGATGATCAGACCATGTCCCTGTACAGTCAAACACATCCATTACACAGTACATATAGCACGGACACATATATAAGATTATCCCAGCGCATGAACATTTTTTAAAATCACATCCAATTGTGGAAATTATTGTTATTCCAAGATTTATTGATTCAACATTGTACGTGGGAAAACCCCTTTAACTCTCACATTCTTTGCAGCCTGTTGCCAGTTTATGGGACAACCAAGATGGCGAGTGGTATGATCAGACCATGTTCCTGTACGCACAAAGAAACTAATTGCGGTGTTTTAAGGAGCTCTGGGGCACCAGGAAAATAGATTAAAGATTTTATGGCACAGACCTTTATTTGCTGTTCAAAATAAGCCACAACGCGTTTCAATAGCCACTGATATATTCATCAGATGGTATAATGAGCACAATAGGAAATAACAACTATAAAAGGGGTAATGTACCAATGGGAATAGGCAATTGATTATCACATCACAAGAAAAAGGAAAAAGCAATAAAAACAGTGTCATAAGGTAAAAATATACCAGGAACATGGACATCAATATAAATACAAATAGAATATAAATAGACAATGTTAAAAATGAATGAACAATGTTAAAAATAATGAGTCAAAGCCCCTGTTTAAAAAACAGAAATGCTACACGACACAAAGTGTAGAAGAATAATAGCAATATATATGTATGTATGTGGTAGGTGCCTATATAGTAAAATTTAACACAGGATTAAAAGTGCCTTAAAAATATTAAGATGTAATTTGTACACCTATAAAAAAATGTAATAAAATAATATATTAAAAATTATTAAAGTCAAATTAAATTACCAGGTTTTATCTTAGCGGGATCTATATATTATATTAGACTGAAAACCAACGTGAACTAATGGATGACCTTATCGATAGTCAAATTAAGACCTTTAGGGGATAATGTGCCTAACTTGAAAATCCAATAACTTTCCCTGATTAACAAACAACCCAGATGATCCGACCCAGTGTCAGTAACCTGATCGATAATTTTCAAGCTCAAAAAATCAGGATCCTTTTGGTGAGCTATGTTAAAATGCCGAGTGTGTACGAGGCGTACAGAGAGGAGCCACGTGTGTACGAGGAGTACGGAGAGGAGCCGAGTGTGCACGAGGTGTACGGAGAGAAGCCGAGTGTGTACGAGGTGTATGGAGCAGAGTCGCGTGGGTATCAGGTGTATGGAGCGGAGCCATGTATGTACAGGGCATGCGGAGCCGTGTGCGTACGATGTATGTGTACAAGTGGTAACCCCCCACGGATGCCGCTCCTATAGTCCCGGCTGCCTCTGCTGGCTGCATTCTTCTCCAGAGTCCTTTCTGTCGCTGTCTGCCATCTGCAACTCTGCAGCTGCTGAGGAGACCGGAGCAGCAAGAAGAGAGGTGAGTATTTACTTTTTTTTTTAAATCAGTGAGTACACTAGTGGGAAACTATGTAATGTGCAATATAATATAGAAGGACTATGGGGGTGCAACATACTATATGGAGGACTATTGGGGGTGTACTATAGAGAGAGAGTGTAAAAAAAGAAGAAACAGGACAAAAATATAGAAAAAAAATGGACTTCATTGCCCAATGGCATGGCCACGCATTAGACAATAAAGTCCACTTTTTCCTATTGTTTTGTGCTGTTTTTCCTTTATTTACTGTGTTGTAAGGAAACATCTGGATTGATGGTTGGGAAAGCTTTGCACATAAATTGAGATAATTTTTGGTGCTGTTCCAATTTTTCACTATAAATATAATGTATGTTTGGGTGGAGGCGGAGCATGGGTGTAGGCAGAGTCGGGTGGAGGCTGGGCGGAGTCTCAGGTGGTCCCAAAATTTTGGTAGTCAGGGGCCCTGAAATTCCTAGTGGCTGCCCTAGTAGTGGGTGACTGCACAATGAAGAAGGACTCAAACACCACCATGAATTGAGTAGCATAACTGAGGACAAATCTCACCCCATGGCGCAGCCCCTGATCTGTTTGTATACCATGATCTGAAACATAAAAACATTGTTATTGTTATGTTGCAAAACTATAACCCCCAGCGTGTCTATCAAATTGGTCATAAAAGCACAAGTGCTAGTATCTGGTGTTAACAAATACTTTAAGAGAACCTATCACCATGAAAATGCAGTTCAATCTGCAGGCACCATGTTGTAGAACAGGGGGAAGTGAATAGATTGATACATAGTTTTGTGAGAAAAGAGTTAGTATAACCTGTGATTTCATCATTTAAACCTCTGCTCTTTCTGGGATTTTGGGTCCATAGGGTGGGGTTCTCTTTAAGTATTTGTTGACACCAGATACCAGCACTTGTGTTTTTATGACCAATTTCCCAAGCATGCTGGGGGTTATAGTTTTGCAACATATACAGAGATACAGGTTAGAGACTGCGGCTGAAGATTGTTAGTCAAGTAGGTGGAAAATCCTATTACAGTACAAAAGGCACAAGTGTCTGGAGCTAGGAAAGCGTCCTTTATAAAGCTCCATTCGTTTCATTTTAGAGCATCTTCTCTATAAAGCCGGGGTTGTTCCGGGTGACTTCTGATAAAACGACACCGCCGCTAAATTCAGAAGTCACGCTTTAATCATCAATTTTCAAAACAGAGATAAGTGGCCACTGGGTCAGAATGCCTATTATTACCGCAAATAACACTCCCTTTGTTTCTGTGTTTTTTAAAAAAGATTAAATGACTTTCATTTTTGTTTTCATTGAAACTGTAGAACATTATTTGATTATTAAATGTGTCTGCCAGTGATATTTATAATGAGTCGCTGGATCAATCATGAAAGCAAAGAGAAACCGCAGACAAACACACAATGTATCTGACTGTTTTTCACATCTTTACTAATGTACTGAATATATTATGTATCCATTTGATATTCTCATTACATTTGCTATAGATTTCTTATATGTTAACTGCAGATGAATTCCATTTATGTAACAACTTCAGAGTAAATATGACGCTTGCTTCATGTCTTGACAATTATTTGCATGTTGAAATAGGGATTTTCTTTTACCGGGGTTAGAACTGTTGCTTTGCAGCACTGGAGTCCGGGTTTCAAATCCCACCAAAGACAACATCTGCAAGGAGTTTTTATGTGTTCCCCATGTTTGTGTGGGTTTCCTCCAGGTTCTCCAGCGACATACTGATAAAGAATTTAGATATTCAGTACCTACGGTGACAGTGATAATCACGTCCGTAAGGCACTGCTGAATATGATGGCTCTATATAATTAGTAAAATAAAGGAGTGGGTGAACTGCAATACCAGATAATTAAACTTGGGATTATTCAGTTTGGAAAAATGAAGGCTAAGGCCGGCTTCACACTACCTTTTTTTCGGGTGCGGGGCTGTCCGATGGAACTGACAGCCCGACCATTTTGGACATAATGTAGCCCTATGGTGCCGGATAGGGCCGGATGGCAGTGATTTGCCATTCGGTTTTGTCCCTGTCCGGCAGCATCAGACTGCATCCGATTTTTGTCCTGGACACAAAATCGGAGCTTGCAGCATTTTTGTGTCTGGGGCAAAAAGTTAAACAAAACCGGATCCACCCAGATCCTCTCGGATCCAACGCGATCTGGCACCCAATAACATGGGAGTCTATGGGCGTCGTATCATGCTAGACCCCACAGAAAAATCTCCCCGCCGAGAGCAGCCGCGCAGTCCTGAATCCGGCAGAAAACAGAATCGGAAGGCATATTTGCCCTCCGGTTCTGTTCTGTCCGGAGCTCTCAGGCAGTGTCCGGTGCATCCTGCAAAATACCGGACACAGCCTGACAGCTCCAAAACCGTGGTGTTGATTTTACCAAGTACAAATATATGAGGAGACAGTACAGAGACCTTTCTAGTAATCTTTTTACCCTCAGGCTTATGACGGGGACAAGAGGGGATCCTCCACGTCTATAGGAAAGAAGGTTTTATCATATTCACAGATGCGGATTCTTTACTGTTCGAGCAATGAGACTATTGAAGTCTCTGCCACACATGACGTAAAATTCAAGGAAGGCCTGGATGTCTTTCTTGAAAAATATAATATTCCAGGTTATGGGCACTTGAATTTGTGTTGGAACCTTGATACAGTGAACTAGTCTGATTGCTGTATTTGGAATCAGGAAGAATTTTTCCCCAGATATGAATCTTAGTGTCTGCCCCATGGATTAACATGTTAGGCTGTAGGTTGAACTGGATGGACTTAAGTCTACCTTAGACCTTGAAACTATGAAAATAGACATATCATTATGTCCAAAGTTGATGACGCAAATTGCAATGATAGTAAGTAATCCAGAAAGTAGAACTTTCTACTTAAGGTAAAGGTCAAGTTTGCTTTTTGTAGCCCAGGGGTCACCGACCTGTGGCTCAGGAGCCACATGTGGCTTGTGGTCCCAAAATGTGTGGCTCGCAGCTGTTTTCCAGCTTGGTACATTAGCACTAGGTCTAGCAAACAGCTATAAAGACAGGTGAATTTTGTGAGAAGCTCCACAGAGAAAAGCAGATCTGGCACCACTGGATGGACAGGTGACGCACTGGGAAATTGTCCACAGGTACATGTGGCAAGCTCTAGGGCATGATAAGAGACATAAGCAACAGGGAACTGCAAAGACAAAGTCTAAAGCAGGGATTGGGACAGGGACCTGAGGTAAAGCAACACAACTATGGAAAGGCGGTGTTGCTCAGGCACCCCCCTAAAGGGGAGGGTGCCATATATAGATGCAGCTAGTCAGAAGAGGCAATTAGGTAAAAGGAGCATCAGGTGTACTGGCCCTTTAAATCTGAGGAGTGCAGAGTGTGTCCTCTAAGCACACTCCTGGAGGCTCTGCATGTATGACAAAGGCCTTGGGAGCAGAAGGAGATGGAGGAAAGTATGGGACCGCCTGCAGGGTGAGTATGGGGCAGGGAAGCTGCATAGGGGAATGAGCAGACAGCAGTTGCATGATGGGCATCGGTCTCCCTGCTCAGGTAGACCGGCCCCACAGTAGTGTGTAGGCAATCGAAGTGCCTTGGGTTGCGTGTTGGGCACCGACATCTCAGCTCAAAAGAGGTCAGTCCCACAGCTCCACAGCTCCAGGTGTAATACCTATTAATATACATCAAAATATTGGCACAATTTTGGTTCATACAATAGCATTTTAAACCACAGCCCTTTCTGATCAACCACATCCCTTTTTCAGTCCTAGTTTCGTTAAATGAAAAGCAAAGAGTCTAGAACACTTAAAGGGAACCTGTCAACCGATTTTAAGGCCCTACACTATCTCTAGCTGTCCCTACACCTTCCTAGCAGCTCCCTATATATCCCTTTCTTATCTAAAGTGTCCCTATGAAAGATGTGTAAAATAAGTATAAACTTACTGCAGTCCCCGTGGTTGGGGGACTGGGTAGGCGTGGCCTCAGTTCCTTCAGCACACCTCCTGGTTGTAATGCACGCCCCACTGGGCGGCATTATTCTGGGTCCTCTCTGCCCCATTAATTGGAATCTCCCGCCTCTACACCTCTTTGCACCGGCCGGGCGTCACATCCGGCGTGGTGCATTATGGGCCGTCACGTGATCGGCCCCAGTGCATTATGGGCTTCATCACGTGATCGGCCCCGACACCGTGCATGCGCAATGCGCTTATTGAAGCCGGGGCCGATCACGTGATCAAGCCCATAATGCACTGGGGCCGATCACGTGACCAGCCCCATAATGCATCGCGCCGGATGTGACGAGGTAGTGATAGTGTAGCGCCTTAAAATCGGGTGACAGGTTCCCTTTAATATGGGGCAATGTCATTTTTATTGCATTTAAAGGGAAGCTTTTAGTAGGGTATGGAGTCGGTAAACCAAACATCCAACTCTGACTCCAACTCCTCAATTTCTTTGAATCCGACTCCGAATCCAACTCCACCAAAATGGACACCAACTCTGACTCCACAACTATGGCTGTGAAGTCAGTAAGCCAAGCATCCAACTCCAACTCAATTTCCCAAAATCCAAAGCCACCAAAAATGGACACCGATTCCACGACTCTGACGCCACAGCCCTGCCTTTTAGATCCCTTATCCCATCCAACCTAGCAGCAGTCACATGTGTGCCCCCAAACTCCCTGCTTAACCAGCCCTGTCTAATGCTATTTGCTAAAATCAATGTTTTTATAAGGCATTTATAAAGTGCAATTTCCCTATGCTAATTAGGCCTTTGACTAGTGGATGATACGTTGTTTCCCCAGGCTAGTCGGCCCTCTTTCCATATTATCATGCCCCTTTAGGCGTGAATACATGATTTTCCAAGAGATGGCATCATTGCAGCTTCAGGAAATAATGCTAGTTTTGGCAGCGTTAGTGCACCTCTGAAGCTGGGTGTATACATCTTGGCTTCTGAGGGCGCATTGTGCATGATTGGAAGAATAGCTTCTGGACTTCAGATCATGTCGCAGCACACCTTTCTAAGGCAGGACACATGCACCTGGCTTCAGAAGTGCACAGGGTTATGAACCTGTCACACACAACGACCGCTCCAGGATCCCGAAAGCAATAATGACTGCCGGGATCGCTGGAGCGTCGTTACCTGGTCGCTGGGGAGCTGTTAAACAGGCAGATCTCCCCAGCGATCAGGGGCATGGGAGCCACCTCCCACATCGCTGAAGGCGATGTTACCAGCGTCCTCCCTCCCTGCTTAGCGCTGCCTGTAAGCAGGGAGGACGCTGGTAACTATGATAAACAGTGGGTATCTAGGCAGCGCTGCCTAGATACCCACTGTTTATCATAGTTACCAGCGTCCTCCCTGCTTACAGGCAGCGCTAAGCAGGGAGGACGCTGGTAACTATGATAAACACCGGGTATCCAGGCAGTGCGCGCTGCCTGGATACCCGGTGTTTACCATGGTTACCAGCCAAAGAGGTCACTGATCGCTGGTTTCTCGTTGTCACATGCAGTGATGCATGCTGACCAGCGGGAAACCAACGATCAAAAGATGACTCAGAGCACCTTGCAGCGATCAGCGATCTCACAGCAGGGGCCTGATCGCTGCTAAATGTCACACATAATGACATCGCTGGAGAGATCGTTGTAACGTCACAGTTACAACAATCTCGCTAACGATATCATTATGTGTGACTGGGCCTTTATGCTGCCAAAACTAATAATGTTTCCAGGAGCTGCAATGATTCCATCTCTTGGAAATGCTGTTATTACATCAACATTGGAACAAGCAGACTGGTCTGGGGAAACAATGCCCCATCGACTAGTCAAAGGCCTAATTAGCATAGGGACACCACACTTTACAAATGCTTTTTAAACATAAAATTTCAAGCAAAAAGCATTAGACAGAGGCAGGGAATTTTTGGCAGGTAATTTTGGGGCACCCAAGTGACTGCGGCTAGGTTGGAGGGGATAAGCGACCTGACTGGTTCCCTTTAACATTCCCCCTGCTATGTTTTCCATACTTTGACTTGAATCCTTGCAGACTTATTTCTGCCTGTGAATCTGGCCCCTTAGAAGTTAAAGGGAACCTGTCACCCGATTTTAAGCTCCTACACTATCTCTAGCTGTCCCTACACCTTCCTAGCAGCTCCCTATCTCTCCCTTTCTTATCTAAAGTGTCCCTATTAAAGAAGTGTAAAATAAGATTAAACTTACTGCAGTCCCCGTAGTTAGGGGACTGGGTAGGCGTGGCCTCTGTTCCTTCCTCACTCCTCCGTGTGGAAATGCACGCCCCGCTGGGCGGCATTATTGTGGGTCCTCTCTGCCCCCATTAACATTAATCCTCCGCCCTCTACACCTCTTTGCACCGGCCGGGCGTCACATCCGGCGCGGTGCATTATGGGCCGTCACGTGATCTGCCCTAGTGCATTCTGGGTCCGATCACGTGATCGGCCCCAGTGCATTATGGGCTTGATCACGTGATCGGCCCCGGCTTCAATAAGCGCATTGCGCATGCGCGGAGCCGGGGCCGATCACGTGATCAAGCCCATAATGCACTGGGGCCGATCACGTGATCGGACCCAGAATGCACTAGGGCAGATCACGTGACGGCCCATAATGCACCGCGCCGGATGTGACGCCCGGCCGGTGCAAAGAGGTGTAGAGGGCGGAGGATTAATGTTAATGGGGGCAGAGAGGACCCACAATAATGCCGCCCAGCGGGGCGTGCATTTCCACACGGAGGAGTGAGGAAGGAACAGAGGCCACGCCTACCCAGTCCCCTAACTACGGGGACTGCAGTAAGTTTAATCTTATTTTACACTTCTTTAATAGGGACACTTTAGATAAGAAAGGGAGAGATAGGGAGCTGCTAGGAAGGTGTAGGGACAGCTAGAGATAGTGTAGGAGCTTAAAATCGGGTGACAGGTTCCCTTTAAATATAGGTATTGCAAGTTATCTGCATGCACAGTGAACATCATGTAAGAGAACTAGCGGAGATGAGAACTGGTAATTGCAAATGATCTGATTCCAGATTTAATTTGTTCTATTTCAAAGCAGATCTGAAATTGGTTAAAATTGGATCAAATTGGATACGGTAAGTTCCCCAGTGTTTTATTACATTGATTTTTGTACATGTGGTCTGTTCTGACTTTTATATGCTCAAGCTAGTTGCAGAATGTTATCCCAAGACACATTGTCATTGGGTACAGTTTCGGAGCACCTTGATGAAGATATTTAATGTAACAAAAATATACATGTAAACTATATAACTGCATCATTGCAGTATTGCATTCATTTTAATAGTCCATGTTTAAATGTGTTTCCTTGGTAATACTGAGTCAGAGCCTTGAGGATATTTCTCAGGGTTATCAGGTCTTGTTGAGTTATTGTTTTGTAAGTAAATTGTCAGTGTAGATAAAATCCCTGGATAGAGAACTGAAGTTTTGGGAAAGGAGGAAAAGAATACAGGACAATACAAGGAATATTCATTACAGGCTCTCTCAGGAATGTGTTAAGCTACTGAGGACCTGTGAGCAATTACTGAGCTGACAGGAGATGTAAATTGCACAATGAGAGAATGAAGAAGGATCACAGTTTAGGATTTATCTGGAGACAGAGATAGTTGGCAGTTCAGTCCCATATAAAGCAATATCCTGTAAAATCCTCTATCTCAGTGGATCTTTACTATTGTTTTAAGTCTTTTTCCTGATTCACCCACATAAACTTCTTCACTGGCATTTAATCCCACAGTATAATGACTGCATCTCGTAGTGGATTATTCCCAGTGGAATGCAGAGTAGTCATCAAGTTCCTTTACTTGAAAGTTGTGTTTATCAATAGCGGAATAGGGGTTGACCTGGAATTGGAACCGTTTCCACCAAAGGTCAACCACATTTGAAATGATGATGCCAGTTCTTGACTACATCATATGATGGGGAATCATCACCATAAATCATCTCATCTCAGCATCTCATCTCATCGAACATCTCCATTGCTGCACAGCCTTTCAAGTAATGGAACTTATTTACTGCTCTGTATTAAACTGGGTCCATTATCAAACCTCACACCACTTCAGCAACTGTAAAACAAAGACCCATTATCTGTTCAGTGTTGGAAGTAGGCAGGTAAACTATAGAGAACTGTATCATTACACATATGCAGTTTCAGCATACTGCAATAAATAAAAGTGGGTCAAGGGAATTCTTTAATGAACGCCCCTTGTAAATGAGCTGTTCCAGGCTATGGGTGGGGCAGATGCTGCCTGGAATATAACTCCGCCTCCATAGCTTGTTTTAAATTGAAGGGGGAGTTACCAGTATGAGAAAAGTAATTGACACAGAGCAGTAGAACTGAAATTTGACTTCTTGCAAACACAATTTTTTTTTGCAGCTCTGCTGTATTGTAATAATGTTGCACCCTGTCTGTCTGTGACATGGGAGCTGAGAGGATCCTGCAGATGTGTCAGTTATAATCAAACAGAACACTATAGTGAGATCAGGAGGGCAGAGAGCGGCCATCACATATCACACTAGTAACGCTTCCTTCTATTTAGCATAAGCTTTAGAGGTGGAGTTATCTTCCAGGCAGCATACACCCCATTGCCTGGAAGAGCTTATTTAGATAAAGTGATAAAAGATGATTTCTCCACAACAAAGCATCTGATATGAGGAAGACGAGTATGATTAATTTCAGCATTCTATAACCTGTATGCCAATATTAATAGCTTGATGGATGAAATGTGGTGACAGATTCCTTTTAAGGCTGCTTTCACATCAGTAGTAATTTACTATCGTAGCAGATTTCGCCACATCTGACGCGTAACAGCTGACTTGTGGCACGAATCCGGCAAGCCCCATTCATTCTCTATGGGGCTTGCGGTCAGGTGCGGCAAGTGCGGTTTTGCTGGAACCGGCAAATCCGGCACTTGCAGCCACGCAAAAAACTGCTGGTAGCAGCGTTTTTTTCGCTCGGTTGCAAGTGCCGGATCCAGCAAAACTGCACTTGCCGCAGCTGACCACAAGCCTCATTGACAATGAATGGGGCTTGCCGGATTCGTGCTGCAAGTCAGCTGGTATGCGGCAGATGTGGAAAATCTGCCAGATCTGCCACGATTATGAAAAAACGCTGATATGAAAGGTCCCTGAGATTGATTTTTGCCTTTTTATTCGACTGCAGACTTCCACCAAAGGCAGTTTCTCCGTCAACAAGCTGCTTCTCAGCCAGAGCTAAAATTATTCAAGCACTGCCTTTTTACTGGAACTTAGGAAGATGTGTATCGAGGCTTTTAACTGGAGTCAAAATCATTTTTGCTCAAAAATGTGTACATTTTTGCAATTTTACACTTCTTTTACCACTTTTGAAAATTGGGCACAGTTAGCTATGCAAATGCAGATTTAGCTAGATTTATAATTTATAACTTTTTTTTTAAAAGAATCACTTCAGTAAGGTGGGTGTTGTGAAGAATGGAGTAAGATTTCTGAACAGAAGTGTAATATCTTAAGATGTGCAAAATGTATTACACATCATTTGGTGCAAAGAACAGCAATGCAGATTTAAAGAAAGAGAGTTGTGAAAGTCCCTTAAAAATAACTTTTCCCCTTGGTGTCTGATCTGACCTAGCCCTGGAAAATGGCAGTAATAATGCATTTTTAGATCTGCTATCTGACACTTTTTATATGTTTTTTTAAAATTAGTTTTACTTTTTTATACTTCAAGTGAACATTTATTGACGGATTATTCCATACGAAATAATCTTTTCATGTTTTTTCTCTGTAATTCAATGATTATTATTAATATTATTATTACATTATGGCAACATGAATCATTTCTGCGCTCAGCTGGAGGCAAAATAATGCAATGGCCTTACATGATCTGAAGAAAGCTTCTTCACAGGCTTATACATTTATTTGATATGCAAGATTTCTATTGCTTAACACTAATCATTTATGTTCCTGATACACAAACATCAAGATTATTGTGTAAAACGTACCACTTGATATGCTTGGCTTCAGGAAAGTATAATAATCTTGTGTCTTTAACATACCAGCATCTACATATCCAATTTTGACTGTACAACTGCACTTGGAACAGAAATGACTAAACACTGACGCCCAAGGATGGCATTTAGAATATGATAATTAATAATGTTATTTACCGGTATATTGCACCAACATATTCTGTGGCACTTTGCAATTATCATTCTTGCATCATTACTGATGAGAATGACATCTTTTGCTTAAAAGGGGGATTCTGTGTGGTCTCTGAGACTGCGATCTTGATACTGGGTCACTCACTTTTTTATTAAATCTTTCTTTTAGCTGAGTGTCCTCTTATTCCTTAAACTGCAGGCTAGACTCACCTCCCATCACTGATTGACATTTATCTCCCGATACTCTGCAAAGGGAAAAAGTTGCCATTCAGCAGAGGGTGGGGAAAGTAGCTGCTCATGATTATCGAGGGCTCCACAGCAGGCCCATATAATGGGTGCATTCAGAGGTTCAGATTATGGTGATATTGTAAATAGTTCAAGAAAAATACTGAGTGGAGGAGAAAGCGAGGTCAAATCTTAGTCAATGGTCTGGCCTTAGTACACGTCATTTTGACTTGTCTTTCGGATATGCAGCAAAAGAAGTTTTAAATGTTGAGTATCACTATGTATGATTAACTTTCCCCACAAATGCAGTTGATTGTAATGAAACAGATGCAGCCATATATTTAGGGTATGTGCACATCGGACATTTTGTGGGCTGTTTTTTAGCGTTTTCCGTCGGCGGTTTCCGCTGAGTTTTATGTTAATTTATGTTAATCCTAGCCACCGGTTGGATTAACATGCTAGTCAATGGAGTTTAGAAAACGCTGTGTACATTACAACGTTTTTTTTTTCCTCCTTTCCAGTTTCTTCACCGGTTTTCCACCGGTTTTCAAAGATAGAGCAAGTGACTTCTTTTGAGCGTTTTTCCAGCGGATCTAGCTTACAAGTGCACCAAAAACCAGTCTGGAAAACGCTAAGAAAAACACCGGGGAAATCGCCAAGAACACGCTGTACAAACGCTAATAAACCGATCGCAAAACGTTAGCAAAACGCTAACAAAACGAGGGACACTGCTGAGCTCAGAAAACTCAGTTTCTGCAATTCTACACCGGTTTTAGGACGGTCTGCAAAGATGCAGACCCGTCCGATGTGCACATACCCTTAGTTTATAGGTTTTGATCCAACTGTTAGGGCCGCTTTACACACACCAACTTCTGTGACCAACTTCTAACAGATCTCTGGCTGCAGTGAAATCATGGACACATTGTTCTATTTTGTTGCCGTGTACAAATGGAACAATGTGTCCATGATTTCACTGCAACCAGCAAATTGCCAGTGAAATTGCATGCAATGTTGCGACGTGTAACGTTACCCTTAGGTTCCCTTGAATTTTGTCTGTACATGGGATTTTGTGAAGTGTATCATAGCAACAGTATAGTATTTTGGAAATGTTTACCCCAATCAAAATGAGCGCTGGATTATCAAATATTACACTGAACTAATTCCACTATTTAAAAATGTAAATTGTAATTTAAAGCAGTAGTCTAATGTTTTTTTTTTATATATCAGCGCTGGAGTGGTGTTTTAAATCTAAGTTCCCTGCCCCCAGTGTTATACTCTCTTGCCAGCATCTTAATTTTTTATCGACGCTGCTTAGGTCGGTCTCCTCAAGTGCCTCATTCCGGCCTCATTCCAGCCTCGTTCTGGCTCTCATAGAGATCCTTTGAGACCTTGTGATTTAACTTCTAACTTCCAGCAAACCAGAAATTATGTGCACAAGATGGTGCCACGGGACCAGAGCAATGCTGAAAAAAGCTGAAAACGCTGGATGGCGAAGATAAGACCTTTGGCAGAAGGGTTAGATTTAAGCACCATTCCAGCGCTGGGAAAAAAGAAACACTGGAATGGTGCTTTAAGGGTACGGACACACTGGTGTGAAAGTCGGTCGACTGCAATGCGAGTTTTTTAGCATTGCAGTTGGACCAATGTTATTCAGTGTGCGACCGCACACGGACCATCTGAGAGGCATCCTTTTTTCACTGATACATTATTATTCTGCAGCTGAGAACACTGTAAAATTTTCCTGTAAATGATTATACAGTAAATAACTGCTGGGAAAAAAGCGGATTGTACACGGACATCACATGGATGTGATGTGAGAAAATTGTCAGACAGTCGCATAGCAGTTGGATGCAAAACGGACCAAAAAACGGACGTCACTCGTAAGACTCTCAGGAACAACAATCGGACCGCATTTTTTCTCGCCAGTGTGTTTCCACCCTAAGAAATAGTTCAGAGTTCATTGATGAGGGGTATAAAATAGAGATGAGCAAACCCACAGATGTTCAGGTTCGGTGGATCCCGCCAGACTTTTACAGACAGATGCTGTCACAAAGAGTGGGCTTCTGTGATTGGCTGTTGGAGTCAGAGTGCAATGAATAAACATGAGGTTAATGAGCAGTCCCAGAAGCAAATATCACTACGGCGCTGGAAACAGGTAAGTATAATTCTCCTGCTTTATTCAACATTTTGCTTATCTTTACAGCCTTCCTGGCCAAACCCATACAGTAACACAGACTTCTCAGGGAAGTCTGTTTAAGGGGTCCCTGCCCGAATAGTAGGTGCTCAGTACAGAACCCGAACTTTACAGTTCTGGTTCGCCCATAACTTATATAAAGCAGTTAACAATTCAGTTCTCTAGGGATAGGGTAGTAAACTGCTTTACATAAGGAACTTGGAGTTGTGTCCAAATGTTTGATTGTGTGGTCTTTACTTTAGGATGAATACACGCCTCTTGTCTCCTCCTTCACCTAAACACTATGATGAGGACATAGTTGTAAGTATTAAACTTTGTCCAAACCGATCTCTGGCCAGTACAGCGCTTATTTTGTGACATTTGTTTATCATCATGCTCGGTACATGTTATATAACCCAGTGTCTGATAAACATGTTACACATTCCTGCACATGATTATCAGAGATTATCATCTTCCAGGCTGAATAAGATTTGGCAATTTAACCAAAAATTCCAGTTGCAAGTGATCATTTAGTTCTTGATCACCATCCAGTGAGCAGAGTTTTGGATCCAAGAAGAGAACACATTACACTTTGCCAGATACACGTTGGAATTGTGAATACAAATTACCTATTTTAGAGACTTAAAAATGAAAAAAAAAAAAGCAATAAAAACTCTCATTGCCCAATTTCATTAGCTAGAAGTGAGATATTTTAGATTATTTTATTTTTGTTTGGTTGTTGAATTACTAGGGTAGAATAGACTTTACCACTAGTGATGGGCAAACCCCCCAATGCTCAGGATCCAGAGACTCGTCCAAGCTTTTTGTAAAGTCCCAGTTCGGGGTCAGAGATAACGCCAACTTGCATCTGAATCCCGAACTTGGACTTTACAGTTATGGGATGGGGCGAGGAGGACTGTTAAATAAAGCATATATTTAATAATAAACATTATGATTATACTTACCGATCCTGTGACGCATCCTCCCGTCATCTCCCGGCCGCTTCTACTTCCAGGGCCGCTCATTTACTTCTGGGGTTATTCACTTCACTGCTCGGCACTCGGCTGTTTTTGACTGGTGTCGGCAGTGTTCATGGTGACATCAGGGTGCACCCGAGTTCATGGCCTGGGCCATGAACTCGATTGAACTTTTATTGTCATTGTCAGTCTCAGCCTGCTTCTCACTCTGTACAGACGCTTGATAGAGCTGTCCCTGTGGACTACATTGGACTGAGGACTTTTTTTTTCTTTTTAATATAGATGGAGTCTCTAAATGTGTTTTTTGTTTTATTTCTAATAAAAAAAAATTTCTCAGTGTTTTTTTTTACTGTTTATTAGAAATTCATGATGGCCATGTCTACTTTTGCATGACACCATGAATTTCTGGCTTAGTAGCAGCTGAGAATACAAAGCTGGTATTAACCCCATTATTACACAGCTTGCCACCATCATCAGGGCTGCTGGACGAGCCAGTAAAGTGCCTGGAAATGGCGCTATGATGAATGCGCCATCTCCAGGGGCGGCTGTGAGCTGCGGTTTTTAGCATGGGGGCCCAGAGCGCCTTGGGCCTTACCATGCTGAGAATCCCAGCCCCCAGCTGCCTGGTTTTACCTGGCTTGCAATCAAAATACAGCAGGAGCCCACACTTTTTTTAAAAAATATTTTTTTAAATAAAAAAAATAATGGGCTTCCCTGTATTTTGATTGCCAGCCAAGGTAAAGCCAAGCAGCTGGGGGTGGCAGCCCATAGCTGTCCGCTTTATCTGCGCTGAGAATCAAAAACACTGCGGAGCGCTATGTCATTTTTTAAAATTATTTATTGATTTTTACACTACTATATGTGTGAGGGACCCAACAGCCAATCACAGACGCTGTCACACAGAATGGGTGTCTGTGATTGGCTGTTGGATGACTTGGAATCTGCCCTTACATTCTAGATGCACAACACAAACACAACATTTTTTTAAATTAGAAATAAAACAAAAAAACACATTTAGAGACTCCATCTCTATTGAAAAGAAAAAAAATTCCTCAGTCCAACGTAGTCCACAGGGACAGCTCTGCTACATCATTGTGTATACACAAGCATCTATACAGAGCGAGAAGCAGGCTGAGACTGACAGTGACAGTTGGCTCGGACCATAACCTAAAGTGAACCCTGATGTCACCGCGAACACTGCCGACACCGGCTGAAAACAGCCAAGTGCCGAGCAGTAGAGTGAATAACCCCGGAAGTTAATGAGCGGCCTCGGAAGTAGAAGCGGCTGGGAGACAGTGGGACGGAAGGACGCCTCGCGGGATCGATAAGTCTAATCATAATGTTTATTATTTATTATATGCTTTATTTTACAGCCCCTGGACCCAAACTGGACCTGAACTGTAACACGGGTTTCCCAGTGAAACCCATGTTCAGGACCTTGTGCACGAACACTGTGTGTTCGGTACGAGTCCAGAATTTTACAGTTTAGGTTTGCACATCAATATTTACCACAACTATAGTGGGAGCCAGCAGACCTGGGTGTGTAGTATTTATGTTTCTAACAACTTGATGGATGAATGCTCTGTAAGGAGATTGCTCTTGTGCAGCCAAGATAGGTCCCCGAGGGTCTTCTCCAAGCCTAGATAGGTCCACCAGAGTCTTCTCCGCCATTGTCTTGATTATATCAAGCTATCAGGTTGTTGGTCTTCCTCTTTGCCTTGTTCCTTCTATTCATCCCACCATGATGTCTTCTGTAGTGATTGCTCTCTTCATTTGATGCGTACATAAGTTGTAGCTTTGTGATCTTCGCTTCCAGTGAAATGTCTGGCTTGATTTGTTCCAGTATTGATTTGTTCTTCTTGTCATCCATGATATTGATAACATCCTTCTCCAGCTCCACATTTCAAAAGTGTTGATTCTTCTTCTGTTTTGTTTCTTTATCATCCATGTTTCACATATGTTATTATAGAGAAGACCATACTATGTACAAGCCCGTATCTTCATCACCAGTGAAATGTTAATTGATGTGAAGACTTTGCCCAGTGATTTCATTGTTGGTTTTCCCATAGCTATTCTCCTATTGACTTCTGTGTCATTCGCTACAACTTCAGTGATCATTGATCCGAGTAGGTTTAATTTTTTACCACTTCCAGTTTGTCGCTGTCAATCTCACATGTGTCCCGGTCGTACCTGGCAGTACCTGGCAGTAGTGAGTATCTTTGTCTTATTTGTCTTGAGTATGACTCCCATCTTCATGCTTATTATCTTGACACTCTGTAATAAGTCCTTCATTCTATCTACACTTTGGTATGTAGTATAGATGAACACAATGGCCTATATGTATGATATTTACTATCTCTGATCCCTGTCATGCCTTCTGATACCTCAGACCTATCAAAACTGAGGTAATGCCATGTGACCTGCAATGGAGGCCATATGGAGCTTCGATACAATTTTGCCACAATTATCCGCCATTAAATGTTGTCTTGTGAGATCCAAGTCTGGGTGTGAGGACTGGGAGTGCAAGATCCAACCAAAATTGTAATGGTTGATGTATTTGAATCAGTCATTATTTCCCTTGCCAAATATAGCCATTTTTAATTATACCTTTCTAAAAACACTGATAGAAATTTGTAAAACTAATTCTTAAAAAAAGTTATTTTGTAAAAAGTCATCTCTGGACACCCCATTCCAATGAATAATTAAAATTCGGAAAATATTAATGTGTTAGGCCCTGAGCCGAAGAAAGTTTAATTGGGAAAGTGAAGTGAAATCTGGGAAGACTGGTGACAAGCTGTTACATTACAGGTTAATCCCATATTCTGTTTTGACGTATTATTATCTTTTTTTTTTCTGGCCTGGAGATAGGAAAATGTACAATTTTTACCCACCGCTTTGCATTTCCATGGTGCCAGCTTTAAATAAGTGCTGTAAAAATGTAATTTGTTGCTTCTCAAAAACTCATGTAAGCCCGCAGCTTTGATAATTGCTTTAGGGATAAGATGCACCGACTTTAATTTAATTTTCAGAACTCAGGTGGTTGTCCGGCTATAAAAAAATACATACAAAAAATGAAGAAGCCCCAGTTGCCTGAAGGCTCAGATTTGGAGAAGCTGAGAGGCTTCAATCTTCATAGGGCGACTCTGTGCCCCCTGTGTGATTGTAACCGCTGACTCCACAGATTCTATTTAACCTCATATTTCTCCCGGGAGATGGGGGTGGATGGGAGAGTTGGTTTTTTTCTTAAATGATCATTTGCTATGAGGAACTGTTGGCTCTTGGGATTCCTCATCTGTCATGTACAAGCAGGGCCGGCCCTACCGCTGTGCGAGTTGTGCGGTCGCACAGGGCGCCGCCTGCCATGCTTCAAAGGGGGCGCCGTCGTTCCCTGGCCCTCCGCTCTGCCCCGGGCCGCCGATGTGCCCCCTGCCCTCCGATCTCCCCCCTGTGGGCTCCCCCCTGTGGGTGATCTCCCCCCTGTGGGCTCCCCTGCCCTGCGATCCCTCCCCATGCCTCCTGTGATCGCCGCTGCCTGCGGTGATCACCTCCGCCCGTTCTCCTCTTCCCGCTCCCTCTTCTTCCTCACCTGTCTTCTTTCTTCTCCTCTGTCCTCCGCTGTTCTCCCTCTTTCCTTCGGTCTTCTCCCTCTGTCCTCCGGTCTGCTCCGGGTCTTCTCTGCGCTGTCCTCTTCCTGCGGCGTCCTCCTTCTTCTGTCGGCTCCTCTGCACAGTCATTTCCCAGCATAGAGATGAGTGTGCAGAGGAGCGGTGTCACAGCCAGGGCACAGCATCTGTGTGATTGCTGTGCCCTGGCTGTGTTAACCCTCTAAGTGCTGTGATGTCAGGGATCACAGCACTTAGAGGATCCAATCGTCATGGAAACGATCTCCAGAGACTACAACAAGGGATCAAGTGTCCTCTTGTTGTAGTCTCTGGGATCAGCGTCATGGTGCATGGTATGGCAATGATCTGTCATACCGTGCACCGGATGCTGATCCCAGAGACTACAACAAGGGATCAAGTGTCCTCTTGTTGTAGTCTCTGGGATCAGCGTCATGGTGCATGGTATGGCAATGATCTGTCATACCGTGCACCGGATGCTGATCCCAGAGACTACAACAAGGGATCAAATGTCCTCTTGTAGTCTCTGGGATCAGCGTCATTGTGCACGGTATGACAGATCATTGCCATACCATGCACCATGACGCTGATCCCAGAGACTACAACAAGGGATCAAGTGTCCTCTTGTTGTGGTCTCTGGGATCATAGTCTTGGTGAATTGTATGACAGATCATTGCCATACCGTGCACCATGACGCTGATCCCAGAGACTACAACAAGAGGACACTTGATCCCTTGTTGTAGTCTCTGGGATCAGCGTCGGGTGCATGGTATAACAGATCATTGCCATACCGTGCACCATGACGCTGATCCCAGAGACTACAACAAGGGATCAAGTGTTCTCTTGTAGTCTCTGGGATCAGCGTCATTGTGCACGGTATGACAGACAATTGCCATACCGTGCACCATGACGCTGATCCCAGAGACTACAATAAGGGATCAAGTGTCCTCTTGTTGTGGTCTCTGGGATCATAGTCTTGGTGAATTGTATGACAGATCATTGCCATACAGTGCACCATAACGGTGACCCCAGAGGCTGTAGGAAGAGGACACTTGAGCCCTTGCTGCAGTCTCTGGATTGAGCAGTGGCGATCGAGCGTCGTGGGATCTTCATTGTGGACTACGTCGGAGGCGATCGAGCGTCGTGGGACCTTCGTTGTGGATTACGTCGGATCTTTTTATAATAAAGATGGAGTCCGAATTGTGTCTGTGTTTTTTTTTCAAATAAAAAGATTTTTCTCTGTGTGTATTTATTGACTATTTACCGTACTAGAGATTCCTAATGGCGGGTCTAACATTGGCCCTATATTATGAATCTCGGGCTTAGTGCCAGCTGCCAATAAAAAGCTGGCATTAACCCCTTTATTACCCAGTTAGCCACCGGCACCAGGGCAACTGGAAGAGCGTGGGTACAACGCCAGAAAATGGCGCTTCAATGAATGCGCCATTTTCTGGGGCGGCTGTGGGCTGCAATTCGCAGCATGGGGGGCCCAGAACGCTTGGGCCTCTCTATGCTGAGGATTCCAGCCCCCAGCTGCCTAGTTGTACCTGGCTGGACCAAAAATATGGCGGAGCCCCACGTAATTTTTTTTTCTAGAATTAGTTCTAGAAATTAAAAAAAAAAATGGGCTTCGCTGTATTTTTGGTTCCAGCCAGGTATGACGAGGCAGCTGGGGGTGGGTGGCAGTCCGTAGCTGCCAAGTTGTATCTGGCTGGACCAAAAATATGGCGGAGCCCTATGTCATTTTTTTTCTAGAAATAATTCTAGAAATAAAAAAAAAAATAGGCTTCGCTGTATTTTTGGTTTCAGCCAGGTATGACGAGGCAGCTGGGGGTGGGTGGCAGTCCGTAGCTGCCAAGTTGTATCTGGCTGGACCAAAAATATGGCGGAGCCCTATGTCATTTTTTTTCTAGAAATAATTCTAGAAATAAAAAAAAAAAAATAGGCTTCGCTGTATTTTTGGTTCCAGCCAGGTATGACGAGGCAGCTGGGGGCTGGTGGCAGTCCGTAGCTGCCAAGTTGTACCTGGCTGGACCAAAAATATGGCGGAGCTCTATGTCATTTTTTTTCTAGAAATAATTCTAGAAATAAAAAAAAAATAGGCTTCACTGTATTTTTGGTTGCCAACCAGGTACAACTTGGCAGCTAGGGGGCTGGAATCCTCAGCATGGAGAGACCCAATAATCTCTTATGGTACCGGCACACACCGCAATCTCGCCTGGCGATATGTGGCGATCTGACATGCACGGTCACGTTTCTCGTGCCCGCCTCAGATCGCCGATGGCGGCTTCAGAATAAATGAGAGCTGCTGTTGTTCCCTGATTTCCTCGGGATGTCACTTTTATGTGAGGAAAGAGTGAAGCTGCCACTGATTGGCTGCATGTCTCATGTGACATGGTCTGGGGGCACCAAAGGGGAATTTTGCACAGGGCGCAATTTAGTCTGAGGCCGGCCCTGTGTACAAGTTCACCTGAAATATCCCTCTCATTCTCTACGTTAGGAGGAATACAACATGTGGCATTTGTGTCACTATATTCTGTGTTACGCAACATGTAAAAAAAAGTGTGTATATCTATCTGGGTATATTCACATTTTACACATTTTTGCAATGCTTCTGAAAAATACCTGCGAGGCCCCAACACAAGTGCTGGCAAAAAGACATAGTGGTATTTAAACTTGTGCATGAAACATTATTATTGCTGAATTATATATAATACAGGAGCCTCTGTGAGTTAAAAAGTTGCAATAAAATAGTAGATTAAAGGCTTGTCCGAGTGTAATATACAGACATGTACGGTTCACACAGAGCACACACACCCTTTATAGCCAATGTGCTAGTGCACATGGCCACTTTTCCACACAGACAAACAAACTGCATGGAAAAAATCTCAGTATGCTGTACATTGGGCCGATGAATGGACCAAACTAGTGCATGTCAAAGGAAAGGGATGTGCACATGCAGTTGCACTGCACACAGCTGATGTGACTGGCCCAAGTTTTTTATGTCAGTCTGAACCCGGTATTCTAGTATTGTATAGATAAGGTCTTACTACTGGTGGTTGCAGCCTATATGAGAAAAACCTTGTCGGGTCATTCCATATCAAGTGATCCAAATATGAATATTTTTTTTCCCTGATGTGTTTAGATTTATTTATTTATTTTCTACATGAAGTACAGCTTTAGTTAATTACTAATAAAAAGTTTTGAATTTTTTTCTTAATACCGTATATACTCGTGTATAAGCCGACCCGTGTATAAGCCGACCCCCCTACTTTTGCCCCCAAAACCTGGGAAAACCTATTGACTCGTGTATAAGCCGAGGATGGACTCCAGCACAGGTATACAGCCCCCAGCAGTGTGGTATACAGGCCCCCCAATGGTAGTATACAGCAGCCTCCCCAGTGGTAGTATACAGCAGCAGCCCCAGTGGTATATACAGCAGCAGCTCCAGTAGTTAGTATACAGCAGCCCCAGAGGTATATACAGCCCCAGTGGTAGTATACAGCATCCCCAGAGGTATATACAGCCCCAGTGGTAGTATACAGCATCCCCAGAGGTATATACAGCCCCAGTGGTAGTATACAGCATCCCCAGAGGTAGTATACAGCAGCCCCAGAGGTAGTATACAGCAGCCCCAGAGGTAGTATACAGCAGCCCCAAAGGTATATACAGCAGCCCCAGTGGTAGTATACAGCAGCCCCAGAGGTAGTATACAGCCCCAGTGGTAGTATACAGCAGCCCCAGAGGTATATACAGCCCCAGTGGTAGTATACAGCAGCCCCACAGGTATATACAGCCCCAGTGGTAGTATACAGCGGCCCCACAGGTATATACAGCCCCAGTGGTAGTATACAGCAGCCCCAGAGGTATATACAGCCCCAGTGTAGTATACAGCAGCCCCAGAGGTATATACAGCCCCAATGTAGTATACAGCAGCCCCACAGGTATATACAGCCCCAGTGGTAGTATATAGCAGCCCCAGTGGTATATACAGCCCCAGTGTAGTATCCAGCAGCCCCAGAGGTATATACAGCCCCAGTGTAGTATACAGCAGCCCCACAGGTATATACAGCCCCAGTGGTAGTATATAGCAGCCCCAGTGGTATATACAGCCCCAGTGGTAGTATACAGGATCCCCAGAGGTATATACAGCCCCAGTGGTAGTATACAGCATCCCCAGAGGTAGTATACAGCAGCCCCAGAGGTAGTATACAGCAGCCCCAGAGGTAGTATACAGCAGCCCCAAAGGTATATACAGCAGCCCCAGTGGTAGTATACAGCAGTCCCAGAGGTAGTATACAGCCCCAGTGGTAGTATACAGCAGCCCCAGAGGTATATACAGCCCCAGTGGTAGTATACAGCAGCCCCACAGGTATATACAGCCCCAGTGGTAGTATACAGCAGCCCCACAGGTATATACAGCCCCAGTGGTAGTATACAGCAGCCCCAGAGGTATATACAGCCCCAGTGTAGTATACAGCAGCCCCAGAGGTATATACAGCCCCAGTGTAGTATACAACAGCCCCACAGGTTTATACAGCCCCAGTGGTAGTATATAGCAGCCCCAGTGGTATATACAGCCCCAGTGTAGTATCCAGCAGCCCCAGAGGTATATACAGCCCCAGTGTAGTATACAGCAGCCCCACAGGTATATACAGCCCCAGTGGTAGTATATAGCAGCCCCAGTGGTATATACAGCCCCAGTGGTAGTATACAGCAGCCCCAGAGGTATATACAGCCCCAGTGTAGTATCCAGCAGCCCCAGTGGTAGTACACAGCCCCAG
This sequence comes from Allobates femoralis, assembly GCA_033576535.1. Lineage (NCBI taxonomy): Eukaryota > Metazoa > Chordata > Amphibia > Anura > Aromobatidae > Allobates > Allobates femoralis. The sequence goes on from JARQOC010000007.1 coordinate 153,357,117, forward strand.
TGGTAGTATACAGCAGCCCCAGAGGTATATACAGCCCCAGTGTAGTATACAGCAGCCCCAGAGGTATATACAGCCCCAGTGTAGTATCCAGCAGCCCCAGTGGTAGTACACAGCCCCCCCTCCTTAATATGCGTCCCCCAGTAGTAATAAACAGCCCCCCCCCTCCTTATCATGCCCCCCCCGGCTGCGGCAGCTGTGAAAATAACAAACAGTTTATACATCACCTTCCGGCGCAGCTCTCCGGTCCTCAGCTCCTCCGCTCGCGGCTTCTTCCTTGATGTGCCGGCTTGTGACCGCGCACAGGAAATGACGTCATCCCTGCGCCCGGTCACATGACACCGGCACAACAAGGAAGAAGAAGCCGCGAGCGGAGGAGCTGAGGACCGGAGAGCTGCGCCGGAAGGTGATGTATAAACTGTTTGTTATTTTCACAGCTGCCGCAGCCGGGGGGGACATGATAAAGAGGGGGGGCTGTTTATTACTACTGGGGGACGCATATCAAGGAGGGGGGGCTGTGTATTATTGCTGGGGGCTGTGTAGTGCAATATGCACGGCATCCCCCCGCCGCTGATGGACGGGGGGATGCCGTGCATATTCATTGCACTAATGAGGCGGCCCCACGTGACCGCCTGCGGTCACCGCGGCCCCCTTCTGCCTCCTCCAGCCCCCGGTCACAGCCCCCCCCCCACAGCATACCGTATGACCCGTGTATAAGCCGAGGGGGGGACTTTTCAGCCCAATTTTTGGGCTGAAAAACTCGGCTTATACACGAGTATATACGGTAAGTTAATTTGAATTTTGGCCTGGTATGTCTTTACATTTTCTACTATATCTCGGGCTAGAAATAAGATAGAGACACAAAATAAACACCATTCTACTCAGAACCGTACAAGCTTTTTTACCTGACGTCTTTAGATTTAAAAAAAAAAAAATTTCTATATGAAGTACAACTTTAGTTAATTACAAATTAAAAGTTTAGAATTTTTTTCTTTACCAGTTACTTTTTTACAGATTTTTAAAGTTTTAAAAAAGCACAAATTTAGGTGTGGTATGGTTTTACATTTTTTTAATCATATCTCGGGCTGGAAATAACGGGGTTAAACACATGCAGTGTTTTTTGAAACATTCAGAGAGTGAGTAAATCACTGCTTGCACTACTTTTTGATCACTGCAATAAAAGCAGCATTTATCACTATTTTTATTAAAAAAAAAAAAAAAATCTGCCATCGTTTTCACTTGGGATTAAAAAAACTAATGCAGATATAGTGAAAATCAGTGGAAAAAAAGCTGCCAAAACCGCAGCGTTTATCCGCAGACAGATAATACTATTAGCCCTAATACTCACTTTTATAGTAAGACATTTATATCTCAAGTGTTTATTACCCGTCTTTCTTACTTAATATTAACTGTATTTTTCTCACAGAGAAATGGCTGCTTCTTCTCAAGGAACAGCATTTTATAATATATACTGTTGCAATCCCTTTAAAAAACTGGACAAAACAAGAAAAAAATCATATCAAATAAAAGCCGGTACTGTTCTGAGAAAATGATGCCTCTCCACCTCTTTATTTTAATTTTAGCCGAGATATGATAAAAGATGTAAAGCCATACCAGGCAAAATTTGCACTTTTTCAAAAGTTTAAAAATCTGTAAAAAATTAACTGATGAAGAAAAAATTCAAAACTTTTATTTTGTAATTAACTAAAGTTTTACTTCATATAGAAAAAATAAAATAAAAATCTAAAGACGTCAGGTAAAAAAATATTCATATTTACATCACTTGATATGGAATGACCATTGATGCTAATATTAGTTAAATATTTTAAGTATGATCCATTGCGATCGCAACTTGAATTTGGTACAGATGTGGCTAGAGCATAGCAGATACATGTGCATTTTTGGGAATTTTTAAATTATACGTTTTTTTCGGAAATGCATTTTAAATTTTTGTGTTTGAGTTTGCATGAGTAAAATATTAACAAAGATCCTCTTGTGACATATCTGGTGAAAGCCTGTACAGTTCTGAATAGAATGGTGTTTATTTTGTTTCTTTATCTTATTTCTAGTAGTTATGAGGAGAAATGTAAAGGCAGGCAACACCAAAATTTGCACTTTTTCCAAACTTTGAAAATCAATTAAAAATAAAAATAAAATTTTTAGAATTTTTTTATCTTCACATTTTGCATTGTCTGACATGCCATTATCAAATAACAAAATCTCAATAGAATTAAAAATATAGAGGTAATAATCATTGGTTCACTTGACATGGGATGGACCCTGTCGTAGGTTCACTTTAAGCATTGAAGAGATATGCCAAAGGCGGCCGTCACACGTAAAGATTTAGCTCACGATGTCGTACACGATGTCAAATTTGCATATCGTCCGAACGACGCGCAAAATCGCTCATCACAACACTACACCCACAGACATCGCTCAGACGATTCCCCGATCCACCCATCCAGCGATCGTCTGAGCGATGCACTTATCATCAGTGGACATCGTTCATCAAATAGTCACACAGAAATCTCCTAAACGATGTGGGAGCAAATGTGGGCGTCATTGGAGCCCATAGGCGTGGTACATGGTCTCTAAGCTGCGCCCCTCACAACACCATTGGTGCTCAGTACTGCGTCCTCATTGGGTCAGATGTCCTTCGAAACATGGCGGCCTCATCTCCAGAAAGTCCTGTGATGTTGGTCGCAATGTATATGTGTGCTGTACCACATAACTAACTTTGAATATGGAAAAGGTACAGACCGCCATCCCCCACGTGGCAGCGCGCCGTGTTGCCGCCATGACTGAACTGCAATGTGCATGGGAGGAGCTAGCACCTTGCAGGCGGAATGAAACTGAAACCAACTTCATTCCGTCAGGACCGCCCCTTGCGTGACATTACAACACTTAAAGGCGACCTACGCGGCGTTAACAGCCCAATCATCATTTTTTGTGTGACCTACGAAACAATATCCCATGGGCGTGGCGTAACGCCGCGTTGTGTGTGCCGCGCTTGGCAACATTGTTTGGGTGTATGACAAGGTGGACACTATAGCAGGGTCGTGGACCACGCAGGTTCTATTATCAAGTCGACGCAATTGTGGGTGCACAGTTCGGAGAAATTATGCAGCCGACGCCTATGTGTGGTGCTGAAGACAGCTCTTTAAAAATGGCGCCCTGTGAGGGCAGCCAATGGCAACGCATCATCCTCCACCAATGCGAGCTAGTGGTGAAGCAGCCAATCTGAAACCATTTCGGTGCACGAATTACAACTGAGGAGGCGAGGCAATAGGAAACTCCTGCCACGCCTACGTGCTGGATTTAGGCATCGCGCAGTTCCGACACGTGCATACGATCTCGGTTGTTTAGACACGCCGATTCAGTACATCTTATGAGGCGACATCGTCAGATCTGAGAACCGAACCTCAGATCACGATTTAGCGATTTGATCAGATATCGCTCGTCGTATCTCGCCATCACACGCACAGACATCGCTTACGCGATGTTTAATCTGCCGCGTTCAAGCGATATCTTGCACGATATCTTTACGTGTGACGGCCGCCAAAGAGGTATCTTCTCTCGTCATTTTAGTGTATGGGAGTCTTGAATAGAAATTAACACCGATAAGCTCTATTAGAGAATGATATGCTCTTATGTGGGCAACCTCAAGTCCCCCCTTCTGAAGTGGTGAATAGGGGACCTCCATTCTCCCAATAATTGACAGTTCCAGAAGTGGAACTCTAACTTTTGAAACATTTACTGCACATAAAATCAATGTGCCATAAATATCTTACATTTGAAAAACTCTTTCATAGTTTATTATACTCCTAGTATAATAGTAGTAGTAAAGTCTAAACATGTGGCCCACAGTCTAAACAAGGTTGTGCATTACTGCAGAAACAGGAGATGAGTTCACATCAGCTCAACAGTGCAGACATTGAATAATCCTCGAAGGGTCCAGTGCACAAAAGAATCCTTGGGCTAGTTCCCAGGTAAAGCAATCAGTATATAGGGAGAGATGGATCCATCCAATGCCAAAAAAATATTTATTTTTGAAGATAAAAACATCCTTTATTGATATGTTCTAAAAAATTATGAGAGGAGATAATAGAAATACTGGTCTACCCATTTAATGTACCACTGAAGCTTGTATTACTGTAAATGTCTTGTGGCTGAGCTTTTACCCAATAATCACGTTGCGGTTTTTGCTGTATTTATTCTGCAGCCAAGCTGCTTCCACAAAGCAGGTTTGGCTACATTTCTGTTACTTTTTTCACTGCATTTTTATGGTATTGACAACTTTTTTGTTGTATTTTTGGCTGCTTTTTCACTGCATTTTAATTGCAATTTTTGCCTACATTTTTGCTGCTTTTGTGGTGATTCACTAACTTTATTAAAAATATACTATAGACAAATGACAACTAAAATGGAGCCAAAAATGCAGTGATAAAATCAGCATAAACAAAGCCAAAAAATACAACAAAAATGTATGGATAAAAGCAGCAAAATCTGATTTCTGGAAGCAGCTTGGCTGCAGTAGAAATGCAGCAAAAACGCAAGGTGTGCACATAGCCTAATACGGTAAAATTTATGTTCAAAGATTGCGTTTTTGCTGGATTTCTTCTTCAGCCAAGCGGTTCCAAAAAGCAGGTTTTGCATCTTTTATACTTTTTTTCACTGCATTTTTGGCTGTGTTTTTGCTGATTTTTTCACTGTATTTTTTGTGCATTTTTGGCTGTTGTGCTGTTTTCACTGTATTTTTGTTGCATTTTTTGGCTGTGTTTTTGGTGTGCCATTTGTCTACAGTACATGTTTAATAAAGCTAGTGTATTCACCACAAAAGCATCAAAATGCAGCGGTTGCATTTTTGCACTTCAATGGTGAAAAATTCAGCAAAATTGTTAAAATAATTGACATGCTTCTTCTTTAAAAATGCAAGTTTTCTATTTCAGTTAAGAAAAAAGAAAATTAGTGTTCAGGGTATTTCTTACATCTCATAGCTTTTTCTGGTGCTGTAAAAAGCAACTCTGAGGGTACCTTTACACATCGCAACAGTTCATGCAATTTCACTTGCAACTAATGGCCACTTTATACGTCCCGATATCGGCGTCCAACTCCGATAAAAAGTCACGTGGTTCGTGCGTTGGCCCCGATATCGTTCGTGCGTTGTTTGGTGTAAATGTCCAATACGATGCACGAACGATGCCAAAACGATATTGGGGATCAAATGAGCCTGCTCTCCAACGGCCTGATATTGGATGGACGATGTGGCAGGATCATGCTGTGTAAAAGCCCAACAACGATGTGGAGTACAACTTCCCCTATTCTCTCCCATGTTAAATGGTCGTTCCTGGGTCGGCCGTACAAGGGGGCGTACACATCGCTGTTGCGTTGGCTGCCGATATCGCGCTGTGTAACATCTCCTATGCGATCTTGTAATTCTGCCAAGAAAAAGCGCGCTCCCGCGGCGTATCCAATATCGGACCGATGTTGGGACGTGTAAAGTGGCCATTACTGGTTGCAGTGAAATCATGGACACATTGTTCCATTTGTACACGGCAACAAAATGGAACAATGTGTCCATGATTTTAAAGCAACCAGTAAGTTGCAAGTGAAATTGCATGCAATGTTGCGACGTGTGACGGTACCTTAAGGGCCACGTCACACACACAGATATCTGTGCAGATATTGTTCGCAGATCTCTGGTTGCAGTGAAATCATGGACACATTGTTCCATTTGTACACGGCAACAAAATAGAACAATGTGTCCATGATTTCACTGCAACCAGCAAATTGCAAGTGAAATTGCATGCAATGTTGCGACGTGTAACGATACCCTTAGTCCCCTTACACATAGGCGTTTTTATGAAAATGTGGCAGATGCGGCAGAATTGCTGCATCTTCCGCCTAATGGCCGCACTTGCGGCACACCTGCGGCAAGCCCCATGCATTGCTATGGGGTTTGCGGTTAGGTGCCGCAAGTGCGGTTCTGCCGATTGCGGCAGATGCGGCACTTGCAGTTGGAAAAAAAAAATGCGTCTGACTGCGTTTTTTCTCGCTGCTGCAACTGCTGCAACTGCCAGAACCGCACTTGCCGCACCTGACCACAAGCCCCATAGACAATGCATGTGGCTTGCCGCAGGTGTCCACAAGTGTGGCCATTAGGCGGAAGATGCAGCAGATGCGGGAATTCTGCCGCATTTTCATAAAAACGCCTATGTGAAAGGGGACTTAATTTGCATAAAACTCATGAAAAAAAAATGAAAAAAAATGCAAATGTGCGGATATAGTTTAAAGGATCTGTGCTGTAAATTGACCTGCAGTGGATGTTTAGCCCACAGTATGGCGATTCTTGCTGCATACTTTCACTGCAGATTTCCTCCTTTTTATATGGGGCACATTTAGAGCATTTCCAGAAAAAAATCTTCTGATTGAATGTAGTTATTTTGGCTGTGGATTTCTGCAGCATATCTGCCCCCTGTGACCCTCCGTGCAGTAGCTCCAACTTTCTGCCTATTAATTATTTCATCACTTAAGTCATGATGACAAAACATTGAATTGTTTTTTCTCTAAGCTCCCAGCACTGTTTGTTGCATCTGTCCTGGCTCTCACAACCATGATGACAGTAAACATCTACATTACATTGTTGTTATTGATTAATGATTTGATATATAGAGACATCCAGAGTATACAGTGAGATGTCTGCCTTCTCTTTGTCATGTTACACAAAAGCAGGACGCTGCAGAAAGGTAACAATTTCAGATTGCCGTCTTTTGAGTGGAACCTGCCATTGTGGAATATAAGCGATCACCTATTTTGACAACATTAGACTTTATCTGTTTATAGTCCATAATCAATTGTATGAATACAAGCTGTATGATAATTACCTCTCCCGCTCTGTCACTCGCTCGTTACAGAGGAAAGCAGGCGAGAAAGAGGCAGCGATGACAAATTACCGGGATATCGGAAATTGCATCTGTCAGGAAGGGTCATGGGGGGGATGTGAATGATTGTGTTATTTTTCCCAGAATACCTCAGGGCTTACAAATATCAGAAGAATGATAAACTGGACAGGGCCTTCTGTAATTCTCGGTTTGCTGGGCTTGGCCATGGATTTACAAATAATTTGGCTCAACCATCAGTAGCAGACATTCCTGCGATGATACCTTATTAGAATGGAGTGATAACCAAATTCATATATTGAAAAAGAGAAAATCCAACTCCTAATTAAATGTAAAGCTTTATTTAATGATAAATAAAAACATCTAAAAGACAGATAATGATGTCAAGTGCAGAAAGAAAAAACTCATCCTGAGACAGGCAATGGTTCCGTAATGACCCAATGGGAGCTTCATAGCTACATGTTTCAGACGGACATCCTTAGTCTAGGTCATCCATCCAAAACGCATAGCTGTGAAGCTCCCCTTGGGTCATTAGAATAAAGGCCCCATTATACACTACGAAATTGTGAACGATATCGTTGCAACTTCTCCGGTTTGGTAATGTTGCAGCATTGTCGAAACGACGTTGTGTGTGACACGTATCAACGATCAACGATAAGTCGTTGATCATTAATTGTAGATTCATGGCCAGGACCATAAATCTGTCGTTGGTCTCCCGCTGGGCGGCTAGCATCGGCGCGTGTGATAGCGGGAGGCTAATGATGGACGTGCTCCCAGCGTCGCACAGCAAGCGTTGAGAGCTGGTAACCATGGAAACAGCGGGTAACTAAGCGCCGCGCTCTGCTTAGTTACCCGCTGTTTACCATGGTTACCAGTGTTCTCACTGGTCCTGATTGCTGGTGAGTCTGCCTGTTTACTGCTCACCAGCGATTTGTTCACGATGTCCCAGCAATCCCAGCCAGGTGGGATTGTTGGTGGGATCCCTGGGACATTGAAACATGTAACGGGGCCTTTAGGATGTCCGTCTGAAGCATGCGGGTCATTACACTAAAGACATCCATTTTAAGCGCATAGCTGTGAAGCTCCCCTCGGGTCATTAGACTAATGACGTCCAAAATGCGTAGCTGTGAAGGTCCCCTCAGGTAATTGGATTAAGAATCTGCATCCAAAATGTGTAGCTCTGAAACTCCCCTCAGGTCATTAAACTAAGGACGTCCGTTTGAAACGTGCAGCTGTGAAGCTCCCCTCAGGTCATTACACTAAGGATGTCCGTCTGAAATGCGCAGCTGTAAGGGTGTGTGCCCACATACTGGGTTTGTGCCGGTGGGCGGCTGGGCGGACCCGCCAGGAAGCTCTGCAGGCGTCCACCGCCTTCCTGGCGGGTATGTGCGGCGGGTGACGGGCGGGTGCTGCGGCCGGGTGCACAGCAGGTTAGCGGCGGCGGTTCTGCAGCGGCTGGAAGCAGCACATGATTCTGCTTGCAGCCGCTGCAGAGCCGGCCGGTTTATAGGACATGCACATTCGTTGCTAACCCGCTGGGAACCCAGCGGGTTAGCAGCAGATGAGCATGTGTAAACCGCCGCTGTGTGCACAGCGGGTGTCGGTTTACATAGGTTTTAATGTTAATCCAAACGCCGGTTTGGATTAACATAAATTTACATAAAACTTATGTAAACCGACCGGCGGTTTACACATCTAAACCGACCCTAACCCGGCATGTGGGCACACACCCTAAGGGTGTGTGCCCTAAGGGTGTGTGCCCACATGCCGGGTTAGGCTTCCAGCCGCTGCAGAACCGCCGCCGCTAACCCGCTGTGCACCCGCACGCAGCACCCGCCCGTCACCGGCAGCACATACCCGCCAGGAAGCCGGTGGACGCCTGCAGAGCTTCCTGGCGGGTCTGCCCAGCCGCCCACCGGCACAAACCCGGTATGTGGGCACACACCCTTAAGCTCTCCTCGGGTCATTACACTAAGGACATCCGTCTGAAAAGTGCAGCTCTGAAGCTCCCCTCAGGTCATTACACTAAAGACATGCGTCTGAAACGCGTAGCTGTGAAGCTCCCCTCTGGTCATTAGACTAAGGATGTCCGTTTGAAACACGCAGCACTGAAGCTCCTCTTGGATCATTAGACTAAGCATGTCCATCCAAAATGTGTAGCTGTGAAACTCCCCTTAGGTCATTATACTAAGGATGTCCATTTGAAACGCGTAGCTGTGAAGCTCCCTCGGGTCTTTACACTAAGGATGTCCATCTGAAACGTGTAGCAGTGAAGCTCCCCTCGGGTTTTTACACTAAGGACATCTATCTGAAACGTGTAGCTTTGAAGCTCCCCTCTTGTCATTAGCCTTTACACTAAGGACGTCCATCTGAAACTTGTAGCTGTGAAGCTCCCCTCGGGTCTTTACACTAAGGACGTCCATCTAAAACGTGTAGCTTTGAAGCTCCCCTCTTGTCATTAGACTAAGGATGTCCATCCGAATCATGTAGCTGTCAAGCTTCCGTCGGGTCATTAGGGAACTATTGCCCGTCTCGGGATCTGGTTTTTCTTCCTGTACTTCACATTATTATCTGTCTTTTTGATTTTTTAAATAATTTTTAAATAAAGCCTTTAGTTTTATTGGGACCTGCATTTTCTCTTTTTCAACCTTTGCACTTCACGTCCGGACAAAAGGCATCTTCCGTGCTCTGTGCACCAAGCATGTGTCCAGGTTAGCTGGCTTCATTTCTATTCATGCAAATTCATGGATTGATTGCCAATAGAACACATTTAACCAATTGATTTGGCACATAATTTATCAATTTTTGCAGATTTCCACTAGGTAATTGGTAAATTGGATATATATTCTCCCACTTGGCATTATCTAGTTACCTATAATTTTTCACACTGATTTTTTCTGACTGACGTCGAAATGCTCAATTACTAAGCAAGTGCCGGATCTGACCGCACATATCCAGTGTCTTGCTTAGCAAAACCACAAAGGATACAAATTATTAATATTGATACAAGTGGTGGTAATGTAGCACGTTCACCGTCTCAGGATCTGATGGAAGCTGAAATTGTACATTGTCTGATTAGTAATTATTGTTTTACCTCTCTCCAGGTAATTGCTGAAGAGGACTGTAGGGGTTTAATTGCTATTAGATAATTGATCACACAAATGCAGAGTAGTGTAACTACGCTAGCTGAAAAGCTGATGGAAGCAGCAAAGCATCCAGTATAAGGCATTTATAGTTGTGCTTATAAATATACATCTATATTCATTGCCTCTGCAAGGCATAGACAAGGGCCGTATCTGTAAGTACCAGTCTCAGAGGGATGACTAGACTGGATAATGGTGAAAAAAACTCAGCACTAGAGATGAGTGAATCCATGGAAGTTCGGATTCTGCAGATTTAGCCGTACTTCAGATAAAATTCTGTTCTGGACCCCAACTTGACTCAAACCTCATTGGAAGTCACCGATTGGGCAGTTCTGCTCTCTGCCCACATATAGACAAACATAAACAAAGCACTTCCGCCAGAAGGAGGGCAGTGACTTGTCATATTATCACTTTTTTTGTACACACTATATCCAATAATACTGCTTGAACCATTCAAACACAGCAAGCGGCTCACACTGGGCTGAGCACGAAGCGTACCTGAGCACCTAGTGCACCAGAGCACGGCGATGCTCGCTTCAGTAGTTTGTATATGTAAAGCATCCAAACTAGAACACTGATTTTTTTTTTTTTTAATTAAAGTCTGTGTTTGGCACAAACACTGAACTTTAAAGCTCAGGTCTGCTAATCGCTACTCAGCACTGAATTTTGCAATGAATGAACAGAAAACCTTAACGGCAATCCATAAACAATGGTAACATTTCAGTCCCACTTTTGGACCTTCATCAGAAAAACTGATTTCCATGATGTTGAAATATAAAGCAGGTTGACAGTGCGACGGGCAGCCGAGTGGGTGTGGTGCTGAATAATGATGCATGTAGCCCTGGATAATGGTGCATATGCCCTGCATTACTTAGGCCATTACTCAGGACTTCATTTTCTCAACAAAGGAAAATTTTTATGGCAGTCCATGAACAATGGTAACGTTTCGGTCCCACTTTTGAACCTTGATCAGAAAAACTGATTGCCTTAGTGTAGAGACATGAAGCAGGTTGTGCCTGTGGCCCTGGATAATGGTGTACATGGCCAACATGCCGCCCTACATTACTTAGGCCATGGTATTCTAATAAACGGCTTGGATATACTAATCAGACCAGTTACTATCTACAATTCTGGCTCCATTGCTTGCCTTCTCTGTCCGGCCTCAGCTGGTACAGGGCATCCATGATTTAAATCGTTAAACACCAGTGATATTGTCATCAGTCCAAGCTGCAGAATTCAATTCAGTGTCTCAAAGTGTTAATAGCAGATTTACCCTTCCATTAATATGAAGGAAATCTTAAGGATATTATCATAACATTTTGCCCGGCATGCCAAAATCGTTAATCTTCCATTGCACTGCAACAAAATAAACTCATTTACTGCTGCACACAAGTGATTATACTGACTGCTTGGCTGCTATAAATGTGATTTATTTCCACAGTAATTATACCGGTTGATTCGGTGAAAGTTGAATGGATGAAGCCCCGTTCCCCATCTCCCCCCTCTCTCGTCTTTACATCAGGGCTTCACCAACTCAGCGTTCTGTTCAGATGCGGCTGGTATCGTGGTACTGCAAGGCTTTGAACTCCTACAGGAGGCATGACAAAAGAGTTTAATTAAAATAACAGGAGGATTAGGCAACAAATACATTAGAGTAAAATTAACATCTGTATTATTGTGCTGTGCAGAAGTTTAGAACAACAATCCGTGTGGGAAGCGATAAGCCTCAAGTAGATTTGCCCCTGAGCAAAAGCAGAGCGGGGGTGGACGAGAGTTGTGAGCACATTGAAACCTGTGCCAAGGCGCGAACAGGATGGAGGAGTGTGAAGAACTCTGCGGAGATACTTTATTACATAGTGCAGCAATTTAATCAAACCTAAAGTAAATCCACCACCCAGAAGAAGGAGACTTGTGTGGTTTATATTCACTAGTGACAAAACTTAGGCTATGTGCCAACGCTGAGTATTTGCTTGCAGAGTTTTCTGCACCAAATTGGCACCTTGTGCCAAAAAAGCACCAAAAACAGTGTTGCAAAATTGGTGTGTTTTGTTGCGAAAAATGTTCGGAATTGTGTTAGCTGATTTCTTAATGCATTGTATGGTGTGAGGACTGGAAAAACGCTAAAACATTTGCCATAAGAATTGACATGCTGCAGAGTTTTCGGCAGCAACATCTGCACCTTGCTTGCAGAAGTAAAAAATGCTGCATGGACACAACACTTCAGAATTCTCATAAACTTTGCTGGGTTGTGGAATTTATACAAATGCACACCTTTCCCGTGGCAAAATCTGCAGTATGGTGGAATAGACAAAGTGCATCATAGCTCACTGATGATACAAGTTTCTGGCTGATTCATAGACTCTTTATTACCTTACATAAAGACCTAATTATTTAGTGTAGTGCACATTTATCATGTCTTGCAGTCATGACTTCTACCTGCACCCTAATGATTTACTTCTACTTTTTGAATTATTTAAAGTCTTAGGACGGCTTTACTGAAAAAATGATAGATATGTTACAAAATAGAGTATCTGAAAATGATTGCTTCTACTACGGGAGCAGTTTCTATATATAGCAAGATATGAAAATATCTGAGATAGCAGATTAAATAGCTATTCCAATCATATTGCTGTTATATTTCCCTCATATAGCAATGCTGTGGATCCACATAGATAATCAGGTAAAGGTTATCCGGTATCCGTTCTCTTCTTAGCTGCTTTATGACCACATCAAAGTTGAGCTGATCAAAATTCAGGCGAGAATAAATAAGAGATAAGATTTTGCCACCAGAACTTGCTCACTGAAGGATTCGCTACAAAATGGAATCTGTCAGAAATATCCTTTTGCTCCGTTATCGAAAAATCAGTGTTTTAATTTACATGCAAAGAAAGCTGAAGGGCTCTGGGTGTGATCGAAGCACTTCCTGAGCCTTTGCCCCCTTGACTCTATTTTATGCCTGCCTAGCACTACCTTCTTGCTCTTCGCTGACAGCTCAGATTGCAAAAATTAAGGCTGGCTTCACACTGTGGGTTACATCCGATCCGAGGCTGTCCATGTAAACCGGACAGGCCCAGACCGGATTTTGGCCCCATAGCAGCCTATGGGGCCAGATGGCAGCTCTCTGCCATCCGGTTTCTATCTGTCCAGGACAATCCAGGAGAATTCAGTATTCTCCCACGGACACAAAAACGCTGCTTGCAGCGTTTTTGTGTTCGAGAGGAGAATATCTCTCTAATTGCAATTCCCGGATTGCCCAGATTCACGCGGATGCGGGGAATCCGCCTCCTAACATGGGAGCCTATGGCCGGATTGCACGTCCAGGAGGATCCAGGAACCGGACCCCTGCGGCCGCACGCCGCAGTTGTTTCAGGCTAGCTCCCTGCCAGCCGCGGTCCTGATTCATCAGTGGCGGCAGCTGAGTGCGGGTGCACACCGGACCGGAGGGCATATTAGCCTTCCGGTTCTGTGTGTTGATCCGATCTGGGGCTGTCAGGTTCATCCTGACAGCCTCGGATCGGATCTGACCCGCAGTGTGAAGCCAGCCTATGGTATGGATGACATTATCTTTCACACAGCCACATGACCATCAGTGGAGTAACTAAAGTCCTACAGCCCTAGGGCAAAATTTAGACCTCTCCCCACATTACAATGTTAATCAGCTGCGTGGGTCCTTGTATCCTTGCCAGTGCCTATAAGTACAATTTCAAACCCCCCCAAACATAAAGATAATATATATAAATCTCACATAAAATGCTACAATAAAATATTTTTCTAAGTACCGTAATAATTCTAAATAATACAGTCATATAGAAACCACATAAATATTATTATTAATATTTATATAGCACCATTAATTCCATGGTGCTGTACATGAGAAGGAGCTCCATACAAAATACAGACATATGCTACAGTAATCAAATTAACAATGACTGACCAGCACAGAGGGGAGAGTACCCTGCCCTCGCAGTCTTACATTCTACAGGACATGGGGAAGGAGACAGTAAGGTGTGGGGGGAGTAGGTTTGCAGCAAGTCCGGTGGTGGTGGTGGTGGTGGTGGTGTGAGGCAGCTGTTTCAGGTGGTGGTGGTGAGGTGACAGCATGATCATTGCAACCTGTGTAAGCTTTCTTTAAGAGATGGGTTTTTAACTTCAGCCTGAAGAATCTGAACATGATGAATAATCGGACATGTTGGGTGAGGTATGTACAAGTATGGAGGAGAAAAGAAGGGACTTGGAGGACTATGATCATGTATCACCATACTGTTACTCAACAATGTCAACTATACCAAGACCAATATTACAACTAGTCAACGGCAAAATAATGACTCCTATACCATTAACATAAATTACCCACACATTAGTGTATGAATTTACCCACCATCCTGTTATTGGGCAAAACTGACTATACAATAGCAGCAGTAATACCATATACAGGGTACAGATACCACTACACCATGACTAGGGTATACTACCAACATACACAGTGGTGATGGAATAAAATACCACCATAATGATCAATAATAAAAACTGACACTAATATTACCACATGTTTTATAGAGGGGTTCTCTAAGTGTATACAATACGCTAAATCCAGTGTCTCACTTCTGACATCTCCACTTCTGTAATTAATTTACATTTTTCTTATTTGTCCAAGGAAGATTGTTATGACGTTTCCAGTCAAGATTCTTCTCTGTAGAAAGCAACATACAGGCATCTATGCCTGATCACTCCCAGAGCGCTTCCCCACTTTTCCCTGACTTCTACATTATACAGTACTGCCATGATAAGCTACACAGTACCTCACATTTGTTTTTTCCAGACTAACAGTAATTCCAAAATTAAAATATATCACAGTAGAGATGTCCCTCTTTGTGGTAGTCTAAGTGGCCACCATAAAGTTTTATGCTCACGTTATCTTTTGTAGCCTCCTACTATAGTAAAGTACAGTATTTGAATACAGCTGGAACATCACAAATTGTTCCCTTATACCAGTGTTGTGGAGTCACTCAGTGCCCATTTTGGTGCAGTCAGAGTTCGGAGTTGGAGTGGTAGAAAATGGACCGACTCCATCTCCTAAAATATATATATTAAATTGGGTCCAGTAGTTCCAGTATGTGCGTAATAAAAATTACTATGAATTATTTTATGTTCTAGCTAAATATCTTGATTTTGAATCATTCTAATGATTAAAAACCTGATGTTCACATTGTTCTACAATAAATTTATCACTTAAACATGAGCCATGTATGAGGGAGTCGCAGAGTCGGAGTTAGTGTCGGAGTCAGGGGTTTGGCTTACCGACTCCACAGCCCTGAATTATACATTAATAATGCATTGGACCACAATGCATTATAATTGTATGAGGTCCAGTTGGATGACATTACTGTATTGGTCCATTTTGGGGGACATTATTGTATGGGGTCCAATTGGATGATTTACTTTATTGGGCCATATTGGGTTACTTATTGTGTATGGGGCCAAAATGAGAGAGGTGATTAATTTGTGAAGTGTACATTAGTGTATTATTATTTATGTTTCCCATTGTGGCCTACATACAGTAACAATTTCTCCCATTCTTGCCCTCTTCTCATAGCAGTTAAACAAAAGCAACCGCTCCTCTCACCAATACCCACTCCCATGGTGATGAGCACCTTTTTCTTCTTAGTTCAGTTCAGGTGGCACCATACAGGGGGTGTCATTAGGCCACCTCTTATAGGATGCCCTGATGTCACATTCTGTGGCTTGCCTATGATAGACTGGTGTGTTGTATAGACCTCACAGGGCATTCCTAAAATGGCGCACCCACATACCAACACATTTTTTAATGCCACTGTCAGAGTCTGACAGCAGAGTTTAACACATTAACAATCTCAGGTCATCCACCATTGTTAGGGCCGCTTTACACATCGCATTCGCAACGCAACATCGATAAAAAGTCACGTCGTGTGGCCGTTGCAGTTGATATCTTTCGTGCGTTGTGTCATTAAATGGGCAATGCAACATGAAAACAACCTAACTACAATATTGCAAGAAGATTGTGCAAGCCCTTCAACCGTACGATATTGTATATGCGATGTGGCATGATTGTGCTGTGTGACAGCGCAACTACGATTTGGAGCAGCAACCTCCCCTATTCACTCCAATGTTAAATGGTCGTTCCTTGGGTTGCTCATACAGAGGGTGGAAAGGAGCGTACTACATCGTAGTTGCGTTGCCTGCCGATATCTCCCTGTGTGACATCTACTATGCGATCTTGGACAAGTGCCAAAAACGTGCGCGCTCCCGTGAAATTGTATGCAATATTGTAACGATATCGCGACGTGTAAAGCGGCCCTTAGAGTCAGGTCCTGTCTAATGCAAAGCCATTACTTGCTGAGTATGGTGCGGACTCACCCTGCTGGATACACCCTCTCCCAACTTGTTACATATATGAAGGAGTTAAAACCCCCCACGCATTCTCTTCCAAAAGAATCCGGTGAGTACTGCTCTCTTGGTAAAGACATTAAAAATGAGCACTAGATATAAAGGCCCATACTGTATCTCTGGAACCGTATGGCGGATAAAAATGAAAACAGAATACACAGGGGAGCTTTGAGAATAATATAAATACTGTTCTAGTTTTTCCTGACAAAAAAAAAAAAAGACTAAGACAAATGAAAGCCGAAGCTGAAAAATATCAGTACAGAAAGTGATAAAACGATGCATTAAATATGCATTAAATAATTAACAAACATAAATCTGCATCAAACCGACATTTGAGATACAGTTTTGACAATTAGCCACAGTGGTCGCGTCATCGTGAGTAATGGAACCGCAGACCTCATGCGACTCGGAAAAAAATGCAGCAAAGTGGCACATTGTGATTTTTATTGTATCAGTTTTGTGGCCAGTACAAGTCTTGTAGTAATCCTCTGTTTTATGCTGGAAAGGAATCTTTTATTAGTTCTGAGTGCTGCTAGATTAAATCTTTCTCAGCCGTAAGTGTAAAGTGTTTACAAATCATATTCTTAACAGCAGAATGGAGATTTCCTTTAACTTAGGCTTTTTCCAGCGCTGAGCTGCTTGGCGTCTGTTATAGAGGCAATTTCTCATGTTTATTGGTCAGACACACATAACGGGGCTGGAGGTGTTCGTGTTCCCTGCGCTGCAGCATCATACACCCACTATACATGAGTATTATTTGGAGCAAAAAGTTGCTTATAGTTGATGCATAAATGATTATAGGATGTGTCAAATATTCGTTTAAAGCTGTCAATCTTCAGACAGTTTAAACACACCGTACAATTTGGTTCACAGCCAGTGGCATTGAGAATGGAGGAAAAGCTTTTATAATATCGCACAAGGTTCCTCCCTACGTGTTTCTCTTGTGTTCTCGTCTTTTGTGACATTGCAGCCGTCATACACATGTAACACTCAATTCACGAAATACAGTAAATTAATACCTGTTTTCCTGTTTGATGTATAAACTTCATAAAATTTGAAGTGCACCTAATCAAGATTGTACATAATATACAAGTTTGTAGTGTTTATTTTTAACTAGATTATTGAAACTCAAAGGAAACATACTAAATAAATTTCAGGATAAGTATTGGGTCACAAATTGAAGAAGATAGGAAGAGAAATATAATTTGCTGTGTTAGGCCCCTTTCACATCTGCGATTATTGTAATTCACAACAGATCCGGCCGACGCTGGATCTGGTGCGTAACGGCCGATTTGCGGCACTGATCCGGCAAGCCCCATTTATTCTCTATGGGGCATGAAGTCAGGTGCGGCAAGTGCGGTAATGCAGAAGCCTGATTCGGCAATACCGCACTTGCCGCACTTGACCGCAAGTCCCATAGAGAATGAATGGGGCTTGCCAGATCGGTGCCACAAGTTAGCTGTTATGCAGCAGATCCAGCAGATGCCGCAACATATGCCGGATCTACCGCGAATTACAATAATCGCAGAAGTGAAAGCAGCCTAAATAGGAATCTGGTATACGGCTTTGCTTCCAGTTTTCATTCTTTATTGCAATTATTTTTTGTTTTTTTTAGATGCAGTTTGTAATGATGTAGGTCACTATACAGTTGTGGCCAAAAGTATTGACACCTTTGCAATTCTGTCAGATAATGCTCAGTTTCTTCCTGAAAATGATTGCAATCACAAATTCTTTGGTATTATTATCTTCATTTAATTTGTCTTCAATGAAAAAACACAAAAGAGAATGAAGCAAAAAGCAAAACATTGATCATTTCACACAAAACTCCAAAAATGGGCCGGACAAAATTATTGGCACCCTCAGCCTAATACTTGGTTGCACAACCTTTAGCCAAAATAACTGCGATCAACCGCTTCCGGTAACCATCAATGAGTTTCTTACAATGCTCTGCTGGAATTTTAGACCATTCTTCTTTGGCAAACTGCTCCAGGTCCCTGATATTTGAAGGGTGCCTTCTCCAAACTGCTATTTTTACATCTCTCCACAGGTGTTCTATGGGATTCAGGTCTGGACTCATTGCTGGCCACCTTAGAAGTCTCCAGTGCTTTCTCTCAAACCATTTTCTAGTGCTTTTTGAAGTGTGTTTTAGGTCATTGTCCTGCTGGAAGACCCATGACCTCTGAGGGAGACCCAGCTTTCTCACACTGGGCCCTACATTATGCTGCAAAATTTGTTGGTAGTCTTCAGATTTCATAATGCCATGCACACGGTCAAGCAGTCCAGTGCCAGAGGCAGCAAAGCAACCCCAAA
Source organism: Allobates femoralis (assembly GCA_033576535.1). Classification (NCBI taxonomy): domain Eukaryota; kingdom Metazoa; phylum Chordata; class Amphibia; order Anura; family Aromobatidae; genus Allobates; species Allobates femoralis. The sequence continues at coordinate 153,375,889 of JARQOC010000007.1, forward strand.
ACATTAGGGAACCTCCGCCATGTTTGACTGTAGGGACCGTGTTCTTTTCTTTGAATGCCTCTTTTTTTCTCCTGTAAACTCTATGTTGATGCCTTTGCCCAAAAAGCTCTACTTTTGTCTCATCTGACCAGAGAACATTCTTCCAAAACGTTGTATGTTTTCTCAGGTACGTTTTGGCAAACTCCAGCCTGGCTTTTTTATGTCTCGGGGTAAGAAGTGGGGTCTTCCTGGGTATCCTACCATACAGTCCCTTTTCAGTCAGACGCCGACAGATAGTACGGGTTGATACTGTTGAACCCTCGGACTGCAGGGCAGCTTGAACTTGTTTGGATGTTAGTCGAGATTCTTTATTCACCATCCGCACAATCTTGCGTTGAAATCTCTTGTCAATTTTTCTTTTCCGTCCACATCTAGGGAGGTTAGCCACAGTGCCATGGACTTTAAACTTCTTGATGACACTGCGCACGGTAGACACAGACACATTCAGGTCTTTGGAGATGGACTTGTAGTCTTGAGATTGCTCATGCTTCCTCACAATTTGGTTTCTCAAGTCCTCAGACAGTTCTTTGGTCTTCTTTCTTTTCTCCATGGTCAATGTGGTACACACAAGGACACAGGACAGAGGTTGAGTCAACTTTAATCCATGTCAACTGGCTGCAAGTGTGATTTAGTTATTGCCAACACCTGTTAGGTGCCACAGGTAAGTTACAGGTGCTGTTAATTACACAAATTAGAGAAGCATCACATGATTTTTCTAACAGTGCCAATATTTTTGTCCACTCCCTTTTTTATGTTGGTGTGGAATTAGATCCAATTTGTCTTAATGACAATTCTATTTGTGTTTTTTCATTGAAGACAAATTAATTGAAGATAATAATACCAAAGAATTTGTGATTGCAATCATTTTCAGGAAGAAGCTGAGCATTATCTGACAGAATTGCAGGGGTGTCAATACTTTTGGCCACAACTGTATGCTGACCTACATCTGCCTGAATTTCAACGTTTGTTATGTAATATGTCCATCTATGCCTATATACGTTTTATATGAAAATGTATTTAGCAATTAAGGCATGTGTAATGGATATTAAATGTCTACGCACCCCTGTTAAGATACTAGTTTTTTGTCACATAAAGAAATCCTTCCAAGAAGAATCATTTTAGAAATCTTTCAACTTTTACTGTCACCCATAATCTCTACAGATCCATTGAGGAGCAAACTGAAAACATTTTGACAGGGAGGAAGATAAAAATAACAAAGCTGAAATAATGTTGTTGCTTAAGTGTGAACACCGTCTTATGATTGGGGATGAGGTTGAGTTCAGAATTAGCTAATTGTATTTAAGCTAATTGACTACTTAAAGCACCACTCCATTCTCCATTAGGTTTTTTATTGTACCACTGAAGTGGTGATTTAAATGTAAATCCCCTGCCCTCGGTTTTATACTCACCTGCCTGCTGTCGTCCTCTTTTTCCAGCGTCACTCTGATTGGTCTCTGGCACTTTGTGTCGAGCAGGCAGCTCCAGTGTTTCATGAAGTGAACTGTAGGGCACAACTCAATACAAGTCTATGACAGCCTCGTTCTGACTCTTGTAGAGTTGTATTGAGCACTTGTAACTTCTGATTACGTGGCAGTCAGAAGTTACAGAAATGGCACCGATGGCCAGAGCAGTGCTGAAAAAGGATGAAAACGCCAGAGGGTAAGTATAAGAACGTTGTTAGGGGACTTCAATTTAAAGCACCATTCCAGCGCTTAAAAAAAACATTGGAGAGGTGCCTTAAGTCAGTACACGGTTGCTGTCATTTGCAGTGATTATGATTAACCCCTTTCAAAGTGTAACTTTTCTTGAAAGATTTTCCGACATTTCTTACTTGCATTTTATGGCAAATGTTTTGGTCCATAAATCGGTAGCAACACAACAAAGGGATCTCATTGTTGAATGTTGTCACTCAGAAGAAGTATACAAAATAATTGTTTGGATACAGCAAGGAACATTTTAAGATGGTTATCAAAAAGGGGCTTAAATTTGGCATGACAGTGACATGCCTGGAATAGGACGTTTGTCTAGAATTGATGTAAAGATAGGAAGAATATTGGTCCGAGAGGGTACCAAAACACCCTTAGCAACATTAAAGAAGCTGCAGAAATTTCTTGCAAGGAGTGGTTGTGTACTGCATGTGACAAAAATCTCTTCATATGGCTGGCATTTGTAGTAGGGTGACAATAAAGGAAAACATCCAAAACGTAGATCAAGTCTGTGTAAAATAAATAAAAAATTTGTACTACCTTAAAACGCTGAAGTAGAATATCCCAGTATCAGGTGGATCTAAGTGGTCAGACGCAGAAATAGGCTGGTGTTGCTCTTTCAGATGTAGATGAAAAATCGACAATTGGAAGAAAAAAATTAAAGCAATCACCAGCAATAGAAAATAATCTCCTTAAATCAAGTAAAAAATACAAACCTGGCTGGGAGAGGTAAAGCAAGGAGCAGTTTCGGCAATGGTTGTTTTGCTAGCACTATAAGGCCCATATGAAATCTTCCAAAGCATGTGTGAAAATATGTTACGATCTCATGAGACCAAGACCAAGGGTGACATTTTTGGCCATAATGTTTGGCACAAAGCCAACACTGCAGGTCACCAAAAGATCATCATACCCACAGTGAAGCATGGTGGAGGGAGCATTATGCTTTGGAACTGCATTTAGGCAGCTGAAACTGGGGCTTTGGTCAAAGTGGAGGGAATAATTAATCATTTCCAATATCTGTCAATTTTGCGAAAAAAACCCCACAAGAGTGCATATGTTGGTATATGAGCATTTTCAGACCATGGCCATTTCACAGACAAAACTAAGAGGAAAACACAGAATGAACATATACCCTATAATAAAGTAATTAGTAGTAGTACATTTAAATAACACTGGGCACTTGGTTAACACTCTTTGATGAAAGAGCGTAAAAGCCATCCCACTGCCACAAGGTGTACCCAACAAAACCTTTAGTCATCTGCTAAAATGGCTACAGGTGAAGAGGAATTTCTCCTTTCAGCACAACAACTGCCCTTAGCGACCTCCAAATCCACAAGGGAATAACTTCACCTAAAGAAGATTAAAGTTTCGAAACGACCCAGCAAGAGCCTAGACCTGAATCCAATGGAAAATATGTTGAAACCTGAAGAGTCCGTTGTACACAGGAGATGCCCCCACAATATGAGAGATTTCGAGATACTACAAAGAAGAAGCGGCATAAATGGTCAATTCTAGATGTGCCATGCGATAGACTCTGACCCATAAAGCCTGAATGCTGTCAGAAATTCAAAGGATTCTTCAACAAAGTATAAAGGCCCCGTAACACTTAGCGACGCACCAGCAATCCCGACAATGATACGACCTGGTAAGGATCGCTGGAGCATCGCTACGTGTTCGCTGGTGAGATGTCAAACAGTCAGATCTCACCAGCGATGCAGCAACGATACGACGGTCGTTGGGACCTTGTCACTCAGACCTGTAGTATTGAGGTCGTTGGTCGTTGTCCCCGTCAAACACACCGATGCATGCTGCCCAGCGGGACCCCAACGATCAAAAAATAGTCCAGGACATTCCAACATGATCAGCGATCTCACAGCAGGGGCCTGGTAGCTGCTACTTGTCACACATAGCAAGATCGCTGACGAGGTCGCTGTTGCATCACAAAAACTGTGCCGTTTAAGCAATCTCACTAGCGATCTCGCTTAGTGTGAAGTACCCCTTATTTTAAGGACGTGATCTCACTGGCATATAGCCAGGGTAAAGCTTGCGTAAGGATCTTATGGCCACTTTACACACACCAACTTATTTGTCCAACTTCTGACCAACTTACTGGTTGCAGTGAAATCATGGACACATTGTTCCATTTGTACACAGTCACAAAATGGAGCAATGTGTCCATGATTTCACTGCAACCAGTAAGTTGGTCAGAAGTTGGACAGATAAGTTGTTGTGTGTAAAGTGGCCCTTATTGTAATGCCCGCACTGACCACGGCTCCCTTGACTTGGGTGTGAAAGCTGTGCAGAAATACATGAAGCTGTCACTCTTAAGTTAGTGGAGCTGCGGCCAGTGCGGGCATTACAATGCGATAATCACGCATGTTTTATGCTGGCTATATGCCAGTGAGAGCGTGGCCTAAAGATGTGCATGTTTATGCAACTGAATTATTAAAGATCTTTGTTTTTTTTCTCCCAGAAACATTTTAGTTCATTTTTATATTTACCGTATTTGTACATATTAATTTTTTTTTTCATTCTAAAAACCTGGCATTTTAACAGGACTTTTTATATCCATTTTATATCTAGCGGAATACTCTGAACAAATGGGAACCTAGGAAACAGGCAAACCGGAGGGAACCCCTTATCATATCTAATACAGTTGCAAAAACAAAAGTAAATGAACCGGCACCTTCTCAATTTCACACTTATATTGCGCTAGTCAAAAGGTTTGGCACATTAATTATCAGCTTGAAAAACATCCTCTGTGGTCCTCAGGCTTGTAACATGGACCATTCTGAACAGAAATCCAAAAGACAATACGGGGCACTGACCACGATGTAAAATCATACGTCTTTTCTTCGTTGCTGGCTAACTTCATGCCAGGGAATACCAAGACATATTGGAGCTGGTTTGTTTCTGTATTTTTTGGCATGAAGCAAAATCGCAATAAGGAAAAGACTTATGATTTTACATTGTGGGGAATACCCCATATTGTTTTTTGGATTTCTGTTCAGAATAGACCATGGCTGTCAGGAGTGCCTCTTAAGGTACCGTCACACGCCGCCATATAGTTTCCATATTGCCGGCAATTTGACGTGAGCGCGCGCGTTTCAGGCGCTTTTTTCAGAGTGCTGTGGAGCTGTCACACGTTGCTATCTAGCGTGCGATCTTCGGCGATCCTGCGTCCCGGAAATCACCTGCAGAAGACCGGAAGTGATCTTCCCTTCACACATCACCACGTCACACGCCACAATCGTAGCAGCGATGTGCCCATACTGTTTCAATAGGCGTGTGGTAGAGTGTGTTTCACCGTGCCCCTATCACTGCGATTGGTGGACGCAACTGCGTTCCCATTGGTCAGCCTTGCGTGAACGCACGGGTCATCAAATAAGGCGCTTCGGACACAGCCAGCCAATCGGAATGCAGTATGACCCACCAATCGAAGCAGATGCGGCGCAAAAAAACACCATCCAAGCACGCCTACAGGATTGATTTCAGGATCGCTGTGTACGTCGCTATCGCCCTGTCACACGTCACGATGCGCTGAAATCACCTGGTGGATATCGCCTGATTTCACTGCAGTGCAGGGCAATCAGGTGACGCTCCACCAGCGATTTCTCGCTGTAGAATCGCCCAGTCACACGCCACTACGCACATGCGATGTGGTTTCCACATCGCCGAATTCGGGAATTGCCAGCCATCTCGCAGGCAGTATGGCAGCGTGTGACGGTACCTTTATGGTCTTTACCCTTATGATGTCCGTACATGATACACAACAAAACAAACAACCCATCTAATGCTTTTGTGTAATCCTCTCATATAGATATTAAATGGATAGATAATAATTTTTTTTTCATTTCTATACCACCATTAATTCCACAGCGCTTTACATACATCAGCAATACTGTCCCCATTGGAGCTCACAATCTAAATTCCCTATCACTATGTCTTTGGAGTGTGGGAGGAATCCAGACAACCTGGAGGAAACTCACGAGGACACAGGGAGAACATACAAACTCCTTGCAGATGGTGTTCAATATTCTCATGAGATGCATGAATTTGTGAACTGACCAAAATGGTGTAAAATTTTCTCAAATGGATCAAAATGGTGTATCTGAGATATCTTGCTCACTTATCTCAGCATATCAGTCATAAGGTAAAAAATGTTTGTACCGTGTTAGCCAATAGATAGAAAAATATTAATATTTAAGAGTCCTCAGTAGTTTATACCTCTTAATGGCTATCTGAGAAGATTGTGAAATATAGCAAGCTTTTGAGACTCTGTGGCTTCTCATTAAGCCTGATGAAGAGGCCATAGAGTTTCGAAAGCTTGCTATATTTTACCATCTTCTCAGGTAGTCACTAAAATGTATCAATTCTGAGGACTCTGAGATTTTAATTTATTTCAAACATATTAGTCATTTTTCTCATCCTTATGTCACCTAATGGCACATATAATTTGGAAACTAATGGCATGATCCTGCCAGACGCATCTTTCCATCCAAAACTGCACTATAAATTATGGTGCCTCCTGTGTATTTCATTTTTTGTGCATTTTTTTTGTTGTTGTGGGGCCATTTGCTTAGTAAAAGTCTCATAAACTTCCCAGTAGAGATGAACGAGCACTACCATGCTCGGATGCTTGGTACTCTAACGAGTAGTGGTGGGCGAACCCCCCGATACTCGAGATCGTCGGGGTCGCCCAAATGTTTTGTAAAGTTCGAGCTCAGGGCCAGGGATGATGTAAATTTGCTCAGCTGTCCCAGAAAATGGCATGTTCATAGAAGCTATATAGATTAAAAGAGAAAGGAAGCGCACATAGAGTAGTATTGCTATGTTCATAGAAGCGCCATCTTCTGGCGCTGTAACCCGACTCATCCAGGGCCCTGGTGTAGTGGTTCACTGGATAATAAAGGGTTTAAGGACAGTTCTGTATTACCAGCTGGCCCTAAGCCCGAAATTCATGGGGTCACACCAATATTAGACATGACCACCATGAATTTCTAGTAAAATGTTAAAATATTTTTTCTCTGTGTTTTTTTTTTTTTTATTAGAAATAAAACAAAAAAAACACTTAGAGACTACATCTGAATTATAAAAAACAATCTTCAGTCCAACGATGTCCAAAAGAGATGCACTGCTACATCGCTCTGCATAGACACATGTCTATCCAGAGCGAGAACAGGCTGAAACTGACTGTAACAGTCAGAGTTCACACGACATCATAGCTTGGGCCATGACCGCGGGTGAATCCTGACGTCACCACACGAACACTGCCAACGCCGGTCGGAAAAAGTTGAGCGCTGACAGTGCAGTGTATAATCCCGGATGTTAATGGGCGGCCCCGGAAGTAAAAGCGACCGCGATAGGAGATGGGAGGATGCGTCGCTGGACAGGTAAGTATGATTATGTTTTTTGTTTTATTATTTTGCAGCCCCTGGCCCCGAACTGGCCCAAACTGTAGCAAGGCTTTCCCATGGAAACCTGTGTTCGAGAACTTGTGACCGAATAGTATGTATTCGGTACGAGTCCAGACCTTTACAGTTTGAGTACGCGAGTATAATGGAAGTGAATAGGAAACTTGAGCATTTTTCCAAAAGAGTTTTCAGGAAAATACTAGAGTCCCCCATTGACTTCTATTATTTTTGGGTTCTTAAATCGCACCCATGCAAGCATCCAATTGCTCTTTACTATCACATCCCCACCAGAGTCTGCCTCATTTACATCTTCTTCGGTCACCTTGCACCGCCATATTCACTCTGTAGGTGGTGCTGGTGATAGAGGAGAAGTCAGAACCTCTGATCAGCACAGGCTCTACAAGTCCACTAAGATTAGAGTGGCCGAGACCTGCTGCACTTGCGTGGCGCAACATCACCTTTCCTGGCCCCGATGTAGCATTTACATCGGGGCCCCATAGGTGAGGGTGGGGGGCTGGTGCTAGTGGAAATTATTGTTTGCTGTCCCGCAGAGCTGGAGAGCGAGAAGGGGGTGCGGGTGGGAACTTTTTGCCCTCCTGCAGAGTTGAAGGGGGAGGCGTGTGGGTGCTGGTGATGGGTATTGGAGGTGGACTTGCCTTTATGCGGCCTCCCACGGTCAGCTGCCCCACCGTTAAGAGGAGAGGAAGGGCGGGTGCAGTTACAGGAAGTGAGGCTTCACTCACTTGCCGTCCGCCCTCCTCTCCTCGGACACACGCGATCGCGGTCACAGCGGGCCAGGTCTCAGCCACGACTGCTGCGGCCGCGGTAGTTATGCCACTGCATATCAATTATAAAACTACCAAAGTCTATGAGATTTCAGAAGTGCTCCACCAACACTGCATCCCTGATGAAGAGATCAGGACGATCTCGAAACGCGTAGGGTAAAGAACTACTTTTTTAAGCACAGAGAAAGTTTGTCTTTATAGACAGCAATGCAGATCAAAAAATCTTTCTGTCTGTTTTTGGAGTTACCGAGGACCATCCATGAGGTGGAGGATCCTGCTGCAGCTGTGATGTGTTAATACTGGTTGTGGGTCACACAACTGACTAAGGTGAGCAGTTCTTACACTGCACATACATTTCCTACAAACAGTTTACATCCATTGCGCCCGACCTCCTGGCTTTGACCCAGCTTGGCTACTATTCCTGTCTCTGGACATCTGTCCTTCCATAGGCAGTAATCTCCTGTACCTGTTGTAAATCCAGATCCCTGTATAGGGTAAAGGGTGTCAGGATTTCTTGGGGTTCTGCCTAACGGAGCGGCTGGTGCCTAATCTGTCCCAGATGACTCTTTTGTGCCTGTAGCCTGGGACGTACATCACAGTTACGAGTACCGATCACCCGAGCATGGTAGCGCTTGCTCATCTCTAGTTCACAGCCATTAGTCATGTATTCGGGGGCAGAATGAAAACAGTTCTATGACAGTGATTGAGTTAAACCCTGTCTCATAAAGTGTTGATGAGACAAGTTATATTTTGTAAATCTCATGCGTTATCTCTCGACATTCACAGTTTAAGTGAAGCTTAGGTGATGAGGCTACAATCACACTGATTGTCTTTGTCGTGAATGAAATTTACAGGTGTTACTGATCCACTTCTTTCCCAAATATTAAAGGCTTGTGACCTTATCATAGCGAAACTGGAAATTCTAAGAAAGTGACAGCGGCAGAAGGCAAATACTGTTATTTTTAATCAACGCTGGAAATTGTTTTACCTTGCTGACGTCTTTCTCCTCCACTCCCCAGACAACTACAGTCTCCAGACACTCACTACTGTACATGTTTTTCAACGCAGACATAAAATTCATTTAAATCCTGGTAATCCAATATAATATCTAGCGTCTATAACATTAAATGTATGTAAAGAGTGGAAGTAATTCCTGGTATTTATTATGAATATGTATCACTGCGGATTCATTATGTTTGATGTATATTATTAGCAAGATGTAGACTGGATATTGCTGCAGAACATCAATACTGTGGTATTTATACAGTCATGAAAAAATAAACTGGACAGTGTGTAATTAAATATGTACAGTTGGTATAAATTATACATGGACCACGATGCAATAATCTGGTGATCTTCTATATCTAATTCTATATGTCCACCTAGTATAAGTACTAGTAAAATATATATAAAATATTTCCAGAATTTGTCCTTTCCTCAGCCCTTAATCTACTAAAATACTTGTACGTGCCCTCATCATCTCCCACTTTGGTTACTGCAACATACTCCCATACTCCTCTGTGGTCTCTCTTCTAACACTCTTGCATCTCACCAGTCTGTCCTCAACTCTACTGCCCCTGCCCGACTAATCCACCTCTCCCCTCGCTACTCCTCTGTTTCTCCCCTCTGCAAATCCCCCCACTGGCCCCAATTCCCCAACAAATCCACTTCAAACTACCAAAGGTATCTTTACACGCCGCAACTTTTGGTGGCGATTGGAGGCAACCTTACGTGCACGTTTTTGACGGTTGCCTCCGAACGTCGAAGCCGCATGTACACGGCGCAATTGCGCAAAAAACCTAAGGTGATGTATCGTCCTGGAAATTCCCACATCAACATTTGGAAACATCCGGTTGACTCCGTACGCCGCTTCACACGCCGCAATCCCAAAGGAATGTGGGCGTACATGTTCAGTGCCGCAAGAACATAGGAGTGACAGACTTGTGTATTTCGCGCCCTATACACGCTGATTAGTCAACGCAATAGCGCCATGATTGGCCAGCCTGCGCAGGAAGGCTGGCTAATAAATGACGCCATTGCAATTGTGTAGTGTGAATGGACAGCTCTTCAAATATGTCGCCCTGTGAAGGGACAGCCAATGGAAACACAGTAGCCCCCACCAATCATCGGTGATGGTGCATGGTATCCAGCACGCTGTGGCACGCCTCTGGGAAATCACTAGGCGACACATATTCCATCCCTATCGCCCATTTACACGCCAAAACCAGGGCAATTAACCTTCTGGGTTGCGTCTGGTTTTTGAACAATTCTCTGAAACCGCAACTTTAAAAATCACCATCGCGTTCCACAATTACACGCCGCAATTTTATAGCAACCTTAGGGCAACGGTGACGGAACTCTGGATTGCCTCTCAGTTGCTACACCGTAGTTGTGGCGTGTAAAGGTACCTTTACACTGACCTACAAGCAGTCCATAACCTGTCCCTTCTCTATGTCTCCAAATTAATCTCCCAATATCTTTCCTCACATCATCTTTGATCCTCCCAAAACCTCCTCCTCTCCTCCATCCTTATTCATTCCTCTCCCAATCGCCTCCAATGATTTCTTCCGAATATCTCCCATCCTCTGGAACTCTGCGCCCCATCAAGTCTGATTATCCACCACTCTCGGATCCTTCAGACGGAACCTGAAAACTCAGGAAAGCTTACAGCCTGCAATGACCGAGCTGCCGCCCCACTGGCACCGGAGCTGCCAACTCACCACCACCAGAGCTGTTGCACCACCAGCACCGGATCTGCTGCACCTCCAACCTAAAGTCTCTTCATTGTCATGTAGAATGTAAGGGCAGGGTCCTCTCCCCTCTGTATCAGTCTGTCATTGTTAATTTGTTTACTGTTAACTACATCTATAATTTTGTATGTAACACCCATCTCATGTACAGCACCATGGAATTAATGGTGCTATATAAATAAATAATAATATATATATACTTATTATCAGGTGGACATAGATAGAAAAGGGCCACTGTGCAAGAAAGATATATAGGCCCTTTGCCCACCCAAGAGCTTATCAAAATACACAATTCCACCTTATTTGGAGATAGAAATGGGCCCTTAGGGCCACTTTACACACACCAACTTATCTGTCCAACTTCTGACCAACTTACTGGTTGCAGTGAAATCATGGACACATTGTTCCATTTTGTGGCTGTGTACAAATGGAACAATGTGTCCAATGTTTTCAGAAGTTGGTCACAGAAGTTGGTATGTGTAAAGCGGCCCTTACCCTTAAGCTAGGTTCCCATAATGAGCTTTTGATGTTGCAGATTTTCTGCAATATTTCTGCACCTATTATGTAAATTATATTACTTGTCATTTTTTACATGTGATTTTATTACATTTTTGACGCTGAGGTTTTCTCCTCTTTTTGTTTTAACCCTGCTGTTCTGTTCGGTCAAAAATGACTGAATGTGAAGTTTTTAATTTAATTTTTCATTTTTTTATGAACAACCATGTTCACATACAGTACAATAATGCAACAGTTATTCAAATAAAACACTTAACACACTGAAAAGAACACATGTGCATGTTTTACCTGAGTTTTTTCTGCATCCAATGCAAATCAGAGGGGAGAATCTGAACATAAAACTCTGTGTATCCTCAAGAAAAATTGACATGTTGCGGATTTGAAACACGCTGCAGGTCAGTTTATGCTGAGTGAAAATAAGCAGGGCAGGAGAGTTCTATAAATCTCATCCACTTTGTTAGAATTGTAAGGAGGACCCAGACAGCCGCGGACCGGATCAGCACATAGGACTGGGGGGCTATTATGCCCTCCAGTCCAGTGTGCAGCGCACGCAGCTGCAGCCGCTGACAGGTCAGGACCGCGGTGCCCGCGGTCCTGACTTATCAGCGGAGGGAACTGCATGCGCTGCACGCCAGACCGGAGGGCATATTAGCCCCCCAGTCCTGTGTGCTGATCTGGTCCGCGGCTGTCTGGGTCCTCCCGGACAGACCCGGACCGGATCACGCCGCAGTGTGAAGCGGCCCTTAGCAGTAAAGATGCTGCCTCCAATAAACGGTTTTTCTTCTTTTTTACTGTGTTTTTTGCTGTGTTTTTGGTGCAGATGATATGTCACTTGTCTAAAGTACATCTTTACCAAAGTTAGTTTTGTTTTCCGAAAATGCAGCAAAAACACAGCAAGCACACATGGTTGCGTGTTTTTGCATCTTTTTGCTCTCCCTCATTGCTTTCTATGGTTAAAAAAAATTGCAAAAACGTTGAAACTGTTGACATGCTGCAGTTTTCCAATTCATTCAGGACAAAAAAGGTAATCATGTCCATGATTTTTCTGAAGTCTCATAGCTTTTGGTAGTGCTGTAAAAAGTAGCTTTTAACTTGCATCCAAAAAATGCTGAAAGAATTTAGGTAAAAATGCAATGTCTGAACATAGCCTGAGACACAGTGTTTTTCACACAGCAAAAATATGCAGCAATAAAACCTTAGGCCGGCTTCACACCACGGTTTTGTGGTTTCAGGCTGTGTCCAGTGTTTTGCTGGATGCATCAGACACAAGCCTGACAGCCCCGGAGAAAACAGAACCGGAGGGTTAATATGTCCTCCGGTCATGTTTTCTGCCAGAATCAGAACTGCGCGGCTGATGCCGCTGTCCACTCTTGAAATTTCAGACCCGCGGCTAGCTCCCTGCTCCCTGAAATTTCAGCTGGGAGCTCTCCAGGTGCTGAAGTTTCAGCGCCAGCCGCCGCTGAACTTCAGTACTCGGCATACGGCAGCCACATCCAATTTTCTGTCAGATCCAGTGCCCACATAGCCTCCCGTGTTTGGGGGGCGCCGGATTGCACCGGATCCGGGATGATCCGATTTTGTCAGCCCCATACCTGACATTCCCCCATCCTACTGTATCCTAACCCACCCCTCATAGACTGTGAGCCCTCGTGGACAGGGTCCCTGCCCCTCCTGTACCTGTACGTCCTGATCGCCTAGATTTAGTGTACTTGTTCTTGTCTCCCTCATCCTCATGTAAAGCACCATGGAACCCAATGGCGCTATATAAATAAATAATAATAATAATTTTTGCCCCAGACACAAAAGCGCTGCAAGCTACAATTTTGTGTCCAGGGCAAAAAAACGAAATGTGACGGATCCTCCCAGACAGGACAAAACTGGATGGCAAATAGCTGCCATTCGGCGTTCTCCGGCCCCATAGGGAAACAATGGGGCCAAAATCGGATCCGGGGCTGTCTGGTTCACACCGGACAGCCTTGGATCCTAAATACCGTAGTGTGAAGCCGGCCTTACCAAATCTCATCGTGGGCACACAGCCTCAAATATCATTTTGCATATAGTGATATGCTATCAGCTACATATTTTACAGTATATAATTATACTGCTCAAGATAGAAACATCAAGAAGGAAAAGTTGCTTATATGTTTGTGAAGCAGTCTGCATGGTCTAGGGGCAGAGACACATTTATGCGAGGTGCTTCACATGCATTTCGTATGAGTAAGGCCGACTTCACACCACGGTGAAATCTGATCCGGGGCTGTCAGGGGTGAACCTAACAGCCCCGTACCTGATCTGGACACAGAACTGGAGGGCCAATTATGCCCTGCGGTCCGGTGTGCAGCTGGATGTCTCATTTACAGCTGTAGCTGCTGATAATTCAAGCCGCGGTCCTGAACTGTCAGCAGGGGATAGCTGGTGGTGCTGAAGTTCAGCGCTGGCCGGCGCTGAGCTTCAGCACCCAGCGTCCGGCTACCGGGTGCAGCTCCGGTGCAATCCGGCACCATGTTTGGGGGCGCTGGATCGCACCGTACCGAGAGGATCTGGGAGCATCCATGAGGGCCAACTTTTTTCCCCGGACATATAAATGCTACATATGGCCGAAATGCATTCCGGGGCTGTCAGGTTCACCCCTGACAGCCCCGGTTCGGATTTCATCATGGTGTGAAGCCGGCCATACCCGGCCCAGCCGCCGGCTCTGTACGAGAGCGTGAAGCTGATTGTGTTTCTATGGAGATCTATGCACCCATTCAAAGGCAGGGTTGGGCTGGGTGATTCATGCTAGATGCATGCGGGATACTCCTGCATAGTGTGTTTTCATCCTTGACATATATCTGGATTTGTCATCCATTGGGCATATCTACAACGTCATTAATCAGCAAAAAGAGCTGCCAGCAATAGATCTTGGTGACTTGTTAGCGCATTCAAAACAGCAAAACATTCCTCAGATGACCCCTAATGACTTCACTGATAGCAGCCCAGGTTCTAAATTTTGGGATTTCTGCACGTGGCGCTTATACTTCTGACTGAATAAATAGAAATGGTTTGAAAATATCATTTCCATTTTTTATATATTTTTTTATAATATAACCAATATGTCCATCCTTTTTGTGACTTTTATAACTCTATGATCTTTGTTTTTCCTTCTTAGTATTGCAATGTTGAGTAGTGTGTATGTATGTATGTGTGTGTAATATATATACCGTATATATAATTATATATGTGTATATATACATATATATGTATGCATATACGGTTTATATTTAAACACTAGACCTAGATTGTACATGCACATCTATCATTGCCTGGCATTTCTGTACCCTTCTTTCTTTTTTTCCAGGTGCTATGGTGCTGGCAGTTGTGATTTTTACAGATTATGTGTTGTAGTTTCAGACCAGCCGCTGTAGTTATCAGGATTTCTGATGTGTTTTCAGCACACTAGAATTTGATTCACCATTTACCGTGAAATTGTATAATAATAACTATTCATGTGACATTGCAGCGAGCGGAATGCTGTCCGTTCTAACACAGCCTTTAAGATGCTGGATGCTCCAACAAGTGAAATACATTGAATCAGTCAATTTCCAGCCTTAAAGCTTTTAGCGTTTATGAATCCACATCAGTCACAATCGAATTTGTTTCACCTTCATTGTTATTAGCAGTATTTACATGCCCATTATAGTGGGGACATTGTAATATTTCCGAGCAAAATGGACATGTCTTTTTTTCTGCTTTCTGCTACAGATTTAAGAATGTAACTTGTTGTAAATGTTTTTTTCATAATCCATCCACCACCAGAGAGAGGCAGACTTGGCCTTTGTGCATATTAATAATAAACACCCCCATTGCCTTGTCCACTTACTGCAGACTTAAGGTCAGTTTGCTCTAGATGATTTTGCGGCACTAAACGACCACAAGTCTGCAAATATTTACAGATCGGTCGTTTAATAGCCTGTTTTTCACAGGCAAATTGAGCTTTAGATGTGCACTTAACGATCTCTAATGGATTGTTCACTGCACACAGGCTGACATTGTTCCTGTCAGCGCAGGTCCTGTTTATAGAGGACGTTGTACTGCAAAGAGCGATGATCTTTTCTGCAATCCAAATGATTATCGCACCCAATCCTCTAGCATTTTGCTCATTCATCAGGTGACTGGTTTCTCCTCACTTCACAGCTGCAGCTTTTTGAGGTTGAACATGCGTCCTGACTCTCCAAGGAATTGACTGGAGCAGTAATGAGTACAGTTAAGGGGTTGTCAACATAGGATGACTGTTCAATCCAAGCACATTCGTTCGGTGCATCATGTCATGGCCAATCATTTAAGTGCACCTTCCCATCTGCTTATTTTCCCTCTAACTCCTCCCCACGCCTTTTTGATTGACAGCTCTGACTTCACCAGCCAATAAAAGAGCAAGATAGATGGAAAACAAGCAGGTGGGAAAGTGCACTGAATTGATTGGGCCTGCAATGATGCACCAAGTGCCTGTGTTTGGTTTGAACAGCTATTCTGTGCTGACATTACTCTGTATGCTCCAGTCTATGTCTATGGGAGGTAGGGAGACCACCGATTACATTATCATACACTTTCCAATAGATTGACAGGGCACACAATTGAACTCTAGAAACTGCACTTGTGAAGTGAGGAGAAACCAGGGGGATTCTGAGCCCCAGTTACCAGACATTTATTACTTATCTTGTGGATTGATGTTTAGATCATGGGCTTTCTAGTAGTAGTGGATGGTATTTCATTGGTTGTTCTTCTGAGAGATAAACTACGGTCGGTAGCATCTGCCTGCAGCTTTCCCTCTATCCAGTTATATGAACATGCAGAGTAAATTTTATGGACAAGTCAAGAGAGAAATGTGGGTTTCTATCAAAACTACATAAACAGCTCAGTAAGTGACACATCACTGGTGTCAGGCCCCTACATCAAGCTGCTCTCAGATTACATAGCAAGCACCTGCTGACATGTAATTATTATCAAATATTAATTGCATTTATCTAATGTGTATGAGCAGCAATTGAGAATTATTATTTATTATTATAGCGTCATTTATTCCAAGGTGCTTTACATGTGAAAAGGGGTATACCTAATACAGACAAGTACAATATTCATGAACAATACAAGGCATAGACAGGTATAGGAGTTAGAGAGGACCCTGCCCGCAAGGGTTCACAGTCTAAAAGTTATGGGTGAGGATGCAGTAGGTGAGGAAAGAGGACCCCGCACACGAGGGCTCACAATCTGCAAGTGATGGGTGAGGATATAGTAGGTGAGGAGAGAGGTCCCTGCCTGTGAAGGTTCACAGTCTACAAGGGATTGGTGAGGATAAAGTAGTTGAGGGTAGAGGACCTTGCCCATGAGAGCCCACAGTCCACAAAGGATGTGTGAGGATACAGTAAGTGAGGAGAGAGGATCCTGCCCGTGAGGTCTCAGTCTACAAGGGGTGTGTGGGGATATAGCAGGTGAAGAGAGAGAAACCCAGCTAGGAGGGCTCACAGTCTGAAAGGGATGGGTGAGGATACAGTAGATGAGGGGAGAACTAGTCATGCGGTGGTATAGTGGACTGAGGGTTACTTCAGGTTGTAGACTTGTCAGAAGAAGTGCATCTTCAGGTTCCTTTTCAAGGTTTCGCGGTAGGCGAGAGTCTGAAGTGTTGGAACATAGAGTTTCAGAGTATGGGAGATGCATGCAAGACATCCTGTATGCGATTGTGAGGAGTGGAGAAATAGTAGTAGAATAGAAGTAGAATCTTGTGAGAATCGTGGGTTATGTGCAGGTAAGTACAAGGAGACCATGTCACAGATGTATGGAGGAGACCAATTGTGCATGGCTTTCTGTGTCATGGTTGGAGTTCTGAACTGGAGTCTTTGGGCAGTGGAAAGCCAGTGAAACGATTGGTAGAGTAGAGAGGCCGGAGATAAATTGTAGGGGTGTGAGACTGTAAGAAGAGAGGCCCAGAGCAGGAGGTTGCAGTAGTCCAGGAGGGAGGCAATGAGGGCATGCACTCGTGTTACTGAAGAATCTTGGTTAAGGAATGTACAGATCCGGGAAATATTTTTGAGTTGGAGTAGGCATGAGGAGGAGAAGGCTTGAATATGTGGCTTGTTTGGAGAGAACAGAGTCAAGGGTTATCTTGAGACAGCCAGCATGAGGAACTGTGGAGAGTGAGCAGCTATTGACTTTGATGGATAGGTTTGTTGGGGAGGTTGAATGAGGAGGAAAGATGATGAATTCCGTTTTGTCCATGTTGAGTTTTAGAAATCAAGCAGAGAAAAAGAATGAAATTCTGTACCTGTCCTTTGTGTGCACATCAGACATAACCAAACAATGTTCATAGATTTATGCAAACATTTTAATGCTTAAAAAGCATCTCTTGTAATGAGAAGTCTTTTAATTTCATCTATTTCTGACAACATTTGGAATAAATTAATGCAAGGTCTGTTATAGCTACCACAAGGATTGCCCTTTCTTTTTCCCAAGCATCTGGAATTCATGACATCAGTAGTAGCTGAGTGACACCCCTTCATGGTCATTTTGTTTTTCACCTAGATTTCCCAGAAAAATAAGATTAACAAAGAAGTCTTTAGCAACCTCACACTTACAACATGACAAGTTGAAGTCAAGTCACTCAACGACTTATATTTCTAGGTGATCGTTTAAGGCTAAATGCACCGTAAAATAAACTGAGATACAGTGTAATAATAAAGGTTTATTCTCTGTTGAGTCCTGATTCTGAAGGGGAACTGATTGCCAGAAAACCTATTTCAGCCTTAGACACTAATGGATGATGTTTGATGAGTTGTTGCCTGCTAAGGGTTCAGTTTGGCAAGTGCATATCATCCCTTGTAATAAGTCTGAATAGCGGCTGCTCCCAAACTTTCCTGTGCACCATTAATCTTTGTTCAGGAGGCTGGCACCGGCAGGATGTAAAATTAATTCTGTTCTGGAATCGCGATGATACATGATTTGCCGATTAGATTTACATGTATCAGTTAAAGCATGTAATCTTAAGCTTATCACTGGCTTGGCAGGGTTTAAATACTGGACCCTGGCTGTGAAATTTCCAGGCATGGAAAATGAGCTGCCTGACAGTGAAAGGGCAAAATACATTCAATTGCCAATTCCCCACTCCCCCTTTCAGTCACATAACTATTATTTGATGACATATATTCCTACATAGAAATGTCCAGACCTCTGTCTCCAGGTGAGAGCAACACTCCTATCTCAAGTATTACTTCATCAAACCCTCTAGACAGGTCCCCTCCTGTAAGCCGAAAGGAATGTGCATTACTGACCAAATATTTTACGTGCACTGTTTGTATTAACCTTTCATGCAGATCTGGCATGAAGAATCCAGACGATATCACCTCTCTTCTAGTATTGAAGTGCCATAATGAAAGGGTGGCGAGGGAGGCGAAGGCCCATACTGAGTGAGTGACATCTTCAATGAGCGAGACTTTCCCTCTTTGTTCAAAAAAGCAAAAAAAATATATTATTTTAAAGAATTTTCAGAAAAAACGCATTAAATGTGAGTCCTTGGCCCATGAGACTTTACAGTCTACAAAGTACTTACATGTATTTTTTGGCAGTTTGCTTAAGAGACAACCATGAAATTCTATAGAAAGTACATTTTCTTATAAATAAAAGGAATTTTTACACAGAACTTAATTGAGTGAAACAAGCCTGGATAAATGCATTAAGAGGATGTGCACATTTATTTTTTTTTGCATTTTGTTCTGGTGTTTTAGCTTCATGTTCATTGAGCTGAGATCTTGAATTTATTTATGACAATTTTAATCCTCTACTAGTTGGATCTTTGTGGTTAAAGGGCCATACAGATATTTGCAAAAATCCATATGTCATATATGTAGTTGACAGAATTATCATTGGTCTCTAAAGATATGTGCACCTTTAAGATGTTATGAATGTGCTCAAACATTCACAAGGGAAATCAGGAGAGAGAAAGGACTAACTACGTGAAATGCAACGCCTGCACACAACTGGTCCCTGTGCAGACTGGGGAATACCGTAAACACACAACTAACAACAGCTCCTCTGACCAGGCTCCCTGAATGGCCGTCGAGGGGTTTCTTCTACACCTCCAGAACCAGAGGGGAGGCTGCAACACAATCCTAACAATGGGAAAGAGAAATGTTCCAGGAGACATGAGTACCAAGGGTGAAAAACTAAGGCACATACATGAAGAAAAGATTGAGAGTAAACAAACAGAATCAAGAAATAAGCTGAATACGTGAAATATACCAGACACCAGAGTTAAAAAGGAAAGGAAAAGATGTCAAAGGGGAAATAACTCAGATTATCTGTAGAGAAACTGGAGTTTACCATGCAGGATAAAGGTGCAAGGTGAGAATTAAAAGGCTATCCCAAGATGTGGTAGGACAGAGGCAAAATAGGAACGTGAGAAACACCTGGATAAAAGCAAATCAAGGGAAGAAAGGCAAAGATAAGTGAACCATCAGGAGTTGGACGGAGATGTTAGTCAACACAGTAGCAAAAATGGACACAGTAAGTGCAGAGTCACAACAAAAATTCTGAGATGACACGGTTCCTACTTACTGGGATAGAGGTGAAAGACTGATAAGACCAATCGGGGTCAGTTCCAGAATGAGGCGCAGTACAAAAGGAGAAGCCAGATATGTGGTCAAAATACGGCCCGAAGTATTCCATTAGAGCGATGCAGTATCTAGGGAGAAGACAAATGCAGAAGTGGGTCACAGGAAGGGCTCAGAAAATCAGGCAAACAGAAAGTAAGGTCAGATAGCAGATTGCAGAGATCAGGAAGCACTAGAGCCCACATTGCAAACATGCAAGTGTACGAATGGCACCAGAGGAAACTGCATTCTTAAATAGCAGACTATTCACTGGTGAGTAGAAACACCAGTAATTCACCACCCGAGAACCAGAATGGAAAATAACACAGACAAAACAGACTGACAATTCAGCCACACATATACAGTGCCTACAAGTAGTATTCAACCCCCTGCAGATTTAGGTGGTTTGATAAGATGCAAATAAGTTAGAGCCTTCAAACTGCAAACGAGAGTAGGATTTATTAACAGAAGCATAAATCTTACAAACCAAAAAGTTATGTTGCTCAGTTGAATTTTAATAAATTTTAAACATAAAAGTGTGGGTCAATTATTATTCAACCCCTAGGTTTAATATTTTGTGGAATAACCCTTGTTTGCAATTACAGCTAATAATCGTCTTTTATAAGACCTGATCAGGCCGGCACAGGTCTCTGGAGTTATCTTGGCCCACTCCCCCATGCAGATCTTCTCCAAGTTATCTAGGTTCTTTGGGTGTCTCATGTGGACTTTAATCTTGAGCTCCTTCCACAAGTTTTCAATTGGGTTAAGGTCAGGAGACTGACTAGGCCACTCCATCACCTTGATTTTTTCCCTCTTGAACCAGGCCTTGGTTTTCTTGGCTGTGTGCTTTGGGTCGTTGTCTTGTTGGAAGATGAAATTACGACCCATCTTAAGATCCTTGATGGAAGAGCAGAGGTTCTTGGCCAAAATCTCCAGGTAGGCCGTGCTATCCATCTTCCCATGGATGCAGACCAGATGGCCAGGCCCCTTGGCTGAGAAACAGCCCCACAGCATGATGCTGCCACCACCATGCTTGACTTTAGGGATGGTATTCTTGGGGTCGTATGCAGTGCCATCCAGTCTCCAAACGTCACGTGTGTGGTTGGCACCAAAGATCTCGATCTTGGTCTCATCAGACCATAGAACCTTGAACCAGTCTGTCTCAGAGTCCTCCAAGTGATCATGAGCAAACTGCAGACGAGCCTTGACATGACGCTTTGAAAGTAAAGGTACCTTACAGGCTCGTCTGGAATGGAGACCATTGCGGTGGAGTACGTTACTTATGGTATTGACTGAAACCAATGTCCCCACTGCCATGAGATCTTCCCGGAGCTCCTTCCTTGTTGTCCTTGGGTTAGCCTTGACTCTTCGGACAAGCCTGGCCTCGGCACGGGAGGAAACTTTCAAAGGCTGTCCAGGCCGTGGAAGGCTAACAGTAGTTCTATAAGCCTTCCACTTCCGGATGATGCTCCCAACAGTGGAGACAGGTAGGCCCAACTCCTTGGAAAGGGTTTTGTACCCCCTTGCCAGCCTTGTGACCCTCCACGATCTTGTCTCTGATGGCCTTGGAATGCTCCTTTGTCTTTCCCATGTTGACCATGTATGAGTGCTGTTCACAAGTTTGGGGAGGGTCTTAAATAGTCAGAAAAGGCTGGCAAAAGAGATAATTAATCCACACATGTGAAGCGCATTGTTATTTGTGCCTGAACTACTTCTTAATACTTTAGGGGGACCAAACAGAATGCTGGTGGTTTGAGGGGTTGAATAATAATTGACTCACACTTTTATGTTTAAAATTTATTAAAATTCAACTGAGCAACATAACTTTTTGGTTTGTAAGATTTATGCTTCTGTTAATAAATCCTACTCTCGTTTGCAGTTTGAAGGCTCTAACTTATTTGCATCTTATCAAACCACCTAAATCTGCAGGGGGTTGAATACTACTTGTAGGCACTGTATACCAGGTATAGTAATATACAACAGAGACAAAGCATTGCAGTGTGGAGATCGTGACAGTGGCTCAGCAGGGATGGAAACCGACCACGCAGCAAGATCTCAAGTCCCGAAACCGAAGCATGACATAAGATTCTGCTAAAGAAATGGGGTTACGCAGCTGTGCCTACATTTTGATTTCACTTACAGATTTGGTTGATGTTACTTTCATGTTATTCAACCGGACTACTTTAGTTTACATCAAGGAGATGTCAGAATGACGCTGACCACACACATTGTTGGATTTAGCTCAGGCTTTCATGACTATTTCACCTACTAAAATATCTTAGATACATAACATTACTGATGGAAAGCTTACCCCTGTAATCATAGAACTTTACATTCTAGATCATTTTTACAGTAGTTTATGGCAAATGAAATCTATGTCTGCATTGTGGAAAAGTGTTAGTCTTGTCCTTTGTGCTTATACGGTAGTTGAAGAATAAAAGGGTATTTCAATGATTAGAAGGGATGACATATCGCTAGGATATGCAATCACATCTTGATCAGTGATGTCCCATTTTTTTCCTACACTGCTGTGACACTCCCATGTACCTGCTGTGCACAATACTGGACCACAGCCCTATTTTAACATCCAAAAAATCAATACGCTTCCTGTCCTGCTGCTATTTATCCAGCTTTCACATCCACAGAAAATATCAAATACCGTATAGTGAAACCTGTTTAGAACCTATAATTGCAGTACAAAAAAAAGCATTGTAGGGTCTTAAAGGGAACCTAATAGTCAATTCCCCAGACAACATGAACAAGAGCCTGGGTGTACAATTGCAGCCTGATATGTTTTTGTCAGACTCACCGGGACATACCTGGCTGCAACTATAATTGCAAATATAATTAAAATTTATGTTTGGGCACCATAAGGAGACCAGACTAGTCCAATGCTGTGCTTTTGGTTAGCTTCTATTTTGCTAAAGGTGATGGACAAGTCTCTCCTATGTGTGTACAAACGGATCTTTGAATTATTTCTAATGCTCTGGCATGCCTGCTTGTACTCTTGCTGGAAGGCTATGATTTATGCTGCGTATGATCTAGGCAGCATGAATTGACTTGACAGGTTGCCTTTTAGGCTACTTTCACATAACGATTTTGAAGGGAACCGATGCTGTCCGATAAATTCGGACAGCATCGGCTCCCTTCTGATGCCTGGAATCGGATGCCAAATAGGCATCCGATTCCGGCATTAAATCGTAGCCTCCGGTCCTAAAAAAAAAAAGTTTATGCTCACCTCTCCCCGAGCCCCCGCCAGCTCCCGCCGACTCCCGCAGGCTCCCGGTGTCTGCAGAGGTCTTCTTCATCTGTACAGGACCTGCGGTGATGTCACAGTCACGTGACAGCAGGTTACACCATGGTAACCTGCGGTCACGTGACTGTGACATCACGGCAGGTCCTGTACTGCAGTAGAAGACCTCTGCAGACACCGGGAGCCTGCGGGAGACGGCGGGGGCTCGGGATAGGTGAGCATACACTTTTTTTTTTTTTTTTTTTTTTTAACCCCTGCCTTCCAGTTTGGAGCATTTTTACTGTACTGAGCATGCTCAGTACAGTAAAATCGGGTCCGAGGAGACATCCGATGTTTCCTCGGACCCTGCTCCATAGGGCCCCATGATAAATTGATCGGACCAAATCGGATGTGCACTAAATGCCAACCGATTTGGTCCGATCCGATTTTGTCCAATTTTATTTTCGGTGCAAAAATCGGAGCATGCTCCGATTTTTACACCGATAAAAAAATCGGACTGAATCGGATCGGACCAAATCGGATGGCATTTAGTGCATGCTGCACAGTGGGAGACCAATGAGCAAAAATGGTCCTGATCGTTGTGTAACGATCAGTGACCTCGCAGCGGGGGCTCCGTCGCTGCTGCTTTTCAGCCACACAGCGATATCGCTGGCAAGTTCGCTGATTTCAGTGATATCGCTAGTGATATCGCTATGTGTGACGTACCCCTACCAGTAGAAACACAATCCCATATCTCAGGTCTAGTAATAATCCAAGGGGCCCATAATCCACAGTATCTGCCAATGCTCTTATCATCAGGCATGCTATGACTGACAAGTTCTTCCATTCTATAAATATCATTGATATCTGCATTCAATTCTTTGCGGGATGCACAAATTCTTTGCTTCACATACCTCGGGATTAATCTCCTCGCGGTTGTAAGGAAATGTCAGAGGAGGCATTTTTAAAATTTAGACATGGGCATGTCACTGGAGTTAAGGGATACTAGCTCTGGCGTGATGGTAATATGATCTGAGGTAACCCTGTAGTATAAGTCCTCAACCGCTGACCAGAATGAGCAGACGGGGGAGCAATCCCATTAGGTATATAAATAGGAACTTCTGCCTCCACAACCTCTGCAACAACCGTCCGAGAGGGAAAGGCACCTGTACCATCTCACCATCACCTGATAATTCCTTTCCTGGGAGATTGCCAAGGTGGAGGCTTCATGCATAAATAGAAATATTTGATCCCATTCTTGTACAGATATCTGCCTCCCCAGATCTTTTTCCTACTTCTGAATAAATGAGGGAGGACTGCTTGAATTTGCATCTCTTGCCTCTAGAAAAATTCTGTAGAGGACTGAAACAGCGTGATCTAGAGGTTTCCTTTCTAAACATCTCTCTTCAAAGCTTGTCAATGGATGAAAAGTTTTTGAGGGATGTAGAGAATTTATATAATTTTTGAGTCTAGCATGATGAAACCAGGTTGAAATATCTTTAACTCCCATGTTTGAGATGTAGGTGGATATGGTGGGATATGAAACCTTAGGGATGTTTAGAAATGGGGATCTACCAGTTTCAACTGGGAAGGAGGCTCTTATTAATAATAATAATAATATAATAATAATAATAATAATAATATTATTTATTTATATAGCGCCATTAAATTCCATGGCGCTTTACATGCTAAAAGGGCAGACAAGGACAAGAACAATAAATGTGGACAATTTGGTCGTACAGATACAAGAGGGGAGAAGTATAATAACGTACAATGCAGCCATGTATTTGTGCCCCAGCATGGAGTCAGCATGTATTTTGTATAGAAAATTGGTGAGTATCCTGGAAGGTTTCATTCACTTTTCTTGCCTGCATTATCGTTACCTCTGTATGACCAATCACTATGCAATTCTAGGAACCTGGAGCCATTTTGTGCTTCTTCTGAATGATGTCAGCGGGTAGAATCACTTCTTGTAAGAAGCTAAGGGGTTAGTGAATGTTGTCATTAATTAGCAGCAATATTCAGCTGCACCATTAAGGAAGCTAATGCAGATACACACTTACAAATATTTCCCGCTGACTTGGTGCAAACATTCTCTGCCTAGTCATACCTCTCTAATCTGATCTCCTGCTGATTTGAGGTGTGGAAGCTGTAAAGTCAGCCAGAGTTCAGCCTGCAGGAATCACACTAGCTCTAGACAGGGAGTATGGCTTCATGCTACATCTCCCCTGCTTCATTTAACCCCATTTGGCCCCTAAACTGCTACAAACACCTCGTCAGGATGCGTCACATCACAGGTTCCTCAGCGGATAATGTCGATAAGGCCGTTTAGCACATAAAGTTGCAATTGTGTTTTTCTGTGTTTTGTCGGCGGTTAGAAAAACTAACAAAATATTGAAAGAAAGCTGTTAGTATTGTCTTCTGATGTGTTTCAAAGCATGTACACTTTAAATAAGCAAAAATCCCAGTAAAAATACAGCTGAGCTGTCTCTTAAAGAGAACCTATCAGCACGATGTTGTTAGTAATGTATTAACATGTTTGTAATGGTGCTGCAATACTCAATTAATTTGATATCTTTGGTGAAGAAATCCACTTTGTTGTTCTTGTTTAATCATCATATGAAGCTTTCTGCTAATTAGATTTCGGTGCACAGAGGCCGGACTGGGCACTGGGTTTTCTGCTCCCTGTCTGTGATGCCCCGGACCCACCACCTCCCTCTGGGCTTTCTGTGAATGATCTGTCTCCTCTTTTTATATAATATAATATAATATAATATTTATTCACTTATATAATGTTATTAATTACATACATCAGTAATACTGGCCCCATTGGGGCTCACAATCTAAATATCCTATCAGTAAGTCTTTGAAGTGTGAAAGGAAACCTGAGAACCTGGAGGAAACCCACACAAACAAGAGGAGAACATATAAATGTATTGCAAATGTCATCCTTGGTGGGATTTGAATCCAGGACCCCAGCGCTGTAAGACTGCAGTGCTACCACTGAGCCACCGTACCACCCCCCTCTGTTCAACATTGCGTTCCTGGTGTGGAGGAGAGTGTGTGATTTGTGCGCGGGCATCCGCCTGCGTACAAATCACATATTGCAGTGAATGGGAGCGCACGGTCTTGCGCAGACCTGCGCAGCACCGTGCGTTCTCATTCTAAACATAGGGGCTGCAGTCAGCTTGCGGATCTCCTCCGCAGGACGCTGCGAAGGGTCCGCAAGTCTGAAGCCGGCCTTAGGTCTTCTCCCTGCTGTCTGTGTTTCCATGGCCTCCCCACCCGCCTCCAGTCTGCCTGTGAATGATCTGCCTCCTCTGTTTGAAATCTCAGCAGGAGAACCCCTCAGAAGGAGGGGGTGGGGGATCATAGACAGGGAGAAGACCTAGTGTACAGTCCAGTTCCTGCGCACCAAGATCTAATTAGCAAAAAAATTCAAACGGTGTTCAAAGAAGAATAATAAAGTGGATTTCTTCACTTAAGGTACCAGTATTTCCAGTATTAAAGTCTCATTACAGCCATGTCTTTACATTACAAAATCATGTTGACAGAGAGTCTATAATCTTGGTTTACAATAGTGTTTGGATTTCTTTTTTTCTGTTCAGCCATGTCTTTACATTACAAAATCATGTTGACAGAGTGTCTTTAATCTTGGTTCACAATAGTGTTTGGAGTTCTTTTTTACTGTTCTTTTAGGAACCAAAAAAGGGAACTATTGCAAGAAGTGTCTTCATGCAATGATGGACACAAATGGAGCCAGAGAAACTTTATTAACTATAATGAGGTCTGTTAGGGTGCCGTTACATGGTACCACCTCGCCGGAGATGTCGGCGGCGACTGGCGGGAGCGCACATGTTTTTGGCGCCCCGCCAGTGTCGCCTCCCCCCATTTACGCGGGGAGACACCTCCGGCGAGGCATCGGCACGCTGACAGGCGGCATCGCCGCTGGGGTGTCTCAAAACCCCAGCGGTGATGCAGTACAATGGGAGCCTATGGCTCCCATCGCCTGTCAGGTCGCCGGCGGCCGTGTACACATCGCCCCATCGCACTGCTGTGAAACCTGGCGACCAGTTACATAGGGTGACGCATTGGCGACGTCGGCGGCAATAGGCCACTCCCCCCACCTCGCCTATAATATCGCCGCCGACGTCGCCAGGTGTGACATGGCATTTAGATTTCCATTTGGTTGGGCAACATTTTAGCAGAAAAGATAGCACAGCACCAAAGTTGTAACTACAACAGGTGCAGGGGTGGCAATCGCATCTGGGCCCTGGAGCCTAGGGGGCACAAAAGTCCTTTTGACATATAGAAAAAGATTTGCAATAATTGGGGGCCCTGTTGGTGCTTTTGCATCGGGGCCCATGAGATTCAAGTTACGCCACTGCATGGCATGCGTTTCTCAGTTAAAATGACAGAACTTGCAACAGAGTGGCCTAATGGAGGCTACAACACAAGTGTGAATCTATCAATAGTTGTAACAGTTAACCCATTACTTGCCAAATTAGCAATTTTCCTTTTTGAAAATTGGTGTATGAAAGCTCTCTGGGTGTAAGAATATTCAATTAAAAATGACAATGACGATTTCCTGTTTTGAAAACATTCATTTTACAAACACAACACAAAAAATTGGACCTAATTATAAAATCTTAGTTGCTAGAAGCAAAAGATTAGGCGTCCCAAAAAAAGGACATTGGTAGATAATGGGTTAATGGGTGATGGTACATCCACATCACTTCAAAGCAGTCTCATATAAGCCTCTGGTTTTTATTACAAGGACATGATTACTGAAACTACAACATTTCTTGTGCACAATTGGATAAACCTAAATCTAAAGCAAGCCGGTGTAGCTTATATCTTAAAGGGTCAGTCTAGTGCACAGGCAAATGGAATTTCATTTAGAGCTACTTAATGGTTTGTCACCTAAATGAGAAGCCAGTTCCAAAGTAAACTTTAATAGAAAAGGAACATACGGTAAATCTACATAGAGTCTGCTAAGGGCCCTTTCACTTGCGTTTTTTTCCTGATTTGGAAGATCAGGAAAACACCTGTTTCTTATAGGAGTCATTTTTTTTTTGCTCATTCTCTTTAATGTTTTCAGGAGAAAACATAAAGCAACAAGATTCTACCTGACAAAATTAAAGTGAATGTGCAAAATACTGTACGAATCGAGTTTTGCCTGATCTTCCAAATCAGGAAAAAACCGCAAGTGTAAAAGGCTCCTAAGGCTGCTTTCACACTATGTTTTTTTTTCCTGTCCGTGGGATCCTACTTTTTGTAGGACACCACAGACAGGAAAGGACACCACAGGGGGTGACCTATTCTGTGTCCGGGTCCTTGATTATCATGGATCCGACACAGAAACACCTGTGCGGGGTAATTTCACTTCTACAATATATATGTACATTGCGGAAGTGAAATTTAAGTGTAATCAAGCGTTAAAAATAAAAAAATTCCTCTTGACTTTCTCTTTTATTTCTTCCCTTTTCCCCCCTTTACCTCCCCCTCACCCCTCTTTGAAACCACTTCCCTCCTGTCTAAATTCACGATCTCCCCGGTATTTCCCCCCTCCTCTTTTTCCCTGTTGGACTGACTTTGGTCTTAAACTTATGTTCACAACTTTGTAAATAAGTTTTCTTTATATTTTGATTTTTTGTCTTGAGAAGGGACCCCTCTTTTGCTTTCAGACACTAGAGAGGACCCCTATCCAAGTGCGTAGGAGAAATTTGCCTGCAGTGGTAACTACCTGTTTATGTGGGTCAGATCCTGTGGCCTACCCATTTTACTTATATTATTTTCTCCTAGACACTCATTATTTTGTGTTTCATTGTATATTTCAGTATTCTTTGTAACCAAAAAATATCAATATATTATATAATTGCGAATGGGTTTTTTGCCCCTTCTGAGTCCACTCGCAATGCGAGTCGCCGTGGTCATGTGGATACGCCCGAAGCATTGGCCGCGCAGCGGCCATTGCGAGCAGTTCTAAGGCGACTCGCTATGCCCGCGAGTCGCCTTAGCAGCGCGAAGCATTGGCCGCGAAGCGGCCATTGCGAGTCAGAGACTCGCCCTTCTAGAATCCCGATGCATGTGCATCGGGCACCCAGCTAGTAAAGATATATTTAAATTAAAAAAAAAAATTCAATCCTCACCTGTCCTGCGATCCAGCGCCGTCAGCATCTATCTCCGGATGCTGAAAGGACCTGGCTGGGTAGGGCTACTCGCTCAGCGTCATCGGTCACATGACCGGTAACCGGTCATGTGACTGTGATGTCAGGCCAGGTCCTGTTCATCCGGAGATGCCAACGGCGATGGATCGCTGGACAGGTGAGGATCTAATTTTTTTATTTTTAACACTTGATTTTACTTAAATTTCACTTCTGCAATGTATATATACATTGCGGAAGTGAAAATAGATGGTTAGGAGCGATTTTAATGTACTGAGCATGTTCAGTACACTAAAATCGGGTCCGAGACAGCATCCGATGTTTTCTCGGACCCGTGCTCCATAAGGCCCCATGTTGTGGGCCACGGATCATGTCAGGTCTGATTTGATCCGCAGTGCCCAAAATCGGAACAGTCTCCGATTTTGGCTACAGGAAAAAATTGGACGAAATCAGATCCGACAAAAATCGGATGCCACTAAGGGCAAATCCGATCCGAACCGTGCCCATAGGCTAACATGGGGGCCAAATCGGATCTGTGGCTGTCCGTGTTACAACGGACAACCATGAATCCTAAAAAATCGTAATGTGAAAGCGCCCTAACAACACATGTTAGTGCAGTGGAGGACCAAGGTTTCCTTTACTGTACGAAAAGCTGACAAGATGCCTCCATCTCTCTCCATTTTGTCCTCTCATGGTGGAAGAGATAATGTTACTGGCTGGAGGCGCTAATCAAATATTTATCGAGAGAGTTGGGAAGTTTTAAACCTGCATATTATGGTTACAGTGTAGTGAAAGCACTCACCTTCTCTGCTGCTTTTAATGTTCTTTACATAATTTATGTCTGAGTTTATTGATTCTGTTGGGCTGAAAGCCACTCACTGGAAATACCAGGAAATCTTTCTGCTGCAGCTCCACTAACTGTGCCAGTCCACGTGTCAACACGTAAAAATTAAGGTAACACGTAAAATTCCAGAGTACCGAACACGTGATCTGTCATAGGCCATCCTCCTACAACTGACAGTGTAATTGATGTCAGTTATTCTGTTCTTCGACAAAACTAATAATTTATGGATCATTTCTAGACTGCACTGACTAATATGATTGTATTGTTTGTTCCACTACCAGAGATAATGACTTGGTCAATTTACAGTAGTTTCTGAAATATAAATTTGGCCTAACACTGACTGGCAAACTATTTGACTAAACCTTTTGTCCAATAGAAGAGTACAGTTCATCTATAAGTCCATATTGATGTGCCTATTACAATGTTTTATATGGTTGTTTATTGTTGAAAAAGAGGCAAAAGAATACAATGAGAAGATCTATTCCTCCTTTATTGACTACAGCAAAGCCTTCAACTATGTTGATCACCATAAACTTTAAATACCATGAAGGATATGGGTGTGCTGAACCATCTGATCAACTTTACATTGACCAAAAAGCAACAGTTGATTGACAACAGGCTGTGTTAGGCTGAGCGAGTTGTCAATCAACATAATGTTGGCAATCACAACCCACGACAGTGCAGAATGGAAAATAAAGAACTGCTATAATGGTGTAAGCTTGCATAAAGCTGCAGAATTGCTGGCAGGAGAAGTCCGCGAGGTGGCACTGGCAGGTAGTTAGCAACTACCTGCTGATAAGTGCTAAACCTCATAGGGAAAATAAAAATATTCCCAGATAACCCCTTTAATTTAATAATTCACTCCTTCTTCAAGGCACCAATCTGAATCAATGTGTAATTTTGGTTATTTCATGGGAAGACCGAGATTATTGCAGATCATATTGCTTTGAAAAAAATAAAGCAAATGTAGAAAATAAAGAGCAATACAAAGGATGGAGATAACATAAGAAATGTTTAGAAGCTAATTCCAAATCATAACATCAAGGTTTCCATACAAATAAATTTTTAACCTGTCCGAACCCACCAATTGTTTCATGATCTGGCAACCAGTAAAAGTGTATGAGGGCTTATCAATTTTCCTTCAACAGATAATGCCGGTAAAGGGATTTGCCATGTGGAATTACAATTTATTTTAAAAGAAGATAAGCTACTGCTAGAATTGTCTGGCAGCTTCTTACTTTGCACTTTTCATAAAGAGGGCATGAACTCTCTACCAAGCATATTTAAAGGGGAGTTATGAGAGATAGCCTAGGATCACACATAAGCCCTACATCCGTTATTTGCATCAGTTTTTCATCTTTAGAATTCTAAGTCCAAAAACTGATGCTGTTAACGTACCCTGGACTCAAGTGTGACTGCTCTGCTATGCGTTTTTTAACAGGACCCAAAAAATGCTGCAAGCAGCATTTTTTGGGTGCAGTTAAAAAAAACGGATCCGTTTTTTTAACATGGGGCCCTATGGGAAACGGATCTGTTAAAAAAGGCACCATCTGTTAACAGATCCGTTTTTGCTAGCATTTTTTGGCAAAAAATGGTGAAGTCCATAAAACGCATAGCTACACAGGAGGCTCAAAAAACAGCCTAAAAAATCGGATTTGTTATTGGATCCATTAAAAAAAAGTAATTGGCATGTGTGACCCTAGCCATAGTTGTCCTCACATTGAGCATTCAGTTGACCAATATATTGGCACTTTAGGGCTACATTCACACATCTATTGTGTAATATGTTGTATGGATTACTTAGGGATCTATTTGCAAATGAGAGCACAGACTACACACTGAAACCAAAATTTTAAGGTGAAAAAGTCTATAATTATCACACGTGGCAAATACAGTTAAGCGCGGCAAAAGTAAGGGTGCCGTTACACTTGGCGATGTTCCAGCGATCCTGACAACGATACGACCTGGTAGGGATCATTGAAACATCGCTAAGTGGTGGCTGGTGCGATGTCAAACAGTCAGATCTACTCAACGACGCAGCAACGATACGGCGACCCATATAATGACCTCGTTTGTCATTGGACCCTGTCACACAGCAGCTAATCTGACGACTCAGACCTACGTGGCTGAGTTCTGAGTTGTTCTAAGGTTGTTGTTAAGGCGTCAGACACACCGATGCATGCTGCCCAGTGTGAAACCAACAATCAAAAAATGGTCCAGGACATTCAGACACGTTCGTCGATCTCACAGCGGGGGGCCTGGTCGCTACTAGATGTCAAACATGGCGAGATCACTGGCGAGGTCGCTGTTGCGTCACAAAACCTGTGACGTAGCAGCGATCTCGCTATGTTCTCGCTAGCGATCTCACTATGTGTAACGGGGGTTTAAGTTCATTAAAGAGGACCTGTCACCGCCCCCAAAGATTTCAATATAAATGCAGCACTGAATGCAGCATGTATGCTGCATTCAGGCAAGGGGTCCACCATGTGTTTGTGATGTTTTTATCCTTAAATACAGCCTTCTGAAAACGTGTAGTAAAATGTCAGGCGGGCATTACCAGGTCCAGGAGTCAGCTCCTTCCTGGGGGCTATTCCCGCCCCCTATGTCTCTGTTCCTCCCTGCTCCCTCTCCTCGCTGCCTCCTTGATGCCTTGTCAGCTTTCCTCGCTCTGCGCCTGTGCTACTTCACACAGGCGCAGAGCGAGGTGTTGCTATAGTCGGCCCCGCTCTCCTGACCCGCCTCCCGCCCTGACATCAGCACTTGTTCCCACCTGCCCCATGTATAACATAACACTGAGCAGGGCTGTGTTATACATGGAGCAGGGTGGGAACAAGTGCTGATGTCAGGGCGGGAGGTGAGAGCAGGAGCGAGGGACCGATAATAGCAACACCTCGCTCTGCGCCTGCGTGAAGTAGCACAGGTGCAGAGCGAGAAAAGATGACAAGGCATCAAGGAGGAGAGGGGAGTGGGGAGGAACAGAGGAGGAGAGGGGTGCGAATAGCCCCCGGGAAGGAGATGACTCCTGCAGCTGGTAATGTCCTCCTGACATTTTGCTGCACATTTTCATAAGGCTGTATTTAGGGATAAAACATCACACACACATGGGGTACCCCTTGCCTGAATGCAGCATACATGCTGCATTCAGTGTTGCCTTTAGATTGAAATCTTTGGGGGGGTGGTGACAGGTCCTCTTTAAACAGGCAGGTACTGAAAGTCTCAAGAAATAGTTACCGTATCACAAATAATAAACTCCCAGCAGCCTGGGAATGGGAATCAAGAGAAAAACATCTCTAAATGTTATTTAGTGCAGCCTTAAAAATAGTCCCAGTGTCCAGAGTGCTGCACACAAACAACAGTTCAGTAAGGCTAGGTTCATATTTGCGTTCGGCACCGCAGTGTATGGGGCGCATATGCATATGTGGTGCCGAACGCAGATATTCTCTTGTGAACGCAGCGGTGATTGTTCACATGCATTCACATGAAAATGTCATTGTGAGTGTGCCAGGCCACCCAATCAGCGGTCTCGACGGCTGGGAAGTGGAGATCAGCGGCGGAGATCTCCTCCACCCTGCCGCTGATCTCCTTCTTCGGCGCTGATCTCATCCTCCCAGCCGCCGCTGATCTCCAGAAAGAGAAAGAAGAAGAAAGAAGAAGAAGAAAGAAGAGGAAGAGAGAATGCCAGGATAGGATTTACCTGGGGATGATCTCGGATGACTTCATCTTCTGCTGCATCTGTGCACTTGCCAGCAGATGGCACTGCGCACAGATTCACTTCAATTGTTTTTTTGTGCGTGACTGTCTGCGTACAAAACAAGTTCACAGCGCAAATGTGAACCCAACCTTAGAGCTGAAAAATAAGTCCTAACATTATTTAGTGCAGCTTTAGAGCTGCACACAAACAACAGTTCAGCAAGTGCTGGCAAGGCAAATGAGGCTTATGTGACACAGGACCACATGAAGACAGCAGCAGAGTCTGGGGAGTCAAAGCACAGGTACCTGGAAGCAGTAGAGTAGCAGGAGAAAGATGATATTTGCTGGAGTCCAGAGATAATTGCTGGAGAAGCCGGAGCAGATCAGCAGGAGGTGGAACAGACTGGTACAACACTAGAAGATAGAGATTCAAACTGAATACTCAAACGTAGCTGGATGGTGGTCTGAGGTTTATAAAGGCAGAGAGGAGGATTACATGATCAGGAGTGAAGCAGCGAACACCATTTTGAAAAAGGGCAAAATGCACAGAATGTCAATAGAGATCCAAAGTCTTAATACATCGTACAAGGTGCATTTGCTCTTCATTTTTCAAACGAACAGCACTGATCCATACTTTTTGATCTATGTCATCTGTTTTAAAAATGGATCTTTGTGTCTGATCTGTGACACTCAACACATAGATCCTATTCTCATCCATTTTCATCATTGGATTCAGTCTTTCAAGTCTATGGGGAGCCATTAAACCAGATGAAAAATGAAAAACATACTTTCTGCTTCAGAGTTCCATCCATTTTTCACTTATACATTGTCAAGATTCAATGGGCAATGGATAAATTAAAGTTCAAACATTTTAACTCTTTATTTAACCCTGTATATAAAAATGATAAAAAAAACAGATGCAGCACGGGTACAAAACAGAGGGAAAACGCATGATACAGAAGTGAAAGACGGTCAATTTTACACATGCGTAAAAATATATACATGTGTGAATGTAGCTTTAGGCTTAGCGCTCACATTTATTTTCCCCATTGCTGGTATCTGCTTCAATTTTTAGGAAGTGAGTGTGCAAATTGCCTATTTAGGGCCGCTTCACACTGCGGCATGATCCGGTCCGGGTCTGTCTGGGAGGACACAGACACCTGCGGACCGGATCAGCACACAGGACTGGGGGGCTATTATGGGCAGAATTCCAAGATCGCATAGGAGATGTTACACAGCGCGATATCGGCAGGCAACGCCACTACGATGTCTATGCCCCCTTGTACGGCCGACCCAGGAACGACCATTTAACATGGGAGAGAATAGGGGACGTTGTACTTCACATCGTTGTTGGGCTTTTACACAGCCCGATCCGGCCACAATGTCAATCCACTATCGGCCATTGGAGACCACGCTCATTCGATCCCCGATATCGTTTTGGCATCGTTCTTGCATCGTATTGGACATTCACACCATACAACGCACGAACGATATCGGGGCCAACGCACGAACCACATGACTTTTGGTCGGAGTTGGACGCCGATATCGGGACGTGTAAAGTGGCCATTACTGCTTAGATCCCAGTCTTATCCTCTCACCTTGCCAAAGCATATCTCATATTTTGCTCTGACGAGGGGCAACACCCCGAACATCGTGTCTGCAAACAAGATTCTGGTTTATCTTTTATCCTAAGTAATGTGGCAAGGCATGTTAAAGGGTCAATATCAACTTTTAGGGAAAAAAAAGTAAAAGCTTAAAATAAAGTGATTGTCAGGTAAGGTCCAGCTATGATATATGAACAAGAGGAACAAGAGTTGAAAAAAGGATTTAAATATTTATTTTACACCAAGTGAGGAATAAAAGGGCACTGTTTAGAACAATAGCACAAACAAGTTAAGTAGACTACATAAGATTGCGGAGGGGTACAAACATGACTGGGGCAACACATATAAGTTAGGGGTTGCAAAACACATATGATTCTGAGATAAAGGAATCAAACTAAACAGTACAACATAGCAACAGTTACAGTAGTTGTAAGTGTAAACAATACAAAGGCTCATACCATATTGCACATATTCCTCTACATAACCAAAAGTAGCCAAGGTTATACTAACAGTAACATCCTATATACATAAGGAGTAAACCCTCCTAATTACAACATTTCCACCTAAAGGCCCACAGCATGCATATTGCACATACCCATCGCAGACTGCATATGCAGTCCCACTTCACTAGGAGAACCCCCTAAGGATTATGCCCCCACAGCAGTTTCCCAGACCAAGGGGTCTGCTTCATCAGGGGGAGAGAACAGTGGCAGGTAAATGGCTTCCCAAAAGTGGCGTCAGTGCTAACCTGGTCCGCTACATCTGCACCCTTATATACAGCAATGCCGATCTGCCAGGCAATCACAGCCAGATGCCGGAGCATGTGCTGTATGGACCGCCACGCCTACCTGGTCACGTCAAACTGGCATCGTTGGCCTACTGCGCAGCTGCAGGAGCAGGACGCGTCACCACTAAATCGTGCATGCGCAGTGGCACATGACGGCATCAGGGCAGACTGGGCATGACAAATCCGTTACCATGGATGCCATAATGCCGGAAGTCACACTGGAAAGTGGCGATACAGCTGTAGGGGCATAATCGTTAGGGGGTTCTCCTACTAAAGTGGGACTGCATATGCAGTCTGCGATTGGTATGGGTTAGTTGCAGTAGTCCAGATGGGAATGAATCAGAGCAACAGTAAATGTTTTTGAAAAATGATTGAAGGGCAACCACTTTAAATATATGAATAGAGCTTATTTTAATGCTAGGACCAAATGAAAAGTATGAAAACAATAAGTTCTGAGAGATCATGGGTCAGATTTTCATTGCAATTATTTGTCACTCTTTATTAAAGGTAAAGATGAATCAAGAAGTAATAATGTTCAGCGCTCTAGTGATCTTTGTGTCTCTTTGGGTACCTTTACACACGGCTACATTTGTAGCTTGTCACCAGGTAACTTACTGGTTGCAGTGAAATCATGGAGACATGATTCCATTTGTACACAGCAACAAGATAGAACCATGTATCCATGATTTCACTGCAACCAGTAAGTTACCTAGTGACAAGCTACAAATGTAGCCGTGTGTAAAGGTACCCTTTGGGTTTTGTTGCCGTCACTCAGCTCTCATAGTAGGGTCCTCAGATAAAGGCCCCCAATTATTGTGTTGTCTCAAACACACGTCAGAAAATACTTAGTTACACAATTTCTTTATATTACAGTTCTCAAATTTCCTAACAGGAACTATATACCGTACAGGCTTTTTTTTTTTATTGTTTTTTTCCTATCAGAATTTTCCATCCTCTACTTCCTGGAGATCACTGCCATTTGTATAGTTAAATTGAAAATGTGATAGTGTTTTCCTTTCTGAATACCCAGGTATCGGAGCGTGTTTTCCATGTACAGTATTTGTGTTTGTGATTTCACGAGCTGTCGCCTGCTCTGCGCTCTCCAGTCCATGGAGTGATGTTATTCCTGTACACAGCTTGCTTCTCCTGGAGACAGCTCCCAACCCGTTTACTCAGTGTTTTTTTTTTTGTTGTTGCTGTTATTGAACTTGTCGAGTGTGTTTTCTCCTCTGTAGAGTACAAACCTGCCATAACCTGCACGCTTACTATTGTTATGCTGTGCTGAGCCCCAATGAAACCCTTGGTCACACCTGCCGACAACTCACGTCATGTCATGCGGTGGCTTTGGGGAGTTTCCAGCTGGGATTGTTAGGTGCTTGTGTTGTGATGCTGATGTCATGTCTATATTAATGAAGTCCAGGCATCCAAGCTTCTGCTGGTAATTACAGGTGTTATATTACCAGTGTATGAGAATGAGGTAGATTACCAGGGTATAAGAATGAGGTAGTGCTCTTCTCGTTAAGTGGCAGAGCGTGCCAACAGCTAATTCCTCTCTTGTGAAAATGAAGCACCTTATTCTAGAACACATTCCTTTAAGCAGCCAATGAAGAATAGACAGAGAAGTCTCAAAGGCTTGGATTAAAAGGTTCAGAATATTTCTTATGAAATCTTCTCGGTAGACGTCTGTTGTTGTGGTCATCTTTGGAGCAAGTTGAATTGAGCCACATTTAATCCACACTATTCACAAACCCATCCCTAACAGTTCCCAAACACAAATAACACCTATCTATGCATTAATGCTGTTGCATTTTATGAGGAGCATCTGAGAATGTTAGATTAGGTCTGAACGCAGAGTGTAAAATACAGGCCTGTGAATTAAACAACCTGATAGTAAACAATTTAAGGATTTTTATTAGTCTTTATATAGATCCTTACACAGTGAGTGCACTGTAAATACTCCCCCTGCTCCTTAAGGAATAATCTACTACTCGAACAATCCATTTTCAATCATCATTTTTGCCCCCGTTAAAACAAAAACACCTCCGATGCTAGTGCCATTCCAACAGTGTTAGTACTTGCTCTCCCAGGGCTCACATGACATTGTTACATTACGTGAACCTTGCGCCCAATCAGCGCCGGCTTCATTCTCCCCGCTTTTGGACAGTTCAAACATCAATAGGAATTCATAGCTGCAGCTGGCCATCCAATTCCTCTTGATGTTTCATATGTCCAAAGGAGTGTGTGATGTAACAATGTCACAGCCCTAGGGGAGCAAGTGTTGTCAAGCTGGGGAACAACCCCTTTAACTGACATCCTACATAGCACACACGCTGCAGAGCAAGAAGAATTACAGTGCGCTCACTTTTTAGTGAGCACACACTGTTCACTAACTTGGTGATGCCCCATTGTCTAGAACTAAGCAGCTGCTGAGAGAATATAACTTCCTTTTCTCCATGCAGCCTCACTTTCTATTAGACTGTTGCACATTTTTAAAACTGTCCTTACCTGCAGAGAAAAAGCTAAATGGAAAAAAGCGCATATAGGGTCTTATTCTTGTAAATGGAAGTATAGAATGGTATCAGAACCACTCATCTTGCCGGGTTGTTGTGAGACCCAACCACTATTACAGCATGTCCGGCTGCTGCAAACCACCCATAAAATAGAGAAACTACATGTTGGAAGAAGGAAGCGGGTAGTATGAGTTTGTGCTGATCAGATTGATCAGATCAATCCAAACCAAATAGGTCCACAGATCTTTGGTCAGAAAGATACAATAAAATCTTTCTGACTGAAGATCTGTGGTCCCACAGGAATTGGTTTGGATTCATCCGATCCGGCAGTGCAAACTCATACTACCTGCTTCCTTCTTTCCACACGTGGTTCTTACCTGCAGAGAAGCACTATGGCTGCAGATAAATATCATTTTATATTTTTTCTAACAGGTTCTTTTTAAATTAATAATTCAGTGCATGATTTTCTTCAGTGCATTCACCTTTCTTTTAGTAAGTGTCATAATTCCACAGTGCAGTGCATCTAGTTATTGCTGTGTTTGATATCATGTGTGCTGAGCTGTCAGTAGTTGTGCATGCTTCCATTCTGATTCTAGAAGGTGCTGGGTTGCTCAGGTGTTCCATCTTTCCTGTGATTCCTCTGCTACTTTTCTGACAACGACTCCTAGTACCCTGCCAGTCATATATCCTATTTGAATGGTGCTGTTGGCCTACATTCCTGTGTCTATTTAAGTCTGATCATTTTTATCTGACCCCGGACTGTTGCCTGATTATTCTTCTGTCTGCACCCTGAAGTGGTCTCCTGTAGGGATGAGCGAGTCTACTCGCTAGGACTCGTTACTCGGCGATTCTTAAGGGACTCGCTGGACTCGGTAATCGGCGAGTCTTTTAGCGAATACTCGCTCAGTAACGAGTCCAATGCAAGTCAATGGCAATCTTAGTTTTGTCAGAGTTTACTTTATCTCACTCGCTAGACTCGCTAGACTCGCTCTATCACATCGCTATATAGCTTGAATCTCCCCAAACAGCAGCGAGTCTGAGCGAGTCTACGAGTCCGAATCCTAGCGAGTCTGCGATTCCGAGTCCTGTATTCTCTATTCGGGACTCGCGAATCCAGAATCTTTTATGTTACTAGTCAGCATTGCGTGTTAGGTCAGAAAACTTGTGAAGAAGGACAAGCATCTTAGCCAATCATAGTCAGTAATGCCATAGCAGCTTTGGTTGTGTCAGGACTATGATTGGCTGCTGTCCATCGTGATGCCTATGTCATCTATGACAGGCAAGGCAGTATATAAGGCTTGCCCCCGCCATTTTGGGCACATTCCTGAGAAGAGCTGACCTAGTGCAGGGAGACTTGGAGCAGATCTAGGGACAGTTAGGCAGTGTAGGAGTCACATATAACCCAAAAGTTCTTTTCAGAACTAACAGGACGGAGTGTAGGAGTCAAGATTCCTCACACATAACCCAAAAGTTCTTTTCAGAACTACCAGGACGGAGGATTGCTGTACAGGACTGTAAGGAAGGGGAGATAGGAGCAGCCTTACAGTGAATCCAGCACCATCCTCAGAGCTTAGTTCACCCAGCTTTCCGCAGAGCTGTAATCCTAAGCTTTTTCTTATTTTTGGCACTAGTCTACCAAATAATTTTGGTGCCATTTTTCCACAAAACATTTCCTGTGCCAGTGCGTTGCTGTACGGTGTCCTGCCTGCAGCTCGCACGGTACTTGTAAACTTGCACGCAGCCAGCACCGCAGCCTAACAGTGCCTGGTTCTGCGTACTAAACAATTTTTTCCTGTGCCAGTGCGTTGCTGTACGGTGTCCTGCCTGCAGCTCGCACGGTACTTGTAAACTTGCACGCAGCCAGCACCGCAGCCTAAGGCTACCTTCACATTTGCGTTTGTGTCTGCATGCTGATGGCATGCAGACACAAACGCTGTCAAAAGCATGGTCTTTTGATGTGTCCGCAGCGGATAATGTCCGCCTGCGGACACATCACTAGGGAGCCCGGCCAGCCAATCGGCTTTGTCCGGGGGCGGTCCGGGGCGGAGATCAGCGCCGGAGATCTCCGCCCCCCGGCCGCCGGTAAGCTCCGGGACTGTCGGCGGGGAGAACAGCTGATTTGACAGCTGTTTGAATCTTCCCGCGCCGACACCGAGAGGAGATGTCGGCGCGGGAAGATTCAAACAGCTGTCAAATCAGCTGTTCTCCCCGCCGACATCGCTAGGAGATTACCGCCGGCGGGGAAGAAGACAAGAAGAAGGGAAGAAGAAGAGAAGAAGCAGAGGCTGAGCTGATCTCCCGGTGGCTGTCGGTGAGCTCCTGTGACATCACCGGCGGCCACCGGGAGATTTTTCAATGGGTCCGCAGCGTTCTCCTGCGCTGTCAAGGCACTATGCGTTCCTATGTTAAACATAGGAACGCAGTGCGCATGCGTTTGGATGCGTATGGGAACGCAGCATACGCTGCGTTACCATACGCAAATGTGAAGGAGCCCTAACAGTGCCTGGTTCTGCGTACTAAACAATTTTTTCCTGTGCCAGTGCGTTGCTGTACGGTGTCCTGCCTGCAGCTCGGCTCCAAATAAGAGAAAAACCTGCGAGTTTGGACTCGCACACTTTCAGAGACACATCAGCGATTTGGAAATAGCATTATTCGTTATTACTCGGTTCCCTATTCATTAACATTGGACTCGCTAGACTCACAACGAGTAGCGAGTCCTGGGCTCGGACTCGTGCGGGTCTAGCGATTCCGAGTAATTTAGGACTCGCTCATCCCTAGTCTCCTGGAATTTTGACCCTGGACCGTGATCTGACTATGCCTTTGTCTACTCCTTGAATATACTATAATTTCTCCTGGAACCTGACCCCAGATTGCCTTATATCCTCGCTGTCTGTACTACCCATACGTAGTGACTAGTGTCACAGTAAGTTATTAGATGAAACTATTCAAAATATTATTTTTCACCCAATTGTCCTGTTTAGTTTTAATCCTGATATTCCTTTAGCCTTACTATTGTCCTCCATTAGATTATAGGCCTCAGTTGACTCCCTGAATTCTCTTTGTGCTCTTCTGGAAACCTGACCCCTAGACTGTTGCCTTACAACACCATTGTCTACTCCTTAAATATACTATGAGCCCTCCTGGAACCTGACCCTGGTACCTGATGACTTCCTTCCTGTCTGTACTACCTTCAAGTAGTGACTAGCACAGTGAGTTATTAGAAGGAACTATTAAAAAAAAACATTTCCACCCAATTGCCCCATATAGTTTTAATCATGATTCATCATCATATTCCTTTTGGCTTTACTATTGTCCTCCATTAGATAAGCTTAAAGAAGTTGCTCCTGCAATATCTAGCAGCTCGCTGGAACTCCTGCTCCTGATCTGAAGAAAACCCAGAGTTAAATGTTAATATTGTCAGTGAAGACATTGAATCACATTGCGTCCCGTTAAGATCAACCGTTAGCTTCATCACGTGATAAGTCTACTAGAGCAAGAGAAGCTTTCTGTTCTGGGGGGTCTTTATGGAGAACCCCTCTATTTTCTTGCAAAGTCTATCTGGGCAGACATTACCTTCTTCACCGCCAGGCAGCCCATCCCTTCTTGCGGTAGAGCCGGTGCGATAAGAAACTAGGCCATTAACATCTGTGTACCTTCTTTCTTCCTACACGTGACTACCTTGAACAAGCTCCAATGCAATCGGACAAGCAGAAAAGTGTAATTAGCAAGTAAGGTTTCCGATTTAAGTGAAAACGAGTCTTGTACTCAGACACTTTTATTTATGTAGTTTCTCTTTCATTATTTTTTTGCCAAGCTGCCGAGAGAAAGAGGTTTTGTGACCTAGATAGGAATGAGTCTGGTGAGCGATGTACGCTTGATCCCAACTGCTACTTGCAATATGTGTGATGGAAGAAAATGAATGGGTCTCAGTGTGTGTCAGACAACAAGAAAATTAGGCTTGTGAATCATGGTCCGGAGAACGTTATATACTTCTCTGATCATTAATTTAATGCTACTACATGCATGAAGAACAGAGTCTCAGTCGCATTTGTCCTCATCACTGTTTCGACGAGGTTCACTTGTAATGTACGATTTCATTTTCATTGAATAATGGGCTTTATTAAATTTATGAGATGGAGAGACTTTTTAAATATTTTTCTAAAGTGGTTTAAATTCAGAATTAAAATGTAGCTTTGCTCTAGGACATGATTTTATGATTCACATCTACATGTTGATTATGGCTGTCAATATGTTGTTTTCCTTATGTTTTGCTGATCTTGAGGCACTATGACTTACACCACATCCAAAGCAGCAGGCAGAATTCTCATTTTGGTGCACACATTTTGCAGCAGGTGCTATAAAGCAGGTAACCACTACTTCTCCCACAATATACAATGGTGCTGTGTATTTGTTATGCACCTGTTCCAGATCTTTGCTTCACGCAACCTAATCCACTGAACCCTGTTTGCTCCACATTGGGCTTTGCAGATGGCCCAGAGTTATCCCATGTGATCATCTGACAGGTCTCTATAAGGCTTACCAAGACACACACTTTTAGTTTGTCTGTGCATGACGACTCGTTCTCAGTCTTCCAAGATCTATGCGACCTATCTGTGATCTCCAGGACATCTCCTGTCTGCCTGTGGTTTCCAGTATCTCTGCTACCTGTGTGCGGTCACCAGGAAGTCTTCTATCTGTTACCGGCCTCTTGTCTGCCTGCAGCTTACAGTACCTCTGCTATGAGCCTCCTGTCTGCCTGTGGATTCCAGCACCTCTGCTACCAACCTCCTGTCTGCATGTGGCTTCCAGTACCTTTGCTATCAGCCTCCACTCTGAGGATATACTAAGTGAGGAGAGAGAACCCTGCTCATGAGGGCTCACAGTCTACAAGGAATGGGTGAGGATACAGTAGGTGAGAAGAGAGGACCCTTCCCGCGATGGCTCACAGTCTACAAGGAATGAGTGAGGATAGAGCAGGTGAGGAGAGAGGACCCTGCCCATGAGAGCTCACAGTCTACAACAGATGGGTGAGGATATACTAGGTGAGGAGAGAGGACCATGCCTGTGAGAGCACACACTCTACAAAGGTTGGGTGAAGATACACTAGGTGAGGAGAGAGGACCCTGCTCGCAAGGGCTCACAGTCTACAAGGGATGGATGAGCATACAGTAAGTAAAGAGAGAGGACCCTGCCAGTGAGGACTCACAGTCTACAAGAGATGGGTGAGGATACAGGAGGTGAGGAGAGAGGACCCTGCCCGTGAGGGCTCACAGTCTACAAAGGATGGGTGAGGATACAGTAAGTGA
Organism: Allobates femoralis; assembly: GCA_033576535.1. Classification (NCBI taxonomy): domain Eukaryota; kingdom Metazoa; phylum Chordata; class Amphibia; order Anura; family Aromobatidae; genus Allobates; species Allobates femoralis. The sequence continues at coordinate 153,419,854 of JARQOC010000007.1, forward strand.
GAAGAGAGGACCCTGCCCACAAGGGAAGACAGTCTACAAGGGATGGGTGAGGATACAGGAGGTGAGGAACCTGCCCACGAGGGCTCACAGTCTACAAGGGATGGGTGGCGATACAGTAGGAGAGGGTAAAGCTGGATATATTTGGTCTGTGTGTTGTCTGTGTTCTTGAAGAACATCATACTAGCCCTTATAATTGCCTGTGTGTTGGAGCGAACTTTAATCTGGATCAATAGTCCTTGTGAAACAAATTGCAGCATGCATTAATCTTATCCAGTTTCCAGATCGGGCTAGTGCATGTCAATAGCAAACAGCTCCTGAACTCATCCGCTATGTGATGGAGCACACTCAGCTGAAGAAGGAACAAATCACTTGCAATCATGACTGGCCTGAGTTTTCGTATGGCCATAAGAACTTAGTCTTGAAATTAAGAAAAGTGAACCCCAAACACTTTTATACACATAACATAACAAACAAAGCAGAAACTCTGAGGTCAATATTTTACACTGATTTTCCAAGTTGTTTGTGAATGGGGCATAAAACCCCTTTCACGTGCGTCAGGTGCAGCATGTTGGTAAATTTTGATGGGGATTTAGGTGTGGAATCCATACCTAATCATCAATTCTAATGTGTGAACATGACTTAAGATGAACTCTTGTTCTGGTGGCTTTCAAAGGGAATTTTTTATCCACGACACCTCCATTGAAGAGTGAAATAATCTTGAGACTTGGAACTAGTTTTACTCAAGGAAAAAATAACAAAATCAGCCTTACTTACTCCCTGCCTATCTATCATATCCTCTGCGGCTGCCTCGGTCTTTGTTGGGCAGTGGTTATAGCACAACTTCAGCATGTAACCGCTGCAACCAATCACTAACATCAGCGGTAATTCCAAAGTCGACTCCACAAGCCGCTAAGCCTAGCGATTTCATGCCTAGCCTATATTTTGTGCACATTTATTGTAACATTTTCCAGTTTACAGATGCACACTGGTTTCAATTTTGCACCCTTTAGAGGTGGCAGCTCATGAAGGGCTGTGTATTTTTCACCTTCCATTATATTTGATAGGACTAAGTTCAGAGTCCAGATAAACAATAGTGTTGAAAAACGATGAAAAGTTAGAAACTGTATGTGAAACATAAAAATTGCAACAGTTTATTGTTATCAGCAGGAATAGGACAGTGTGATGTGTCTTTGCCACAAATTGTTTTCAACAATGAGGAAATATATCAAACCGAAAATATGTGAACTTTATAAAGCTGGTAAAAAGATGTTATAAACCAGAAAATTCCGGGGATGGCCAAATAGATACAAGGAGGTTTACTGCTGGAACTTGTCAGCACCAGACAAATGAAATTACTGAGGTTTTATGGGAAAAAAAGTCTCTGAGGATCTCACGATTTCCAGTAATATTACAGATTTGTCTTCTGATAAATTTCATTATTCTTGAATGATGCTGGGAAATTCTGATTCTCACATTACCTGTAGTTACCTGAATGTAAACCACTTGATTTATCGCACTGTAATTCACAGTGCACCTTATGATTTTATGTCTAAAATTTATATTAATATATAAAAAATGACTTATGTATTTGATATATGTTGCAAACAGTAAGGGGCCCGTCACACGGTGCCACCTCGCCAGAGATGTTGGCGGTGAATTGCGGGAGCGCGCACGCTTTTGGCGCCTAGCCAGCGTCGCCGCCCCCCATTTACACGGGGAGATACCTCCAGCGATACACCGGCGAGCTGACAGGCGGCATCGCCGCCGGGGTGTCTCAGAACCCCTGCGGCGATGCAGTACAATGACAGCCTATGGCTCCATTGCCTGTCAGGTCGCCTGCGGGGCCGTTTACATGGGGCGATGTGTACAGGTGACCTGTAAAAGGCATCGCCATCTCCTAATTACATTAGGCGATGCAGGGGCGATATCGGTGCCAATAGGCCACGCCCCTGCATTGCCTAACAAATCTGTGGTACCGTCGCCACGTGTGAAGGTACCCTAACTTTCTCTCCTGCTTCTGGTGAATGAAGAAGTGATGGTGACTAATCTACACATTTCTACCTTTTGAGTACTAGGTAGAACCCTACCCCTTTTGGTCTAAGAGCAGCTAGAATCACCTATAACATGGATTCATTAGGGTGCTACAATCAAATCTGCGAGATTAACATGATAAAGCCACAACAGCATCTCACAGGGTACACGCATCTGTGTGTCATGGTCTGTGATGCATGAAATGGCTAAAATCTCCTGAGCATATATGAGGCTATCAAATTTGGGTCAGAAGATCAGTGGCCAGTGTGTGAATTACAGACCATACCTGAACCTCAACATATGGATGTGTGAATCCGGCTTTACTGTAGATTTGTTGGCTGCACAGTCTCTTATTCCGTCGCCCCCCAACAATGCTCCATTTGGCTGAGATTGAGTGACTACAGCAAAGGAAGGCTGGCATAGTATCTGTGTCAAAGTAAAGTCTTGAATTTCCAGGTAAGTTGAGTTCATAAATTATATGAAAAACCAAAAAAAACATATAGTGAACTTTTTGGGGTATATGATCTTCATTATACCAGATTGATCAAAAGGTTAATTAATTGAGCTGTAGTAGGAAGCAGGACTGTGGAGTCGGAGTCATGAAGTCAAAGTTGGTGTCCATTTTGATGGAGTCGGATCCAGGGAAATGGAGGAGTCGGAGTTGCAGTTGAGGTTTGGCTTACTGACTGCACACCAGGGCTGGATGGCACAGGACCCCGTCTCTCCTCTAACATCTGTTCACAGTCTCTTTGCAGCATGCTGTCTTATTTCTCACAGGCAAGATGTCCTCTGTAGCTTTCAGCTAATCGACATGTGGTGCACTCAGCACAAGGCCTCTGGCTCAGCTCAACTTCTTAATGTCCCAGGGTCACACAGCTCTCTCAGGCACTGCTCTTGTTCCAAAGCAGTGACACAGTTCTTATCAGGGTAAGAGATCAACAGCTTTTACAGGGACCCTTTCAGAGCCATAGCAGCCTTATCAGAGTCCAGTCTCTTCACTTTTCTCATTCTCTCACTCTGCAGCCTGTGCCTCATCACACAGCAGATCCCAGTCCACGCTTCCCTTAATCACGAGTCTGCTCTCTCCTGCTGCTATGGGGTTCTCTAGCCAAGCCCCTGCTGGCTAGCTCAGGCAGGCAAAACTTACTGGGTCCTAGTGCTCTCCTGATATTACTAAAGTTCACACTTTTACAGTGGTTTGACAGATTTCAAAGCTATTGCATCTTCTTCTATAATAAGGTTCTGTTCCTGGGGAAGAAGCAAGATAACTTTGAAACACGTTGATGAAACCAGAATTCGTTCACTGATGTGACTTGGATCTTTCAACATTGGAGATTCTTTATAGCAGAAAACATGTCTATTCCTTTATTCACTTTATACTGTGGATCTTCACCGGGTGATCTCTACATACTCATGTTCTGTTGTGTGTAATGCAACTACAATAGGTGAGTATATACCTCCCTTTTTTCCACACTTCACCAGATAAGACCCTATTTGTGCACATTTTGCTTCTTGCAGGGTTGTAGTTAGCCAAGGCTAGCTTTCTGAGAATGTGCATTCCAGCATAACCCATCCTTGCTCTCTACAATCCAGGGCTTCTGCATCTGACTGCTCCTCTCTGAAGACTGACTGAATTCTTGTCCATTTTTTCTTTTAATTTTGATGCAGCGGTTACAACACTTCTAAAAGTCCTAAATTCATTCTCATCATAAAGCCTGTCCTTCACCTAGAAGCAATGTAACCAGCTGGATGCAGTTTATGTTCTCATTACTAACACATCTCAGCACATGTGGAACATGCTTAATTTTTAATGTGCAGACTTTTACTGTTTCCAATCAGCATACTCGTTCTACTCTGACCCCTGAGTAATTTCTGCTTCCAAAAGGCGTTTAGTGGCAAAATGTCCAGGAAGGGAATTAGTGCAAGGTCACTTATCGTGTTCTGCTACTGAGAGAAGAATGACTTAGCCAATCCAAAGCCTTGAATAACCGTTAAGATTCATCAACCCTTTCCAAAAAAATAAAACATATTTAGTTAGTGCTGTATACATGAATAGATATTATTATACTATCAATGGTACTGTCCCCACTGGGGATCACAATCTACATTTCCTATCAGTATGTATATGGGGTGTAAGAGGAAACCGAAGAAAGCCCACGCAAACACAGTGAGAACATACAAACTGCTTGCAGATGTCGTCCTTGATGAGATTTGAAGCCAGGACCCCGATGCTGCAAAGCAGCAGTGCTGCCCATTGAGCCATCATGCCACCCGCCCGTAGTATCACTGTATCACTTACAGTCTCTCTGTATGATGGGGTGGGAGTACTTTTAGGACCCCACAGATCCAATAACAGTCTCTGGAATGTCTCTTCTGAATGGAGTTGCACATATGCAGCCACCATTCACATGAGGCATTTCATGGCCCCTTTCTTTGGATTGGTGGAGTCAAACTCTCCTAACATCGAGTCCATATAAAATATAGTAAATAATATTTGTAGGGTGAGATGGCTCCATCTGGCAAGATGACATTGTTTGTGCATTCAGACAAAATCTCTATCCTGTTTATGTGCCTGGATAGAGCCCTGGGGTGCAGCTGCATTTCTATGGCTGTAACCTGCTGTTTAACTTCTGTGCTAGACTTTTCTCTCTGCATCCTAATAATAATGATGAGTGCATTATAAGTCTATAAGTCTTGTACATAAAAGCGGCATTATGTGATATTTTACAATCCATGATTTAAATCCAGCATGGATTGTGCTTTTATTCTCATATTAATGGATGCCAGCTTGGTGAAGCTCGTTACACAGGATGGCAGGAGATGTGACCGCGGTCACCGCAATATCATTTGTATCTATTTTTGCCAAAATGGTGACTGTGCAGGGAATTATTGGGTCATCCCTGAGGATATATATATATAATTTTTTTTAAAACATTTTATTACATTACTGGAGCATCAGGCATCTTCCAGGGACGATTTATCTTTTATTCACAGCTATGGATGAGCGAGGAGAAGGAAGAGCTTCTCTCCTTGAGAGTGCCCCACCGTGGCAATGCCATTTAAAGTGTGAATCAGGATTTAAACCCTTTGTGAGTGATAGATTGCTGCTTCCTGAGCCCCTGGTGATTTCAGCTTTCAGCTTTTACACATTCTCCAGATGAATGCTCTGTGCTGATTTCTGCTGTCTCTGGACACCAATTTTTCTGTGGCAGGGCTGTACAGAGTAAACATCTATCTGCGGGATCCAGCATATAACCAGTAAATGTATGACGTCTTAAGCTGCCCATGCACACCTAGTCTGATCCCATGGTCTAACACATATATTTTTTTTATCCAATCTGGAAAATCAGAATCACAGAATAAATTGCATTGCACTACCTGGGATAGTCTCATGAGGGTTTGTAGGATAGTCCTGTTAGAGCCTGAATAATTAGCTTTGTTTGTTCGTATTAATTATTTTACACCTTTATGCTGATGATGTGCCTTCATATTTTGGCAAACAAGTACCGTCAGCAAATGAAGACATTATGTTCATATTGAAAAGTATTCTATGTGGAGCCATGAATAGGAACACTGCAGTAAAAAATTAAGGCCAAAATTAATCGACTGACTTTTTCCACCCCAGTCTAGATAAAGTGTGGTGGGAATAAGGTTCGTCAAATTTATTAGGAGGTGTGCTCTTCTTTAAAGAATTTGTCCACATCTTTTACTTAGCATGGCCTGAGTCAAGGACTGGGGTACATTTCTATCGTAACTTACGCCACTTCAGAAAAGGACTAAAGTACATTTCTTTTGCAATTTACACCATCTTTGTGATGTAAGTTATGAGGAATTTGTAGAGCGTAAATAGAAGAGAGTAGGGATGAGCGAGTATACTCGCTACAATTCGGTATTCGCCGAATAGTAGCGGTATTCAGGCACTCGCTACTTCGATACTTATGAGTACTCGGAGTAGCGAGTAATCCTAATACTTTCGAGTGTATCTATAGATACACTGCGAAAGTAGCCTAAAAGTTAATAAAAGTTGTTAAAAAAAAATAAACTTACATACTCATCTTCCGACGCTTGCACCAGGACCGCCAGAGAAGCCATCCGATACCTGGAAAAGGACCTGTCACTACCAGCCAATCAGATGGCCGGTAGCGATCTGGCCAATCAGATGTGCCACGTCACAACCACGTGATTGCTAGCGGCCACCTGATTGGCCAATTTGCAAGGTCCTAGATTTACTATGTAAGTTTATTATTTTTTAACAACTTTTATTAACTTTTAGGCTACTTTCACAGTGTATCTATAGATACACTGGAAAGTATTCGTACTCCTATACTTGCGAGTACCGCTGCCTACTCATTGCGAGTATGGCGAGCACGAATAATATGGTACTCGCTCATCCCTAGAAGAGAGTTAATGGTACATCTAATCTTTAATTTTAATAAAAATAGGTGGATCCATGCTATAAATAATATAAAACTGATGCTTTTCTAATTAACGCCACCTTTGTGCTATAAGTTGTGAGGAATTTATAGAGCAGAAATAGGGAGTTAATGCACATCCATCTAAATAAAAACTATTTTTTAAATTTGATGCAATAAACTAAAAAAGTACAAGAACCTGACGGTTTCTGGCATGTTAAGCGCTTATGATTAAGGGCCTTTGTCGCTCCAGAAACACATCAGGTTTTTATAGTTTATCACACGGATCCAACTATTTTATAGAAATCTAAGTAAGGAAAATTGTTTTATTTGGATGGATGTGCAGTTTATTTCCTTCTATTTCCGCTCTACAAATTCATCATAATGTACAGTGCAAGGTGGCGTAAATTAGAAATACGTCAGATTTATTTTATTTTTTGCATGGATCAACCCTATTTAAATAAAGAAAATTGGTTTTATTTGGCTAGACATGCTGTTAACTCCCTTCTATTTGCCTTTCTACATATTATCTGTGCTCTGTTAGCTGGATTCGGCACCCTCCAGTGGATTTATTCATTGTGCTTATTCTACAGAAGGAGTGGTGAGCTTCATACAGTTTCTCCCATTTTTTAATGAATTTGGTTGGCGCTCAGCCAAACTTTGCCCACTTTTCCCAACATTGCTGTATAGAACTGGCGTTCATTTTTTATTTTAAAGGTCTTCAGCTTGATCTCGAGCCATGGCGACTTGAACGATGAACGTTCTGTAAGATGATCGATCTTGTTCAGCCGAGACTGGTCCACCAGGGTCTTCTTCAAACCTTTATCGGTCCACCAGGGTTTTCTCCAGGCCTAAACAGGTCCACCAGGGTCTTCTCCAAGCCTAGATAGGTCCACCAGGTTTTCTCCAAACCTACAAAGGTCCATCAGGGTCTTCTCCTCTGTTATCTCGAACCATTGGGCTGCTGATCTCCCTCTTTGCCTTGTTCCTTCTATTCTTCCGACCATAATGGCCTTCTCTAGTGATTTCTCTCTTCATATGATTTGTCCAAAGTAGGCAAGTCGTAGCTTGGTGATACTTGATTCTGGTGAAGGAACTCCAAAAAAGTTACTTTTTTGCACAATTGCAAGTTTGTTTACTTTCTAAGCAGTTGGATCTGCATCAATCAGTCAATTATTTTATATCCTAGTAGTGCTTTCAAGTCTTTTCAGACCTTGGTCTTCGGTTGCTGAGTATAAATCCAACAAGAATTTAGACGTATTGCATTACTGCCAGATCCGTTAGGGAAACAAGAACCGGGTACGTGCGTGTGCTCAGCAGGTAACAACCTGAATTAACCAGTCGCTCAGTTCTTGCCAAAGTTGCTCAGAGCCAACCCTGCAAAATAGTAATCACCGAGCATTAACTATTTCTTTCCTGGCTCCAACACACTCATTTAGAGAGAAGACAACAGTATTGCTCTCCAAAGAGTCAGCAGAGAAGTTCATCCATACATCGCGGCTCTCGTCTGCACTGAATACAAAGGAGATAATGTCCACAGGAACAATTATCTTTAATGTACATGTCTTGACAGCACTCCCCATACACAACACAGCCGCGCAGAGCCTTTGTCAAACTGGCTTCATGCTTAATAATTGCTCTAAAAAAAACACTGTGCTTTTTCATCCTTTTTATCCGAATATTAAAAACTTGGCTCTGAACACTGTTGAGAGAGGAATTTCTGGGTATTCTGTGATTTCAGAGCTTTAGACTTTGTTCTAGTGTCTGTGTAATCATTTAACACTTTTTAATGCCTTTTTTTGTGCTGTTCATTGGTGAACCTACATTAAACAGTGATTTTCCAATATTTTTTTTTACATATTTACATTCTTTACAACTCCCCCGTTAGGAGCAAAAAGTGTTCGCTGTCGTAAATATCAGCCAGCAGATTGCTAATGTTTGTATAAGAAGTGATTTTCATAATAAGAGGATATTGTGGAATTGCCACTTATGCAGTTCCCCAGTGTATTACTTTTATTATTTTTTATGTTAAAAGCGGCCTTAATTCCAGGGATCTGTACACATGAAAAGGGGCAAACATTGTTATAGTACATCGATGTAGTTTTAACATAATATCTAACATTACTGCACAAGATATAAAACAAGTACAATAAACATGACTAAATGATATGGGGTATACTGAAATTGTCCTTATTGTTGGAGGAGGCTGCCGCTCTCTTACTCCCTATTCTTCTTCACAAGTAATCATGGGCTCCATACAAAACTTGTCAACAGGGCCGCACTTCACCATAACCAGCTTCAGCAGAATGATCTAATTTTGTGCTACTTAATACACACGGATAATGTACAAGCTGAGGTCAAAGTGCAATGAAAAATGCAAACACTGATGTCATAGGTTCATGGATAATGCACACAGTAAGGTCACAGTCCATGGAAAATTCACATCATTATTAAATGGCACTTAAAGGGAATCTGTCAGCAGGTTTTTGCTATGTCATCTGAACACAGCATGCATGCTGCAAAGGTTAACACTGAGATTTCAGTCATCTTTTATCGCATTGTGTGATGTTGTTTACCTGGAATGTTTGTTTTAGCACACGTGACTTACCATTGCTAAGTTATTATTGCTCGAACTTAGCAGGGATGTGATTAGCAGCTTCTCACTGTCTATAGACATTGTACATACAGAGCCTGGTGTGGGTAAGATCAGCTTTCACAACTCTGCTGCATTGCTAAATCTAAAAACTTTGATTGTGTTAGAATCGCACCACCCAGTAAACTAAGTGATTCAACTTTGGAATCAGTGTTTCCCTGCCTGTATCATGCTGGTCCCAAATGAGGCAGCAAAAACATACTGGCAGATTCACATTTAGAGTGTATCTTCTACATGTGACATCACAGCATCAGAAAAAAACATAATGATGTCACATATAATACACAGATATGATGAAAACATCAAGCATCCATAGTAGAATAATGGGAAAAGTAAAGAAGGGACATAATTACACAATAAGAGTTCATCGTCTTCCCCCAAATCGCTCTCCCCCTCTACCAGACATATCCATCAATGTCAACAACTGCTCACTCTCCCCAGTCCCCCACGCCAAGTGCCTCAGGGTAATCCTTGACTCCTCCCTCTCCTTCAAGTCTCACATCCAAGACCTCACCACCTTCTGCTGACTCCAGCTCAAAAACATTTCCCGAATCCGCACTTTCCTTGACCACAACATGGCTAAAACACTTGTTCATGCTCATCATTTCCTGCCTTGACTACTGCAACCTACTGCTAACTGGCCTCCCAGCTACCTCCCTCGCACCTCTCCAATCTATCCTAAACTCCGCTGCTCGACTCATTCACCTGTCTTCCCTCTACTCCCCGGTCTCTCCCCTCTGCCAAGCCCTTCACTGGCTCTCCACCTCTAAGAGATCCCACTTCAAAACCCTAACCATGACGTACAAAGCCATCCACAACCTGTCCCCTCCATACATCTCTGAGGTGGTCTCCCATTAGCCTACCCTCACGCAACCTATGCTCCTCCCAAAAAACTCCTTCTCTATTCCCCTTTCATTTCCTCCTCTCACAACCGCATACAAGACTTCCCCCGTGCATCCGCTATCCTCTGGAACTCTCTCCCCCAACACATCAGGCACTCGTCTACCCTAGGAACCTTCAAAAGAAACCTGAAGACACACCTCTTCTGATAAGCCTACAACCTGCAATGAGACCCAGTCTACCGCAGTGTCGCAAATTCGGCACTACCCCCTCCTACTGTATCCCCTCCGATCCCTCATGGACTGTGAGCCTTCACGGACATGGTCCCATCTCCTCCTGTTCCTGTTTGTCTGTACTACAAGTATATATTGTACTTGTCCTCGTTTACTCTCTTATCATGTAAAGCGCCATGGAATCTAATGTTGTTATATAAATAAATAATAATAATAGTAATAATAATAAGGGCTACACAGGGTTCTACAAAAAGTCTTCATCCAGTTCTCCACATTGCCCTCATCACTATCTGCATTATATGTCTGAATTGAAATGGCCTAATTTTGTTGATAGACCCCATAGTGACTGCTGTGCCTAGTTCCCTGGTGATTACATTTACTACTGCAGCTCTACATCTTATAATTGGCTACTGTATATAAACCCAAGGTCTCTGGAGAGTCAAACCTGGGCAAAGTGTTGACTGAAAGCTAGATCCAGCCCATTGGTTATGCCTCTCCAGCCTGTAGACCTGGACAAGCGGAAAATAGTTGTGCATCACATCACACTGCAACCCCTGCCTGGCGTCCAGCTTTCATCAGTATCTGCAACCTCAGGAGGGGGGTATCATTAAAGTGAACTTGACCAATTCAAGGACAGCATGTATCAGGCACTGTCTGTATCAACCCAGCTAGGTATGTGTGATTCTGAAATGCTACAGCATTTCAGGGGAAACATACTTTTAATAGCCACCAGCGACCGAGCCACAAGACTAGTCAGACAGGTGGGTCTACAGCGGTCTCGCCCCTCCCACTGCACTGTGGCTTGGGGGCATCATACTGTAGGGTGCAGTGTGGCTTGAGGGCATCATACTGTAATTTGCGGTGTGGCTTGGGGGGATCATACTGTGGGGTATCGTGTGGCTTGAGGGCATCAGTGCGGTGTGGTTTGGGGACATCATACTGTGGGGTGTGGTGTGGCTTTGGGAGCATCATACTGTGGGGTGTGGTGTGGCTTTGGGAGCATCATACTGTGGAGTGTGGTGTGGCTTTGGGAGCATCATACTGTTGGGTGTGGTGTGGCTTTGGGGGCATCATATTGTGGGGTGCGGTGTGGCTTGGGGGCATGATACTGTGGAGTGCGGTGTGGCTTGGGGGTATCATACTGTTGGGTGTGGTGTGGCTTTGGGGGCATCATATTGTGGGGTGCGGTGTGGCTTGGGGGCATTATACTGTGGAGTGCGGTGTGGCTTGGGGGCATCATACTGTGGGGTGCGGTGTGTCTTGGGGGAAACATACTGTGGGGTGCAGTGTGGCTTTGGGGCATTATAATGTGGGGGTAGCTATAGGGGTGTCTTTTGTAGGTAAAGAGAGTTTGACATTTCTATCTCTGATCATCTCTACAGTAGGCAGCATGAACAACTATTGATTGGGAGGAATATTCTAGCGATATGCTACTAATGTCTATAATGAGACAACTTGTCATCTCTAGGTTAAGAAACTTTGAAAACTTCCCATCTCTTCTTTATTGCATTTATGGGATGCAGAACAGAGTGTGATCCATGATGTAATAAAGGCTGCCGTGAATGGTGTATTCTGCTTATGGTCCCAGGGGAGACCTTTGATTTTGCTGCTTCATTAGAAATGTGTTTTTATCTGATCTCTCTTAAGTCAGAGTCTGATAATACCATTACTTTGGGGAATTATTGCTTATGCCATTCCCTTTTAATACTCCGTTTTTTTAATAGAATAGTTGCAATGACTGAAGCTTCTTGTGAGTGTGGTTGGAGCGAGAACAATACTTGTATTTGTCCCTTGTGTGTATGAATAGGACTCTTGTATCACAGATAAGGGCACACGTTTGTGTACACAGAGGCCGATGACACACAAAAATGACATCACACACTATTAATAGATGCTTTGTTCTCTGTCCTGAATCCCTTTTTCTTGTCAGATAAACATTTTACAAAGATCCTCTTAGAATAACTATAGATGTTGCAGGGTTCAGGTTTCATCCAGAGCCGCCCTTCCGTGGCCTTGTGGACCGGCCGCTGTGCCCGCTCGTTGGCACCTGTGATTACTGTCAGCAGGAGGTTACTGTGGGTTCACATTTACGGGGCTGGAGGTATATGATAGCACTATTGCTTTTGGGGAAGGAGCGTTTCAAGCTGCTGATTTTAATACTTACATCTTTTGTTTGGTGAGGTCGGCGGCGTGAAATGAAAGTCTTAGAGACTGCCAGGCCCACGCTGACTCCTTTAGCGAGCATAGTAACCCTAAGAGCTTGAAACAAACGAGTTTAATTATTACAATTTATAGGGGATGTTTTCTGCTGTGAGAACTGTATCCAGCTAATAACTCATGAGTTACAGTGTGCAAGTAAAGAGCGCTCTGCGGATTATACATTAACATAATTGTGTCGATTCCAGGTCCTCTGGTACCACTGGGAATTTAACTGGACAGATCGGCTGGTGGACGGCAGGTCTGTGGACCAGTCCCAAAGGTGTTTTATGAAATGCAAAGGGCTGGTTCTTGTCCAACCCAACATCCTAATTAGTCCCCATTGCTAAAGACCCCTGGAGATTTCCATTTAGTGTCAATAAAAGAGACTGGCACTTTATCAACCTGCTGCTAGCAGCTCTTGAGTCAGGAATAGCTTCTGGGGCTGTGCTGATTACAGCAGCAAAGAGAACATGCAATCCCCTGGTGTATAAACAGCTGAAGATGTATGAGAAAACTCCATGATAACTTTACCCACTAACTTTGTAAACTAAAAAGCAAACGGATTCCAAATAGAAAGTTGTTTGTCATAGGAAAGAATGCCCTGAACAAGCAAGCCATATGTGTCAGGTTATTGCTGCACTGACAATACTGTTTGCATTGGTTTCCTAGACATATTTGCCAAAACTCTGTAAGTCTATGGGAACACTTGGTGAATGAAATCAACAGAGCCTGCAATGGAGTCATTTATCGAAAATAAAACGATTAACTAACATGGCCTGTATGAGCAGTCATGATGGATTTTGCCCTGGGTGTTTCCTTCTGTTTATGAGCCACTATATAGTGTACTGTCGACTTGGCAATGTTGGAGCTCGCTTACACCACCTTATACCATGGGCAAATGCTATGTGATGTTTTATCTGATAGGACTCAAACCAATGTTAGGCCACGTGCCCATGCTGCGTTGTTTGATGCCTTTTTTATAGAGATTTTGTGAATCTATATCAAAATCTTCATGTCTATCCTAAAGCCAGCAAAGTCTATGAGCTTTCAGAAGTGCTGTGCCAACGTTACTTTTTTTCCTTGCAGATTTTTTCTCTGCACCAAAATCTGCATGGAAAAAACAGCAATGTTGGCACAGCACTTCTGAAATTTCATAGACTTTGCTGGCTTCAGGACCTCACAGGGTGTTTATCATAGTTACCAGCGTCTTACCTGCTTACAGGCTGCGCTAAGCAGGAAGGTTGCTGGTAACTATGATAAACAGCGGGTATCTAGGCAGCGAAAGCTGCCTAGATACCCGCTGTTTATCATAGTTACCAGCGTCCTGCTTAGCCCTGGTAACCATGATAAACACCGGGTGATAAGCGCGTGCTGCTTAGTTACCCGGTGTTTATCATGGTTACCAGCTTGTGAGGTCGTTGATCGCTGGTCTCTCGCTGTCACACACGGCGATGCGTGCTGACCAGCGGGAGACCAAGGACCAAAAAATAGTCCTAAACCATGTGCAGTGATCAGCGACCTCACAGCAGGTGCCTGATCGCTGCTACATGTCACACATAGCGACATCACTGGAGAGGTCACTGTTACGTCACAGAACCTGTGACGTATCAGCGATCTCGCTAGCGATCTCACTATGTGTGATGGGGGCTTAACACACAGTGGATAGATCCCTCCAAGACTGTTGGAACACAAAAATTGATGGTCTGGTGTGGCATATGGGGTACAAAGATGGTGGGTCATTATTCATCAATGGAATCCTCAATGCCACTCGATATCTCAATCATGTAGCAATTTCAGATATCCAGTGGCATTGAGGTTTCCACTGATGAAGAATGGCCCCACTATCTTTGTACCCCATATACCACACCATACCATCAATTTTTGTGTTCCAACAGTCAATGGCTTATTTAGTTGAACATGTAGTCATGATTTTGTACAGTGTCTTGCAATCATTCTGCATAGTGTGCAGTGATGCCGGTGTGAGACTGATGCCATGATCATGGTCAATTTAATATTCTGCATTTTCAAAAAATTCACTGGGCAGAAAAACAGATAAACATATGGTGAAAGGCTGTGCGAATCCACGGGGGAAGCGTTGTGTTCTTCTTGTTGCTTGTCACTCTGTACTGACATCCTGGCCTACTGTATGACACTACTGTTTGACTTCTGTCTGATTTAGGATGAGAGATTTTTGTAATATATTTGCTTTAAGTTTTGTAAATTTTCTCCTATTTGATAACTGCCCGCCTTCCCGGAGCCAAACTAAATTTTTTGTTAACTTCTTACTGTGATTTAATCCTCAGTTGGCAAGGAATGTTATCATTTTCTTGCACTCGTGTCCAAGACATAAAATTCTTTTTCTGTTATCAAAATTTAAGATGAATCCAAGAGCAGTAAGAGACTTGGAAAGCTCAAGAGCTAAAGTGCAATGATGTCTTAGAGAAGGTAAAAATAAATGCTCTGAGAAAAAGTATGTAGACACGTGAGGCTCACATCCTGATTAACTCGCTGTCGTTTTAAACCACGAACAACAATCTGGAGCTATTTTCCCCTTTTCTGCTATAACGGTCTACACTCTTTTGGAGAAACTTTCTACAAGGCAACAGGCATTCTTGTTTAGTGAAGTTGGGTACAAATTAAAGGCAACCTGGCAGAAGAGTCATGCTTCCCGAACTACCCGCAGCATAATTTAAACACTGGATGTGTATACTTTGCTCTAAAACGCTGCGGCATTGTATGAAAAATCTACTTTGAGAAGCCAATAGTGGACTATGCATCCTGTTTTACTAGTCCAAGAGGACTGACAGCTTCTCCCCGCCCCACTCTAGTAAGCCGACACATGTGTCCGTATACACATACATTAGCACCTGTCAATCTTGATGAGTAGGACTGGGAAAACCTGCCATGGATTGGCTTCTTACCTGATGAAGGCAGAGTATCTGCTGAAACGCGTTGTGATATACTTGAATAAACAAAGTAAGATATACTGAAAACTATTTGTGCTCCTCCATCCTTGTGTAGCACCCGCTTAAACGGCTAATTACCCCTTATTCTATGTATTGGCTTCTTGGACTAGTCATTCTAGATGCATAGTCTCGTACTGGCAAGTAAAATTACGTTTTGTCTGAATATCATAAAGCCATGGGTGTCTGTGGTTTGTGCAGCATGAATCTGATGTCAGGTTCATTTTAAGAACTAGTACCCAGAACTAGTTGATTTCCAGGTGTGTGTAGGCTTAGGCTGGTATCACGCATCCATGTTTTGCAGTCAAGGTGTGGACTATGATACACATCCTGACCTCCGGACACCAGACCCAAACTTGACAGCTCATAGGAATTCTTGAGACCTGTGGTTAGTCTATGTATCGTGGTCTGTGTGAAATCAGCCTTAATTGAACAAATCATTTAAAAAGTGCTCATTTTGAGCCCCAGAAATATTCTTAGTGAGACTGGAAAGCCTCAAAGTAGCACAGTCCTCTTGAAGATCAGTGCATGCTTTTCTCTTCTTGTCCCTTAATCTAAAGGGCCTACATAACAATCCTTCACCATTGCACACAAGGATAGTACACAAATATCTGAAGAGCTGTCACACTGTAGAGGGATCAGCTTTATTCTCATTTTCACAAGGCAGACTAGAAGCAATGGGATGATACTGAATGGGAGGAAACACAGATTAGCTATTACAAAAAACATTTTGAAAAATGAGGGTGATCAACAAGTGGTACAGGCGGCTACGAGAGTTGGTGAGTTCCCCTTCAATGGAAGCCTTCATACAGAGGCTGGACAGACAACTGTCTGGATGATTTAGTGAATCCTGCTTTGAGCTGCGGGTTGGACCAGATGAACCAGGAGGTCCCTTCCAACTCTACCATTCTATTCTACAGGAGTTCATAAAGTAACTATGCAGTGGTTACACTTGCCAGTAGGTGATGTGGAAACTTCCTGTCCACTCCTGTCGTGTCCCACTTAACAAGGTCGCTACTGCAGCGCCTCACAGTGTTTTCCACAGTCCTCACAACTGTTTCGCAATCTAACCAGATCGGCGGACAAATATACTGTGTATAGTACTTATAACAACACCACACTGCACTGCATTGTTACTGTATAAACACCCAGTATTCTATTCACTTTTTTTCTAAGTTCTATGTGTGTAACCATACAACTTTTATAGTGTAGTAAAAAAGAGCTTTTTTGTAGAAAATGCTGCAGCTTTTCTGCATATTTCAATGTTTACATTCACCAAGATTTAATATTCGCAGCGTCAGTCACTATACAAGACGGATTATCTTTCCAGTGTTTGAAAGAGATTTCGTAAATTCTTATCAACAATCCTGCCACTATCACACGCAGCAAATTATTCAGAAACAACCCTGCAACTGAACATACCCTTAAACTGTCAGCTCGAATCTTCCACTTCTCACATACACTGAGCCCAGCCTTGGTGTTTTTATCGGTGGGAGGCATTATTTTATCACCCCAAAAAACAAAAGGATCGGACATTGAAATTCAAACTGCTCAATCCTTTTCCCCCCACTGACATCCTATGCAAAGCAGAGCTGGGGGGCCCCATATATTTCAGATTGTTGGTTGGTCCAGATTACTGCAACCTCCTGCTCACCGGCATCCCCAATACCTCCCTTGCACCTCTCCAATCTATCTTGAACTCCGCTGCCCGCCTAATCCATCTGTCTCCCCGCTACTCCCCTGTCTCCCCCCTCTGCCAAGCCCTTCACTGGCTCCCTACTTCCCAGAGATCCCGGTTTAAAACATTAACCATGACATACAAAGCCATCCACAACCTGTCCCCTCCATACATCTCTGACATGGTCTCCCGATACCTACCCTCACGCAACCTGCGATCCTCCCAAGAGCTTCTCCTCTACTCCCCCGTCATCTCCTCTTCGCACAACCGCATACAGGATTTCTCCCGTGCTTCACCCAGACTCTGGAACTCACTGCCCCAACACATCAGACATTCTCCTACCCTGGGAACCTTCAAAAGAAACCTGAAGACCCACCTGTTCCGCCAAGCCTACCACCTGCAATAAGACCCGGTCCACCACACCGCCTCGCGACTGGAATTTCCTCCTCCCACTGTATCCCCACCCGCCCCTCGTAGACTGTGAGCCTTTGTGGACAGGATTCCTCCCCTCTTGTTTCTGTACAACCGAACTGTCAACATTTATTGTTACTTGTATTGTTACTATGTTACTTGTCCTAGTCTGCCCTTTTTAGCATGTAAAGCGCCATGGCAATATAATGGTGCTATATAAATAAATAATAATAAAAATAATAATAAATAATAATAATAATTAGTTTAAAGACATTCTCCATTACTAATTTACCCTTTAATATACCATTTCATTTGTCCTAACTCTTCCTAAATCTTTCCTAATATACTTCCGCTATCTATTCAGCTCCTGCAATCTTATCTCTAAGAAGCTTGTACATACCTTTATTGTCGTTGTAGCTTTTATCCTTCCGGACTGCAAACCAGAATTGGAACATCTGAACAGGACATGTCACTGTTAGGGTGGCTTCACACTTGCGTTCCCCTCCGCTGCGTATTGCAGTGAGGGAGTGCAAGCCGAGCGCATACACCGTGCATCCCTATGTTTCCGGATCCTGGAATCCCTTGGCATCACCCACCTTGCCCTCTCCTGGATCTCCTCATACCTAGTGGAGCGGACCTTCAGCGTCTCCCACTCCCACACCTCCTCCTCACCCTACCCCCTTTCTGTCGGAGTCCCCCAAGGTTCGGTCCTGGGACCCCTACTTTTCTCCATTTACACTCTCGGCCTAGGGCAACTCATCGAGTCCCATGGCCTCCAGTACCACCTCTACGCCGACGACACCCAAATCTACCTGTCCGGCCCTGACATCACCTCCCTACTCTCGAAAATCCCTCAATGCCTTTCCGCCATCTCATCCTTCTTCTCTGCTCGCTTCCTTAAAATCAACATGGACAAAACTGAATTCATAGTCTTCCCCCCAAGAAATTCCACCCCACCTCCCAACCTATCCATCTGCGTCAACGACTGCCCCCTCTCCCCAGTCCCCCAGGCCAAGGGCCTCGGGGTAATCCTTGACTCCTCCCTATCCTTCAAACCCCACATCGAGGCCCTCTCCACATCCCTCCGGCTCCAGCTCAAGTACATCTCACGGATCCGCTCCTTCCTCACCCACGACACCGCTAAAACACTCATCCATGCTCTTATCATCTCCCGCCTTGACTACTGCAACCTCCTTCTCAATGGCCTCCCGGCTAACTCCCTCACACCTCTCCAGTCTATCCTCAACTCCGCTGCCCGACTCATCTATATGTCCTCCCGCTACTCCCCTGTCTCCCCCCTCTGCCAAGCCCTTCATTGGCTCCCCATCTCCAAGAGATCCCAATTCAAAACACTAACCATGGCGTACAAAGCCATACACAACCTGGCTCCACCATACATCTCTGACCTGGTCTCCCGATACCTACCCTCACGCAACCTCCGCTCCTCCCAAGAACTCCTCCTCTGCTCCCCCCTCATCACCTCTTCGCACAACCGAGTCCAGGACTTCTCCCGGGCATCTGCCTTACTCTGGAACTCCCTACCCGAACACGTCAGACACTCTCCTACCCTGAGTAGCTTCAAGTGTCACCTGAAGACTCACTTGTTCCGTCAAGCCTACAACCTGCCATGAGACCCAGGCGAACACCTCATACCTGACATTCCCCCATCCTACTGTATCCTAACCCACCCCTCATAGACTGTGAGCCCTCGTGGACAGGGTCCTTGCCCCTCCTGTACCTGTACGTCCTGATCGACTAGATTTAGTGTACTTGTCTCCCTCATCCTCATGTAAAGCGCCATGGAACCTAATGGCGCTATATAAATAAATAAATAATAATAATAATAATAATGTTTAACATGGCCATGCACACCCATTGCCCGCCATGAGCAATTTGTACGCATGCGGATGCTTGCTTACAAATCACACATTCTCGTCCACACCATTAACGCGACATGTCCACGCGACATGTTAAACATAGGGATGCGCGGTGCCTGCGCTCGGCTTTTACTCCTGCGCCACAATACGTAGCGGGGAATGCAAGTGTGAAGCCAGCTTTAGTGGATGAGAGGAGGTAGAAGTTTGATCTGGGCATGCGTGCTCAGACTGCTGACACTCAGAGAGGCTTCCTCAAACACATCCGTGACATGGCTAACTCAGTTAGTCCTAATCCATTTAAAGATTCCAAATGTAGTGGATTATTGGACATATTGGGGTACATAATTCCAGAGGATGGTGGATGCTCGGTAGAAATCTTGGAGGCAGTTGTATGTGTATGGAGGAGAGAAGGAGGTCTTAGTAGGACTGAAGATTACATATAGGAAGATATCAGGAGATTAGTTTGGAGATATATTGAAGAGCCAGGGTATAGATGGCTTTGTATGTCAGTGTTAGTAGTTTGAACTGGATGTGTTAGGAAATTAGAAGCCAATAAAGGGATTTTCAGATGGGAAAAATATAGGAGCAGTGAGGAGAGAGATAGATTAGTCAGGCAGCAGAGTTAATGATGGACTGGAGTGGTGTGAGAGTGTTAGGTAGACCACAGAGGACGATGTTGCAGTAGGTGAAGCGGGAGATGATGAGGGTGGCACTATCATTTTCATAGATTGGGAGTTGAGGAAAGGACGAATTCTGGAAATAACTTCATAACTTACTCCACTTTTAAGGCTTAAGGAATGCTGAATTTATTGCCGTAAACATGCCAAAACCTACAAAGGTTTGGTGCAGCTACAAATTGGGCTAAATATTTTCAATATTTCAAACAATTTTCTCCCAGAATTCTGTCGAAAACTGACGAGCCGCGGTCCAAATCTGTAAAATTCCCATTAGGTCAATAATGCTACTGGAACAGTTCTGGCTCTGTAACATCTAGGGCTGTGGAGTCGGAGTTGAAGGTTTGCCTTTCTGACTCCACAGCCCTGGTAAGATTGCACTGCAGATAATTTCTGAGCTTTATGATTCTTGTTCATAACATGCTTGCGTATCTCTGTAAGTGGAGAAGAGTTTTTTTTATAGAGACTTTGGTAAAATGTTAGCAAAATTATATGTATAATGATAATTCCCCAGGTCCATGTGGGATTGAAGGCAGCAAGCACTTTACTGTATAAGGACTTGTGCATTTCATCATAGAATAGGAAAAAAAACACAAATTAATGGCGCAATTCAAGGCTCGCCTGGGAAGAATATAGCTGGGATCCTTAGCAGCATATGTATAAATATCACAAGATTAATCTACACTTTCTTATCAATGATTTATAAGTCCCTGAGTCATCTTCATATGTGATAATCGTTGGTGGAAGCAATTACAATGCCCACTCGTCTGGTCCAATTGATGTCCCTATGCCCTAAATGGCAGAAATGATTGGATGTACATATGACCTCATGCAGGGTATTTACTTCTTTATTATTTTGCTTCTTAGGCCCCTTTCACATCAGCGGTTTCGCTGATGTGCGGCCGATCCGGCAGGTGGCGCCACATCTGCTGGATTGGCTGCCTAATGGCCTCACTTGCGACCTGGATCCAGCAAGCCCCATGTATTTTCTATGGGGCTTGCAGTCCGATGCGGCAAGTGCGGTCCTGCCGGATGCGGCAGATTCGGCACTTGCGTCCACGAAAAAAAAACGCTGCTTGCAACTTTTTTTTTTCGAGGACGGAAGTGCCGGATACAGCCGATCTGGCGTAACTGCACTTGCTGCATCGTACCGCAAGCACCATAGACAATGCATGGGGCTTGCCGGATCCGGGTGGCAAGTGTGGCAATTAGGCGGCAGATGCGGTAAATGTTCTGAATCTGCCGCACATCAGCGAAAACACTGTG
The DNA here is from genome assembly GCA_033576535.1 of Allobates femoralis. NCBI lineage: Eukaryota > Metazoa > Chordata > Amphibia > Anura > Aromobatidae > Allobates > Allobates femoralis. Next base: position 153,441,091 of record JARQOC010000007.1, read on the forward strand.
TGAAAGGCCCCTTATTGTGTGGTTAATCATTTCCATATAATAAAATATAGGATTATCAACATTAGATTAATGCTCGATCTGTAACAGCCGTCTATAAGGCCTCTCAGAATAGCTCTTAAATATTGGAATCCTGTCATTATTCAGGCTTACTGTCATCAATATAAATATTAATATTTCAGTGGACAATCCCTCTCATCCATTTACAAAAATCAATAAATGATTGAGAACAAACAAACCTACCCGAAAATTGAGAGAAATAAATGTGCAACACACTCTGTATTTCTGAGATTACTCTTCCTTTGTTGGATGTAACATTATGGGGTATATTTATCAACCTAAATGAGCCAGAATTCTGACACATTTATGATGCATTTTAGGCGACCGTCACACGCTGAGATATCGCTAAAGATATCGTAGACGATGTTAAATTTGCATATCGTCCGAACGACGCGCAAAATCGCTCATCACGACGCTACACCCACAGACATCGCTCAGACGATTCCCCGATCCACCCATCCAGCGATCGTCTGAGAGATGCAGTTATCAGCAGTGGACATCGTTCAGCTAAAGTCACACAGAAATCTCCTAAACGATGTGGGAGCAAATGTGGGCGTAATTGGAGCCGATAGGCGTGGTACATGGGCTCCAAGCTGCGCCCCTCACTACACCATTGGTGCTCAGTACTGCGTCCTCATTGGGTCAGATGTCCTTTGAAACATGGCGGCCTCATCCCCACAATGTCCTGTGATATTGATCGTAATGTATATGTGTGCTGTAGCACATAACTAAATTGCAATGGGCAAAACGTACAGCCGCGTTATGTGTGCCGCGCCCGCCAACATTGTGTGGGTATATGACAAGGTGGACACTATATAGCAGGGTCGGGGACCACGCAGAATCGATTATCAAGTTGACGCAATTGGGTGCACAGTTCGGAGATATTGTGCAGCCGACGCCTATGTGTGGTGCTGAAGACAGCGCTTTCAAAATGGCGCCCTGTGAGGGCAGCCAATGGCAACGCATCATCTTCCACCAATGCGAGCTAGTGGTGAAGCAGCCAATCCGAAACCATTTCGTTGCACGAATCACCACTGAGGAGGTCAGGCAATAGGAAACTCCTGACACGCCTACGTGATGGATTTTGCCATCGCTTAAATCACACGTTTCGTGTGATGTCGGGAATTTACACGTGTCGATTGTGCGTATTTAATTGGCCGATATCGTCAGATCTGAGAACCGAACCTCAGATCACGATTTAGAGATTTGATCAGATATCGCTCGTCGTATCTGGCCGTCACACGCACAGACATCGCTTACGCGATGTTTAATCTGCCGCTTTCAAGCGATATCTTGCACGATATCTCAGCGTGTGACGGCCGCCTTAGACACGTTTTTTTACTTTCCTGACTGGGGTTGTAGCGTCACCGAAATTGGATGTTGCTTACCACAAAAGGGCCACTTAAGGGGAATCTATCAGCAGGTTTTTGCTAGCTCATCTGACAGCAACATAATGTAGGCAAAGAAACCCTGAATCCAGCGATGTATTGCATGGATTACAGGCTGTAGCCGTTCTGACACAAGCAAAGCATTTAGTTTTAGAAACACAGCAGAGTTGTGAGAGCTGCCCCCGCCCACACCAGGCTCTCAATAGAGACTGGTGTATTGACAGTGAGGTGTCAATCGCAGAAGGGGGTGTGTTGGACTGCCGTACGTGTGATAGTGTAGTCCTGTAATGGTAATCACCAGGTGATAAAGCATTTAGTTTACATAAACAATAGCACAGAGTCTGATAGGAGAGGCAAGTTGATTTTTTTTTTAACTCTTATGGTATACTGTCCTCAGCTTATATAGCAGAAAGCATCTAATAGATTGTCTTTTCCTGAAGAAAAAAACATGCCAAGATTTGTGACACATATTTGGCTCAAAGTAAGCGAACCAGTAGGTGGTCTAAACCTAGACTAAGCAGTCTTTCAATTTGACAGATTTATCACAGAAAATAAATCACACATTGGCACAATTTAATACCTCATTCACGCTTCCATGAGTCATGTCTGTGTTCTTAATGTGTTTTTTACTAATTGGCAGAAACAATAGGGGAGCAAAAAGGCGCAATAGTGGCTTAACTGGATAAATGCTGGACATGTATGGTCATTATGCGCTCTACTGATTTGGTTGTGTGACACATAACATTATATGGGCATAAAATGACTGTTGCTGCAGATATACGTGGAGAATTAGAAGAAGTAAACAGGGTGAAAACATTATTTGTTCTGCGCTGCTGTAGAGGATGTTTCATGGAAAGGAAACTCACAAGTGAAGGAAATGTAGTTTATTCAACACGATTCGAAGCTCTCCAGTTTCTTCTTCAGGAAAACCACAGTGCACAAGACAAACCACGTCTTCATCTGGTTTACTCTCTTTTTCACTAATAGAACATATAATCAGTATATGGGTGTGTTCGCTTATCTGTCATGTTGAGTAATGTGCAAAAAATCAAGGTGAATTTTCAGATCTGAATGAGGCCTTAGAATTAGATTCATGCATATGCCTCAAAATGTACAATTCTTTAGTCAGTAAATTATGTGTATACGTTTTAACATTAGTATTTTGTTGTCAAGTGCATGTTTTACTAAAACCTGCAATTCTGATGAACTGGACAGTCGCAAAAATATTCACAACACATCTTCCCTGTGCGAATATATATCCAAAAAGTGTAGCTTGTTCACCTCCTCACAAGGACTGATAAACGGGCAGGGTATGCCTAAACATGAGACTGCCCCCCTCAAAAAAAACAATGGAGTGGACAATACTTGTAAGCAAAATATTTGTAGTACATATACAGATTACTTTCACTTCCAAAATGTTAACAACACTGTATAAATCTTTATTATGAAGCAAACTCAAGAGCTCAGACAAAACAAGTGCAACTGTTTCAAAATTTCTGCTTGAGCCATGAGGAAGCCGCCTCCTGTGGCGATACGCATCGGGTCCTCATTCCCATATGACATTTTCTGTATGAGCCAATTCACCTGAATGTCATGAAAACGGTTCTGTTTTCTATAGACTGTCATAAAAAATTAGTTCTTTCAAAATGGACAAAAAAGTGTTATTTGCATGACAGTTTTGCCAACAGATTGCTGTTGGCTCCGGATGATTATTGAACATGTGAACTTAGCCTATGTTCTTACTGTTGCGTTAGTTAGAAGGCGGATCCAGAAAATAATGAACATGTCAATTAGTGTGGCGTTTTTCTGGTGCGCTTTCTGCACCACTAATATCCAATTACTTACCCTCCCCATGATCCCACGGTCATCCCTGGTGATGTTTTCCTCCCAGGCATTGGCAAGACCTGTCTGTGAGTAGTATGGTACTTTAGGACCTGTGCACCATGTGACTCACCACATCACTCAGTCACATGATGCACAGGTCCTAAAGTACCATAGTACTCACAGACAGGTCTTGCCAATGCCTGGGAGGAAAACATCACCGGAGTTCACTGTGGGAACACAGGGATGATAAGAAAGTGTGTGTGTCTCTGTCTGTGTGTCTGTCTATCTCCCCGAAAATGGAGTAAAACAGCAGCACAAATGGATGATGCATTTGTGATACTTTTTTGCAAAAAGAGGATCTATTTTTGGTGCAGAAACTGCACCATAAATGGATCAATAAAAAAGTAAACACAAACGCTCTGCATGAACTTAGCCTAACTTTGTTGCAACCCCATATGATAAACATAGTAACTGATTGATCCACCCTCAATTGATTCCAATTAGCAGTGAAAAAGGTGCAACACACAAGTACCGATAGGATATTGTGTATATTACAGTTAAACTGAAAAATTAAAATTAAACTGTAATGTGAAGAAGCCCAAAAGTTTGGTTGATCAGTCAAAGAAAACAGCGCTACCTATAGGACATCTGTGATGGGCGGCCTACACGCTGTCTAGGACACTGGCCGCAGGCATTCATTATCGCCTGCACCTGGGTCCTTCCGTCATACCCTTGGGGTGTTGAAAAGATTAAGCCTGGCTCAACAGGTTATAATGGTGCTCAGGATAAAAAATAGTCAATATTAATAGAATTGTCCTGGCACACAACAAGATTAAGCAAAAGTCCAAAAGGTTGCTGATATCGTGTTTTTTATTCAGAGGCACATGTGAAAGAATGAAAATTTGAGCAGTCCAGTAATATCTTGTGCAAACGTTTTCGACCCTGCTGAGTCTTCATCAGGCTTACTGCTCATATCATGTCACAAAATTATTAGAAATAAACAGTGGTGTCTCAGAAATCAGCACTAATTATATCCTGATCAAAAATCCTCAGGGTTGAGAAAATGAATCTATATGGGCTCTACTTGCAGAAAGGAGCCCCATTTAAAATGTTATAATTAGAGTTGGCCAAATACCTACTGCTTCATTACAGCACTCTAATTATAACACTTTAAATGGGGCTCCTTTCTGCCAAGTAGAACCCATATAGATTCATTTTCTCAACCCTGAGGATTTTCGATCAGGACATAATTAGTGCTGATTCCTGAGACACCACTGTTTATTTCTAATAATTTTGTGACGTGATATGAGCAGTAAGCCTGATGAAGACTCAGTAGAGTCGAAAACATTTGCACAAGATATTACTGGACTGCTCAAATTTTCATTCTTTCACATGTGCCTCTGAATAAAAAACACTATATCAGCAACCTTTTGGACTCTTGGTTAATCTTGTTGTGTGCCAGGATTATTCTATTAATATACCCTTGGGGTGGACCTATCCTGCTGCTGCACTTCCTTCCTTTTGCATTCCACTCTGGAACACAGGCTGGTGCGTCAGATCATCAGCGTACAGGGGGAAAGAGATGTCACACAGGAGTGAATGAGGCAGCGCACAACGGGAGGTAATAGAGCACACAGGGGACGAGACAGCACAAGAGGAGATAGAGCGCACAGAGGTAAGAAAGAGTGTATGGGGAAGAGACCGCACAGGGGGAAAGAGAGCATATCGGGGAGAGAGCACACAAGGGGAAAGACAGCACAAGGGGAGAGAGCACACAGGGGAAAGTGACAGCATAAGGGAAGAGAGCACATAGGGGCAGAGACAGCACAAGAGGAAAGAGAGTGCACAGGAGAGTTGGCGCACAGGGCAGAGAGACAGCACAAGGGGGAGAGAGTACACGGGGAAGGACAGCACAAGGGAGAGAGAGCACATTGGGAAAGAGGGAGTGCACAGAGGGGAGAGACAGCACAAGGGGAAAGAGCTGACAGGGGTGAGAGAAAGCACAAGGGGAGAGAGAGCAAACTGATGGAAGAGAAAGCGCACAAGGGAAAAGATGGCACAAGGGGAAAAAGAGCGCACAGGGGGAGAGACAGCACAAGGGGAGAGACAGCACACAGAGGGATGTCAACCAGCAGCAGTGCCTGTCAAGCCACCTACACCCAGTGCGGCAGTAAGCTCCCGCTGCCCTCCTCTGTGGCGCAGTGAGTACTTGGACAAATATATAATACCCCACAATCTATAATCACCTGATCTAGTACATAAATAATGCAGCATCAAAAGATTATAAAATACATAAGCAGTAGCACTTTCCAATAAAGTGCCATGACACCCAGGTAAATTGGCACATAAAGAAAGTGTAATATAGGAATGAAGTACCCTCATGTTTCGCCATATGATGTGGCTTCCTCAGGGTCAAGCAGACTCCAACAAGTCTCTGCTTTAAAATAAACTGGCATTCTACTGAAAAAAGCCATGCAGCCCCCATTTAAAGTAGTGTCATTACTGAGATGCCTGAAGAAAATACATTTAGGAGGAAAGTATGTCTGGAGATGGTGAGATATACTTTCTGCTCAGAGTATAAAGCAAATGAGGACGAGGAGCAGCGTATGTGTTGTGTGTACTGAACACAAAGTGTTTTATGTGTGCAGTGAAACATATGATTTTCTGGAACATTCTTTGCAGCTCATAAATGACCCCCCGGTGTGTGTTTTATCTGAACGGTCTCTGAGTCGTGCTATATCCTGCACATCATCTCACCCTGTTTGTTTCTCTCTTCTGTAAAATGAGCTTGTTGCCACCACCCTGCGCTCCGCTTCCATCACATTGTTCTCTCATTTGATCATCGTATTTGACAGGTTTCTCTACGGTTTTGTTCAGCATTGTGCAAGGAAGGAGCACAGCAGGGCACTCTGATCCGACACTTCAGGAGCTCAGGCAAGTGTCTGTCACTCCGCTCTCTGCAAATTACTGCACTTCACGCCTAAGAAATATCTTCATTCCTCAGCCTTTTTCCAGCAAAATTGAGGTGGGTATTACATATATTTAGGGTCACTAATAACCGCTAAGCTCTGATGGGACATGACATTGATATCATTGTACAACTGTGCAAACACAGTTGGGTGTGTGCAGAATTTGGATGCTTTACACCAGATTTAATATGAAACATAACAGCTCTTACAAGTGGTATAAATAGGCGGCACCCCAGCTCAGGTTTCGCCCCATTCCCTGTCCACAAGGGTGCCACAGCTCTTCTCAACCATGCAATATTTGTGTTTTTTTTCCTGCATCCAAAACTTGCTCTCTTGGAAAGCTGCTTCCAAAAAGTGGGTTTTGCTGCAGTTTTGTTGCATTTTTCGGCTGCATTTTTGGTGTTATTTGTCTACAGCACGTTTAATAAAATTATGTTTCGTTCACCACAAAAGCAACAAGAATGCAGCATGTGACATGAGTCACTACTGTAATAATTTGTCCCAGAAGTGGAGAAAAAGACTACAATTACAAACAGTAATTATATAATAGTACTACTTACAGAATAAGTAAAAGGAGGTCAAATGATCCAAGGTCAGGTCCAGAAAATGGTGCAGTACAACAAGAGTAAGGCGGCCGTCACACGGTGAGATATCTTGCACGATATCGTTTAAGCGATCTCCTTTTTGATCGCTTAAGCGATATCGGGCAAGATATCGTTGCATGTAATCAAGCGATTCACGATGGTAAATCGCTTGATCGTGACATCGCTGATCTGAGGTTCGGTTCTCAGATCTAGCGATGAACGATGCAACGATCTGCATCATCGTGGTGTATGACACCACGATGATCCATCTCCCAGCGACCGCGCCTATGCTGGGAGATGGTAACTATGGTACACGTCGGGTAACTAAGCGACGCGCGGCGCCTAGTTACCCGATGTGTACCATAGTAACGAGCGAGATCGCGGCTCCGCATCGCTGGTGAGTCTGTCTGTGTGACATCTCACCAGCGATGTGAGCGATATTGTAAGCGATCGCGCGTGCACGTGATCGCTTACAATATCGCTAAAGATGTCGCAGCGTGTGACGGCCCCCTTAGTCAGAGACAAAATCCAATTCGCGAGCCGGGGCCAGGAACACCAGAAACACAAGATAGTTTACAGGGAGCAGGCAAAAGAGAAGTCAGGTCACACGCAAAGGGTGAAAGTCCAGGTAAGGGAATAAAGTTAGGCTGGTTCAGGCACAGAGCACATAGGGATCAACCATAAGCTGGCTTTACACCACAGCAAGATCCGATCCGGGGCTGTCAGGGATGAGTCTCGCGTTGCATTCCTTGGCACGGCAGCACGCTCTCCTGACAGATGTATACAACCATGTAGAAATACATGCTGCTGACACGCTCCTGGCAAGAGAGCTGGCGACTGTGCCGGTTAATGTGTATGACTCCAGCCAAAGAGAGACCAAACAAAAGTTGGATTTAACCTGCACAATCTTTTATTTTATCTGGTTGCAGTGAAATCATGGACACATTGTTCCATGTTGTGGCTGTATACAAATGGAACAATGTGTCCATGATTTCACTGCAACCAGAGATCTGCGAACAATCTCTGCACAATTATCTGTGTGTCTAACTGGGCCTTTAAGGCGGCGTCACACGTGTCAACCAAGGCTGCGATGTCGGAAGCGATGCGCGGGTGCGCGCTCACTTCTGACATTGCAGCCTTGGTGTCACACGGAAATATGTTGCCGGTGATGCGATGTGGGCGCAGCCAACGCTTCCTGGGCTGGGATCAACCTAACAAGCAATACTGTGGTATAGGCTGGATCACCACCAACATCGCTATTGCGGTGTCAGACGGCGCGATCCAGCCTAATCGCTGGTTGCAGATTGACAGGTTTACGTTCATCCTCGGAAACCTGTCAACCTGCGACCAGCGATAGATCGCAGTTGCATCGCGCTGTCACACAGCACGACGCACTTGCCCTATTGCAAGCGACATCGTTGATGCGTCACTTTTCGGCGATGTCGCTCGCGATATTGACACGTGTGACGCCGCCAGGGATGCCAGGGTTAGGTATCACAGATGCTTATCTCCCTGTGTTGAAATTACATTATTGCTAATCCTGCACTCAAAGTAAATGTCGGATTATCAGAATTTGCAAACAGATTATGTCAGTCTTACAATTTTGAATATTAAGTAATTAAATAAAAAGGTTAATGTAATGGTAATAGAAAACATAAAAATGCTAGATTTCGGTGTGCTAGAGTCAGTCATGCTCGAATACTCCTCTCTAGTCACCCGTCATAGGACAAGAATATCTGTGTAATTCATACTCATAACATTGTCCAAGGGAGCACTCTGCAAAAATTCACATGTCCTTGAAATGGTCTAAAACCTATCTAAAGCTCCCGTCACACACACTGACGCAACAGCGATCCCGACAACGATAACGATCCTTAGGGATCGCTGTTGCGTCACTTTGGGATCGCTGGTGAGATGTCAAACAGTCAGATCTCACCAGCGACTCAGCAACGATCCGGAATGATAGAAGGTCATTGGGAATTGTCACTCTCGTGTGTAGTATTGAGATCGTTGGTCGTTGTCCCTTTCAAACACAGCGATGCATGGTTCCCAGCGGGAGACCAACAACCTAAAAATGACCCAGAGCACTTTGTAACGATCAGCGATCTCACAGCAGGGGCCTGATTGCTGCTAAGTGTCACACATAACGCGATCGTTAGCGAGATATCTGTTACGTCAAGGGGGTGTCACACGCGTCAATATCGCCTGCACGATATCGGCTGCACGTGATGTTGCAGTGATATTGACGCGTGTGACATACTGCATCAACCAGCGATAAATCGCTGGTTGATGATCGCCAGGTTTCAGAACCAGCTCTGAAACCTGGCGATTGTCGCCCGGTGGACACGCAGCATCGCTGCGTGTGACACCGGGAGTAGCGATATTCCAGCTCCCAGCGCCTGTCACAAGCGCTGGGAGCTGGTCTCCAAGGTACACTGCGGGTAACTAGGCAGCGCGCGCTGCCTAGATACCCGACTGTGTACCTTAGTTACCAGCCTCCTCCGCTCACCGGGTGAGCGGAGGAGGCTGGTAACTAAGGTACACGTCGGGTATCTAGGCAGCGCGCGCTGTCTAGTTACCCGCAGTGTACCTTGGAGACCAGGCTGCTCCCGCTTCCAGCAGGCTGGCAGCGGGAGCAGGACATCGTGGAAACGATATTTAAATCGTTTCCATGATGTCACTGGTCAATTGATCGCTGGTGAGTCTGTCTGTGTGACAGCTCACCAGCAATCAGCCGTCAATGTCGTCAGCGATCATCTCGCTGACGACATTGACGCGTGTGACACCCCCTTTACAAAATCTGGGACTTAACAACGATCTCACTAACGATCTCGTTATGTCTGACGGGGGCTTAAGGGTATGTGCACACAGTGCTTTTTTATGCGTTTTTGTGGCATCTTTTGTCACCTCCCTGAATGTCTATCTTTATGCCAGGATTTTTTTTGAGGACTCTGAATGTTGTGCCCAAGATGCCTATATTTTCCTTGCAGATTAAGTGCAGATTGTGGTCAAGGCAAAATGATAAACATGCCAATTGTTTGCTGTATTTTGTAGCCCTCCCAGCCATTGACTATAGTAGACAAAAGGCATGAAAACAATCTGCACATAACACGTATTAAAAATGCAGCAAAAACGCATGGGTTTTGTGAGATGCGTTTTCCTGCCACAGGGTGCAGTTTTCCAAACATTTTGCTGCAGAAAAGTTTAGCACCAAATACTCAATGTCGGCACGTAGCCTAAGGTTATGTGCGCACACTGAAGATTTGATGCGCTTTTTGGTGCAGGTTTCATGCAGTTTTCCATGCCTATCCTGAAGCCAGCAAAGTCTATGAGAATTCTCAAGTGTTGAGCACATGTTGCTTACTTTTTTAAATGCAAATTTGGTGCAAAAAAAGCACTGCAGCATGTCAATTCTTGATGCACACTTCCCTGTGTTTTTCAACCCTTCCAGCCACTGACTTCATTAATAAAAAACCATAGTACAAATCTGCTCAAAAAATGCATTGTGTTTGTCCAGAGGATGAAGATTTGCTGCAGAAAATATGCACCAAATCTGCAGCGTGCGCACATATCCTAAGATCCTACATGCTCAATTAGCACCATAGCACTAACGTGGCAGACCTGGAGGAAGCACTCTTCATTCAGAGGACATACGTATGTTCTGAACATTTCTCCTCTTTGGTGATTGAACCCTGAGCCGGCGGTGCCTGCCACCATGATGCCCTGATAGCCTCTGGTTTTCATCTCTTGTATTTAGTCAATGTCTGAAGGTCTGCCCAGATACCAGAGGTTTTGAATGGGTTAAGAAGATTAATGTTATCAGTACCAAAAATAAAGTGCTTTTTCCTCCTGCTGAGATATCTCCTTTGGATGAGGAGGGAGGAGGTGGAGGAAAGATCTCCCTGTCATGTCAGGATGTGTTCCCTGAATAAAAAGATTGTTGTGAAGAGAACCGGCCCCTCCAGATAAACGCTAACCTAGATTAGTAGCATTCAGACCAATTTGTATGAAGAATAAAGTCTCTCCATGACTCTCTCCTCTCTCGTGTGGAACAGACGTCTCCGGCGCTGACATTATTTTAGAAAGCAAATTGTTCTGCAGCTTTTAAAGGCATTTTCTCTCTGTTTGTTGTATATTTATTTATTTTCCCCATGAGAAATGGATATAATTGGTGCATCAAATTGATGGTACCAGGCAGAATGCTCTGGTCTTGTTTCTAGCCCTAATCATTTTCTATATTTTCAAATAAGCAGAAATAAAACAAGCCCAGAATGGAAAATGGAGGAGGAAGACTAGAGATAAGCCATAGATGGCCAACTACAGCATGTGCATGGTAGTAAGTAATATTAGGAGAGAAAAGTAAAAGGGCCACGTCACACACACAGATATCTGTGCAGATATTGTTCACAGATCTCTGGTTGAAGTGAAATCATGGACACATTGGTCTATTTGTATATGGCCACAAAATGGATCAATTTGTCCATGATTTCACTGCAACCAGTGAGTTGTTCAGAAGTTGGACAGATAAGTTGGTGTGTGTAAAGTGGCCCTTAGACCGGTTTCACATGGTCCATCATGGACGGCTCTCACATTGGAAGGCTTGGCCTGACCATTGGGCATTCCAGCATGAGCCAACTACTTTATATATTGCTATGAAACAGGTCAGATGAGGAGACAAGCTATTGGGCTGGGTCCGCCAATGCAAGAGAGGTCCATGTCTTACGGATGTGTGAAAGCAGCCTTTGAGTACTATTTTGCAAGTTAAATCAGTAATTGTAATTTTAGTTTGACTTTAGTGTAAAGTTGGACTTATTAGACTAATATTGGCTAACCCCAATTTTAAAGGGAACCTGTCAGTTCATTTATGCCCCCAGCAGCTTCATAGTACCATTTTAATCATCCCTGTCTGAGCTTATAGTGTAATGTTAAAGGTGAAAAACAAGCATATATGCACTTGCATATTCCTATGTAAATGAAACAGTCAGACCACACCTTTGAGAATGTAGACTATCTGGCAGGTTAATAGTTTACTCGCTATTAACTTCTCTGTCTAAAGGACCTGTGTGATGTAATGATCATGTGACCATAGTGGGCGAGCTATGCAAGCAAAAACATTCTGGTCTTTGAAGACTTAGCTCCGCCTATTATAGTCACATGATCATGACATCACACAGGCCATACAGCATCTTATAAAATTCTACTGAAATGGTAACTATTAACCTACCAGAAAGACTACATTCTCCAAGGTGTAGTCTGACTGCATCATTTACTTAAGAAAATGTAAGTGTATAAATGCTTTTGTTTTTCACCTTTAGCATTACACTATGAGCTCAGACAGGAATGATTAGAATAGTACTATGAAGCTACAGTGATAGCTGGGGGCATAAACGGCCTGACAGGTTCCATTTAATGTCTATTTATTGCAGGGATGACATTCGTTCAACCCATGTCTCGGCTAAATATTATGGGTCAAGTTAAAATTCAACATACCGTATATACTCGTGTATAAGCCGACCCGTGTATAAGCCGACCCCCCTACTTTTGCCCCCAAAACCTGGGAAAACCTATTGACTCGTGTATAAGCCGAGGGTGGACCCCAGCACAGGTATACAGCCCCCAGCAGTGTGGTATACAGGCCCCCTCAGTGGTATACAGCAGCCTCCCCAGTGGTAGTATACAGCAGCCTCCCCAGTGGTAGTATACAGTAGCCTCCCCAGTGGTATATACAGCAGCCCCAGAGGGGTATACAGCAGCCACAGAGCTGTATACAGCAGCCCCAGAGCTGTATACAGCAGCCCCAGAGCTGTATACAGCAGCCCCAGAGGGGTATACAGCAGCCCCAGAGGGGTATACAGCAGCCCCAGAGGGGTATATAGCAGCCCCAGAGCTGTATACAGCAGCCCCAGAGGGGTATACAGCAGCCCCAGAGCTGTATACAGCAGCCCCAGAGGGGTATATAGCAGCCCCAGAGGGGTATACAGCAGCCCCAGAGCTGTATACAGCAGCCCCAGAGCTGTATACAGCAGCCCCAGAGGGGTATACAGTAGCCCCAGAGGGGTATATAGCAGCCCCAGAGGGGTATACAGCAGCCCCAGAGGGGTATACAGCAGCCCCAGAGGGGTATACAGCAGCCCCAGAGGGGTATACAGCAGCCCCAGAGCTGTATACAGCAGCCCCAGAGCTGTATACAGCAGCCCCAGAGGGGTATACAGTAGCCCCAGAGGGGTATATAGCAGCCCCAGAGGGGTATACAGCAGCCCCAGAGGGGTATACAGCAGCCCCAGAGGGGTATATAGCAGCCCCAGAGGGGTATATAGCAGCCCCAGAGGGGTATATAGCAGCCCCAGAGGGGTATACAGCAGCCCCAGTGGGGTATACAGCAGCCCCAGAGCTGTATACAGCAGCCCCAGAGGGGTATACAGCAGCCCCAGCCCCAGAGGGGTATATAGCAGCCCCAGAGGGGTATATAGCAGCCCCAGAGGGGTATACAGCAGCCCCAGCCCCAGAGGGGTATATAGCAGCCCCAGAGGGGTATATAGCAGCCCCAGAGGGGTATATAGCAGCCCCAGAGGGGTATACAGCAGCCCCAGCGCTGTATACAGCAGCCCCAGAGCTGTATACAGCAGCCCCAGCCCCAGAGGGGTATATAGCAGCCCCAGCCCCAGAGGGGTATATAGCAGCCCCAGAGGGGTGTACAGCAGCCCCAGAGGGGTATACAGCAGCCCCAGAGGGGTATTTAGCAGCCCCAGAGGGGTATACAGCAGCCCCCGCTGTATACAGCAGCCCCCGCTGTATACAGCGGTACCCGGCTGTATACAGCCCTCCCGCCTGGTATACCGGGCCCCCCCTGTGGCCACCTGTAAAGGAAGCGATGATTATACTTATCGGGTCGCCGACGCCGACGCCGACGCTCTGTCACCGTCCGTCACCGCGCTCCTTCCCGTCTTCATGCTTCCTTCATCGGCGCACAGAAAATGACGTCATTTCCTGTGCGACGGTGAAGGAAGCATGAAGACCAGGAGGAGCGCGGTGACGGACGGTGACAGAGCGGCGGCGTCGGCGTCGGCGACCCGATAAGTATAATCATCGCTTCCTTTACAGGTGGCCACAGGGGGGGCCCGGTATACCACGGGGGGGCTGTATATATTTTTTTTTTTTTTTATTACCGTATATACTCGTGTATAAGCCGAGGGGGGACTTTTCAGCACATTTTTTGTGCTGAAAAACTCGGCTTATACACGAGTATATACGGTAATTGATTGTTTGTTGTGAAGCCATCAGAGTTTCTGTGTGTCTCTCTTCATAGGGAATATACAGCTCCGGCAAAAATTAAGAGACCACTGAAAAATTTTCAGTTTCTCTGATTTTTCTCTTTATAGGTATATTTTTTTAGTTAAATGTAAATGTAATAATAAAAAAGAAGCAGTGCTTTCAGACCTCAAATAATGCAAAGAAAACAAGTTCTTATTCATATACAAACAACAATACTCATATTTTAACTCAGGAAGAGTTCAGAAATCAATATTTAGTTGAATAACCATGATTTTTAATCACAGCTTTCATGCGTCTTGGCCGCTTTCCACCAGTCTTACACACTGCTTTTGGGAGAGCTTATGCCACTCCTGCACAAAAATGTAAGCAGTTCTTCTTTGTTTGATGGCTTGTGACTATCTATCTTCCTCTTGATTGCATTCCAGAGGTTTTCAGTAGGGTTCAGGTCTGGAGATTTGGCTGGCCATGACAGGGTCTTGATGTGGTGCTCCTTCATTGATTGACCTAGCTGTGTGGCATGGGGCATTGTCTTGCTGGAAAAAACAGTCCTCAGAGTTGGGGAACATTGCCTGAGCAGGAGGAAGCAAGTGTTTTTCAAGGATAACCTTGTATGCAGCTTGATTCATACATCCTTTGCAAAGATTAACCTGCCCAATTCCAGCCTTGCTGAAGCATCCCCAGATCATCACCGATCCTCCACCAAATTTCACGGTGGGTGCAAGACACTGTGGCTTGTACACCTCTCCAGGTCTCCGTCTAACCATTAGACAACCAGGTGTTGGTCAAAGCTGAAAATTAGACTCATCAGAGAAGTTTACCTTACTCCAATCCTCTATGGTCTAATCCTTATGATCTTTGGCAAACTTCAGCCTGGCTCTCCTTTGCTTTCTCATTGATGAAAGGCTTTTTTCTAGCTTTACATGACTTGAGCCCTGCCTCTAGGAGCCTGATTTTTGAACTGTTCTTGCCGTGCACTTCACCCCAGCTGCCATTTGCCATTACTTTTGTAGGTCACTTGATCTAATCCTGCGGTTGCTGAGTGATATTCGAATAAGATGACGGTCATCCCGGTCAGTGGAGCATCGCTTTCGCCCTCTGCCGGTCTGTAGCTTTGTTGTGCCCAATGTCTGCTGCTTGACGTTGTATCGGATTTTCGTCTTCGAAATTTTAAGGATGGAGGTAACATGATGCTCACTGTATCCCTCTGCTAGTAAAACCAGAGTTGAAACCTTCTTTTCCTCACTCAAGACTTTTCTTTTCCTCTCCTTTGACATGGTTAAAAACAATTTTTTCATTAAAATTACTTTTAGGCTATTGCTAGCACTTCTTTTGCCATCCAGCTTGTCCTAGTGCAAGAGGATTATGAACATCACAGCAGTGTTTTTTATACTTTGCCTCATAAATTAGATTTGGTTCAGGTGATAATAATAATCTAATAATAATAATCTTTATTTATATAGCACCAACATATTACGCAGCGCTTCACAATTCAGAGGTAAATATTCAAGCAATCATAAAGAAACAGTTATCAGAAAATACAATACAAAACAAAATGCAATACAATACAATACAAATACAATAATTAAAGCAGAATAGTGACAGCCCTGCTCATAAGAGCTTACAATCTAAAGACCCAGTCACACATAACGACGCACCAGCGATCCCAATATCGATAACGATGTGCAGAGATCGCTGGTGCATCCTTTTCCACATCGCTGGTAAGATGTCAAACAGGTATCTCACCAGCAATGTGAAAAACGACGCACTAGCGATCCAGAATACCGATGTCGTTGGGAATTGTCACTCCATAGCGTAGCATTGAAATTGTTGGTCATTGTCCCTGTCAAACACAACGATGTAGCGCTCCCAGCGGGAGCGCAACAACGTAGAAATGATCCAGAGCAGTGTGTGTAGATCAACGATCTCACAGCAGGGGCCAGATCGTTGGTGCGTGCCACACAGAACGAGATCGCTAACGGGATCGCTGTTACATCACAAAATCTGTGACACAACAGCAATCTCGTTAGCGATTTCGTTATGTGTGACAGGGCCTTTACAATGAAGTGGGGTGACACAAACTACAGGGGCTTATTTACAATGATGGTATTGTCAATTAGAGGAAATGGGGAACAGACAGGAGCAGCATGAGTGGCCACCAACCATGAAGGCCACTTTACACACACCAACTTATCTGTCCAACTTCTGAACAACTTACTGGTTGCAGTGAAATCATGGACACATTGCTCCATTTTGTGGCTGTGTACAAATGGAACTATGTGTCCATGATTTCACTGCAACCAGTACGTTGTTCAGAAGTTGGACAGATAAGTTGGTGTGTGTAAAGTGGCCATTATTTGTGATGCATTCGAGACTGGTGGAGCGGATGGGCTATGTCTAAATGACTTTGACTAGGGATTAGGTGATCACCTAATCAGAAGCACATTAAATAGAATGAGGTGTACATTTTTTGGAATTCCACTGACAGTGGAATGGAATGGCTGTTAGACATGTAGAGATGGTGATTTTTAGAAAACTGTGCAGTGGTCTCTTAATTTTTGCCAGAGCTGTATGTATTCTCAGGCGAACCAAGAATATATGTAATATCGCGTGGGGAGGAGGAATAGTTGATGGCCAAATGTTTACTTGGCTGACAACTATCTAAAGTAATATATTTTGTGGATCATGAGAAGGACCTTTTAGAAAGAAAAAAATGTGTGCATGTATTTTGATGATATAACAGAGCTTTGTGTGTAGAACTTTGTGACGTTTGATGATGTAAAGAGCTGTGCGTGTATGTTGCAGAGCTGTGTGTGTATGCAGCACAGCTGTGTGTATGCAGTAGAGTTGTGTGTGCATGTAGCACATCTGTGTAAATTTAGCAGAGCTGTGTGGTTGTAGGAGAGCTGCATGTGTATGTAGCACATCTTTAAATAGAGCTATGTGTGAATGTAGCACATCTGTTCATATGTAGCAGAGCTGAGTATATGTAGCACATCTGTGCGTATGTAGCAGAGCTGTGTGTGTGCATCACATCTGTGTGTGTAGCAAAGCTGTGTGTGAATGTAGCAAATCTGCATGTATGTAGCAGTACTGAGTGTGTATGTAGCACATCTGTGTGAATGCAGCAGATCTGAGTGTGTATGTAGCACATCTGTGTGTATGCAGCAGATCTGAGTGTGTATGTAGCACATCTGTGTGTATGCAGCAGATCTGAGTGTGTATGTAGCACATCTGTGTGTAAGTAGCAGACCTGTGCGTGTATGTATCACATCTGTTTGTATGTAGCAGAGCTGAGTGTTTGTGGCCCAGCTGTGTGTGTATGTAGCAGAGCTGTGTGTACATTGCAGAATTGGATGTACAGCTGAGCGTGTATACATAGCAGAGCTGAATGTTCATTCAGCAGTGTTGTGTATAATTGTGCACCACACAGTATACATGATGGGCATAATGTTAAACTGTAAATGTATAATACATACTCTGAAAAGAAAAACTAACAATAGATCTACTATCTCCCTATTCTACCCTAGTAGATTAAAATGAGTGATTTTGACCTGTCCACGTCTTTACACTAACAGGGAGGTTATAATTAGTAGGAAATATGTTTTGTACTTTTTTCTGCTGTTTAAACCTTTGATGCATAGTGAAGTGAGTCCTATAGGCTTAAATATATGGTACATGTTCATCAAAGGACACACACCCATTAACATTTATTTGTCAATACTCGTATACAGTATTTTTATTGTGGGAGCTGCAGACATGTGACAATTTATATCCCAAGCAAAAATATTTGACTTAGGCTGGTTTCACATTAGCGTTCGGGACGTTTGCGTCTGATGATGCAGACACATGTCCGAACGCAGACATTCTGATGCTAACACAGCGTTTATTATGCGGGTGTGTACAAAGCATAATCTCGATAGAAAAGCAGTATATATCGTTTCTCCCATCAGAAATAATGACCATGGGGAGAGAGAGGGAACGAGAAAGAGAATGAAATGCATGCGCTGCCAGATGGATTCCAATGCGTCACTTTTGGATTCTATGGAAAGTTTGTCCGCTTCAGGATGCATGCGTACAAACCATGCACACAGGAACGCACAAAAAATGCAGCAAGTCGCACTTTTCACCGCCTGGGAAAAACGCAATTGTACGCTAATGCATACATCCGCATGCAAACACATCCACTGTGCGTCCTCATGTTAAATATAGGGAAGCACCGCGGATACATAAAAGCACACACTGCTACGCATCGCAGCGCAACACGGCCAAACGCCAGTGGGAAACCAGCCTAAGTTGTTTCTTTGCCCTGTCTGGTACCTCCACATCCCTCTTTATTGCAATCATTAACTTGGTAGATTTTCTGTCCGTTCTGATCAATGTGAAATCTAGATATACATAACAATGACTGACTCATGACTTTGGATTCATTTCTCTGATATTGGCAGCCAGTTTTGTAACCAAAATAAATCCATAAATCATCACATTTTAAATAACATTGAACTTCCAAGTGTCATGAGAACAAAAATTTGTCTCATCAAAAGCCAGTTTGGCCTCGAGAGCAGCAATATTTAGTGCTGGTAACAACGTGGCCAAATGCACACAGCTAAATAATAATAATAATAATATATTTATTCATTTATATAGCGCTATTACGTAATTCCATAGCATTTATTGTTACCAGTTCGTGAAAGTCATCCTAATTTCAGAAAAGTTTAGGACTGAGCCTCATTGTTATCCTAGAGGCAGTCTCTTCACATAATGTCTGATGTCCCAGTACACTGAAGACGACGAACTGTGGGACAATTACTGAGTCAGTTATATTATTATAGAAAGCAGAACTTTTATCCAATTGATATAATATTTCTTATGCTACTGTCTGTTCTCCTAAAGTTTATACATTGACTTCGAAGTTATCTTGGTTTCCACATTGTAGGTAAGATCAAGTAAATTCCTTACAGGTGACAGGAGCTATTACCCAACTTTTCTCAGTTCCTGGCTCCGCCTCCACCCCAACATACACTGTATGTATGTATATATATATATACACTTCACGAGGAATGGATGAACTGGGCACTATCCGTGTTCACTGACTGATTTCACGCAATGTGAGTGACAGGAGGCTGCAGCTCATTGGCGGTGCACACTGGCGTGCGAGTGCAAACATCAAAAAAGAGAAAATAGACACGTGGCACTCACCATTGAAGATCTTGTCGTTTATTTGCAAATCCTTATGGACATCAAGGAAATGCGTGTAGTGGGAGAGGGAGGTGAATGGGCGTCGGATGACGGCCTGCCGTTTCACGACTAGTAGCCGCTTCTACAGGACCTGTAGAAGTGGCTACTAGTCGCGAAACGGCAGGCCGTCATCCGACGCCCCATGCACCTCCCTCCCCCACTACAGGCTTTTCCTTGATGTCCATAAGGATTTGCAAATAAACGACAAGATCTTCAATGGTGAGTGCCACGTGTCTATTTTCTCTTTTTTGATATATATATATATATATATATATATATATATATATAAAGAAACAGGCAGCACTCCAAAATAATGAAAAGGGTGCACATTAATCCAGCCCCAAGTGACGCGACATTTGGAGCTGCACAGAGGTTTTTCTCAAGCACAGTGTAA
Organism: Allobates femoralis; assembly: GCA_033576535.1. Taxonomy (NCBI): domain Eukaryota; kingdom Metazoa; phylum Chordata; class Amphibia; order Anura; family Aromobatidae; genus Allobates; species Allobates femoralis. The sequence continues at coordinate 153,460,814 of JARQOC010000007.1, forward strand.
TGACATCACAGTTTTTTATCTATACATCACAATCCAATTAATTAACTGTCATCAAAAATATTTCCAGTGCAAAATAACAACAATATTTAACATTCATCAACCATGTGTCCATATATAAAGTGCCTTTATAGTTAATTAAAATATGTGACACACCTGTGTACGTGATTAAAAGTTACATTATAATCAACATGACTTCATTCACCCACATGGTGTGTTATAAGGACACTATTGCCAGCATTGTCTTCGCTGTATTGCACATTCTCATTGGACAGACTGGGCTGCAACTAGGAATTTAAGGGCCCTTCACTGGAAACATTTTGGAGCCCCCCTGAGACTGCACTCAGTCTCCACCCAGGTTCTGCCTCCACCTCAACATAAATATATACACACAATAGAGACTGCTTTGGGCTGAATGCACAATAGCTGTATACACAATAGAGACTGCTGCTGGCTGTACACACAATAGAGAATACACTATAGAGACTGCTGCTGGCTGTACACACAATAGAGAATACACAATAGGGACTGCTGCAGGCTATCTACATAATAGAGACCGTAAACAATGGAGAATGCTGCAGGCCAAATACACAATGGAGACAGCTGCAAGCCATATACACAAGAGATGGCTGCTGGCCGTATGCACATTAGAGACTGCCAGCCATATGCACATTAGAGACTGCCAGTCATATGCACATTAGAGACTGCCAGCCGTATGCACATTAGAGACTGCCAGCCATGTACACAATAGAGACTGCTGGCTGTATACACATTAGAGACTGCTGGCTCTATATCTTGTATACACATCATTATACTGTATATACAGGTCCACACTATATACATACAGAATATACAGACACACTGTAATACAGGATGTAGTGTGGACCTCTATATACAGTACAGAGCTGTGTAGAGACAGACAGACACTAGACGCACATCATACTGACCAGAATCAGTTCCGGCATTCAAATCTTGCTGGCACACTGTGTGGTGACTTCTGGTCTGTACTGTGCATGTCAGCCTATTAGGTGTATGTACAGTACAAACCTGGCTCTGCCTGATGTCATGGAAAATGTCAGTCTTGGCCAGCCACACCACATCTGGTTCGACGGCTGCGGGCCGGAGCAGTGAGTGACAGGAGAGGGGGCACACTGAAGAGGTGAGGAGGCTGGGCACAGAGAAAATTGACAGAAGAGGGGACATACTGAACAGGTAAGGGGGCAGGGCCTGGAGGAGACTGGGGCCTGCCCCCTCAACTCTTCTTCGGGCCCCCTCTCCAGTCAATCTCCTCCAGGCCCTTCACAGTAGTTAGAGTAATCATGTCCTGACAGTGGCCCTGAATACAGATTGTAATATGAAAAGAAAACTATTCCCAAAAGTTTTTTAAAACTGTAGTCTTTATTGAAATTATGTGCAAGTTCATACACAAGTGCAGAACATCAATCAAAACAGTTGTCTGAGCGGGAGTACAATATCATTTAACCCCTTCAATATCCTTTCCCTCACCTGGGGCGAGCATTGCAGGGCGACATTAGTCTATTCATACCACTACAGAGTTTATCCATATAGAGAAGACAAACAAATTAACCAAGACTAAAGCCCCAATCACACATAACGAGATCGTTAGCGAGATCGTTGTAACTGTGGCGTTACAACGATCTCCCCATGTGTGACATCTATCAGCGATCAGGCCCCTGCTGTGAGATCGCTGATCGCTGCAAAGGGCTCAGGACCATTTTTGGTCCTTGGTCTCCCACTGGACAGCACGCATCGCTGCGTGTGACAGCGAGAGACCAACAACCAGCGATCTGACAGGCTGGTAACCATAGTAAACACTGGGTAGCTAGGCAGCGCGCGCTGCCTAGATACACCCGGTATTTATCATAGTTACCACCGCTAAGTAGGGAGGAAACTGGTAACTATGATAAACAGCGGGTATCTAGGCAGCGCGCGCTGCCTGGATACTTGGTGTTTATCATAGTTACCAGCTTCCTCCATGCTTACAGACAGCGCTAAGCAGGGAGGACGCTGGTAACTATGATAAATACAGGGTATCTAGGTGGCGCACGCTGCCTGGATACTTGGTGTTTATCATAGTTACCAGCTTCCTCCCTGCTTACAGGCTGAGCTAAGAAGGGAGAACGCTGGTAACATCGCTTCCAGCGATGTGAGAGGTGGCTCCCAGGTCCCGGATCGCTGGGGAGATCTGCCTGTTTGACAGCTCCCCAGCGACGAGGTAACGACGCTCCAGCGATTCCGGCAGGTCGTTATCGCTGTCGGGATCGCTGGAGCGTCGTTGTGTGTGACGGGACCTTAAGACAGGGAACAGATAAGAAAGATGGTCAGAAGAGAGGAAAGAGGGAAGGGGGGAGTAAGACTCTGGAGGAATGGGTCCCTCAAATGTCCTTGCTTGCTGCAAAATAGTCCCCAGGAACAGAATTAAATCCTTTAATAGAAGCATTCATCAGAGCAGACAAATATTTCATTCTTCGTATATCTGAGACCCTACTCAACAAGTCTCGGTAAGATGGAAGACTTGTCTGCTTCTAACAGAGAGCAATCAGACATCTGGCCGTCATAAGGATGTGTAAAAGACGTTTGGATGCAGTCTTTCCCGCTCCCCACAGGCTAGCATTCAGAAGGTAAACTATGGGGTATAACTCCACTTCTGCATATAGGACCTTTTGTATCAGGTCTCTAACTGTTGTCCAAGGGCTGTAAGCCCCGGACAGGACCAGAAGATGTGAAGCAGTGTTCCAACATCAGCACCACTCTTCCAGCAAGTGTCTGGAAGTTGGGGATTCAATTTGTTAAGAAAGTCCAGGGTATGATACCAAGACATTAGTAGGTTGTATTGTTTTTTTCGTATAGCGTACAGATTAATGTCTTTGCTGCTCTATCCCAAATGGACTTCCACAGTTGAGGAGAAATCTGTCTTCCCAAGAGGGAATCCCACTTGTACATATAAGAAAACTTCACATGAGGCCCACACTGGGGGGCATTAATTATCCTATAGATTTCCAAAATCAACCCCTTCATGTCAGTATAATAATAATATAATATAATATTTATTCATTTATATAGTGCTAGTAATTCCATAGCACTTTACATACATGAGTAATGCTGTCTTTCTTGGAGCTCACAATCTAAACATCCTAATCAGTATGTCTTTACAATGTGGGAGGAAACCAAGAGTGCCTGGAAGAAACCCACACAAACACAGGGAGAACATACAAACTCCTTGCAAGATGTTGTCTTTAGTGTCCTTGGTGGGAATTGAACCCAGGACCTCAGGACCCCAGCGCTGCAAAGGCTGCAGTGCTAACCACTTGAGCCACCGTGCTGCCCGTATCTCTTCTACAAATCCTCTCAAAGTCCGCCGGGACAGATGCTCCCAACGAGCCATACAGAGAAGTAGCAAAATCTTTTATATGTAAGTACTGATAAAATTCCCGATTTCTTGCAAAGAAATTGGATTTGAGGTGGTCAAAAGTATGAATCTGCATGGTGCCCCGTCAATTATGTCACAAACCTAAACAGTCCTGCTGAGGGACACGGGTGAACTATAGCAGGTTCAACACTATTAGGAATCAAGGGCTGGTAGATGAATAATACCATTGGGGAGCAAAGAGATGCCAGGGCAAATTTAGTTGTGCAAGGTGTCCGAATGTCCTTTGTAAATTGTATGGGACCCAAAAGAGGAACAGATGTCCTAACCTGGACTGGAGAACACAGAAGAGAGTTGAGATGGATCAGGGCCAACCAGAATTTCTCGATCTCAGTCCACTTATTATAAGCCCACAAGGACGTCCAGGATGGGATTCTTCTTTTCAAATATTTTTATGAAGTTTTCAAATAACAAAACTGTAAATACTTTATGTATTATATTATACAGAATGGTTATTGTAGATATAACATATGTAGGTTATTATCAAATAATACAGATATATCTGGGCAATATATTATTATCACAGATTTACAAAGGAAGAACATAACTTTGGGGAAAGGGGAAAAACCAAACAACATAAAAGGAGCTTACATCATAATCATACAAATTGGTTTACCAGGAGGGTAACACGTTTCTTTTCACATCCCAAATTCTTATAAATAGTACCATAGCCTAAGTTTCGCAACTACATTCAGATAGTGAATTAAGTAAAATGATACAAATACACCGTTATTGAACCTGAAATCAAAAATCGTAATGTCAGAACGTTAATGGGGTGTCAGAGAATTAAGTTTGGCATAAAGCATTGCCACCAAATATCCCATCTAAATTTATATTTATTCAAGTCCTTCTGTCTAAGGGCTATATTGTATTCATGGACATTGTGGACAGAAACTCTATGTATTACATCTGCTATGGTTGGGACCTCAACTTGTTTCCAACATGAAGCTATCAACAATTTAGTACTTATTAAAATGTGGCAAATTATGTGTCTTAGGTTGTTGGGAAAAGTATCTATACCCGGCAGCAGAAGAACCAATTGTGGATTGAGGGAAATTCGTAAACTAGTGAGGTTCTTAATAAGATTTCTAACCTCTGCCCAGAGATTATTGACCTTAGGACATCCCCAGAAAATATGAGAGAGGGTCCCCACCCTCCCGCATCCCCTCCAACAGACGGATGGTGTCTATGGTGAGGTTTGATGAATTCTCTCCGGTGTCCAGTACCATCTAGATAAGATCTTATAGTGGGACTCATGTAGAGAAGCACACAGGGTGTTCGAGTAAATGATATCTAGAGATGTAGAGAGTTGAGATATGTCCCAAGTTATTATGTTTTTAGTCTTTAGTAATTCTATTTCACCGTTGTAAGTCCTATACAGACGGTTTGACACCATTTGGGGCTGTCGAGGGGTTTAGATAAAAGGTCAATAATAAACTGGGGGAGAGAAAATAAAATGTTTTTTGAAGTCAGGAATAATTGTATTTTTAACCATGTTGAAATCTCCTTCTTAGGTAAAACATATTTATCCTGGAGGGATTGAAAAGTGATAAGATTATTATCCAGAATTATATCTTGGATTACTGAGATACCCAGTTCCAACCATGTATGCAATTTCAGACTGCGATTCTTAAAATTTTGACTTTGTTATTTTCAGCAGATCTCTCCAGACGGTGATAACTGCCTTGAGTGTCTGGAAATTTGGTGGAGGTTTACTGGGGTCTATAAGATAAGCCGTGATAACTACGGTAGCTTCAAGTCACTGTAATTTATTCGGGCCTTTTCCAAAGAGACCCAGGGAATAGGATTGTCTTCCAGTAGGGAACCATTTGAAAGTTTCAGTATCGTTGTTTGATAATAACTAAAAATATTTGGGACTCCAAATCCACCCCATCTCTTATGGTTTTCTAAAAGGGTGATTGATATTCGTGACTTGTTTTTGTTCCAAATAAACAATCTCAGTTGTGTTTGACATTTATTGAACCATTTTTTAGGGATAGGCAATGGAATACATCAAATCACATATAAAAAACTAGGAAGGGCCATCATCTTATAGGTAATGATTCTCCCCAACCATGATAGGTCTATTGTACTCAGATGAATTAATTCGGTTTGGAGGGATTTGTGAAGGACCGACAGGTTGTCATTGACCGTAGAGGATGGGGATTTTGTCAGAATTATACCCAAGTACGAGATCTGACGCTGTTGCCAATTAAAGTCGAATTGTACCTTTAAAGCAGTGGCCAAATCGTCATCTAAGTTGAAAGTCATACATTGAGTTTTTGTAAAGTTGATTTTATACAAAAGAAACATTAGCAAAAATTTTTATCAGAGAGTTTAAATGCTGGAGCGACAAAAGAGGGTTTGACATAGTAAGCAGAATATCGTCAGTGTGATTTTCGAGCAGGATTGTTTGTTCTATATCTGGGATCCTTCTAAGGTGTGTGGCCAAATAGTATTTAGTGACATCCAGTACCAACAAGCCTCTACTTTGTTTATGGGTAGTAAGTACCTCTTTGGCTATTCTGGTTCTCTTGCTATAACAAATAAATCTCATGATGGCTGCCTGGAGAAATTTAAGCTCTTAACCGGGAGGGTCTCAAAGTAGTAGATTAACTTGGGTAAGAGATTCTCCAAAAGTTTTTAAATAATAGATTAAATAGAAAATCTGATTTAAACAATATGTCACTTTTAAAGAAAACGTCCCTTTACATGCCTTTCAAGACACATCAAAAGTGAATATTAAAGGGAACCTGTCGTGTCCGTTTTCATTATTAAACCATGCCCCAATGTTACTTAGATCATGTACCTGCTTTGTTTTCTTTTGTTTTTTTAAATGTTATATCTAGCCCCAAAAAAGCACTGCCTAGATACCCGCTGTTTATCATGGTTACCAGCGTCCTCCCACTTAGCGCTGGTAACCATGATAAACAGCGGGTATCTACGCAGTGCGTGCTGCTTAGTTACCCGGTGTTCATCAGCGGGAGACCAAGGACCAAAAAATGGTCCTGAAGGATGTGCAGCGATCAGTGACCTCACAGCAGGGGCCTGATCGCTGCTACATGTCACACACAGTGATATCGCTGGCGAGGTCGCCGATTTCAGCAGTATCGCTAGCAATATCGCTGTGTGTGACGTACCCCTTACTCAACGAAATATTAAATACAATACAATTTATTTAGTAGCAAAATAATGATACATGGTAAACTGTGATGTTGATGTTAAATAGTATCTTCGAGTCTCATGGTTGATGTCCACATTGTAGGTCCAAGCTACAAACATTGAACACTCAGATCTCCAGATTATGAGCAGGAAATAGTTTGGCCTCTCAGTGCTGGCACCGGCTATCGCTCTCACTGGATGTGTTAGGTGATGGGTCGCTGGATGTGTTAGGTGATGGGGTCGCTAGATGTGTTAGGTGATGGGTGGACTAGTCCTATCTGCTGCTGGAGTGTTTGCTGTTCTCCCCACCAGTTTTGACCTTGCATAATGTTCTCTCTCTATTCTCCTCACATTAATGACTTTCTGAACTGTTCATTAACTCCTGTGTGTCTATGGCTTTGTCTCCCTGTGTGCAATAGCCTTAAAATGAGAAACAATCTATATGTTATTGAGGAAAATGCATCTTTCCTTTTTTTCTTTTCTTTTTTGCCATTTGTCAAATTACATACAGGATAAATAAAATGTGTTAAGGTTATTCTAGAGGTGACGGCTCATAATTGGCAATTTAACTTCCTAAAAGTGTCTAGTCTATGATCAGCACCACCTGTGAGACTGTGGAGAAGCGGTGTCTGTGGCGACATGAGTGATATATGTCTATTACAGAATAATGATGTGTTTATTCTTACATGAAGCCACTATTTATGAGGTAGAATATATAGGTGACACCTCCTTATGGTGCGCTACATCACTATAAATCTTCATGCTTTTCTAGACAAAGCTGGGGCTCTTTAATCATCTGATTTATTACAGGTAGTAGATGTGTCACAGGAGTCTAGACAACAGAACATGCCAGTAGATGAGTGTGATATAGAGAACACCTGATCACCCACCAGTCGAGACATTCTGTGGGTTAATTAGCAAAATAACCCCAAAATATACTACACTTTAGGGAGATTCAGAAAATTCTGAACTCGTATTGTTTGTACCATAGGATCTCCAGTAAGACCAGCATTCTGCTATGAAGCAGGAGAATGGCATTTGACCATGTGTATCAATATAAGTTATGTCCAGGCTAATGAAGCTGTTAATTGGTGCAGATGTGCCTAATTTACGTAAATGCAATGTTATAAATTACTGATAGCTAAACAGTAAGTGGATAGAACATATGTATTACCACTACAAGGACACAAATCGAGTGGCTGGCAACTGCATGGTCATAGAAACGACTGAGGTTTTGAGAATGTTCAAGTATATCCTGAAGCCAGCAAAGTCTATAAGAGCTCAGAAGTGCTGTGCCCATGTTGCTTTTTTTTCCTTGCCAATAGGGTGCAGATTTTAGTGCAGAAAAAAGAAATCTGCACCAAATCTGCAAGAAAAAAAAAAGCAACGTGGGCACAGCACTTCTGAACTCACACAGACTGCTGGCTTCAGGATAGACATGCAGATTTTGATGCAGATTTTCAAATTCTGCATCAAAAAAAGCATCAAACAACTCATCATGGGTACAGGGCCTTATTATTAATATTGAAAGTTTTGAGATTATTTTATTATTTACATGTGCCACGTGCAGCTTATTGCTAATGGCCGGACTGCACCTAACGTTGCATTTCTTACAAATGCTTGGATGCAATTTATAATAGCAACCAAAGTGTTGCAGGCACAGACAGAAGAGGCTCCGATGCAAGAACAATCTATGGGTCCTTTTCAGTCCAATAGCTCATTGTAATGCACAATTTCTCCTACTTTGGAGGCAGAAGTGGCCCCCTTAACTCTTGGGCCCCTGTGCAGCTGCAGAAGTTGCACCAATGGACTGTCCACCCCTGCAACCCCAAATTTTAAAGCACTATTCCAGCATATCTTATTATTTCCCTGCTGGAGTGGTGCTTTAAATTTAAGTCCCCTGCACCCTGTGTTTATGCTCAATTTCTGGAGGCTTTATCATCTATCGCTTTCGCTCCTGTGTGGACATGGCAGTTGCTTTCACTTTCAGTGGTTGGCAGCACTCGCCAACCACTGAGAGGAAGTGCCCCGTGACAGCTTCCGGGGTCAAGCCAGGAGCCCAGGCTGTCACGTGGGCACCGGAGATCCCGTCATCTTATCGCAGGATCTCCAGTGCAGGCGGGGAACAGCGCGTTCCCCGCCGCGGCAGTTTTGGATCACACTATCAGTAATTGACGGCAGGATCCAAAGGGTTAACATCACCAATCAGATCCCGGACCTGATCGGTGCTGGAAGCCCGACATCTCGGCTCAGATCAGCTGAGATGTCTGGGTGTTTGATGTGAGCGCCGCGTCAGTGCTCACATCAAACCCTTGTAACCAGCCCATGACGTCCTCCTACGTAATGGGTCGGTAAGGGGTTAAGGGTATTTGGGAGGAACATGGGTGAGGATTGAGCCTCCTTGTTCAGAAGCTACCCCACTCTATGGCATGATGTCTGCTGGGTATTTATCAAGCTACTGCAGACTCAACACCATGTTACAGATCACAGATTGTTGACTTTTAGTTCCTACTAAATTCTTAATTTTTGTAAAATGAATCAAACGTGTGTTGGTCTCGTGAGAATTCAGTCTAACAAGTGTTGACAACTATAGTTTACACTCAATGTCAATACACTTTTTTTAAAGTTCATGCTTCAGACGACACAGTTCAGTTAGAAACCAGTTGAATTATTAATCTAGTTTTCTTGGCACTTGTTTTCTTGGAATGTCATGAACTCAGAGTCACCTTTGGCAGCCATCACACCTCTCTATCACTTTATCAGTTTATATAGACTTCACTAAGTCTTAGGCAATTTTATTTCACATTTTGTTCAATAATTCTATGGTCATAAAACATGTTGGACTTGGAATATTTTCACGTATCAACCATGTTCTAGTCTAATGTATTTCCTATAGACCTTGCGGACATGTGCAGCACTTGCGTTTTTGCCGCAGTCTGGTCAATGCGGCGAGTTTAAAACCAGAGCTAGCAGCGTTTTTTTGGTTGTTGCCACAAGTGCCAGATTGGCTGGATTATGCAAGTGCTGCACATGTCCGCACATCCTATAGTAAATGCATTAGACAGAATGCAGACTTATTATTATTATTATTAATAATAATTTAATTTATATAGCGCCAACATATTCCGCAGCACTTTACAATTCAGAGGGGACATATACAGACAATATGAGTCAATACAGAGTAACAAAAATTAAAAAACCATGAGGAGTGAGGATCCTGCTCGCAAGATTACAATCTATGAGCAAATAAGGGAGGTACAAAAAGTAGATGGTAAAAGCGCTGTCATATAAGATCCAGCCATCACTATAATAAATAGGGGATTTATTTAATGTTGCATGAATCGGTCACCATCCAGGATCTGTACAAGTACAGATAAAGTGCTATATTATGCATAGGGGTGCAGTAAGATGACACAAGAAGCCAGATTTGGAAAAGGGACGATAGGAATAGTTAAGGCCACGTCACACGCTTCAATATCGTTAACGATCGCACGAGCAATCTCCCGTGAACAAGATTGTTCGGTCAATCTTTCGAGATCGTTAGTGAGATGTCACACATCTAGATATCGTGAGCGAGGCGCCAATGATGCGGCAAGCAGCTGTTGTTCGCACAACCCATTAACGATACTTGTTCAATGTTGTGAATAGGCGAAGTCGTTCACAAAATCGTTATCGCGGTGTCACACACAACGATGCAGCAGGTTGAACTCTGCTTAATTGAACGACGCACGATGGATTTGAGGTCAGGATCTCAAATCTGTGATGAGCGATGAAACAATTTTTCGAGAAAAGATCGTTTGGTTACACGCAACAACGCACAAATGATATCGTTTCAGCGATTAAAAACAGTGACATTTCAGCGATATCATTAACGATATTGAAGCGTGGGACGTTACCTTTAGACAAGTGAGGTGATAGGCCAATCTAAAGAGATGCATCTTTAAAGGGAACCAACCACCCCCAATGACCCCCCCGGACTATTAATATCAGTCCCTACACACAGCACATACATGTGCTGCAATGATTTTTGCTAAAAAAAACGTTTTTTAAAACTAAAGATAATGATTTTTAAAGTTTAAACCCAATGGACGGATGGGCGGTACTTATCTGTGGCAAAAGCCGAGATCTGATGCCAATCATCCTCCCGTCTCCCCTCGCAGCAGTTATGGACAGCCCTTTGTGCAGCGTCACTGCCTGGTGCACGGGATCTCATGCCCGTGCACACGTCATCATCTACAGCCGGGAAGCGAGCGCGCGCTCTGACTTCCTGCGCTCGGCTATGGAAGACAGAGCGCACGCTCGCTTCCCGGCTGTAGATGATGACGTGTGCACGGGCATGAGATCCCGTGCACCAGGCAGTGACGCTGCACAAAGGGCTGTCCATAACTGCTGCGAGGGGAGACGGGAGGATGATTGGCATCAGATCTCGGCTTTTGCCACAGATAAGTACCGCCCATCCGTCCATTCGGTTTAAACTTTAAAAATCATTATCTTTAGTTTTAAAAAACAGTTTTTTTAGCAAAAATCATTGCAGCACATGTATGTGCTGTGTGTAGGGACTGATATTAATAGTCCGGGGGGGTCATTGGGGGTGGTTGGTTCCCTTTAAGGCTTGCTTAAAACTATGGGTATTGGGAATTAATTGAATTGTTTTTGGTAATCCGTTCCAGAGAATTGGTGCAGCTTGTGAGAAGTCTTTTAGATGGGAGTGTGAGGTTCAGATTGTAGATGATGTCAGTCTTAGGTCACTTGCGGAAGGGAGGGCACGTGTAGGGCGATAGACAGAGATGAGGGAGGAGATTTAGGGTGGTGCAGAACTCTGGAGGCCTTTGTAGGTCAGAGTGATAATTTTATATTGTACTATAAAGCGGATTGGCAACCAGAGCAATGACTGACACAGGATGAAGGCATCAGTGAAGCAGTTGGAGAGGAATATGATTCTGGCTGCTGCATTCAGGATGGATTGGAGAGAAGAGAGTTTAGTAAGCGGGAGACTGATTAGTAGAGAATTGCAGTAATCCAGGCGAGAATGAATAAGGGCAACAGTTAGAGCTTTTGCAGAGTCAACAGTAAGAAGAGGTCGAATTCTAGAAATGTTTTTGAGGTGTATGTGACATGTATGAGCAATCGGATGTGGGGAGTGAAGGAGAGATCTGAGTCAAATATAACCCCAAGACAGTGGGCATTCTGCTGAGGAGTAATGGTAGAACCACACTCAGAAATGGCAATATTAGTATTTGGAATATTAGGAGAGGGAGAAAACATGAGAAGTTCAGTTTTTGACAGATTCAGTTTAAGGCAGAGAAAAGACATGATGTTAGACACAGCAGACAGACAATCACAATCAGACTTACCACAATCCTGCCACAAGCGTGCGGGCTTCTTTTCTTTTTTTTTTTTATGCAAAAGAGGTGGAATTCTGCCGGATTTGAAAACTGACCAGATCAGACAAACCTGAAGTTCAAAAGTTCAAGTTTGCCTGATCTGCCAGGATTGCTAAAAACGCTGATGTGAAAGTAGCCTGAACACAGAACACCACTGATGTTTGACTTCTTGCAAACATATATAGCTCTGCTGTATTGCAACAATGTTGCAGCCCTGTCTGCCTGTGAGATGGAGCCTGAGAGGATCCTGCAGATGTGTCATTTAAATTCACATAGAACTCAATAGTGAGATCAGGAGGGAGATCAGAGAGTGGCCATCACATATCACACTAGTAACACCCCTTCTATTTAGAATAAGATCTGGAGGCGGAGTTATCTTACAGGAAGCGTCCATTCCTTAGCCTGGAACACTCCATTTCCATAAAGTGATAAAAGCTGATTCATCCACAGCAAGGCATCTAATATGAGGCCGACAGGTAGGACTTTTTTAAGCAGTCTATAACCTGTATGCCCATATTAATAGTTTAATAGGTCAGATGTGGTGACAGATTCCCTTTAATGTTCTGTGCAAACGTTTTAGAGATGTGTAGTTCCCAATCTGCATGGTAAAATTACCTAAAAATAAACTATTAGCAATTCTGTGTTTTCATCAACTAACAAAATGTGTGAGTAAACAAAAGAAAACACTAAATCACATCTATATTTGCTGACCGGCCTTTGCTTTAAAAAAAACCATCAAGATATCAATTCTTCCAGGTACACTTATCACTTGCACAGAGTTTTTAAGAGAACTCTGTATGAAGGTTGCTCAAAACATTTTGGAGAACCAACCCCAAATCCTCTGTGGTTTGAGGCTTACACATAATTTCTATCTCTTCATGTGATCCCAGACAAAGATTGTTGAGGTCAATGCCCTGTGGGGCTGGATCATCGCTTTCAAGACTTCTTCTTCTCCTTTACACTGAGGATAATTTATAATGACATTGACTATATGTTTGGAGTTGGTGTCCTACTGCTGAATAAATTTGGAGCCAATCAGAGACCTCTTGTAATACATGATGGATAAGTATCTGCCTGCATTCATTAGAATATTGGACACCAAGAAATGGGCAACATTGAGGAATGTAGAGAAAGTGGTCAATAAAAAGAAACTTAGTCCTGCAGAGACCAGATATGTCATGCCTCTTCACTTCTCAATGAGCAGCTGTTCAGCAGTGTCATCAGTTCAGATCTGGCATTGACTAGTGGGACCAGCTAAACCCATCTAATTTTCTGAGAAGTCAGACTATGGGCCACGTCACACACACAGATATTTGTACAGATATTGTTCACAGATCTCTGGTTGCAGTGAAATCATGGACACATTGTTCCATTTGTACACAGTCACAAAATGGATCAATGTGTCCATGATTTCACTGCAACCAGAGATCTGCGAACAATATCTGCACAGATAACTGTGTGTGTGACGTGGCCCTATAAGTTATTTAACTGCAAACATTGCATCCAAAAACCCTCGTTCTACATGGAAACAAGTGTCTCAAGTATACATGAAAACATAGGAACCAGGGTGCAGAAAAATGGCATCAGGTACTCTGGACTAATGACACAAAATGTGAAATACTTGACTGGAACAGAAGCAGTTTATTCGTTGTTCGCAGTTTGTTGACAAATACAGGCAGATACTTCTCCATCAAGTAATATCTTCAGGGAGGTGTCTGATAGTCTCCAAATTTATACTGGAGCTGGACAATGGTCCCCAACATCCAACCAATGTCATTAAGGACAAGGAGCTTTGGAGATGATGATCTGGCCCCACAAAGCCCTGATCTCACAACAATTCTCTCTAGAATTACGTGAAGAGAAAAGATTTGCACAAGCCTCATACACAGAAGATCTGTGGTCCGTTCTCTCAGATGTTTGGAACCACCTCCCTGATTTCCTTCAATAACTGCGTGACAGGTATACCTGGAAGATCTGATGCAGGCAAAGGCCAATCACACCAAATACTGACTTGATTTAGATTTCTCCATTGTTCATTCACTTTGCATTTTGTTAAGTGGGGAAAATAAACTACTAACACTTCTATTAAAAAAAAACAAAAAACATTCCTATTTTGCAGCATTTTTCCACACCTGCCTGCAACCTTTGCACTGTACTGTATACCCAACAACAACAAAAACATTCCATATATTAATACTTAAATTCCAGAACCTGAAGATTTTTTTTGGCTCCAGCGTCTATCAATAGAAAGCATTATTTTGTATTTTTTACTATTAATTTTCCTTTTATTGACTTCAGCCACTAAAGGTTGCTCTGCATTGCCTCGGCTATACCTAAATCTGCATGACTTTTTTTTTTTATTCCTCCCATGTTGTTGTTAAAGTTGCTTTAGTGAACATGACAGCTGACATTTTGCTTTTGAATTAAAGAGCAAGAGCCTTCCCTGTAATCCTCATGTGAATACCTGTTGGAAAAAGCCGCCTGATCCGTCTGTGTGAAGATTGAAGGACCCAGGCTGTCAGCTAAAGCCTACTTAATGCTCCGTAATTGGAATAGGTGTCATTAATCGCAGCCTCTTATGATCTGATACCAGGAATGATTAATACCTTCTGTATATAGGGCAACATAAACCTCCAGCCTGCTCAAAGTCAGGAAAAAAAAGCTGATAAAAGCAGATTGTAGTATATGTGCTGCCTGTCAGCTTACTGACTAGGTGACAAAGGATGTTACCGGTGTATTCGTTTGGCTGCTGGAAATGTAAGAATTTTTTCCAATTGACAATCAATTCTGTAATTATTTTGTGTCTGCAGTTGGATCGCTCAGATCTATTTTATGGTCAGATACTACAATAAAATGTGAGTTAATTGTTTTCAAGAAAAGTTATTTTGTATTATTACGTTTGTTTCTAACCTCTCTGGAAAGCGCTTGCAGTGCCAAGAATCAAAAGTTTTTATTTTTGGTTGTCATGACTCTACCCAATGTCATGTAAGGTTCTCGTTTGTAATTGTTTTTCTTTTTATTCCTATTTTTTGTAAGAGAAGAAGAAACAAACTCTTTGCTGTTTGCTAAACCTTGAACCTAACATGACTATGTGTTTTGTTCATACTGTCGCTATTGCTTTTAATTTTTGAAGGAAACAAGATATTGCACCACTGAATAGTTAATTGGGATAAGCCTACCGCATACCAAAAATACTGTATTGGAAGACTAAAGGAAGTATGCAATGGAGGGAGCTACCAAAATATAAAAATTGTTTATTAGTTTACAAGTCAAACAAGGAACATAAAAATATTTAAAAAGCAGGAATGGCTCTAGTGGGTGTCATACCTCCAGACCTAGCCACCATAGAGCTTTAGGCCCAAACTGTCTGTTAATATAATAAAGAAAACCAACTATAATTATTATTATAACCTTATGTCATGTCGAATTGAGGATTCGGTTGGCATGCGGCACAAGAGGAGGGGTACAGCAGGGAAGATGTTAAAGAAGACCCTGATGATAGGGAGAGGGGAGAGAGGTCACCACCTGAACTCACCTGTGCTTTTTAAGTGTATATATGTTTTTTTGTTAATAAACAATTTAGAAATTTTGATAGAGCCCTCCATTGTATACTTCCTTTTCTCTTCCAATATAGTATAGCTTTTAATTTTGCATCAATCTTGATGGATAGATCCATTTTTAAACAGATCTTATGGATTTATTCATGTAGTTATTATACTTAGTTACATACGGCTTAGGGCACCGTTACACGTCGCAACATTGCATACAATTTCACTTGCAATTTGCTGGTTGCTGTGAAATAATGGACACATTGTTCCATTTGTACACGGCAACAAAATAGAACAATGTGTCCGTGATTTCATTGCAACCAGCAAATTGCAAATGAAATTGCCTAGCAATATTGCGACGTGCAACGGTATCCTTAAGGTTCCGTCACACGCGGCAATATTGCTAGGCAATTTCACTGGCATTTGCTGGTTGCAGTGAAATCATGGACACATTGTTCTATTTTGTTGCCGTGTACAAATGGAACAATGTGTCCATGATTTCACTGCAACCAGCAAATTGCAAGTGAAATTGCATGCAATGTTGCGACGTGTAACGGTACCGTTATGCTGGGATCACAAAGGTGTATGTTCTCTCATGCAAGAGAATCTGCCCAATTATGCTCAAACCCAGAGGTCCCCAACTCCAGGCCTCAAGGGCCGTCAACAGAGCAGGTTTTCAAGATTTCCTTAGTATTGCACAGGTGGTAATGTGATCATCTGCACACGTCATGATTCCAACTCCTGTGCAATACTAAGGAAATCCTGAAAACCTGCACTGTTGACGACCGTCGAGGCTTGCAGTTGGGGACTCCTACTCAAACCTTTTAGAGTTTGAGGCAACTGTCATTTACTCTGATCCAAGTCTCCCATATTCTATAATCGGAGCACATGTACGGAGAAGATGGAGAACGTAATTTTTTCCATCTTCTCCATTATCTGGGTCTGCATAAATTGGATGTTTAAAGGCCGGTTTACACATTAGGATGTCCCAGCGACCCACCAACTATGGGGGGTGCTGGGACATAATTATCTGATCGCTGGTGAGCTGTCAAACAGGCAGATTCACCAGCAATCAGCGACCAGCGAGAAGGCTGATAACCAGGGTAAACATCGGGTAACTAAGCAGAGCGCTGTGCTTAGTTACCCACTGTTTACCTTGGTTACCAGCTCCCAGCATGTGCTGTGCGGCTCTGGGAGCTGGTAACCAGGGTAAGCAATGGGTAACTAAGCAGAGCGGATGCGCTTAGTTACCTGCTGTTTACGCTGGTTACCAGCTCCCAACACCGCTCAGCACACGCTGGGAGCTGGTAACCAAGGTAAACAGTGGGTAACTAAGCACAGCGCTCTGCTTAGTTAACTGGTGTTTACCCTGGTTACCAGCTCCCAGTGTGTGCTGAGCGGCGCTGGGAGGTCGATGATAGTGTCACACACGACGATGCTGGCCGCCCAGCGGGAGACCAACGATAGAAAAATGGCCCTGGCCATTATACCAATGATCAGCAATCAGCGAGCTGATCAGTTATCGTTGCAGTATGTCACACATAGCAATATCGCTATGAGGTCGCTGCAACGTCACAAGTTGCAGCGAAATCATTAACAATGTCGCTACATGTAAACCAGCCTTTACACGCACCCATAGACTTGAATTGCCATATGTGATCCAATAAGCACTGCCACGTGCAGCCTGCTGCCAATTTTTTCTCATGCCGAACCGGCATGCTAAAAAAATACACTGATTGGCACTGGCCAATAGTACAACATTGGTCTGATTTCACGAGTCAGTAGTCAGTAGACTTCTGACAGCGCTGGGTCTGCTTGATTTTAAATTTGTTTTCATTTTCTATGGAGCAATGACCATTAATGTCATTTTCTCTTTTTGGCAGCTTATGAAAGCTGCTAGATCAGGTTGGTAAAGACACCTACCTCCCTTTACCTGACACCGGTGAGAGAGATTCTTTACTGACCAACAGTGGGTAAGGAAGCATAGGGCTGGTGGTACTGGAAATCTGCTGTTGGTGATTTACACCTGGTGTCCTATCTGAAGTCATGCAGCCTATGGTGTCTGGCTGTAGTGATCAAGTTTGTGTATCCTTTTATTGTCTATGTCTGTCTACCTTCCCTGTATGATATCATCTGTAGAGGTAAGTCTAGCATATTTGCTGGCCTGTGCATTAACCAGAGTTAGTAGAGGTGATAGCCAGGGACTAGGCACTTGGCAGCTGAGGAGGGGAACCACATAGGGATGACAGGGCAGTTTAGGAAAATATTAAAGTCCTCAGTGGTTGATACCTTTTAATGGCTAACTGAAAAGATGGTAAATAATCTCAAGCTTTAATGAGTACGTCACACACAGCGATATCGCTAGTGATATAGCTGAAATCAGCGATCTTGCCAACAATATCACTGTGTGTGAAAAGCAGCAGCAATCAGGCCCCTGCTGTGAGGTAGCTGGTCCCTGCATATCCTTCAGGACCATTTTTTGGTCCTTTGTCTCGCACTTATCATGGTTATCAGCGCTAAGCGGGAGGACGCTGGTAACTATGATAAACAGTGGGTATCTAGGCAGCGCGTGCTGCCTAGATACCCGTTGTTTATCATGGTTACCAGCGTCCTCCCACTGAGGTGGCTCCCTGGTCCCTGAGGAGACCTGCCTGTTTGACAGCTCCCCAGCGATTACACAGCAGTGTTCCAGTGATCCTGGTCGTTGTCGGGATCACTGGAACATCGCTGTGTGTAACGGCCCCTTAAGACTCTAGGTCTCCTCATCAGGCTAATGATGACAGAAATTCTGAAGGAACATACATATATATACACACAATGCAATACATAAACCAGGTGAGGTGCAACATAACACAGAACGGTCAGAGTTGGGAGGAGGGAGAGAGCATCTGGGGCAGTGAATATCAGCGTCCAGAGATAAGAAGCACATAGTTTTATGTCCTTTGATTAGTTGTTGGTCCCAGATTTGAAGATTCCTCAATTGATGTAAAAAGACAGGGCAGTTTCGGGACCGACACAAGCTAGTGTCAGGAGGTACCCTATCCCTTGCTACCTATCTTCAGGGTCTTCCTCCCCCTAAACCATCCCGTTGTACCTTTGTGTTGTACCGTGCTCAGGGCATCCCCTGGTCGTGTGACATCTGAGGGCTATCCAATTAAGCAAAGGATAGCCCTTGTCGTGTGAGCGGCCATGGCAAACAGAATGAATCCTCTATTATTTACATTACACACTGCATTTACTTAACTGGAATACAATATAAAAGCTTATTACATTTCTAATATTACAAATTTTATTTCTAAAAATTCTTTTAAAGCCAGCATTTCTGTGCATCTCTGACAGCTGCTGCAGATCATCTTAGTTATTAGTCACAATTCTAATGAGGTCAATCATCTGCTGAAAAAAAACAAAGAGGCATAAAGCAATAATTACATAGAAGGTCTGTGGCTGTATGAGTGGCTATATATCATGGAGGCAATAATGCAAGAATGCAGCAGCAACTGAGCAAAGCGAAGTAATATTGATGTGTACACAGGAGCGCCTGGGTTGTATACACAAGATTTTAACAATACTGCTTCCAGATCAATGGCAGCAAAGAAATGTGCATGCCGCGCTATTGATCCATCAACTGTTTTCTTAGGAACCCATGTCCACCATTTAGGTGTATGTGCATAGCAGTCATTTATTATTACTCTGTATCACTTACAAGTGGATCTGTTCAGGAACTCAGTGTTGTCTTATATAGACTAGAAACCTGTCATAGAACAGTTGAGTTCTGCAACGTTGTTTAATTTAATAAACCATGGCTCTTGTTGTTGTTTTTTTGTCAGGTAGGTGGTGTCCAAAAGGCCCCGGCAAAACTTAGGGTCCCCTCACACTTGGCGACATTCCAGTGATCCCGACAACGATACGACCTGGTAAGAATCGCTGGAACGTCGCTACGTGGTCGTTGGTGAGATGTCAAACAGTCAGATCTCACCAGCGACGCAGCACCGGTACGGCGACCCGTATAACGACCTTGGCGGTCGTTGGGACCCTGTCACACAGCAGCTAGTCTGACGACTTAGACCTACGTGGCTGAATTCTGAGTCGTCAACAAGGTCGTTGTTAAGGCGTCAAACACACCGATGCATGCTGCCCAGCGGGAACCCGACGATCAAACAATGGTCCAGGCCATTCAGACACGATCGGCGATGTCACAGCGGGTGCCTGGTCGCTGCTACGTGTCAAACATAGCAGGATCGCTGGCAGGGTCGCTGTTGCGTCACAAAACCTGTGATGTATCAGCGATCTTGCTAACGATCTCGCTATGTGTGACCTAATTAACCTAATTAAAGCAACACATCCAATCTCATTTATGCGATTGGCTGTTAAAAATGGAAGTCTGTAGATTTATATGTCCAAGTGTAATAGACTAGTTTTGGAAAATTAACTGAAATTCTCTTAATAAATGCTCGATGGATAGATTACACTGTAGTCTGGAGCTCTATAAAATGTTTGACTTCAGAGTCCAGAAGGAAAAATTATTATACAGTCACAAAAGAAAATTCCTCATTATAGCCTGGAATATTCTGGAGCTATTTTGAACACATTAGATTACATAGCGTGAAATTATATTATCTCCCCCCTGAAGTGAGGTGTGAGTTTTATGAACTCTCGCCACCAGTCCTTTCTATGTAATAATGTGGTCATGTGATAGTGGAGCGAGGACCATTGTTCCTCTGCTGCCGAGGCAGAAATTGAATCTGGAAGAGTTTTATGAGCAAGAGGCTGAGTGTGCAGGAACGCGGCCCAGCTCTGTGCGCTCACTTCATGTTACTTAACGGAAAACTCCAGTCATCGCATAATGTCCAGTGAAAATGGCAAAAAGGAAACACATAAAAAGACTTTGCTATGTTATTTTTAAAGGTTTGTCCCATGATCATTTTTCACAATCATTTGAAAAATGTTTTCCACCCTGAGTAGACCTTAGTTGTCTTATGACGTTTTACAGATGGGTCACATAAGTGGCAGATACAGACAGAAAAGGGCCCTGTGTCTTTTCTTTAATTGCTTATCATACTGCACAATTCCACCTGATTTGGAGGTGGTAGCGGCACCCTTAGCTTGTGGGCACCTGTGCAGCTGCACCACTGGGTCACATTAAAGGGAATAGTCTGGCATAAAATATTTTATGAGGATACCATTTACATCCTGCACTGTACAATAAAGGGAATCTGTCAACAATTTGCCACCCATAAACTATTCATATGACTGTGTAGTCTTTAAAAGATAAGCCAATCACTTTACGACCCCAAAGTGCTGCTTTAGCAGTGAAAAATTGTGTTTTGAGGTTCAGCCTGGAAGTGCGTTGGGGTGTGACACTTCACTTACAGCTACTCATTATCCGCTGTAGTCACAAACTATAAAGTCCCTCCTCTGGCCGACAGTTCATTTTCTCAAATACACAGGTTAGGCCGGCTTCATACCAAGATTTTGTGCATCCGGGGCTGTCCAGTGTAAACCGGACGGCCCCGGATCCAATATTGCCCCTATTATATCCTTAGAGGCCACATGGCAGTGATTTGCCCTCCGGTTTTGTGCTGTTCGGGAGGATCCGGCAGATTTAGTTTTTTTGCCCCGGACACAAAATCGGAGCTTGCAGTATTTTTTGTGCTATGCTGAAATTTCAGCACTTGGACAGCGTCAGCGGTGCGCAGGGAGGATTCCGGCAGAAAACAGGATCGAAGGGCACATTTGCCCTACGGTTCTGTTTTGTCCGGGGCTGTCAGGTTCTGTTCAGTGCTTCCTGCAAAACACCAGACAGAACCTGACAGCACATAAATGTGGTGTGAAGCCGGCCTTACTGAGCTGTAAATCAGTCAGGGGAGAGTATTGATAGTTTGGAAATGCAACACGAGCATGCAAGGCATTTAAGTCTTTTCATACTGGCATGCATACTGGCATACACATGGAAAAACCTTATACCTTACAGTAGATTCCCAGTCTAAGCATCTCACACAGCCAAATCAGATTTCACCTTTATTACTGACAAGGAGCATCACCCCGAAACACCAAGTCTGGAAATTGAAATTCTGATTTGCCTTTTATATCCTGTCATATAACAAGGTTTGTTAAAGGGTCAATATTGACTTTTTCGAATTGCTACTTCCAATATGGGGCACTATAGTTCGTCTTCTTCCTCTCTGAAGAGACAATTTGCCGATTTTATTTCCCAGAGGAGCATTGCAAAGTGTTTAAATTTGCTCATACTTGCAGGGCAGATTTGGTTTATCACTCTCCATAAGGAGAAATGTTATCAATTAGATCCTCTGTTTTACATTGGAGTGACATCCACTTTTCTTGTAAATAAAAACAAAAAAGTTTCCAAGCTTCTCGCACGTATTAGACAGAAGGCAGGGAAATACAAGGATTGCATCTAGTTTATTACTGATGCATTATAATAATACTTTTTATTTATATAGTGCCAACATATTCCACAACACTTTACAATCCATGTACAGACAATATGAGTCAATACAGAGTAACAGAATTCACCAGATACCAAAAGGAGTGAGATTCCTGCTCGCAAGCTACAAGCTATGCATTAAAGAGGACCTGTGACCCCACTGCTGCATGGCAATCTAAATGCAGCACTGAATGCAGCATGTCTGCTGCATTCAGGGAAGGGGTCCCCCATGTGTCTGTGTGCTGTGTACCACGAGATATAGCATTAGTAAAACTCACTGTTAGAAGCCATGAGTGCAGGAGTCAGCTTGATTGACAGTGGCCATTCCCTCCCCCTCTGCCTCTCTGTGCTGCTTCTGCTGTGCTAGCTCTGCCCTCCTCCTTCCTCCTCTCTGTCACTCATCCTGCCTCACACAGCATGCAAATCATTTGTCCTGACGTCAGCTCCTGATTCCTGCCCTGCAGTCTGAACAAAGCATAAACAACAGAGCAGAAGGCGGCACAGACAGGCAAAGGGGAGGGAATGGCCCCAGTCAATTGAGCTGGCTCCTGCACCAGGGACTGGCCTTCATGGCTTCTAACAGTGAGTTTTTCTAAGGCTATAGGGTACACAGCACACAGACACATGCAGGACCCCTTCCCTTGACGTAGCAGACATTTAGATTGCCAAGCAGCAGGGGGGTGACAGGTCCTCTTTAACTTGAATGGACGATTTTGGTTTGTTAAGCTGATCAAAGTTACATATGTGTCAGTTTTTTTGTTCGATCAAAGAGTCTGCACACAGAGGTGTATCAAAGACTGTAATGGGTATATGGGTTTCACCAGCAAAAAATGGATAGAACAGCTACATAAAACACAGACTCATGAATGAGACCTAACGCAAAGAACGTTACACAAATCCACCTATATGAAAGTTACGTCTGATGGCTCAGGAATCTGTGAGATTGGCATGTAAGCCAGAGAAGCAAAATTAATTACATTGAGCTGGAGTCAATACAAACACTATATGAGGAATGAGGTTTGTATTTTTATTACTGAAGTTTTCCTCTTACCGTAGAAAATCCTCATCCTCCATTAGCAGTTTCCTGTCCGTCTATTGATTGCTCATGTTCGGAGGCGCTGTGTTATTATAACCATTTGGGCTGTTTGTGGTTAAGTGATTGTCTTTTTAGTGATGTGTGCATTTGCTCCGCTTTCTTTCCATGTTAACGGCCATACAGCATATGGGAAGTCCATATGGTACTCTCTAAGTCAGTTCTGCTGATAGATCACAGGGGAAGTGTGTTTTGCTGGTGGCTATTAAGGTTGTCTGAGTATTCCCAGACCTTTGGGAGATACAGCCAACTGGAGAGATGCAAAACTACAAGCCGACCATCACTATCTGTCCTCTTAACTGCCAGCACATTACTGCTGTTTACACTGATTAAATAAGAAAAATCTGGATGTTTTTAATGAGATTTGGGAGAAGGCAACTAATAAAAAGTAAAAGTCTTTTTTTATACATAGTTGTTAAGCAACTGCAAAGCATAAATTTCCTCCAAGTTGCAACTATTTGGGGACGTTGTGACTTATAATGAGTCTACTCTACAATAGTATGGCTCTGAATAACCTTTCCGCTGTATGGTGCACAGTTCATTACCCATACAAGTCTTCGGGATCTTACCGTACCATTGTATGATTATATACACAATCACTTGCATTCTGAACGAAAAAAATGGCCTGTTCTTTGTCAGTGGTTAGCAGTGATGTCTTGCCGTCCTGGGTTTGGTTACAAAAGCAATAATTGCACCTACTTTTTATGTTCTCACCCTTTTTTAATGCGTTTCTTCCCACACTCCAAAAAATTGCTGGTAGATGAATTTAATTTGTGAGCCACAACACCACTGAATATGTCAGCACTATGTAAATTAACAAGAAAAATCACCAGCCGTATTATAGAGGTAAAAGGAAGCATTGGTTTTAGGACTGAATATCTCTTACAAGGATATCATACAGCATTGCATTATGGTATGGTGCCAGAGAAACTCGACTTCCCTCAGTATGCATGAAGCTAAAAAAAGATCAAAAAAAATATTTTACCTCAAAATAAAAAAAAAGTGGTTGGAATCCTGTATATAGTACTTGAATAATGGTTTTAAGGCAACCTTTAAAGGGAATCTGTGAGGTGATTTTCTAGTACAAAGAGAGTGAAATCCTGAAATAGAGCTTGGGCAGCCCTTTCAGAATCAGTAACTTTTATTGCTCTACCTTCTCCAGTTATCTTGCTTTAAGCCCTGTAGAATTCAATGTTGGGTACATTGGATACATGGCTAGTCAAGTGTAGGTAAATTCAATTTGCTTATGCACTGCTCCCACGCCCACCTCTCATCAGTGATTAATAAATGACAGCAAAGATTTTTACTACCACTGATGGGAGGGATGCTGGATTATGGGCATGGGGAGCAATGAATATCAGTTTGGTTTTATATACCCTTGACTAGCCGGTGCATGACACTGAATTCCCTGGGGTTTACAGCAAGATAACAGGAAAAGGTAGAGCAATGAAAGTTACTGATCCTGAAAGGGCCACCCAATCCCTATTCCAGGATACTATTAGTTTTGTACTAGAAAATCACCTGACAGATTCCCTTTAAGGCACATTTAGATATGGCAGAATTGACACTGCAGATTTAGATATAGCAGATTTAATTTTTTGCAAGGCATATAGTAAAATCTAAAGCAAATCTGAGAGAAGGTTCACATGTAACGTGGATTTAAAGAAGATTTGTCTCCATCTGTCCTTAAAAAAAAAACATGCCAACATCCCCACAGCTGCGTCTCCCCTGGACTGCATCCCATCCCGGACTACTCTCCACTACTGACCACTCGTCCACCGCTACAACTCTCCTTCCTGCTGCACTTGACCCCTGCTGCGTCTGACCCCCGCTACCCCTCATCCCCAGCTCACCATCTACAATGTTTCCACTCCTTTGCACTCTCACTCCCATCCTTTTCCACTTCCTGCTTCCCCTGCTCATCCTCCCACCCAGCAACAAAGTACTTCTCTCACCCTCCATCCTACCTAACCACCTCACCCACTTCTCTGAGCTATTCCTTCACTTTCAATCCTCAATCTCCAAACAGGCACGCCCACCGCGTAAACCCACCTGCTAACCCTCTCCCTGCTCCTCCTGCTCGGTGGTGACAATTCCCCCAATCCCACCCCCCCACTACATCCCCACAGTCACCTACACCCCACCCCCACGACCCATCACCAACTCTCGTAACCTCACCAACCTTCGACCCATACCCCAACCCCTGCTCCCCTAATCTCCCTGCCAGGCGCACTCTGGAACGCCTGCTCAGTCTGTAATAAACTCCCATACATCCACAAACTCTTTATCTCTCATTCCTGCACTATCTTATGGCAGATTCAGTCTTTCCCACACACCCTGTCCCTCCGACAAACACGGCGGAGGTGTCGGCATACTCCTGTCCAACACCTGCTCCTTTGCCCCCATTCCATTGCCTCCCTCTGCTACACTCTCCTCTTTCGAAGCCCACTCTGTCCGCATCTTCTCCCCCTGTAACCTTCAGCTGGCCGTCATCTACCGCCCCCCTGGATCCATCCCCACCTTCCTCGACCACTTCACCACCTGGCTACTTCATTTCCTCTCAGCTGACATCCACACCATCATTATGGGCGACTTCAATATCCCCATCAACACCGCCCACCCAACCACCTCTCAACTTCTCTCCCTGACCTTCTCCTTTGGGCTCTCCCAATGGTCCTCCTCTGCCACCCACAAAGACAGCCACACACTGGACCTCATCTTTACCCGTCTTTGCTCCCTCACTCTCACAAACTCAACCCTCCCCCTGTCTGACCACAATCTGCTGACCTTCGCCTCCCTCACCTCCCCTACTACGCCACCCCCTCTCCGCAAACTCGATCACCCCCGCCGAAACCTAAAACACATCGATCTACACTCACTCTCAGAATCCCTTCTCGCTCTCGCCGACATAACATCCATATGCGACACAGACACTGCCACCACTCTTTACAACACCACATTAACCAAGGCCCTCGACCTAGCCGGCCCCTCACACACCACGCTCCACGCACTAACAGGCAACCCTGGCACATCACCCTCACTAAAGACCTGAGACAGGCATTCAGGGTTGCCGAGAGGAGATGGAAAAAAAATCACACTCCACTGAGCACTTTGCGCTGTTCAAACAGTCCCTCACCGTCTTCAAGGCTGCACTTGCTGCCGCCAAACAAACCTTCTTCTCATACCTGATAACCTCCCTGTCCCACAATCCCAAACAGCTTTTCAAAACCTTCAATCCCTTACTCTGCCCGCCCGCCCCCCCTCTCCTTTTATTACCGCTGAAGACTTTGCCTCCTTCTTCAAAGAAAAGATTGACAGAATCAGAAACAGCTTTGACCCACTGTCCACACAGCCTCCTCTCTCGCCTATACTGCCCTCTCCTTACACCAGCTGCTTCCCCCCCATAACAGAGGATCAGCTCTCCTCCCTCCTATCAAAAGCACACCTCACCACCAGCTCCCACGACCCGCTTCTATCCCACCTCATTCCCAACCTCACATCTATTTTCATCGCAGCCCTAACTCATCTTTCCTATCACCTATAACCTATCACTTACCACTGGCACCTTCCCCTCAGCCTTCAAACATTCCCTGATCACACCCATCCTCAAAAAAAACTCCCTCGACCCCACATCTGTCTCCAACTATCGCCCCATATCTCTCCTCCCTTTTGCCTCTAAACTACGTGAACAGCATGTACACTCAGAGCTGTCCTCTCACCTCTCCACCTGCTCCCTCTTTGACAATCTCTATCCGGGACCAAGTGTCTTTCGGTCCGCGCCGCTGCTCCAATAAGTATTAGAAACACTGGAGTGTTTTAAATAAAAGATCTTCAGTTTTATTTCCGACGCGTTTCGGAGCTAAACACCCAGCTCCTTCCTCAGGGAATGACCTTTGACAATCTGGCTTCTGACCCTTTCCCTCCACTGAAACTGCCCTGACCAAAGTCACCAATGACCTACTGACTGCCAAAAGCAAACGTCACTACTCTGTCCTGCTCCTCCTCGACCTATCCGCCGCCTTCGACACTGTTGACCACTCCCTTCTACTTCAGATACTGGAATCTCTTGGCATCACGGACCTTGCCCTCTCTTGGATCTCCTCATACTTAACGGACCGGACCTTTAACATCTCCCACTCCCACACCTCCTCTTCACCCTACCCCCTATCTGTCGGGGTCCCCCAGGGCTCGGTCCTGGACCGCTACTCTTCTCAATCTACACTCTCAAACTAGGGCAACTCATTGAGTTCCACGGCCTCCAGTACCACCTCTACGCCGAAGACACACAAATCTACCTGTCTGGACCTGACATCGCCTCCCTACTATCCAAAATTCCACAATACCTGTCCGCCATCTCATCCTTCTTCTCCGCTCGCTTCCTTAAGCTGAACATGGCAAAACCGAGTTCACTGTCTTCCCCCCAAGCCACTTCCCCTCACTACCTGACCTTTCCATCGTCATCAATGACTGCTCTCTCTTCCCAGTCCCCCACGCCAAGTGCCTTGGGGTTATCCTCGATTATTCCCTCTCCTTCAAGCCCCACATTCAGGCCCTCGCCACCTCCTGCCATCTCCAGCTCAAAAACATCTCCTGGATCCGCACTTTTCTTGACCACAACACTGCTAAAACCCTTATTCACGCTCTCATCATCTCCCGCCTCGACTATTGCAACCTCCTGCTCTCCGGCCTCCCTGCTACCTCCCTTGCACCTCTCCAATCTATCTTAAACTCTGCTGCCCGTCTAATCCATCTGTCCTCCCACTACTCCCCTGTTTCCCCCCTCTGCCAAGGCCTTCATTGGCTCCCTGCTTCCCAGAGATCCCTGTTTGAAACATTACCCACGACATACAAAGCCATTCACAACCTGTCCCCTCCATATATCTCTGACATGGTCTCCCAATACCTACCTTCGCGCAACCTGCGATCCTCCCAAGAACTCCTCCTCTACTCTCCCCTCATCTCCTCTTTGCACAACCACATTAAGGATTTCTCCCGGGCATCCCCCATACTCTGGAACTCTCTGCACCACATCAGACATTCTCCTACCCTGGGAACCTTCAAAAGAAGCCTAAAGACCCACCTCTTCCGCCAAGCTTACAACCTGCAATGAGACCCGGTCCACCGCACCGCCTCACGACCAGCACCTCCCCATCCTGCTGTGTCCCCACCTGCCCCTCGTAGATTGTGAGCCCTCGCGGACAGGATCTTCTCTCTTTGAATCTGTATGACCAAACTGTCCACATTTATTATACTTGTCCATGTCTGCCCTTTTAGCATTTAAAGCGCCATGGAATTTAATGGCGCTATATAAATAAATAATATTAATAATAGAAGATTAACATTATTATTATTATTATTATCACAAACCATTGTATTACAAGCCGCTCAAACATTTTCCCACAATAGATGTTCTATTTATTGGGAAAACCCTTTTGAAAATGTTTTTCTACATTCTTGAGAATATTGCTAATAACTTCATTATCTGAGCTATTCTAATTCTTAGAGTTCATTTCTTATAGATGATTTATGAAAGAGACTTTGCTCTTGTTGACTTCCTCTTCTCCGCTTCACAGCATGTGATCCGAAGTGTGTTGGCCAACACGTAGCAGTAATAACATCACTTTTTATGGCTTTGGATGTTTACACAGGGAGGATACAGCCGCTTACTATCATTACTGATCAATACTTTTCAGCAGCAGCTCAATCAACGCAAAATAAGCCATTCAAAGGGTCAATTGCTATTTTTGTTAATACTTCACATCCCAATATCCTACAGCTCCAGAGGCTGATGCCAAGTCCTACAATAAGCTTAAACACAGGAAAATGTGTTATCCTCTCTAGGGAAGTTCAAGTACAACTGTGATACACAATGGAAAGTGCAAATTATGGGAAAAGTCTTTAAGGAGTGCAATCCCCACTGCAGCCATTGTGCAGCAGAGATGCCACCGAAATATTCACATTGGTACTTACCATTGGAAATTGTGCCAGAGAGACATCCCTTTCATTCCTTTCATCCCTATACTACATTCCCATGATGAGCTTTTGGTGAGTTTTTTTATATTGCATATTTTCGGCAGCATTTCTGCATATTTTAGCTAAATTATGTTATTTGTGTTTTTTCATTGAGTTCTTGTGTGCTTTTTTTCAAAATGCATTTTTATTGAACTTTTAAGGGGTAAGGTTTCTTCTCGTGGAGAGTGACATGTCAGGTCTGGTATGCCTGTATGAGGAGACTTAAAAGCCACAATGCTTCTCTGGGAAATATTGTATCTTCACAGCTGAAGAGAACTTGAACTGTAGTGCCACCTATTGAAAGTAGCAATCCTAAAAGTCAATATTAGCCCTTTAACAAGTCTTGTCACATGACTTTGGATACAAAGCCAAACCAGAATCTCAATTTGAATACACAGTGTTAGGCTGGTTTCACATTGCGTATTTTTTGGATCCATGGCTGTAAAACGGATAGCCACAGATCCGATTTGGCCCCCATGTTATCCTATGGGCATAGATCAGATCGGATTTGCCCTTAATGGCATCTGATTTTTGTCAGATCCGATTCGGTCCGATTTTTTGCTGTACCCAAAATCGGAGACTGCTCCGAGTTTGGGCACAGCGGACCAAATCGGACCGAATAGGATCCGACATGATCCAGGCCCATTAACATGGGGCCTATGAACCACGGGTCCGAAAAAACATCATATCGTTTCTCGGACCTAATTTTAGTGTAGTGAGCATGCTCAGTACACGAAAACTGCTCCCAACCATCTAATTTCACTTCCACTATGTATATATTAAGTGATATCAAGTGTTAAAAATAAAAGAATCCCTATTCTCACCTTTCCAGCGATCCCCCAATGTGCGGCATCTCCGGATGCTTACAGGACCTGGCATTACGTCATAACTCGATCAGCTGATCGGGTCACATGACTGGTTACCACGGTAACCAGTCATGTGACCGATGATGCTGATCGGTAGCCCCGCGCAGCCAGGTCCTGTAAGCATCCGGAGCTAGATGCCGACGTCGAGGGATCGCTGGAAAGGTGAGAATAGATTTTCTTTATTTTTAACCCTTGCTTTTACTTAAATTTCACTTCAGCAATGTATATATACATTGCGGATGTGAAATTACCCCGTACAGCTCTTTCTGTGTCCGGACGCGTAAAAATCATGGACCCGGACACAGAAATAGGTCACCTCCGGTGGTGTCCGTTCCTGTCTGTGGAGTCCTGCAAAATGTAGGATCCCACGTACAGGAAAAATATGATATGTGAAACCAGTCTTACAAGGTATTGTCCCTTATCATTGCAAAGTATGAGATCTGATCTGGTTGTACGAGAGGCTAAAATGGAGATCCAAGGGGTAAGGTTTCTCCTTGTGGAGAGTGACATGCCAATATGAGGAGACTTAAACGACACAATGCTCCACTGAGGGTTTATGCCTCTTCCTCCCTGAAGAGACAATTTTCATATATTATTTCTCAGAGGAGCATTGCGGCATTTAAGGATGCTTTCACATCACGTTTTTCAAGGATCCGTGGCTGTCCATTGTAAAACGGACAGGCACGGATCTGATTTGGCCCCCATGTTATCCTATGGGGATCAAATCGGATCGGATTTGGCCTAATTGCCATTCGATTTTGTTATGATCCGATTTGTGTCAGGTTTTTTGCTATACCCAAAATCGGAGACTGCTCCGATTTTGGGCACAGCAAAAAATCGGATCCCACAAAATCGGATGGCAATCAGACCAAATCCGATCCAATCCTAGGCCTTTAACACGGAGGCCTATGAGCGCGGGTCCGAGGAAACAGCTGATTGTTCCTCGGATCCGATTTTAGTGTACTGAGTATGCTCCTACGAGCCAGCGAGACAGCGTTTTTTTATTATTTTTAACACTTTGTTCACTCCCGCAATGTATATACAGTTGTGGCCAAAAGTATTGACACCCCTGCAATTCTGTCAGATAATACTCAGTTTCTTCCTGAAAATGATTGCAATCACAAATTCTTTGGTATTATTATCTTCATTTAATTTGTTTTCAATGAAAAAACACAAAAGAGAATGAAGCAAAAAGCAAAAATTGATAATTTCACACAAAACTCCAAAAATGGGCCAGACAAAAGTATTGGCACCCTCAGCCTAATACTTGGTTGCACAACCTTTAGCCAAAATAACTGCGATCAACCACTTCCGGTAACCATCAATGAGTTTCTTACAATGCTCTGCTGGAATTTTAGACCATGAAGTGTGTTTTGGGTCATTGTCCTGCTGGAAGACCCATGACCTCTGAGGGAGACCCAGCTTTCTCACACTGGGCCCTACATTATGCTGCAAAATTTGTTGGTAGTCTTCAGACTTCATAATGCCATGCATACGGTCAAGCAGTCCAGTGCCAAAGGCAGCAAAGCAACCCGAAAACATCAGGGAACCTCCGCCATGTTTGACTGTAGGGACCGTGTTCTTTTCTTTGAATGCCTGGTTTTTTTCTCCTGTAAACTCTATGTTGATGCCTTTGCCCAAAAAGCTCTACTTTTGTCTCATCTGACCAGAGACCATTCTTCCAAAACGTTGTAGGCTTTCTCAGGTAAGTTTTGGCAAACCCCAGCCTGGCTTTTTTATGTCTTGGGGTAAGAAGTGGGGTCTTCCTGGGTATCCTACCATACAGTCCCTTTTCATTCAGATGCCGACGGATAGTACGGGTTGACACTGTTGTACCCTCAGACTGCAGGGCAGCTTGAACTTGTTTGGATGTTAGTCGAGATTCTTTATCCACCATCCGCACAAGCTTGCGTTGAAATCTCTTGTCAATTTTTCTTTTCCGTCCACATCTAGGGAGGTTAGCCACAGTGCCATGGGCTTTAAACTTCTTGATGACACTGTGCACGGTAGATACAGGAACATTCAGGTCTTTGGAGATGGACTTGTAGCCTTGAGATTGCTCATGCTTCCTCCCAATTTGGTTTTTCAAGTCCTCAGACAGTTCTTTGGACTTCTTTCTTTTCTCCATGCTCAATGTGATACACACAAGGATACAGGACAGAGGTTGAGTAAACTTTAATCCATGTCAACTGGCTGCAAGTGTGATTTAGTTATTGCCAACACCTGTTGGGTGCCACAGGTAAGTTACAGGTTCTGTTAATTACACAAATTAGAGAAGCATCACATGATTTTTCTAACAGTGCCAATACTTTTGTCCACCCCCTTTTTTATGTTTGGTGTGGAACTATATCCAATTTGGCTTTAGGACAATTCTTTTTGTGTTTTTTCATTGAAGACAAATTAAATGAAGATAATAATACCAAAGAATTTGTGATTGCAATCATTTTCAGGAAGAAACTGAGTATTATCTGACAGAATTGCAGTGGTGTCAATACTTTTGGCCACAACTGTATATATATATATATACATTGCAGGAGTGAAAGTGCCTGGCTTGTCTGCACTTTGCAGGCTCGGGCTTTCTGTGTCCGGACCCATGAAAATCACGGACCCAGACACAGAAAGAGCATCTGCAGGTCACCCCCTCTGGGGCCCTTTCCTGTCCGTGGGATCCTACAAAAAGTAGACAGGAAAAAAAAACGTTATGTGAAAGCAGCCTAAGTCTCCTCATATTGGCATGTTACTCTCCACAGGAAGAAACCTTACCCTTAGATCCCAGTCTTAGCCTGTCATTTAGCCAAATTAGATCTGATACTTTGACTGACAAATGGCAAACACCCCAAAAAACTGTGTCTTCAAATAGAGATTCTGGTTTTGATTTTTATCCTAAGTAATATGGTAAGGCTCGTTAAAGGGTCGATATTGACTTTTAAGATTGATACTTCCCATAGGTGGCACTAGAGGTCAAGTCCCCTTTTACAATGAAGAGACAATTTGCATATCCAATTTTTGACACTGCTGTTTTGTCGTTTTTTAGTACGAAGCTGCTTTGTTTATTATACTTTTTGACATCTGGCTTTGACAAAACTTTATTGATACAATCATGTGCTGATTACGTGAGTTTTTAGTGTGTTTCCACAACAAAAAGACACCAAGAACACATACGTGTTTTTACTTGCAGATTTTTCACATGTGATGCAAGTCTATAGGGAAAATCTGCACATAAAACTCAGGGTACCCGCACGAGAAATTGATATGTTGCGCATATTCCTTACATCCCTTTCACTTTGATGGAACTGTAAGATGCTGCATTTTTGTCAAGCTGAAAATCACCAAAAAAAAAAAAAATCATCATTGGTACTCACATTGTGAGCAGTAAAATTCACACTTGTAACCTGTAGCATAAATTGACGGAGTAGATCTTAAACCTGAAGCTTTTGTCTTTTATGCTTCTTTTTGCTGCATGTTCTCGAGATTTCTTAAACTGCTAATACTGTAAAGGCCCCGTCACACACTACGATATTGTTAACGATATAATTGAAACGTCACAGGTTTTCAGTCATTCAAACGACGTCGTAACGATGTCGTTCAGTATGACATGTACATCCGATCAACAATAATCGAGCAGATCGTTGATGGGAGGTTTGTGAACCGGACCTTAAACCAATTGATGAGCGTTCGTCCAACCTGCAGCATTGTTGTGTGTGACACTTCCAGTTTTGTATTATAGGAGAAGAAAAAGAAGTCGCACTCAGAGCTTCTATAAACAGCGGTTCTTTATTGTGCTTCAGTGCACACAGCAGGTGGTGGCATGCGGGTGGGAGGACGGGGGGGCACGACGTTTCGCGCCGTAGAAGGCGCTTCAGCATGTTAGTCCACCTTCTTTTTCTTCTCCTATAATACAAAACTGGATGTGAAGTATCGGACTTTTGGGAGTGAGCACCAGAGCGAGCAGAGCGGTGCAGCAGGGAGGACCCTCCTCATCATCCTCCATAGCCAAAGGCGGAAAGCTTGCAGGCGGCGGTGAAATCTCCCCAGGCTGTATGGGAGACGCTGCAAGGTGGTGCTGACCCCATCCGAATCTTCAAAACCGTGTGTGTGACACTTCGATAACGATGTCATTAACGACCTCGCCTATTCAGAACTGAAGGACATAGGCAATCTAACGACCGCAAGTATCGTTTGCTTGTCATGGAATCGTTGCTGCGTCGTTAACGATATCTATACATGTGACATTTCACTAGCAATCGTTGAACGATGTTCAAGCGATCTAGGTCAAGTCGGATCATTGATCGGATTGTTCGACCTTTGAAGCGTGAAACGGGCCTTTATACACAGCAGATTTTTGGCAAACTAATACAAAGCGGAGGTTCAGCATTATTTTGCAACTTGGGGATCTTATAGGTGCTGACCACATAGGCAGCCATTACCCTGACTAAGGCTAGGGTCACACTTGCGTTTTTTTTTTCAAATCCTGATTCGGTTTTGAGCTTTCAAAAAGCTCAAAACTGGAGCAGGAAACGCTCCTCATAGGAGCCCATTATGGTAACCGGATTGCTTTACAAGCAATCTGGTTACTGGCTCCAGATCTGCAGCCTGCGTGAAAAATCATGCAGGCTGCAGTTTTCACAGCCGTTCTAGCATCCACAATGCGGTAACTGCATTGATCAGGATGTGTAATCCTGAGCAAAGCGGTTACCGTATGGTTTGTTCATCCCTGGAATGAACAAACTGTTAAATCTGTAAAAAAAGACTCAATAATAATAATAATTGTGAGCAACATGTCTCTAGGGGGTGCTCACCCCCCCCTAGAGACATGCTGCCCCCTCAGGACGGCATGTCATGGGTTAATAACCCCTGTACAGAAAGCCAGCTATTGTCGTCTCTGTACGATTTTGTCAATGAAGCCGCAGCTCCCCTGTCAGCTGCGCACATACTATACGTAATGTACGTATAGTATGTGCCGCTGTCCGAGGTCCTGTAGGCATTTACAGTACCGTCTTTCCCCGAAAGTAAGCCCCCCCTCGATTGTAAGGCCGCCTAGGGGTTAAGGGGGGGCCTGCTAATGTAAGGCCTCCCCCGAATATAAGGCCTTACAACTGGGGAGGGGGCTAATGTAAGGCCCCTAGCGGGGAGGGGGGGGGGTTGAGAGAGCAGGCGCGGGTCACGCGTCACGTGCGCCCGCTCATTAGATATGCACTGCATCCCCCTGTCAATCAGCGGCAGGGGGAGCAGTGCATTATGTATATGGGCCCCCTCATGCTGGCACACTACCCCCCAGCCGGTGTTCTGAGGCCCCCCTGCTGCTGCTCACATCTTACCCTCCAGCGCGTCGGTCCTCCGTTCCCGTCCTCAGCTGTCTCCCGGATTATGTGACTGATGACGTCATGCGCTGCGACGGGTCACATGATCTGGGAGACAGCCGAGGACAGAGAACCGACGCGCTGGCTGCTGCAAGAAGACGCTGGAGGAGGTAAGATGTGAGCAGCAGCGGCAGCAAAGGGGGGGGAGCTCATGGGGGGCTCAGAACACTGTTCGGGGGCAGTGTGCCAGCAGGAGGGGGCCTGTATGCCACACTGCTGGGGCTGTATGCAACACTGCTGGGGCTGTCTCCACACTGCTGGGGCTGTCTCCACACTGCTGGGGCTGTATCCACACTGCTGGGGCTGTATCCACACTGGCTGGGGCTGTATCCACACTGCTGGGGCTGTATCCACACTGGCTGGGGCTGTAGCCACACTGGCTGGGGCTGTCTCCACACTGCTGGGGCTGTGTCCACACTGGATGGGGGCTGTATCCACACTGCTGGGACCTGTATACCCTGTGTACCTCACTGCTGGGCTGTATACCACACTGCTGGGGGCTGTATACCTGTGCTGGGGGCTGTATACCGGGGTGGCGGTCTGCTGCATCTCCCACCCTCGGCTTATACATGAGTATATACGGTGTGTGTGTGTGTGTATGTGAGTAGGCTGGGGCTGCCAATATAAGACCCCCCCCCCCCCCGAAAGTAAGAAAGGGGGCCACTTTTGGCCCCCAAAAAAATGTAAGACAGGGTCTTACTTTCGGGGAAACACGGTAGGTCTATGGCAAGCGCACCATCATAGATCTACTGTAAATGCCTACAGGACCTCGGACAGCAGCACATACTATACGTACATTACGTATAGTATGTGCGCAGCTGACAGGGGAGCTGCGGCTTCATTGACAAAATCGTACAGAGACGACAATAGCTGGCTATACTGTACAGTGGTTATTAACCCATGACATGCCGTCCTGAGTGGCAGCATATATCTAGGGGGGGTGGGCACCACCTAGAAACATGTTGCCCACAATTATTATTAATATTTAATCTTTTATGACAGTGTTACACATCCGGAGCAATCCGGTTACCGGATTGCGGCTTCATCCATACATTTTTCATTAAAAATGAGTGTGAAGCAAATTGCGTTTGCCACATCCGGATCTGGATGCGGTGAATACAATTTTCTTTAAAAGTGTGACCCTAGCCTAACAGTAATCTTCAGTGTGGATACATTGGGGCCAGATCCAAGTCCCTAAAAGGTCAAAAGTTCTTTTTTCTTGACATTGTTTAAAGGAGTTTCTAAATCCTATACAAATAACGCACAGGATGTGTTCATACATTAATCCCTAGGTTAGCAATTTAGTCTGCCACAACAAAATTCTGATGTAACTTTATGTTGCTCCTTACAACATAGTGAATGGCCCTGATTGTGTAATTGGAGGCTGTTAATATCATTAATAATTCCAGGTTTATTAGCAATCATTTCTAACTATAGCAAAAAAATAAATAAACAAGACTAGATTAAACCTACATTTAGGCTTTACATGTGTCAGGTACTTTAATGCATGCCACCAAATGTATACCCCAGACATATGCAAATATTATATATGACTATACATTTTTTTATTTTTATTGACTAGCAAACTGGTGTACTGTCAAAGGTGCATCGAAGTATCCCAGCGAAATATCTGCCAGTAGGGGACACACGTCTGCTATACTTCTGGCTATGCAAAGTCTAGAGTTGTCAGATGTATATGTGGCGCCTCTGCGGTCTGGTCGCCACAGTGGTATTTAAAGTCATCTTTAATAATGCCACGTCTGAAGATAATTCAGATATCCTATGCTGGGCCTCCACACATCCAACACTTTCCAAGCTTCAGCTAAAGAGTGAAGGGCGGAGGAGACCTACTTTATGGCAGACCGCTCTTTTGGTTGGAGGGTGGAGATAGGATTGGGAGGGGGTGGCAAGAGGAGTCACTTAGTCAGACAGAGTCAGACGGTGAAGGATGGCAGAAGCCTGTGCCGGCTGCTAGGCTTAGCAGCAGTCCTAAGCTGCTACAAGGAGTGCCAGGACCCCAAGCTGTCAGATCTGCAGGACTGGCAGTAAACTGGAGGCTACTGGGACATTTCAGGGA
The DNA here is from genome assembly GCA_033576535.1 of Allobates femoralis. Taxonomy (NCBI): domain Eukaryota; kingdom Metazoa; phylum Chordata; class Amphibia; order Anura; family Aromobatidae; genus Allobates; species Allobates femoralis. Next base: position 153,498,206 of record JARQOC010000007.1, read on the forward strand.
TACACATGCGGGTGATCTAAAAACTTTGCACATAAGAAAGAGTGTTCCGATCATATCGTGGCGGAAATTGGGAACATAAACTGCATGATAGTTCTGTTTGTTTTTGAATTCGGGTTAGCCGCAGTGAGGTGTTCCGATATACTGATTTTAAGAGTCTGTGTTGTTGAACCCACATAATATATATTGCAAGCCACGCATGTAGTTAAATAAACCACATGAGTGAAATTACAATTTATGTAGCTCTTGCTTTTATATACTTCATCAGTGAACAAATTCCCAAATTCAGGACCAGAATCTACAAACTTGCACATTCCGCATTTATTTCCCCCACACTTATACATTCCTTTATGTGTTTACCATGTAGGGGTGGACACTGCACGATCAGAAAAAACGCTTGTTGATATTGTACTGGCAATATCCCTGCCTTTCCTAGGGACCGCTTTCCTGCCAGGTTTCAAGATGTTATTTAGAGCTTCATCTTGATACAACATGGGTATATTTTTATTCAAAATTTTCTTAATATCATTGAAATGATTGCTGTACGGAGTAGAGAACACCGGGTACCAAAGCTTTATCACTATGCACATATTTTTATCCCTCAGTAGGATCTCCCTACTTTTATTTTTCACAATGTTCTTTGCTTTGGCAATCATCCAATTGCTGTAGCCCTTATCTTTTAATCTTTTTGACATGGCAGCAGCATCTATTTTAAAGTCTTTCTGATTGGTGCAGTTACGTTTGGCGCGTACAAATTCCCCCAAAAGGTAAATTTTTGATGATGTACTTAGGGTGGCAGCTATCCGCCCGTAGTATAGAGTTCCCCGTCACCGGCTGGCGATATAACCTAGAATAAATTCTGCCCGGCAAAATGATCCTGTGCTAGCATTTCTTCTGCGGTGTTGCTATCAGTGTGTCAAGAGTGGGAGAGGAGGGTTGCATTGACAATCCAACACAATGGCAGCACTTTGAACACATTTTATAAGTAGTCATAAACTTGTAAATAACTCATGAAAGAATAAAGTTACGATACGTTAAAACCAAGCACACCATTGTTTTTCTTATGAAATTCTCAATACGTTTGATGGGTCACATGACCCTCTTCCCATTGAAAAAACTAAAGTTGGATCCAAAATGGCTGACTTCAAAATGGCTGCCATTGTCACCACCCATCTGGAAAAGTTTTCTTCCTCCCATCTGCTAATGTGCCACAAACATGAAGTTGATATCACAAACCGTTCCCATTATATTTAGGTGTTTTTATATAAATGGCCCACCCTGTAGTTTTCAGAAATAATATTATTGGCAAAACAAAAATAAAAAAATCCCCACCCTCTCATCACCCAAATTATTTCACTAATGATTGGCTATATGTGGGTGGCGAGCCATACAGCCAATCAGTAACTTCCAGTGACGTTGGGGTCAACGTTCAAGGCCTGAACAGTGGAACCCGAATCCGAACAATCCCATGTTTGCTCATCTCTAGACATGACATTCATGTAAGCAGGGCCTAAATATATGCTCACTACTTTTACATCAATTTTTAGTAATGTACATTCCAGATATATATTCCACTACATATGATCATCGCTTCTCTTGTCGTCTTGGTCCTATTCTTTCCGCTTCTGTGTGAGTGCACAAGTCTATGTGAAAGAGCTGCCGGCTCCATTGTGGCTGGGAAGGGCCTTTCGGAATCCCAGTTTGGTAACTAGACAGGAGTTAGAATCCCTCGCATTGTTCACAGATCCTTTAGAAACTGGATGAAGTCTCAATAAATTACATTTCACAATGAATAGAGCTGTTGGAAGATTTTTAGGGAAAGACAGATTTGACTTATTTAGTGCGAGGAAAAAAAAAATCTATTATTTCCTAGTGACAAGAGGCTCTCAGTGTGGCTCCGCCGATACCCTGGCGGCTTCTCTTTATGGAAATCATTGGGGTAATAAAATAGGTTTGTAGCGACTATTCTCTTATTGTCTTCTCTACTCCTCGGCGGTCACTGAAGATGTAATTTTTTTTTCACTGACTCTTGAAATTGACCTAGATAACGAGTAACCTGTAGCAGTGGGGGGACGCAGGATGCTTACGGCTACTTCCAGTCACTAGTCTGCCATAATCCTTTCTTCACTTTACAATAAAGACCTCTTAGGGGGGAAGAGGGCGTCTGCTTGGTCTCTTTTTTGAACTTTCCCCATTGCTGAGGTCATTTGTCTAGCTGTTAATGGAGCAGTTTGGAGGCCGAGACCATTGTCCTTCTGCCTGTCATCTACAAAAGACTGAGAGCAATCACTTCTCCGAAAGAAAGATCGACTTTCACTGACCCATTCATCTCACAGTGGACAGGACTCTGTTGAATGCTATTATATGTTGCTGTTTTCTGATTTTTAGCCTAATCTAGTAGCACAAATACTATGTATCAAGAGTCCCCTGACGAAATCTTATCAGCTTATAACCAGGGGCGTAACTACAATAGGTGCAGGGGTTGCAATGGCACCCGGGCCCTGCAGCCTAGGGGGGCTCCAAAAGTCCCTTTGGCCCATAGAAAAAGATTATTATTATTAAAGGTTTGCAATAATTCGGGGCCCTGTTGGAGCTTTCACATCGGGGCCCTTGGGCCTGAAGTTACGCCACTGTTTATAATGTATCACCTGTATTGTCCAAAGACTTCAAAGCCAAGAACATACATTGTCCAGGCTGAAAGTGCAATTCATGTAATTAATACTATCACTATTTCTGGACTAATTCCCTATTTAATACAGATTTTTTTATTTACTCATCATATGGATTGAGTATACTTGCCATGTAAATAATAATGCACTCTATGTTCATAAATAAAACTACTATACTACAGTGCCCTATGATCAACAATATAATTACTGTTATATTGTCCCTCATTGTACAATAAAATTACTATAATGCTGCTCCAAGGCAATAATAACTCTCAGACGTAATTCATGGATAAAAATCACAAGGTTATTATGGAAAGACGTCATGAACGTTATGGCAGCAGTTCCAGTGTGGAAAGAAGCAAAGATGGGAAGAAAATTATTGCATTAAAGGACGAACAAGATGTTCTAGCAAATAGTCTAAGGCTGCATTCACACATTCATTGTGCACGTCATTGTGCTGTCCATTTTTGCTTGTTTACTATAGAATATAACAGGAATATTACCACTGAAATACTGTCCCTATGTACAAGAATATAACTACTATAATACTGCCCCTATGTACAAGAATATAACTACTATAATACTGCTCCTATATACAAGAATATAACTACTATAATACTGCTCCTGTATACAAGAATATAACTACTATAATACTGCCCTATGTACAAGAATATAACTACTATAATACTGACCCTATATACAAGAATATAACTACTATAATACTGCTCCTATGTACAAGAATATAACTACTATAATACTGTTCCTATATACAAGAATATAACTACTATAATACTGCACCCTATGTACAAGACTATAACTACTATAATACTGACCCCTATATACAAGAATATAACTACTATAATACTGCCCCTATGTACAAGAATATAACTACTATAATACTGCTCCTATGTGCAAGAATATAACTACTATAATACTACCCACTCTGTACAAGAATATAACTACTATAATACTGCCCCTGCCCCTATATACAAGAATATAACTACTATAATACTGCTCCTAGGTACAAGAATAGAACTATAATACTGCTCCTATGTACAAGAATATAACTACTATAATACTGCCCCTCTGTACAAGAATATAACTACTATAATACTGCTCCTATGTACAAGAATATAACTACTATAATACTGTTCCTATATACAGGAATATAGCTACTATAATACTGCCCCTATGTACAAGACTATAACTACTATAATACTGACCCCTATATACAAGAATATAACTACTATAATACTGCTCCTATGTACAAGAACATAACTACTATAATACTGCTCCTATGTACAAGAATATAACTACTATAATACTGCCCTATGTACAAGAATATAACTACTATAATACTGCCCCCTATGTACAAGAATATAACTACTATAATACTGTCCCCTATGTACAAGAATATAACTACTATAATACTGCCCCTATGTACAAGAATATAACTACTATAATACTGCCTCTATGTACAAGAATATAACTACTATAATACTGCCTCTATGTACAAGAATATAACTACTATAATACTGCTCCTATATACAAGAATATAACTACTATAATACTACTCCTGTATACAAGAATATAACTACTATAATACTGCCCCTATGTACAAGAATATAACTACTATAATACTGACCCTATATACAAGAATATAACTACTATAATACTGCCCTTATGTACAAGAATATAACTACTATAATACTGCTCCTATGTACAAGAATATAACTACTATAATACTGCTCCTATGTACAAGAATATAACTACTATAATACTGTTCCTATGATACAAGAAGTATAACTACTATAATACTGCCCCTATATACAAGACTATAACTACTATAATACTGACCCTATTACAAGAATAAACTACTATAATACTGATCTCCTATATACAAGAATATAACTACTATAATACTGCCCCTATTACAAGAATATAACTACTATAATACTGCCCTATGTACAAGAATAAACTACTATAATACTGTCCTATATACAGAATATAAGCTACTATAATACTGCCTCTATGTACAAGACTATAACTACTATAATACTGCCCCTATGTACAAGAATATAACTACTATAATACTGCTCCTATGTACAAGAATATAACTACTATAATACTGACCCTATGTACAAGAATATAACTACTATAATACTGCCCCTATATACAAGAATATAACTACTATAATACTGCTCCTATGTACAAGAAATAACTACTATAATATCTGCCCTATGTACAAGAATATAACTACTATAATACTGCCCCTATGTACAAGAATATAACTACTATAATACTGTCCTCTATGTATATGAATATAACTACTATAATACTGATCTCTAAGTAAAAAGAATATAAATACTTTAATACTGCCTATGTATACATTAATATTCTATACTACTGCCCCCCCCTTCATGTAGAAGAATATAATTACTATGATACTGCCTATTTGTTAAAATGTACAATGCCCCCACTGCACACTTGCTCCCTTCCTGTTGTTGATCTCTAGCTGCAGTAGACGTGTAGACTGTGCTGCAATTAAATTTGGGGTGGAAGGTGGTAAGCTAAAGCAAGTGACATATTCTCAAGTTTTAGGCTATGTGTACACCTAGCGTTTTTGGTGCTTTTTCTTATGCATTTTTAAGTGCTGATTTTAATCAATTCTTCAAGTGAAAACACATCCCAGCAAAGTATATGGGTTTTCTTACATGCTGTGCCCACCTCAGGTTTTTTCTCCTAGAGATTTTGGTGCGGAAAAAAGAAACAACATGCATTTTCCCCTGCGTGTTTCTCATAAACTATATAATAGAAACCTCCGGACCTGAGGGAACCTGCCGGTGCCCGCAGGGAGACCGCAGCCACCCTGTGCCCACTATCTGTGGTGAGTGCAGGGAAGCTACTCCCTTTGTGCAATCGATGGTAACCACTTCCAACTCTGCAGCATGAAATAAACACTGAGTGTGGAAGCCCGGAAACCCGCACTGAAGCAGAAAGAACGCTGCAGTTGAGTGAAGCATGGTGAGGATGGGATTTCTACAAATCCCATCCACTATGTTTCTACTGTACAACATGGCATTTTGAACGCAGCGGCAATACGCTGCGTCCACAGCACTGCGTTCACTGATCGTGAGTATACACCTTTAACAGTGCATGATTATCATGAACAAAGTTTTCATAGGCCGGTTTCACATCACGATTTTCGGTCATCCAAGTGTATCTGTTTCAAAACGGATACACTCGGATCCAAAATCGGATCCTATGTATACCTAAGGGGCTCGGATCGGATGTGTGCCTTTTGCCATCCGATTTTGGCACCATCCGATCCTGTCCGATTTAAGCACGGACACAAAATCGCAGCTCAGCTGATCGGCCAGTGACCTAATGAGAGGTCCTTGCAGGTAGAAGAAGATGGTCGCAACACTGGACCCCCCGGAGAGGTGATGTATCCTCTATGAGGAGTATTATTATTTTTAACATACCGGAGGGCTGAAGACAGGGGATAGGATAGGTAATAAGAGAGGGGACAGGAGAGATGAGCGGCGGTCAAAATAGATAAGCGGAGGGAGAGAGGATGGAGAAGGGAGAACAGGAAAGATGCAGGGAGACACAGGGACCAGAGGATCCACACGGATCCTGTATAGACTCGGATCGGATGGCTATTTGCCATCCGAGTGCAGGGATCCGAGTGGATCCGTGGCTGTCTCGTGGGGATCCTGCTGAGACTCGGATCCCCACGGACAGCCACAAATTGGCATTGATTGGAGGTTTTTAACGAGACCTAAACCCAGACGATGATCGTCCGTCCAACCTGCAGCATGGGTGTGTGTGACACCTTGATAACGATGTCTTAACGACTTCGCTTATTCAGAACTGAAGGACGTAGGCGATCAAACCGCAAGTATCGTTGCTTGTCGCGGAATCGTTGCTGCGTCGTTAGCGATATCTGTATGTGTGACATTTCACTAGCGATCATTGAACGACGTTCAAGCGATCTAGGTCAAGTCGGATCGTTGGTCGGCTCGTTCGACCATTGAAGCGTGTAACGGGGCCTTAAGAACATTTGGACTATGTGACCACTTTCAGTTTATTTTGGCATGAAAAAAAATGCACCTTTTGGCAGGCAAATGCTGCTGAAAAGTTGCAGCGTTTTTTGATGTTTGATGCGTTTTTTGATGTGTTTATCTGCACATTTTTTCCCATGTGCTTCTATCAGATAGTCTATGAGAAAAACGCAGAAAGAATGAGCATGTTGCATTTTTTTTCCTGCAATAAAATAAGCAGGTAAAAACAGCACTTCAGAAAACCCATAGACTTTGCTTGGATGTGTTTTCCATTAAAAAACACAAGTTTTGCACATAACTTAAGTTTTCTGCAGCGCTGCTTGTAGAGTCACGGGGGTAAGTAGGTGATCTCGTCTTGTGGTCCAGCCACCTTTAGAAAGATCTCATAGACCAGGGCTCATCCCACAGAATGCTCAAACTCCTTACCCGGGGGCAGAACACTACTCAGACAACACAGAGTGAGGGGACCACACAATGGTAAGATGTTATTGTATCCCCAACAGTAAAAAGCATATAACACATACCCAGCAAGAACACATGATATAACAAGCAACAGAGTCTCCCCCTTCCGCTGGCACATCAGGGATTAGAATATTTGTGCTTTCAGGGGTTCCAGGGCCAACTACCCCAGTCCAGCAGCACCCTGCTTTTGGCGGGCACCCACTGAGAAGGGATAGCAACAAGCTTGGGAATCTAACCAAGCACAGAAAAGTCTGTAGCCAGGTGACCGAATTGTCCCAACGTGGGTATCTTCCAGACGAATCCTAGGATCCTAGGATTGACTCCTGTAGAATATGATCCAGGTTGTGATCTTCTAACTGGGACCGAAGCACTTAGGCTGAAGTCATGTAGAATAGGAAGAAACAATATGATCCTGGCAGCCCGGACTGAAGCCCCTAGGCTGACAACATGTAGCATATCACCACTGGTGACTGAAGTAAGTCCTTTTTATACTCTGAGCCTTCACCTCAGGGTATTGTGTTCTTCCAGGATTGGTGGGATAAGATTGTTCTCTCATTAGTCAGTAGTTCAATCCGGCTGCATAATTTCCCTCTGAATAATGTAGACGGGGGGGGCGGGGTGGGAGGGGGGGCGGTGTGAGGCAATTTATATGTAGTTTGCATTCCATAAACTGAGCAGTCTGGAAAGAAACTATGACTTACTTGAGTTAACAAACAAAAGAACATATATGCCTGGCCTAATTAAGAATATTTAACCTACGACACAGATGGTAATATACTGTGCCGTCATACTGCTGTCCTTATATGACTAGATAGTAAGGCAGCCTTGTGGAAGCAGTCCGCAAGTGGTGATTGCCACAGTTTGTACAGAGCAGATGGTATGTATAGAAAAGGCCAGTCATCTCAGCAACATTTTATTTTAAACTGCATGATGCAAGACAAAATATAAAACATACATAATGTAAGTGAAGAGTATTTCAAATGCAATGGTGGGCTGCCTTCCCAGCGATTGCTGCGACTGTGACAGCGCTCTGTTTCTTCTCATAATACGTCATGAAAAGAAGCAGAATGTGGAATTGGTAAAACATAATAAACTAGAATTTTCCACAAAAGCATATTATGATTTTATCACTCTGCAGTGTAGATCGTATCACAGAATAACCTGATGAGCTTTTCTTAAAGGGATCCTGTCACCCCCAAAACACCTTTAAAGCTATTAAAACCTGTCCCTACAGCATATTAACACTTTCCCTACACTATTTTTAGCTCCTAAATGCAGTAAATGATATTGCATAAAAACGTTTTATAAGTACCTGATTAGTGATGATAATGAGTGACTATGCTATTCATAGTCACTCATCAAGACTGCCCCTCTGCTTCATAGCACGCCTGAATAGGCGTGATCTACATCCAGGATTCAAAATCGCGCGTCCCTTCTGTGCCCTGTGTTCGTAGGAGGCTGCAGTGTGGCTTGTGACGCGATCCGCGTCATTCCCGGCGCCCTGTGACGTATTTACAGCGGCGCCGCGCTGTTAGCTTCAAAATGTGCACTGCGCATGCCCAATGCGCATGCGCAGTGCACATTTTGAAGCTAACAGCGCGGCGCCGCTGTAAATACGTCACAGGGCGCCGGGAATGACGCGGATCGCGTCACAAGCCACACTGCAGCCTCCTACGAACACAGGGCACAGAAGGGACGCGCGATTTTGAATCCTGGATGTAGATCACGCCTATTCAGGCGTGCTATGAAGCAGAGGGGCAGTCTTGATGAGTGACTATGAATAGCATAGTCACTCATTATCATCACTAATCAGGTACTTATAAAACGTTTTTATGCAATATCATTTACTGCATTTAGGAGCTAAAAATAGTGTAGGGAAAGTGTTAATATGCTGTAGGGACAGGTTTTAATAGCTTTAAAGGTGTTTTGGGGGTGACAGGATCCCTTTAATGCAACGTTACTGCCAGGAATGCTAATTTATTGTGCCCTCATTTCTCTCTGTCAGCCCTGCTTGCTTTGTCCTTCTCTTTAGTTGTGAGTTCTTCATGAATCACACTCGTACCTGTAATAGTGAATGGGGTCAATCACATGTCCAACATTTTGCGCAGTAAGCGCAGAATTGCGGAGACATGTCCGATTTTGTCTGTGTCAGGTCAACATTGGCATTGCAAGTCTAAGGTTCTTTGAAGAAAAATGGACAACCCTCGGTTACCTTTTCTTTTTTTTCACATATGAAAATCGAACCAAGCTGTGATAAAATCCGGATGAAACTCCAATGACAATCATTGATGAAACTTGGTCCAATTTTCTCATACATGCAAAAATACTGACGTGTGAATGAGCCCTAACAGTAAGATTCTGTTTTCATTGTGTTTTACACTTGATTTGTACATGGGAACATGTTGGTAAATCTGACGACCTCAACTCCAGCAACATGCTGCATCGTTCTGTGTGACACCGCAATAACGATGTCGCGGACGACTTTGCCCATTCACAGCAATGAGCAGGGATCGTTCGCGGGGTTTGCGAACAATACCTGCTCACAACATCATTGGTGAGTTGTTCACGATATCTAGACGTGACATCTCACCAACGATGTTGAAATGATGCCAAAAACGACCGCGCACCCCCGAGATCGTTGCTGACATAATTTCAACGTTGCGCCGTGTAACTGGGCCTTTAGGCACATTTATATACTTTTATTAACTTTTCATATACATTGTTTCATACTTTAATCATAGTCCATAGTACAGCCTGATAATGTGGCCCTATAGCTTTGGGCAAATAAACAAAGAAGTCACTGGACAAGGTCTTCAAATCAAGGAACATTTCAATGGTGATAAAGACACGGCTTGTACAGTGAGGAAATACATATTTGATCAAATGTTCAACTGCTGAGTTGATTGGGAGCATCTAACTGGTCTGTAGGAGTCAGAACTAATGGTTGGTAGGGGGATTAAATACTTATTTCTCTCTTCAAAATGCAAATAAATTTATATAATTTAGACAATGTGAATTTCTGGATTATATTTTTGATATTCTATCTCTCACTGTTAAAATGAACCTACCATTACAATTATAGACTGTTCATGTCTTTGTCAGTGAGCAAATTTACAAAATCAGCAAGGGATCAAATAATTATTTCCTTGACTGTACATAGTCTGGTCTTTTTTGTAGTCACATATGGATGAAACCTGGATGATAAAGAAACAAGAGAGAAGAAGAATAAGCACCTTCAAAATGTGGTGCTGGAGAGGGATGTTCTTGATACCATGGCTGGCAAGAAGAACAAAGAAAAATACTGGAACAAATCAGGTCAGATGTGTCTCTGAAAACTAAGATCTCCAAGACACAACTTGTCTACACATCGTACAAGGATAGCAATGACTTTAGAAGGACATCATGGTCAAAGAATAGAAGCAACAAGGCAAAGAGGAAGACCAGCAACCCGATAGCTTGTTACAATAAAGAAAACAGCGGAGAAGACCCTGGTGGACCTATCTATGCTTGGAGGAGACCCTAATGGACCTATATAGGCTTGCGGAAGACCCTGGTGGACTTATCTAGGTTTGGAAAAGGACCTGGTGGACTTATCTAGGCTGCACAAGATCGATCTTCCTACAGATAGTTCATCCATCAAGTCGCCATGATTCAAGTTCGAGCTCAAGGCTGTTAAAGTAAAATAAAGTCCAAAAGCCGTTTTGCTTTATTACTGACTAAGGTTTAAAAGAAAAACTGGTGAGTGCAGCATGTAATGAAATGTCCAGATCACCAGCAGCACAAATGAAGGACAGAAACCAACTTTAAAGGACGACATCCTCATCAGCACGGAACTGTATAAAACAAAGATGGAGCACCATATTGGTCCGTAGCCTTTCTTAATTGAAATGTGATATTTATACCGACACTTCTTTTGCAGTAAATGTATTCTCCATGCTTCACAGCCTTGGCACACAGACAAAATAAAAATACACAATGTTAAGAGCCGATTCAGAATCTGCCAGTCTCATCAGCCTAGTGCAGCAGTTCGTCTGCCCATACTCCCAAAGAGAATCATTAGGGCTAGACCTAAGTTGGCTGGTGCAAATTTTATTTTTAACACTTTCTACAAAGGCAGAGCTGTTACATGATGTCATTGTTTTATGTTGCAGATTAATACTTTTGGTACTTATGTTTGCTTGATGGTGATGTGTTATTACTACTAGAAAGTAGTGATGAGCGAGCACTACCTTGGGTGTTCGGTACTTAAAACAAGCGATTCAGATGCTTGGACGGGCGTGACTCGAGTACCAAGTATAATAAAAGTCAATGGGAAACTTGTAGACTGTTCCAAAATAATGCTTGATTTTCCCATTGACTTCCATTATACTCGGTACTCTTTGGTGTGACTGTCAAATTTATAGAACTAATTATAAATGAAGAAGACAGTATTTAGCAGTTAGAATGTCAATCAACAAATGAAAAGATGCATGTTTTTCCTTTTATTTTATTCCTGCTGCTCTTGTGAGTATGATGTGTTTTTTTAATATAATTCCAAAGATCTAAGCCTTTTTATTTAGTGTAATATTATTTTTTATTCACCAAGGGGGTATTTTTCAGAGTAACCTAAAGACACTAACCAAGAGAGTCCTTTGAACAGCTCCCTTGGTACCTTTGGTAATGACGTTAAAAATGAGCACTTAATATAAAGGACAATATCACTAAACGAGATAGCAGATTAAAAAAACACACACATAGCATACTCGTAATAGAGGAAATAAAATAACAGAAAAAACTGACTTCTTTTGACCTGGCAAAAGGTTCCTTCAAAGGAGGATCTGTCGACAGATGAAAAAAATAGATTAAGGGCCCTTTCACATCAGCGTTTTTTTTAAATCGCGGCAGATGCGGTGAAAAAACCGCATCTGCCGCAATTACCGCATACCGGCTGCACTTGCGGCGCGGTTGCGGTTTTTGCCATGCAAAGTATAGGCGGACTTGCGGCAGGTGCGGGAAGTGCGGTTTTGCACTTGCGGCAGGTGCTGCCGCAAGTCCGCCTATACTTTGCATTGCAAAAACCGCAACCGCGCCGCAAGTGCAGCCGGTATGCGGTAATCGCGGCAGATGCGGTTTTTTCACCGCATCTGCCGCGATTTGAAAAAAACACTGATGTGAAAGGGCCCTAAGGCTAGGGTCTCACATGCCAAACAGTTTTCTTCCACTGGTTTCAATAACAGATCCGTTATTTTAAGGTTGTTTTTTAAGGCTCTTGTGCAGCTATGCAATTTTTAAGACAAAAAGGGGGGAGGGGGTGGGAGCGCATGTGAAGAAAGTTTTTGAAGTGGATTTAGGCCCAGGGCTGTGTAGCCACTCACCAGAGGTGGTTGTGCAACCCTGCACAACTGCGTCTTACGCCTGTGAATCCACCTCCGCCTGGAGGTATAGTGGAGGCACCGAAAGTTGCTCCGGGAGCTCCAACTCCTGCCGCGATCAATGACCGGATTGATGTCACCACAGGTCCTACAACGGTGACCGTGTTGTATTGCTAGGTCATGGAACTCAGGCTCTAGGATTAATGGTATATCTTGCATCACCTGATGAAGGCAGCGCTCTGCTGCAGAAACGCGTAGTGGCCTGTAAGAGGTTAATAAAGAAACTTTTTCTAAAATAACCCTAGTGCCAGTTATCTCTAGCCCTAGCGCTCCACAGACCAGGGATTTTTTTACTCTCAGCTATGCAATTTTTGGACTTTGTCATTTTTTGCCAAAAAATGCAAGCAAAAAACGGATCAGTTTTTTTACTGCACCCAAAAACGTTGCTTGCAGCGTTTTTTGGGTCCAGTAAAAAAACAAATAGCTTATGTTAACATTGCAGTAACACTTGATCCCAGGATCCGTTTTTAGCATCAGTTTTTGGACTTAGAATTCTAAAGTTAAAAAACTGATGCCAATAACGGATCCAGGGCTTATGTGTGACCCTAGCCTTACATACAGTCTGAAAATTCCTGAGCGTCCCTGATTTTGCAGATACTTTTAATTTTACGTTGCATTATTCCATTGCAGCGTTATTCATATTTGTTGCTTTCGGAGTGCAGCATGTGAAATCTCTACTTCCTGTCCTACTAAGGCCGGCTTCACACCATGGTTTGGAGCTGTCAGGTTCTGTCCGGTGTTTTGCAGGATCCACCGGACAGAACCTGACAGCCCCGGACGAGCGGAAAATGAGAGCAAATATGCCCTCCGATCCTGTTTTTTGCAGGATTTATTTCTGCTCGTTCCTGCTGCTGTCCAGTGCTGAAATTCTAGCAACGCGTGTGCAGGGTAGCTGCCCGCGGTGCTGAAATTTCATCTGTGGAGCTGTCCATGGTGCTGAACATCAGCGCCGGCTCTGAAATGCTGCTCTGTCCATGGTGCTGAATGAGCGCAGTTGCATTTCAGAGCCGCCGCTCTTCAGTAAAAGGCATTCGGGAAATGATCCGGTTTGTTTGCCAGATCGCCCCAGATCCAGGAGGATACGGTTTTGTTCGTTTTTTGCACCAGACACAAAAAATGATGCAGCCTCCCATTTTGTGTCCGGTGAAAACAATTAACACAACCAGATCCTCCAGGAAAAGCACAAAACCGGAGGCCAAATAAGGCCAATCCGGCACCATAGGGACACATGGGGTCAAACCCGGATCAGATTCTGTCCTGTTCAAACCGGACTGAACCGAAATCACAAAACCGTGGTGTGAAGCCAGCCTAAGCATTTCTTCTGAGTTTTCTCTTGAGGCATGTGCCTTCACCTCTCACAGATGCTGCCAATCACAGCTTGTCAGTTGATCTAGCAATATAAGATTGTTATTGGCATGATTTGGGGGGGGAGGGGTGAAAGGAAACACCCCCAGAGAAGACTCTGAAGAAATGCCCAGTTGGCTGCAAAGCAGAGATTTCACATTGTATGCTCCAGTAGAAACAAATATGAATATCCATGCAATAGAATGACACAGCACAAAATGCAAAATAAATTCATGATCAGGCAAGCTTGGGGATTTTTACCATGTAATTAATACTTTAAGTAAATGAGAGCAAGGATACTATCAGGCTGTACAGTTAATTTTTACCTTCACTACCGTTCAAAAGTTTGGGTTCATTTAAAAATTTCCTTATTTTCAAAAGAAAAGCACATTTTTTTTCAATGAAGCCAACATTAAATGAATCATAAATACACTCTATACATTGTTAATGTAGTAAATGACTAAAACATGTAGTTTTTAATGCAATATCTATATAGGTGTATAGAGGCCCATTTCCAACAATCACCACTCCAGTGTTTTAATGGTACACTGTGTTTGCTAACTGTGTAAGAAGGCTAATGGATGTTTAGAAAAGCCTAGAAAACCATTGTACAAGTATGTTAGCACAGCTGAAAATGGTTTGGATGATTAGAGAAGCTATAAAATTGACCTTCCTTTGAGCTAGTTGAGAATCTGGAGCATTACATTTGTTTGTTCTAAGAAACTCTCAAAATGGCCAGAAAAGAGAACTTTCATGTAAAACTCGACAGTCTATTCTTGTTCTTAGAAATTGCGAGAAATTGCCAAGAAACTAAAGATTTTCTGCAATGGTGTGTACTAATCCCTTCAGTGGAGAACACAAACAGGCTCTACCAGAGCAGAGAGAGAAGTGGGAGGCCCCGCTGAGCAACAAGACAAGTACATTAGCGTCTTTAGTTTGAGAAATCGACGCCTCACAGCTCCTCTACTGGCAGCTTCATTAAATAGTACCCACAAAATGCCAGTGCCAATGTCTACAGTGAAGAGGTGACTCCGAGATGCTGGCCTTCAGGGCAGAGTGGGAAAGAAAAACAATATCTGAGACCGGCTAATAAAAGGAAAAGATTAATATGGGCAAAAGAACACAGACATTGGACAGAAGAAGATTGGAAAAAAGTGTTATGGACCACACAGAAGAACATTTGTGAGACACAGGCCAACTGAAAAGATGCTGGAAGAGGCCTGACGCCATCTGTCAAGCATGGTGGAGGTAATGTGATGGTCTGGGGTTGCTTTGGTGCTGGTAAAGTGGGAGATTTGTACAAGGTAAAAGGGATTTTGAATAAGGAAGGCTATCACTCCATTTTGCAATGCCATGCCATACCCTGTGGACAGCACTTGATTGGAGCCAATTTCATCCTACAATATGACAGCAACCCAAAGCAAAGCATACCTCCAAATTATGCATGAACTATTTAGGGAAGAAGCAGGAAGCTAGTATTCTATCTGTAATGGAGACGCCACAAAATTGTTTGGGTGACCCCAAACTTTTGAACGGTAGTGTATGTTCCTCTACTATAACACTATAACCCAACAATAAATCACATCTGCTGTCACTGAGGGAAGCGCTCAACCGGTTCAGACTTCGGGTCTGCGCAGTGTCACGACATGTCAGTGACACATAGGCAGAATTTCGTTGTGCATGTCCGAAGTCCAACATGTGTGTGATTTAGGAAGCAGCGAGGAAGCAGTGGGGCACTACAGAGACTACAACCACATCTCTATAGATGTGACATTGGCTGATTGGACTGGACTGCTCAGCACTAAATTCTCCCTTTCCAACTGGTCTAACTAATTAGAATATGCAGCACCAGATGTTCAAAACACTGATTTTACAATTATTTTGTCAACTTTTCTTTAACATTGGGGATTACTAGAAATCAGCTTTAAATGAGAAATGCACTTATTAACAATGTTTAATTACGGTAGTTAAAAAGAGTAATTATTGAAGACAGGTTCTTTTTCAAGGGGTTTTCCCACAAAGAAAGTTCATTTAATCAATAGATTTTGGTAAAATAATAATTTCCACAATTGGATGTAATTTAAAAAAATGTGCCTGTGCTGAGATAATCTTATATATGTGTCCCTGCTATGTACTGTGTAATAGATGTGTCTGACTGTACAGGTACATGGTCTGATCATACCACATCTCCTGTGCTGAGATAATCTACTATATAATTGCCGTAGGCACTTCCGTGTCGGACCCGCAAAAGACCGTGGCTTTGTCACTCTGCGATGTCACCACGTGCGAGAAATGGCCGCGAAGCGGCCATTGCAAGTCGCTGGCCGAAATTCGAACCAGAGGCTCGGCCACAAAGTTAGCGATTTACCGCTCATGTAGCGCGAGCAATGGCCGCGAGGCCATTGCGAGTCGCTGGCCAAGTTAGCGATTTACCGCTCATGTAGCGCGAGCAATGGCCGCGAGGCCATTGCGAGTCGCTGCCTGAGCCGCCGCACCTGCCGCAAGTCCCCTATACTTTCTATGGGGATTACCGCAACCGCGCCGCAAGTGTAACGGTTATGCGGCAAACGCGGCAGATGCGGTTACACTTGCGGCGTGGTTGCGGTAATCCCCATAGAAAGTATAGGGGGACTTGCGGCAGGTGCGGCAAGTGCGGTTTTGCACTTGCGGCAAGTGCGGCTGCGAAAAAAACCGCAGTCAGCCGCGGTTTTTTTCGCGGCCGCACCTGCCGCAAGTGCAAAACCGCATTTGCCGCACCTGCCGCAAGTCCCCCTATACTTTCTATGGGGATTACCGCAACCGCGCCGCAAGTGTAACCGCATCTGCCGCGTTTGCCGCATAAGCGTTACACTTGCGGCGCGGTTGCGGTAATCCCCATAGAAAGTATAGGGGGACTTGCGGCAGGTGTGGCAAGTGCGGTTTTGCACTTGCGGCAAGTGCGGCCGCGAAAATCTTAAAAAAAATTTAAAAATATTCTAGACACCCGATGCATTTGCATCAGGCTCACAGCTAGTCTTATATATGTGTCCCTGTTATGTACTTTGTAATGGATGTGACTGACCATACAGAGACATGGACTGATCATACCACATCTCCTGGCCCGGGAAGGACGCAAAAGTGTATACAGACATTACAGCATGGGAAAGAGTATACAGACATTACAGCAGTACCAGAAAGAGTATGCAGACATTACAGCATGGGATCACAAATAATTCTTTCTTTCAGGTACAACATTTTTTAAAATCAGGCAGTGAAAAATGTTTTTCAAAAAGAATCAGCTGTTATTTCATGCTGTAATGTCTGTATACGCTTTCCCGTGTTGTAATGTTTGTATACTCTTCTCCATCCTCCCTCCACCCAGGAGATTATTATTATTATTTACATAGCACCATTAATTCCATGGTGCTGTACATGAGAAGGGGTTACATACAAAATTATAGATGTAGTTTACGATAACAAAGACTGGTACAGAGGGAAGAGGACCCTGCCCTTGCGTGCTTACAGTCTACAAGATATAGGGGAGGAGACAGTAGGTCAGGGGTGCTGCAGATCAGGTGGTGGTGGGTCGGCAGCTCCGGTGGTGGTGGGGCGGCAACTCGGTCATTGCAGGCTGTAAGTGTCACGCTGGGGGGGCAGGGGTACCAAGAAGTAGGACGGAGCTGGGCATAGGTAGATAGGAGAGCCTGCTCTGGCCCTGATACTGCGATCCCTGACTCGCCCTGTACTTGGAGGTACCTCTGAAGGTGAGGAGGTCTGAGCCCCCAGCTTAAGACCCTAAAACTTCTGAGAAGCCCTAGGCATAAGCCCCTACCTCCACCCACAGACACGGAACCCAGCAGCTTCCAATGGAGAAAGAAACAGCAGCTTCAGATCAGCGTCTGCTCACAACAGGTTTCAGTCCATAAGTGAACTGAATCAGCGACAGCAGGTGGATGTGATCTGACCCACTTATGGCCGAGGGGTGGTTAGCAACCAGCCCAGGCATGCCCCTCAGCTCACCCAAGCATGAGTCATATTTATCACACACCACCTGCACACTCAGCTCCCGCTCATTAGGTTCCTCTCTCCACACTGAGAGCAGGGGAAATAAGGCTTCATTTAAACCACAGCAGCACTTTCATACAGCAAGACAGTCAATACGTAACAGTAAGCTTTCCTGAAGAGATGGTGAGTTTTCAGGTTCCGTCTGAAGGATCTGAGTGTGGTGGATAATCAGACGTTTTGGGGCGCAGAATTCCAGAGGATGGCGGATATTCGGGAGAAATCTTGGAGGCGGTTGTGTGAGGAACGAATAAGTGTGGAGGAGAGAAGGAGGTCTTGGGAGGATCGAAGAGTACGTGAGGGAAGATATTGGGAGAGTACGTCAAAGATATAGGGAGGGAACAGGTTATGGAAGGCTTTGTAGGTCAGTGTTAGGAGTTTGAACTGGATTCATTGGGGAAGTGGGAGCAAGTGAAGAGATTTGCAGAGTGGAGAAACGGGAGTAGCAAGGAGAGAGGTGGATTAGTTAGTTGAGTAGCAGAGTTGAGGACAGATTGGAGAGGTGCAAGAGTTTTAGCAGGGAGGCCACAGAGGAGGAAGTTGCAGGAGCTGGCGAGAGTTTGGATGTGTGTTTTGAAGGACAGGGCAGAGTCGAGAGTTACCCCTAGGCAGAAAATTTCAGGTGTGGGAGAGAGCATGATGTCATTTACCATAATAGATAGATCAGCTAGTGAAGATGAAAGGTGGAATGGAGGAAAGATGATGAGTTCGGTTTTGTCTATGTTGAGTTTTAGGAAGCAATAGAAGAAGGAGGATATGGCTGACAGACACTCTGGAATTCTGGACAGCGGAGAGGTGATGCCTGGGCCAGAGAGGTAGATCTGAGTGTGGTACTGGAAGCCATGGGACTTTATGAGTTATCCTAGGCCAAGGGAAAAGATGGAGAGAAGTAGGGGCCTCAGGACAAAGCCTTGTGGGACTCCAGCAGAGAGAGGGCGGGATGAGGAGGTAGTGTGGGAGTGCGAAACGCTAAATGACCGGTTGGAAAGGTATGAGGCAATCCAGGACAGGGCAAGGTCTTTGATACTAAGGGAAGAGAGGATCTGTAGTAAGAGAGTGGTCGACTGTGTCAAAGGCAGAGGACAGGTCTAGAAGGAGGAGGATGGAGAATTGTCTGTTAGCTTTGACTGTGAGTAAGTCGTTAGTAATTTTGGTTAGAGCAGTTTCGGTGGAGTGGTGGGGCCAGAAGCCGGATTGTAGGTTGTCAAGGAGAGAGTTAGACGAGAGGTGAGAGGATAGTTGAGAATGGACATGTTGCTCAAGGAGTTTGGAAGCAAACGGAGCAGCGATATGGGGTGGTAGCTGGTCATAGCAGTCAGGTCAAGGTGGTGGTATCATCAGACCATGTCCCTGTATGGTCAGACACATCCATTATACAGTACACAGCAGGGACACATACATAAGATTATATCATGCACAGGAGATGTATGATCAGACCATGTCCCTGTACAGTCAAACACATCCATTACACAGTACATAGCAAGGACACACATATAAGGTTATATCAGCACAGGAGCTGTGGTATGATCAGACCATGTGCCTGTACAGTCAGACACATTCATTACACAGTACATAGCAGGGACACATACATAAGATTATATCATGCACAGGAGATGTGGTATGATCAGACCATGTCCCTGTACAGTCAAACACATCCATTACACAGTACATAGCAGGGACACACATATAAGGTTATATCAGCACAGGAGCTGTGGTATGATTAGACCATGCACCTGTATGGTCAGACACATGTATTACACAGTACATAGCAGGGACACATATATAAGATTATCTCAGCACAGGAGATGTGGTATGATCAGACCATGTCCCTGTACGGTCAGACACAAATTATTATTATTCTAAGATCTATTGATATAATTAATAGTAATAATAAAGTGAATGAACTTTAAAATTTAGTTTGTACATGGGAAAACCCCTTTAAGGCTCCAAAATATCAATATCAGCCTATTTGGATGACTATATTCTAATGTGTGATTTTTAGACTTATTAGAAATCTCTGCCATGTCTGGTCGTGTGTGAGCTGAAACGTTTTGAACTGTCGTTTTTTGATATAAATTAGTTGTCTGCTTCTTTCTCCATCAGCATTTGGTTGAAGCAATTGTATTCAGTAATTCAGTTTCGTCGAATGCCCCCAGAGTCTGATCCTCGACAAATTCCCTTTGATATATTGTTTTCTAACAATGAGGCATTATATATTTATACAGATATGATGAATTTGTGCTTCATATATCTGTTATTGCGGAGGACAAGCACTGTAGTTTTCGTCGTACTCTTCATAGTTTTACAGCCAGTTGTTTGACTATTTCTGAACATGAAATCATTATGAAGTGTTTGTACAAGGAATAATTAATATGGATTTGGGGAGCCCCACTGTAGGGTGTGTGTCACGGAGCTGACAATCAGCAGTCTTCATATGAATTCCCTTTGTCGTGTGTCTCCCTCCTGTCCGCCTCTGTGTTCCTGCCACGTTCACTCTCCCCTTTAATCACAGGTTGTATCCTGATATTGATTGTTTGTGTATTCATATTGAATACTGTCAGAACTACGTGAAGTCAAATAATGTGCACTCTCCGTGCTGTATAATCAACAAATAATAGTAATGAAAAATCTGAAAATCATGATCATTAAGTGGTGAGCGTGGAGAAAAACCACAAAAACAAAACAAAGCAAGTCACAATTTCAGGGCTCCGAGAATTGCACCGCAGGTTTAAAAGCAAAGTAAGTGCTTGGGTTAAATTATGACAAGTTAAGCCAGAGGTATTAACGTTATATTTTAAACTACTTTTGGGTCGCTATAACAGAAGTGAATGGTTGTGAAAGTTTTGTCTACAGTTTTGATCATCAGTTTATGGGTTAATTCTACATATAATTCTGATTCTGGTAGAAGGGAAGGAAAGGAAGAAAGCGCACCGATCTAAATGTAAATGTATAATCAGATCGTAGGTGGATGTGGATGGCACTCACCTTTTTTAGGTCTTGTTCACTTGCGTATCGGTCACTAGGGACCATTAGGTATCCAGGAGTAGATTTCCTCAGTAGTCGGTATGCTGCAAATCCCTGGTAGCTAGTAAGTAGCTCAGACCGAGTTACTATAGGAATATGGATCCAATAGAGTTTTTTACCAGGCTATTTGCGCTCCCAGATGTCTGTGATCCAAAGCTTCTTATAATTTCATAAAGAGTTTTTTTATTATTTCATAAGAATAGTACATACAACGCGTTTCGACAGTAAAATATGTCTTCCTCAGGTATATTGTTAAAGTTGTTCCAAAATTGTGGATAGCTTTATAGGAAATAGTATTATGCTAAATAGGGTGTGGACCACTAAGGTTAGTTACTGACACACCTGCTGTATAGCTGCTATACAAGTTTGGTATATTCAGAAGCACATACTAATAATAAAAACAAAAAACAAACACATTACATGTATATATAGAGCATAGTAAAATTTGATTATGACAGATAAAATGTGAAATATAATTTGATCATAAATAGCATAAAATGTTCACTATAGTTATATAACAAATTTAAAATTGTTGTATGTGGCTGAAATCCATTTAAAATACACATACAAAAAAAAAAAAAAAAAAAAAAAAAAAAACAGTGCTCATTAGAATTGTGAGAAAACACACAGTATCCAGGAAAGGATTGATATTATATTCCCTCAATCACCTCATTTAATCCGTCCGGGTGTAGAGAACCCATTTTAAAAATCCAATAGGATTCTTTACGATTTAATTTTTCAGTGCGGTTTGGGCAGTTCTCCGGAATTTGCTCAACTGGTGTAACTTTTATATTGAATTGTTTATTATGCTTCAAACACAAGTGCCGGGACAAACTATGTTTCATGAAGCCATTTTTCGCATTGTGTCTGTGGCCATTCATACGTGTTCTCAGGGACTGGATAGTACGTCCCACGTACTGAATGCCACAGGCACATGTGATGACATACACCACAAATTGGCTGTCACAGGAAAGTCTCTGTGTAATTGGGAATGTTTCTCCTGTACTGCTGCAGTGAATTCCTGTCGCATTGTGATCTATGATTGCACAGCAGCAGCACTTTTTTGAATTGCATCGCATTACACCAGTTTTTTTGTTGTCATTTTTATTAGTTTTACCTGTATTATTTTTTGTTTGATTAGTTTTCTGGTTTCCCTGTGATAATTGTTTTAAATGACTGGGGGCAATAATACCTCTTATTGTTTGTGCCCTGCGGAAAGTGATACTAGGTTTTTCTGGTAGGATTTTTTTCAGATATGCATCTCTTTTCAGTAGATACCAATATTTATTAAGTATCCTCCTAATATCATCGTTGTTTCGATTATATGCTGTTATAAAATTGTATTGCCATCTGTTATTTTTCTTTATTTCATCACCGTTTTGATCCTTTTTATCCTTCCGGTTTAATAGACATACATCTTGAGTTTTTTTCAAAATTGTTTGATAGGCACTCACAATTAATTTTTTCGGATATTTTTTATCATAAAATTTTTTGAATAAAATTTGAGACTGTTTGATGTAATCATCTGTATTTGTATTATTTTTTCTGATTCTATGAAATTGACTAAAAGGAATATTTGTTTTCCACTTTTTGTAGTGCGCACTGTTATAATGTAGGAATCCATTACTGTCAGTTTTTTTAAAAAAAGTTTTACTGACAATTTCTTTGTTTTTATGTGACAATTCCAGATCTAGGAAGTCTATTTTTTCATTGTTTATCTTGGCAGTGAATGTTATTCCCCACTGATTAGCATTCATATCGCTGATGAATTGCTCTGCTTTCTCCTGACTTCCCCTCCAAATAAAGATTAGATCATCTATAAAACGACGGTATAGGATTATATGGTTAGTATAATCCTGTTGGGTAATCGGCGATGAGGACTCGAGTAGCCCCATAAATAAGTTTGCGAAACTTGGGGCCACTCGCGTCCCCATCGCGGTCCCAAGCAGCTGTATGTATAGCTGTTCCTGAAATTTAAAAACATTGTGTTCAAGAATAAATTTTAGACCTTTCAGTAGAAATTCTCTTTGGGAGTCTGGCATATCCTTAATACCTTTTAGGTAGTGCTCCACTGCTTGTATTCCCAGATCATGCTGTATATTAGAATACAAGGCGTTTACATCCATGGTAATGAAAAGAAAATCTTCCTCCCATGTAATATTTCTGATTTCATTTAGAAGCTGATTAGAGTCCTTTAGGTATGAGGGCAAGGTTTTTACTAGTTCTTGTAGAAACAAGTCGATGTCATCACATGTGCCTGTGGCATTCAGTACGTGGGACGTACTATCCAGTCCCTGAGAACACGTATGAATGGCCACAGACACAATGCGAAAAATGGCTTCATGAAACATAGTTTGTCCCGGCACTTGTGTTTGAAGCATAATAAACAATTCAATATAAAAGTTACACCAGTTGAGCAAATTCCGGAGAACTGCCCAAACCGCACTGAAAAATTAAATCGTAAAGAATCCTATTGGATTTTTAAAATGGGTTCTCTACACCCGGACGGATTAAATGAGGTGATTGAGGGAATATAATATCAATCCTTTCCTGGATACTGTGTGTTTTCTCACAATTCTAATGAGCACTGTTTTTTTTTTTTTTTTTTTTTTTGTATGTGTATTTTAAATGGATTTCAGCCACATACAACAATTTTAAATTTGTTATATAACTATAGTGAACATTTTATGCTATTTATGATCAAATTATATTTCACATTTTATCTGTCATAATCAAATTTTACTATGCTCTATATATACATGTAATGTGTTTGTTTTTTGTTTTTATTATTAGTATGTGCTTCTGAATATACCAAACTTGTATAGCAGCTATACAGCAGGTGTGTCAGTAACTAACCTTAGTGGTCCACACCCTATTTAGCATAATACTATTTCCTATAAAGCTATCCACAATTTTGGAACAACTTTAACAATATACCTGAGGAAGACATATTTTACTGTCGAAACGCGTTGTATGTACTATTCTTATGAAATAATAAAAAAACTCTTTATGAAATTATAAGAAGCTTTGGATCACAGACATCTGGGAGCGCAAATAGCCTGGTAAAAAACTCTATTGGATACATATAATTCTGAGTAATGTTTAAATCCGTCTTTTACATTTGTTTCTTATGACGTATACTTGAAATCTCTATAAAGAGTGCTGTACATTAAGGTGCAACCTGCCGCACAGGGGCCCAAGAGGTAAGGGGCCCATTTCTACCCCCACATCATGTACGTTTGTGCACTATGATGAGTGATTGAATGTCAAAAGGGTCCATATATTGTTCTTGCACAATGGGATCTTTTCTGTCTGTGTCCGCTAGTGTCTAGATATATGTCCAAAACAGAAAAGGCTTCCGCAACACACTCGTGGATTAAGAGTGCAAAGAATACATACTGTATACATTCGAGTATAAGAAGAGTTTTTCAGTGCACTCTTTGTGCTGAAAAGTGCCCTCTATGCTTATAATCAAGTCAGTGGCATGTCGATGGGGGGAGGGAGTGTTGGGGGCTGGAGGAGGCAGGAGGGGGCAGCAGAAGGAGCAGGAGGTCACGTAACCCCGCTCATTAGTGTAATGTAATATGCACTGCATCCCCCTGTCCATCAGCGGCGGGAGGGGAAAGGCGCACATTACATTAAACTAAGTGTACTCGCGCGCCCCTATCATTACTTTATATGGCCCCAATGCTTGCGCTCACAATAAAACAATAAACCATTGAACTCACCCTCCATCGCGGTCCTGCAGGCAC
This sequence comes from Allobates femoralis, assembly GCA_033576535.1. NCBI lineage: Eukaryota > Metazoa > Chordata > Amphibia > Anura > Aromobatidae > Allobates > Allobates femoralis. Next base: position 153,522,973 of record JARQOC010000007.1, read on the forward strand.
CGTGCGTCCTCCCTCCGGTGTTACTGCTTCTAATCATGTGACTGGTGCCGCAGAGATGTCATTGCTGTGAGCGCTGGTCACATGATTAGAAGCTGGAAGACCGGAGGGAGGACTTAACTGTCCTATGGACTGATCTGACTGCCGCACATTGTGCATTATTTTTATATACATTTTTTTATGGATCTGCAATAAAGTGAAGTTTTATACAATTTTCCTCTACGTGCTGCCGTTTTTCCGCATCGCTGGGTCAATCTCTGCTTTCTGGTTTCCATAATCGGCGGTTGACAAGCCGCGACTCATGCTATGAAGGGGATTCTCGGAGAAGGACATCAATGGTGAGCTGATATTTTTTCTTTTTTGTACTATATACAGTAATGGGGCTATAAACCAGTGTTGGGGGACTTTATACAGTAATGGGGCTATAAACCAGTGATGGGGGGCTATAAAGCAGTGATGGGGACACTATATACAGTGATGGGAGCTATATAAAAGTGATGGGGGCTATATACCAGTGCTGGGGGCTGTGTACCAGTGATGGGGACATATACTGTGATGGGGCTATATATCAGTGATCGAGGGCTATATACAGTGATGATTGATATATATCAGTGATGGGGGGGCTGTAAAGCAGTGATGGGGGTGCTATATACCAGTGATAAGGGGCTATATACAAGGATGGGGGTCTGCTGCATTTCTCACCCTAGGCTTATACTCGAGTCAATAGATTTCCGCAGTTTTTAGGGTTATACTCGGGTCAGTTTATACTCGCGTATATACAGTATTCTATAATTGACAATGTGGTAAAAAAGTAGTGACAGCGCTCACCGTATTATAAAGACGTAAAAAACAGATTGTTTATTCCTCCATTATTCTCTAATATCCAAGCTATGTTTTGACCTGTATCAAACTTGATAAAGACCATATGTAGGTCAAAATGTTAAATAAAGACCATATGCACCTTAAAAGGAATCTAATAGCAGGTTTTTGCTATATAATGTGAGAGCACCAGGGGAAGATAATATGATTCCGGTGATGTGTCACTAGGCTGTGTTTTGCTATTTCAATACGTGTCTAGGCCCTCGCTTGCCCAGATCTCACCCCGGTTAGTATGCAGGCCAGCGAGGACACTAGTCTCACCACTGCAGTAATACAATAAAAGGGAAAGGAGACAGACAAAGGAAAGTAGACATAAAAAGGATAAACTCCAAAACTCCACAATTGGAGCAAAACATTACAGCTGCAAACGTCATAATTCCACCTTCTTCGGAAGGAGACTGGCTCCATCTAAAGTGGTCAGCATAGAAAGACATTATATCACTGGCGTCAGCTGGTAAGACATGTGACTCTTTATAGCAGAAGGGAATGGTCACCAAAAATCTGCACCTGAGATTAAGGTTTACAAAGAACAACCAGATAGGAATGAGTCCTTAACACCTGAAGCACTCAAAGAAAGTATATACAATTAAATATAAGTTCTAAACCTGAGATCCATTTGACATTGTGACCTTCAGCTCCTAGACTCATCAATGGTCTTCCTAGGGTGGGACACACCCATGACAGCTACATCTCCAGCAGAGAAAATGCTGATTGATTGTATCACAACTGCTGCACCTTGTAAACTAAAGGGCCCGTTTCATCTTCAATGGTCCAACGATCCGATCAACAATCCGACTTGACCTAGATCGCTTGAACGTCGTTCAATGATCGCTAGTGAAATGTCACACGTACAGATATCGTTAATGACGCAGCAACGATTCCGCGACAAGCAAAGATACTTGCAGTTGTTAGCTCACCTACGTCCTTCAATTCTCAATAGGCGAGGTTGTTAACAACACCGTTATTGCGGTGTCACACACACCCATGCTCCAGGTTGAAAGAACGATCATCGTCTGGTTTTAGGTCTGGGTCAAAAACCTCCGATGAACGATCGTCTGTACATGTCACACTGAACGACGTCGTTACGATTTCATTTAAACGACTGAAAACCCGTGACGTTTCAATGATATCGTTAACGATATCGTAGCATGAAACGGGCCCTTTAGTAATACAATTCTGGAATTAGGGTCCTTACCTAATACTGCTGTCAGATTACATAGAAAAGACCTTCAGACGATTTACTATAATAGAAACATTTGATAAAGTGTAACTACAACTCACTGATTCATTATAATTTCATATCTCACTGATTACAAATACCATCAATCTTCACTCATACATGACATCATACCTATCTGCGATGACATCATGCATCTCTAATTAAACACAATGATCTTATACCTCACTGATTATGTGATGACATTTTAGACAATTACATCGTACCTCACTGATTATACATGAATAATAAGTCTATCCCTGTATAATATCCACACATGTTGGGTGCAGTAGCGTCACTCGGTGATTACTTTATTTCTACGCTGCTTTTGGCCCACAGCTTTACTTTACAATATAATGTGACATTCTGACATGTTTGTGCACAGTGTGGGTGTTTTAGTACTTTGCACCCAGTGGCGGTAATAACCTGGATGTGGATGTACCGTCCACCTGTCCTGACATTAGTGCAGACCATTGTCTCTTTCAATCTCCATCTCGCCGTCTTGTCTGCTGAGGATCCGTTGTTTTGTCTGCAGTCCTCTGTGCTCAGTGTGCTGCTATGTCCCCTTGTGCCCTTGTCCCCAGGCTGATAATGTCCAGGACAGATAATCCTTCCTTTTTTAATCCATTTTTTTTCTTTAGCTTGTTGTCCATGTATACTAACAAAAAGAAAATGGAAAGATGTGACCTCATTCATTACTGCATCTGCACTTTTTATGACTATACAAACTAAATGTATGCCCTTTTTTAATGTATGGGATTTATTTTTTGCATTTATCAATACAAGGTATTTTTTTTTTTGCTTTACGGATGTTTGTGGACCAATCATCAATAGATTTTTTACATTTTACTTAAAATGATGAACCACATGCGTTGGTTTCAAGAATTTAGGACAAAAAAGTGATAGCCAGTGCCACAAGAAAAAAAAGAAAATGAACTTTTTTAATTGCAAATCAATGTGCAAACATAAATACAAACAAAAACAATCAGTGCAAATCAATTATAATGAGCGTTTTTACAAAATTGTTATAGTACAAATGCATTATTTATTATGAATTGCTTATATAGCACCATCATATTCCATAGAGAATTTACAGACATTATTATCACTTATCATTATTATTAGCAACCCATTGGGCTCACAATCTGTATTCACTATCAGTGATCTCTGGAGTATGGGAGGAAACTAGAGAATCGGAAGAAACTGGGATAACATACAAACCCCTTAAAGATATCGTACTAGGATTTGAAGCCTAAGCCCCAGTGCTGCAAATTAACAGTGCTAACCACTGAGCCACCATGCTGCCCTATACTGTATTCACTTAATTAGGGAAAGCATTATACTATAATATCATAGTTATATACCTCATATTTTTGGACTATAATAAACATCAACATTTCAGAGACTTGTCTGCTGGGTCACTATGATGGACAATAATAGCAAAATTTTCCAACAGAAATGGTAAAGACGCTTGGTTAGGACTTGTATTATCTAAGCTGCCTGTTCACAACTGGCATAATGCAACTGTAAATGGAGTAAAGTAGGGTCAGTCCACAAAGGCAGAGCGTACTGGACTGCTGACTGACGGGAGAGCCTCTGCGTCTTCATCAACAAATACATATGTCGAATTTCCGTAACTGCATTCAGATGTGGGGTACACTATCCGAGTAATTGTAAGTTAAAGGATGAAAAGTAGAATATGTGTGATTTAATGTAAATTATACATAACATAAAAGTTTTATTAATATAATTAGAATATTCCATTGGTCTGGACTTTGTCCTAATGCACTTTTCACCAGCTAGTTTCGCTTCTTCTGGGTGCCCATTGAAGAAGTAAGACTAGATGGTGAAACAGGTGTTGGGATGAAGTCCTGACCAATAGAATTGAATTAAGTTAATATAATGTATGTATTATATGTTACTAGCATATTACGGCATTACCTGGGCATAGTAGCTGGCAGTTCTTAATTATAATAGAATAGAGTGATTATTTTGCACATAAATGTCTGCCTCTAGATCCTCTTCATCTATAGAATGTTGCCTGGTTCTGCCTATAGCTCCTCCGCCTCCATAGAATGTTGCCTGGTTCTGTGTATAGCTCCTCCCCCTCCATAGAATGTTGTCTGGTTCTGCGTATAGCTCCTCCCCTCCATAGAATGTTGCCTGGTTCTGCGTATAGCTCCTCCCCCTCCATAGAATGTTGTCTGGTTTTGCCTCTAGCTCCTCCCCCTCCATAGAATGTTGTCTGGTTCTGTGAGGAGGTGGGCTATGAAGTGCATACATACACTCAGCTTTATATATACAGATTTACATTAATTCCATCTATCCTTCTTACCACCTTTCCCTCAAAATTAGATATGTTCTAAGAGTGTGTTTATTTATGCATTTTTAATGCTATTTTTGTGCATGTTTGTCACAAATCTGCATGCCTATCATTATGCCAGCAAAACCGATGAGAATTTTGAGTTGTTGTGCACATGTTGCTTATTATTTTCCTTGCAGATTTGGTGCAGAAATTATTCTGCAGCATGTTGTGTTTTTGCCTATGTTTTTTAGCCCTTCCACTGATTAAATTCTTTATATAAAATAAAAGTCAAAAACGTACCAAAAATGTCCTGGTTTATATGTTCCCCCATCCTGTTACATATATTCCCCTTCCATGCACATAGCCCTCCATGGCTTACCGAGGGGAGGTTTGCGGGGGTCATGGGGGGGGGGCAAAGTCGAGCTGGGAGGGGAGTTGCAGCACTTTCCGGTGGGTGACTCCATTATTATGTCCCAGCATGCATTGATATAATTTTCAAATTCCTCCTTCTAAACTCTATTTATGTATTTCTTTTATTTATATACCCATCCTATCTTCTGTAAACTTCAAATATAGAGATTCATTCCATCTGTCACGCACAGTGAATGATTCACTTAGTTCTCTGCTGTCCACTCCCCATGCATGAATATGCATGTCACATCACAGCACAGGAGATCAGTGGAGAGGGAGCTGTATCATCCTCTCTGCTCTCTGTGTGCAGCATCACAAGAGGTGAACTACAACACAGAAACTGTCACAGCACAGCAGGGTATCTGCTCTTCAGAAACAAATGGACTCTAGATAAGGCAGAGCTGTAATAGCTCTCTCCCTCCGTGGAGATAGCAACTGAACAGACCTGTAATTGAAACCTGACACTGCACTGTTAGCACAGGGAGGAGGGAGGAGAGAACTGCAGAGAAGGCATGCATAATTACATGACAGTTTACACAGCACAGGACTAATCGTATCTGCTTATAATGGGCAGGCTTAATGCAGCAGCTCTCTGCAGGGTCTGACAATGGTGATAACATGGAAACTAAAACGGTACAATAATGATTTTACTTGTTTTTAAGAGGTCTGCCCAGGCCCTATTCCAGGGTTAAATTAGTATCATGCTGAAAAATGACCTGACAGAGTCCCTTTAAGCAGCAGGTCACCAGAAATGGACATCACCACAGGCACATCCAATTTTGTATTGTACCAGTATTTTTTAATTTTTTATTAAGCCAAATCTTCCTTGTGCAAAAAAAAAAAAGTTGGAAAACCCTAATAAGGTAACAATCAGGGGGTCTGACGCTGCTAAGTTTAACTATTTGTGGATTGTGGTGCAGCAACTTTTTAGAAGGATTATTTACTGCTAAAAAAGTGTCAAATAAAAAACACATTTCATAAGGCCCAGCCTTTTTCCTTATGATTAAAGACCATTGATTATCTCTTTTTTTATTATGACTGTAACACAAGAAAAATTCAAATACAGATACACCTCAATGAATTAGAATATCATCCAAAAAGTTTTTTTTTCAGTAATTCAATACATAATGTGAAACACATTATTATTATATAGAGTTATTACAAATAGAGTGATCTATTTCAAGTGTTTATTTCTGTTAATGTGGATGATTATGGTTTACAGCCAATGAAAGCCCAGAGGTCATTATCTCGCAAATATAAAGTACGGAGGAAGGGTCTGAGAGATAAAATATTACCTAAATAGGTATCAGAGGCTTCACCTTGTGTGGTTGTAAGAGTCACAACTACTATAAAAGCATATCACTGCTGTTACTGTCCCAGCGTGGGGTATATAGAGTAGGGAGGAGAAGGATTAAAAATCGTATTGCCATATTCCATGAGACATTAAAGGTTGAATATAATATTGATTTATTAATCAACGCATTTCAGGGCTCCCAGAATAGCCCTGATACATGGTAATATGATATTGATTTGTTCTGAGGAAGGGGCCAGGGAGCCCTGAACCGCGTTGACTAATACATCGATATTATATTCACCCTTCAATCCTACCCTTCATCTCCCTCTATGCACCACGCTGGGGACTGCTGTGGGCCATGATATGCTTTTATAGTGGTTGTGACTCTTACAACCACACAAGTTAAAGCCTCCGATACCTAATTAGTTAATATTTTATCTCACAGACCCTTCATCCTCCCTACTTTAATTTTCTGAGATAATGACGTCTGGGGTTTTCATTGGCTGTAAGCCATAATAATTAACATTTACAGAAATAAATGCTTGAAATAGATCACTCTGTTTCTAATGACTCTATAAAATATATGCGTTTCACTTTTTGTATTTAATTACTGAAAAAAATGTGCATTTTTGATGACATTTTAATTCATTTAGATGCACCAGTAGGTCTTTAATTCTTTACCACTTTCCGTGATGTAAATACTGTTGCTGTTTCCTCTATATGTTTTGCCCGTATACAGTTATCTGAGCTAAGTGTGACTCGAGTCATTACTGTAATAACTAGTCTTAGATGTGAAGAAACAGACTATAATAACGGAAAGTAAATAATAATAAGAATATTAATAATACTTACTGAAAGTAAAGGGAAGTCAAACGATCCCAAGTCAGATCTAGGAAATGGCACAGTAACAACATTGGGTAGTCAGAACGAAGTTCAATTCTAGCCAAAGTCAGGAAAACCAGAGGGGCAAGACAGAGTACAGGGAGCAGGTAAAAGAGTAGTCAGGTCATAAGCAAATTGTTAAAGTACAGGTAAGGGAATAAAGTCAGGCTGGGTCACGCACAGAGCACAGAGAGATCAGAGCTACACAGGCAAAAGCAAGTGTACGATTGACTCTGAATGGAGGAGCTAGCATTCTTAAGTAGAGGCCTAATTAAGGGAAGTGAAGACAGTTGATTGCAGCACAGACCCAGCACAGGCTAACAGATTCCACAACAATAGTAACAGACAAGGCAGAGCGGAGATTGTGAAACTAAAGGCCCAGTTACACACACAGATAATTGTTCTCAGATCTCTGGTTGCAGTGAAATCATGGACACATTGTTCCATTTTGTGGCCGTGTACAAATGTAACAATGTGTCCATGATTTCACTGCAACCTGAGATCTGCGAACAATCTCTGCACAATTATCTGTGTGTGTAACTGGACCTTTAGACTATTCATCTGGGTTGCCAAACTTTCAGAAATTCCAGAACAGGCTGTAAAAATAGGACACTTTTTGTGCCCTTTGCGTAAAAAATGTTTTTGAAGGTGTTTGTAATTTTTTTTTAATTTGAAGAAGCTGATACAGATATGTTTGACTGTAATTCTCATCATTGTACAGTTTACAGTGAATTGAGCTGATGTCGCCATATCAGAATTATGGGCTATAGACAAGGATCACTTATAATCATAATGATTTATTATATTTTCCAATCTGATCTTAAAATATATTGTATGTTATGATTTTTTCTGAAAAATAAGTCAAGTTGGCGACCCTGCTCTTCATACAGATGAGCAATTTCATTATACAGTTCAGTGTGTTCATCTCCTCAGTGGGGAGGGGTGGATGAAATCCTCTCTGAACATAAACCACGTTTCTAATCGGTATTTAGGTGTAAACATCAATGAGATAAGATCAGAAATGCTGACAGTATCTCCTAGCACTGCAGAGTATGCTTAACCTATGGGTGACCTGCGCCCTTCGCCAGCCGCCTTATCGAAAAATCCCATCTTGCTTCTGTCGCTTGATTGCTTGCACAGGTAGAAGAAAAAATATACAGAGGGCCTAAACATTTTGTTATCACAAGAAGTAGCCTAAATGTTGTTTGCTGACGGTCTACATGGCATTACTTAGAAGGTTATCTGCATGTAAAGTGCAGAATTCATTTGCCAAGTGATCTGATGTTTAAATTTACCATATTATTTATTGAGGAGCTTCTTCAGGTGTTTGAAAAGGCCTCTTACTTTTCATCTTCTGGGTTCTTTAATAGGATTATATTATCACCAGGGGCGTAATGATCGCGTTTACATGGGTCACGTATGTGATTGGGCCTAGGGTTACAGGGGCCCACGAAACCCAAGTGCCTGCTTAAGCTGGATGTGCGTCCTCGAGGACTCACATCCAGCTCAATTATCAGCAGAAGTTCTGCATTGTGTGCATTTTTCAACATGCATTATGCAAAAAAGCACAGGAATTTACAGGAACTGGAGGATTTTTGCCAAAAAGAATGGGTGGCTTTACCATCTGAGAAAATAAACAGCCTCGTCCACAACTACCATAAAAGACTTCAAGCTGTCATTGATGTTAGAGGGGGCAATACATGGTATTAAGAACTGGGGTATATGAACATTTGATCAGGGTAATTTGGATGTTTTTGGTTGTCATTATGATTTAAAGGGAACCTGTCACCTAGATTTAAGGCCCTACACTATCACTAGCTGTCCCTACACCTTCCTAGCTGCTTCCTATCTAGCCCTATCTGAGCTAAAGAGGCCCTATAAAACATATGAAAAATAACTTATAACTTACAGAAGTCCCTGAGGCTGGGGACTGAAAAGGTGGCCCCAGGCTCCATTCAGCACTCCTCCATGCAGCAGCGCACGCCCTGCTGGGCGTCATTATTCTTTATACCTCGCCGCCCCTCTATTTGGAATCTCCGCCCTTCTGTACACATAGTATGCACCGGCCTCAACGTCACATCCGACGCGTGCATTATGAGGCCGATCACATGATCAGCCCTAGTGCATTATGGGGCCGATCACGTGATCAGCCCTAGTGCATTATGGCGATCACGTGATCAACCCTAGTGCATATGGGCCGATCACGCAATGCGCTTATTGAAGCCGGGCCGATCACATGATCGGCCCCATAGTGCACTAGGGCCGATCACGTGACTGGCCCCATAATGCACCGCGCCGGATGTGACGTGGCGCTGGATGCATACTACATGTACAGAGGGCGGTAGATTCCAAATAGAGGGGCGGCAAGGAATAAAGTCTAATGCCGCCCAGCGGAGCGTGCGATGCACCATCGAGGAGGGGCAGAATGGATCCTGGCGCCACCTTTCAGTCCCCAGCCTCAGGGACTTCTGTAAGTTATGAATTATTTTTCAGATGTTTTATAGGGCCCCTTTAGCTCAGAGAGGGATAGATAGGGAGCAGCTAGGAAGGTGTAGGGACAGGTAGTGATAATGTAGGGGCTTAAATCTAGGTGACAGGTTCCCTTTAAGAAGAGAAAACACAGTTTGATAATAAATGGCTTCACCCAACCACTAACCATGAGTGGAAAAAAAGTTTTTGTGAAAGCAAAAAATCTACTAGGGTATGTAAACGTTTGAACACAACTGTATGTTCACAAGTCCAGTAAATATTTCCAATTTTGAATCCATTTTCTAGTACAGGATCCATTAATTTCATTCACTTGAGTGGGGATGGAAATGTGCTAAAAATGTTTCCGCTTTGCTACAATCCAGCTGGTAATCTATTTTATTTTTTTGGGGGGGTTGAGGGTGGGACAGAGATTAACTGGATCAAAAATATAGTCTGCACAACTTTTTCATTGAATTCCCAAAGAATGATAGAAAAGAAAAAAGTCCAGCTCAACCGTAGTATCACTAGGAGGCAGCTTGGAACATGGAGACGTTCCAGCCGGGATGTGAACAATGATTCAGAAAGAACTCCAGCTTTAAAATTTGTGCTCTCCTTCTTTATTCATTAAAATTCTTCCATATACAGCATTGGCCAGACTTCAGTAGTTAGTTATCAGTGATCATTGACCACTGAAATCTGGGCAATGCTGTATATGGAGGAATTTTAATGAAAAAAGTAGAGCACACGTTTGTGAAGCTTGGAATTCTTTTTTACCCAAAAAAATGTCAAAACATAATTGATGGCATTTGTTGTACATTACATTGCACTGTTAAGTTTGGTATGAGATGAATTTATAGCTGTGATGTAAGGGGATTGCTCCCAGTTGCGCTTCTTTCTGTTACCATTGACTGTAGCTTGTGTCTTTTTTCAATTCATCCCTGACCCAAAAGAATAGATTGATCCATTAAAGAAGGTTAAACAATTGTAAGCAACTACATCAAGCTCCATGCAAGGATTTTTTATCAGACCTAACACCTTAATGGGTGTTGTTAGATGTCGAAGTCATAGCATTTTGTACAAAACACAGTAAAAGCTTCTTCCCATTAGCTTACCACTTATAGAACATCTTAGGGAAGGATCCTCTCTGAGAAGCTTTACAGGCTCCTGAACTTGTGCACAGAAGTACAGCAACTGGTTCATGCATCTCCTGGTAAGGCCTTTCATGGCTCTGTACAAAGCGGAGCCTAACGCGAACTGTATTTGGCATCAAAGATTAGATCCCATAGAAAAAAAACAAAAAACTTTTCACTCCAAACTTTTCACTGAAATACAAATGTATGGACAATCCTTAAAGGGCTGTTCCAGTATGCAGCTCTTATCTATTTATCACTATTACCATCAGTGGCAGATGGAGCGGTCGGGTGCACTCCCGCCTCGCTGCTTTATTCCATCCTCAAGTCTTGTGGAAATAGAGAACGCAGTCCCCGTTTTGGCACACACCATGGTTGAATCCCCAGATCGATTTTTTATCACTTATCCTGTGAAAAGGTCCATGCTGTAAGGGCCTTTATTGAGCAATGCATTTTTAGGTCCCAGGATAAATACAGTATATATGTTATTCCCTTAGACAAATGAGATTAATCCAGTCGTCGAGAAAGTGATGAATAAAGTTTATTAATAGTAACATAAAGAAGTTTTCAGAATGCAAAGTGCTTGAAATGTACTGTAGGATTACTCAGGGATCTATTTGCAGTTGGGAGCAGAGACTGCACACAGAAACCAACGTTTTGAGGTGAACAAGTCTATATTTATCACACATGGCAGATATATGTGATGTGCAGCAAATTAGAAGGTTCATCAAACAGGTAACCCAAAGAGTCTCTGGAAAACGTTCTTAGCAAGATAACATAGCATGAGAGTCCCCAGAAAAACTATCCAATGCTTATTGGTGCATTACAGCTTTTAAAAAGTCCCGATGTCCATAGATATGTAACTGCACTATAAACAATAGTTCATTTAGTGCTAGCAGGCACACAAGGCTTACGTGACAAAGGGCTTGTGAATCTGGGGCAAAGTCAGGAACTAAACACAGACAGCTGCAAGCAGGAGAGTAGCTGAGACTGGTGAGATTGCTGGAGACCAATGCAGTAGCTGGAAAATTCAGAGTGGATCAGCAGGAGGTGGAGGACACTTGGAAAGCACAACAACCTGGAATTCAAAATGAATACTCGAGCACATGTGGATGGTAGCAGAGGTTTATAAAGGCAGAGAGGAGGATCAGATGATTGGGAATGCAGCAGTGGACACCATTTTGTAAAGGTGCAAACATGCACAGAATGTCAATAGAGATCCAAAGTCGTAACAGTGCTGTGGAATATGTTGGCGCTACATAGACAAAACTATTTATTATTATTATGCAATCGATATGTCTTGTTGTCATGAAAAATATATGTTCTTTAAAAATGCATATGACTTAGCTGGTAGAAAAGTATGGAACATAAAATATTTTATTTGTAAATTGCACAGTTAATAGAAAAACATCACCAATCATTGTTATGCTGCACAATATCACTGTGTATCCAGTTATGAGTCCTCCAATTGTCAGAGAGCACCCACCCCAATTTCTTGGCACATTTCATCAGTCTAATTGTGTCTGTGCTTCTGATTGTGTCACCTCTGAACCCTGATCCCAGACACATCAGCGGAATTGAGTCTTTGACATGAGTTGTGTTAAGGTGACTTCCCACTCCATTAAAGCGACTGGTCCCAGTGGACTAATTACAGTGACAAAGAGCTGATGCTTCCACAATTGTTGTGGAAATCAGGTAAATCCCTTGGAGATATCAGAGGTTTAAATTGCTTCTTGGGTGGTCTTAAAATTAAGACACAATTCTCCACTGAGGGGGGTGCAACTAATATTCAGCATAACTGGGGATTATAATTCCTCATCTGCTTTTTGAGGGTTTTGGGTCACTCTAGAATTTGTAGACCATTCATTAATGACTATGCCTAAATTGAAAGTACAGATTGTCTGTAATAATGGAATTCCCTTGTGTCAGATGTCACTTATACGAGACTGTATGGATTAAGCAGGGTACAAATGTCACTAATGGAGTTTTTGTCATACAGTTCACCCAGCTGAGGTCTGGACACTAATCCGTGTAACATCAGTGATGGGTAACACTACTGTGACGATGCCAGAACAAACTGCCGTCCGTCAATTCATCAAAATTAATCCACAAAGGAGATGAAGTTACAATACAAGTAGATTCCATTATTGGAGTTCAAAACACACAATGACATTTAAAGTACAGGACCATGACACACTGACATTTTGGGCAGAGAACAATGATATGAACTTGGAGGACAAAGCAATTAAATTGATATTTGCGGGTGAAGTAAGAGACTCGAGTCTGCAACAACCCCAAGAAGGACAATGCAGTGGTGACTTGCAAATGGAATTTATTACAGAACCGAAAGGATCTGATTCAATGCAGTAGAATTAGCAAACAATTTAAAAATGTCACAGAATAATTGGTTGGCACAGGAATGATGCGAAACACTCATTTACCAAAGAACTGTTATTACAACTATAACAGACTATATGTACGTTGTAGCACGTAATCGCTTCCCTCTAAGGCTGCTTTCACATCAGCGGTAATCGCTGATGCGGCAGTTGCGGTGAAAAAAACGCAACTGCCGCAATTACCGCATAACGGCCGCACTTGTGGTTCACTTGCGGCAAGCCCCATGCAATGTCTATGGGGCTTGCGGTAAGTGTGGGGCATGTGCGGCAAGTGCGGTTTCGGCACTTGTGGCAGAGGCGGCGCAGAAAAACCGCGGCCGCATCTGCCGCAAGTGCTGAAACCGCAACTGTACCACACTTGCCGCACCTGCCGCAAGCCCCTAGACATTGCATGGGGCTTGCCGCAAGTGAACCGCAAGTGCGGCCGTTATGCGGTAATCACGGCAGTTGCATTTTTTTCACCGCAACTGCGCCATAAGGATTACGCTGATGTGAAAGGGGCCTAAGTCAGTCAGGATCACTAGCCAACAGGAACTAAGGCGGTCGGGTCTGTCAGTCAATTGATGCAGGGATCTCAAACACCAGGCCTCGAGGGCTGCCAACAGCACAAATTTTCAGGATTTCCTTAGTATTGCACAGGTGATAATTGAATCACCTGCACTGGTGACGATTCCAACCCCTGTGCAATACTAAGTAAATCCTGAAAACATGCCCTGTTTGTGGCCCTCAAAGCCTGGAGTTTGAGATCCCTCGTCTAATGCTACATTAAGCTAATGGTAGGAAGTCTACAGTGTAACAATCTATAGATAAGAGTCCACAAATCCTAAATGGTTTTCATCCCCAGGTACATCACAGCCCAGCAGGAAGCAACGGCCTGGTTCACTCGGGTCGTCTACGTAAGCGGTCCTTCTTCCCTTGGTATTCGACTACTCAGTTGGGACTCTGGCTCTTGGAGTGGTCTGTGGCTTGACCTGGTAGTCAGGACTCCAGGTCTTGGTAGGCGAAGTCTGAACTTGGCATCGTAGTGAGAGGTATTACTTGAGGGTGATGCAGTATCAGCCTCCTGCGAGCTTCTGCAGGCCAAGGTGAGACGCCAGCCAGGCGGTAAATGGTCTACACTCCGGTTGGAATGTTTATATGCTTCTCTCCCTTGACGCCAACTCTGCCTCTCCTCTGGCATTCCAAGCTTTTATATTTTACTACTGCACCACAGTATCACCAGCCCTGGTGTCCTTCAAGTACTCCTCCTCTAGAATACAGATCTGTGGCCCATCCATTTCAAGTGAGTCTTTGAACAACAAAGGACAATGCTTTTTTACCAACATCTACAGATATATTCGTAGGGGCTGTTGGCTGTTCCCACCCCCTTACAAATGTACCAAGCAATTCCACACAGACACCTAGGGGGACAGAATAATACTACACTGATGCTTAAAGTGCAGAATGATGGCACCCTGTTATTTACTCTACATAATGATTATAATGATACTGAGATTACAGGACACTGAACTTTAAGTACACAGACAATGTCTCACTCATACTTGGGATGCCAGATAACGACACACTGATATTTCGGGTTCATGGACCATGATAGACAAGTACACATACTTGGGGACACCTTATGGATTCGCTTACACCAGCAGATAATCATTTAAACAATGATGTGATTATAATTTACGACTAGCAAACTATTTCAGACAGGTTTATATATAAAATGAGAATAAATGAATTAAAGAGAATCTGTCATCAGGTGTTTTCTATGTAATCTGACAGTGGAGTGATGTAGGGATGTAGACCCTGATTCCAGCGATGTATTACTTAGATAATTGGGTGTAGCAGATGTGATAGCATTATAGTTTTCTCTACTGCAGATCTCACAGAGCTCAGATGTGGGGTCCTGTGTAATCCCTCCACACCACTGATTGGCAACTTCCTGTGTACTTGTATAGTGACAGAAAACTGCTAATCAGTGGTGGGGGAGTGGTTGTATAAGAAAGCATGAGTCAGTTTTTCTGTAATTACCTGATGATAAAACACTGATTGCATTGAAACAGCAAAACAGTACCCAATAAGTGACACATCACTGGAATCAGTCTTTTTCCCTATATCATGGTTTGTTTAGATTGTTTTGCAAAAACCTTCTTATAGATACTCCTTAAATGGTGAATAGTGAATATTACATCTAACGTGGCAAACTGTGTTCACACAGATAAATAATACAAAATCTAATTATGTGCTCAATGCTCCAATCCCATAAATGACACTATTGATTTTGAAAACAAGAATTCATAAAGTATTTTTCAAACATTTCTATTGATAATGTACAAAGAAAATGTAATTGAAATAGCAAAGTGAAACCCTTTTCGATAACCACAAATACGTTCTCATTCCAATGCTCCAGCTACTACTGAATTATGTATTGTCTCAAAACACAATCAACCAAATTTAGGGCTTTAATTTCGACTCCTCCTTTTTGTTGGAAAAATTGATGAATGAGCAAACAATCTGCATTTACATTCCATAATTTTCTAAAGTTGAACAAGAATATTTTTGCTTGCCTAATCAGCTAGCAGATTCAAGAGGGAGACCAGCAACCCGATGACTTGATACTATTAAGAAAATGGCAGGGAAGACCCTGGTGGACATATCTAGACTTTACAAGAACGGTCTTCCTACAGAGCTGTCACACTAAACCAGACGCGCAACACAAACATACAACAGAATGCATATAAGGAAAGGAAGGAGTGATGATAGGGTGCAGGGGATGAGACACCACCTGCCACTCTCCTCCGTCTTACCCTGGCTGCCCTAGTAGTCCTATGACGGTCCTTTCCATTGATGCCATCACTGACTGTCCCCTCCATTAGGCCTGTCTAGTGTCAAGGCCTGTGGGTTCACTAGACCCCACCTCTGACATAATCCGACACAAAGCAGGAACAAAGTCAAGGGTCAGATAAAAGCATACCAACTAACAGTCTGTAGCTTAACATCAGGAGCTACAGCCAACGCCTCTCCAAAGGGCTTCAGCAAATGGCAAGGCACCTCCTCACTCCACCCAGGGTAGGATAGGACATGAATCTATCACCAGCATCATGTCATGTATCATATGACCATATAAAGGAAGTGGGAATGGTTCACAACCTTACTGCAAGCTGAGGTAAAAAACTGGAGCTGCCAGCAAGGGAAACTGGCATTCACCCTTGCTGGGACAAAAGATATTAACTACATTTAAAATCCAGCACCCAGAGCTGCCACGAATCTCCTACTGACTTGTGACAAGAGCATTTATCCATCAAGTCACCATGGCTCCAAATCATGCTGAAGGCCGTTAAAATAAAATGAGGTAATTTTATGTGATGAACGAGCTCTTTTTGGATTAATTGTTTAGACATTTAAGGCTCCGTTCACATCAGCGGTATTGCAATTTTGCAGTAGATCCGGCAGATGTCACCACACCTGCCGGATCTACCACGTAATGCCCGACTTGCGGCACCGATCCAGTAAGCCCCATTCATTCTCTGTGGGGTTTGCAGTCGGGTGCGGGAAGTGCGGTATTGCCGAATTCGGCACTTGCGGGCGCTTGTGGCACCGCAATAAATACGCTGCTAGCAGCGGGTTTTTTTTTTGCGCGGCCACAAGTGCCGGAACTACCGGATTCCACAATACTGCACTTCCCGCACCTGACTGCAAACCCAACAGAGAATTAATAGGGCTTACTGGATCGGTGCCGCAAGTCGGCAATTACATGGTAGATCCGGCAGGTGCAGCGACATCTGCTGGATCTACGGCGAAATTGCAATACCGCTGATGTGAAAGCACCCTAACACAGTTAAATTAGACAATTATCATGAACAATGGTCATTAGCATTGGAATCTGATGGATTATTGGCCAGTGTATATGCACTTGCATGCAGAACAATGACACACTGATACTTTGGAAACATGGCAATGATACACTGACAGTTCTGGTACTTGGCCGTATGTAGCACAATTATGCTTGGGGTGTATTGGGTACACTTGGGTTTCAGGGCAGTGACACACGATATTTGGGGTTTAGGTCAATAGCTTCATTACCTAGGGTCCAAGACTATAGTGCTCTGGATACAGGACAGTGGTACATCCTATTTTATGAAACAAAGTTGAGCTGGATCCTTCAGGCGGATTCTGCTGTGTGCAGGTTGTGTGTGGACTTACCGTAGCTCAAAGATATAATGTTTGGCATGCAGAAGTAATTACGTAGCTGGAAGTGAAATGCAAAACCTTTTATTATTAAGTGAATCTCCTGGTGATATTGCAGTTCTCCACTTATTGAGCCTAAATACACTATAAACTCTTGGCAGTGGTGCGATCCTCTAATAAATACTGCACAGTTCCAGGAAATGTATTGAGACATCTCTACAGACACTGCATAATACCTGCGGCCTAAGTGTCAGAATCTTTCAATTTTCATTGCTTGCATTATTTAAGAAGCCTACTTTTCTTCAAGGACCTCGCTTGGGTGTTGCCACCTTAAAGTGCCGTTTACTCTTTCCTATTCTTTTATCTTCTTCCTAAATTCCTCTTGCCAAGAGGTTCTTTGTGTAAATTATCAGAAGCTATAGTTGTTTTTCCAGTCATTTTTGTTTGAGTTCAATAAATTGTAAAATAAATAAGTGACTTTGCAAACCGGTTTGAGTTCTGAATCTCCCACCACTTTGGGTACACAACTCCCGAGCAGAGCCATGTGCACCAGGCTGATGGAGCTGCTGTTCCAAGGTTTCTTACTACAAACAAACCCTGTGTGTAGCATGATCGTACAGTCATTTATTTCTCTTCTGCTTCGTGCCAAGCTGTAGAGACATCTGTGGTCACAGTGGGTTAATAATATTCACGCACAGCAGCCTATAAAGCCCTTCTTCTGAGCTACATTGCCTCGAATAATCAAAGATTGCACAGCATGTCAATGTGGGAGTAGTAGGGGATGAGAAGCTGTAGTCAGTAACCTAGTGATTTCCAGCTGTACCAAAAGTACAATTACCTGCATATTCTCACAATCTGCAGCTGCAATCATGCTGGGAGTTGTAGTCTTACAATGGCTGGAGAGCCCTCGGTAATTGACCGCGGGTCTTGAGAATTAAGAGAATGGAGTGGGCTCGATAGATCAACTCCTCACCGAGCTTCACCAGCAGTCATGTCTACTAGGAACAATTTATTATTAGGGAAAGGTTACTCAACACAGATTTGTTGCGTTTTTGATTCTGTGGATATATAGCAGGTTTTCTGCACTATTTAGCTAGTTAACATGACTTACGGTATATCTTTTGAATGTGGTTTTTACTGCGTTTGGAGTGGAAACTAATGAAATCTTTCTTATGGGTTTTTATGTGCATTTTTTCTTCAAGTCTAGAGAAAGAAAAATGCACGTAAATTGCTTATCTGTTGCAATAGAAATTGACATGCTGAGGATTGAAAAATTGCTTCGCGGGTCAGTTGTGCAGCATAACATAAAGCAGTCACACCAATGTTAGATGAAACTCATTCATTCTGCTAAAGCTAACAAAATACACAATGGAAATACTGCAGCATTTACATACCCTTAATGAACTAACAATATCGATCATACATACCGTATGTATATAGTTTAAAATAATTAGGCATGTCCAGATTTACTAAAACAGGATTAATATTTAATCAATTTGAATTTAGATGAGACAAAGTTTAAAGGGAGCCGGTCACCTGGTTCATGATGACCAAACCTCGGGCAACATGAATCAGAGCCCGGCTGCGCGGTAGCACAATTACAGCCAGGTACCATACGTTTTTCTTAGAAACACTCCAGCATTTCTGAGAAGATGTACTTTAAAGAATCACTACAGTTTTCTTTTATTGCATCACTGTACTGGTGATTTAAATCTAAGTCTCCTGCCATTAGTATTATATTCACCGTACACCGCCTTCATCTTTTTACAGCGGCTCTATGGTCAGTCTTTGCCAAACAGCGACCAGCCAGAAGCTTCAATGTTTCATGAATCACTTTTCAATACATATCTATGAGGCCCTCATTCTGGCTTAATTCTGGCTCTCATAGAGCTGCATGAAGAGCTTGTAGAAAAAGGACAGAAGCCCTGTTCACTCCGCGCTGCTGCTGAGGACTTTCCAAAGCAAGATCCAGGACACATCAGTGGAGATAAGTGTTTTTTTATTTAATACATTTCAAAGCCATTATAAGCTTCTTCTTCAGGAAAGAAACTATGGTGGTTGGAAATGAATTGAATTTAAACCTCTTCTCTCCACTGGAGAGGCCTGGAACTGCCTTTGGAAAGTCCTCAGCAGCAGCGCAGAGTGAACACGTCTTCTGCCTTTCTCTGCATTGTCTGCACTGTCCTTTGCACTCTAGTATCTGCAGCAGCTACTCCATGTCTTGTTGTGTGTTACACAATTTTAAAAGATGATAGAACCTCTTTTTTGGTCATTCCGCTTATATTAGATAAGACCCTATTTTGTGCCTTTGCTGCTTAGTGTTTTTTCATTGAGCACTTGAGATATAACTTCTGACTTCCGGATAGTCAGAAGTTACAGACACAAGGTGGCGCCGTGTGACCAAATCAGTGCAGAAAAAGGATGAAAACATCAGAGTGTGAGCATAAGATTAGGGTCAGGTGGCTAACACTCCAGGGCTGAAAAAACCCACAGTAGTGGTGCTAAAAAATCTGCCCGGGAACCAAAGCCAGAGATGAGAGTAGTCCAGCGCTGCCCATGACTGGGTTTTCTCATAGACACTCTTTGTGATTTACCTGACTTGCTATGGATAAGACCTGTCAATCACTTATAGCCGTGCCAGGAAAAGTCAACCAGGGATAGCGTGGGACTAGTTCTGTCTCCAGCTATAGTCTTCGGACAACACTTTAAAGTATATTTTCTCTGAAATGTCGGAGCGTTTCAGAGAACAATATGTCTGACTGCAATCACTTGGTCAGCATAAATCAGTTTTCCTTTAAATGTGTCCAATTTATCCCTTGCTTTGCCCTAGTCATTTTTGTCAAACTTTTGATCCGATTTGTTGTGTTAGGATACGGACACACTGGCGTGAAACTCGGATGACTGCAATGTGAGTTTTTCTTGCATTGCAGTCGGACCAATGTTACTCAATGTCCAAGAGTACATTTGCGAGTGTCTGGCGTTTTTTTTTCATCCGAGAGACAGACGAGTAAGCAGTCGCAACATGCTGTGACAGTATGCGATTCACGTGCGAGAGTCGCCAATGCAACTGTGGCGCCCCTATGGCAAGGTGCCACAGGGAGGTACTGCACCCCAATTAAAGTTGTGGTGCCTCCGTAACCGTGGATGTGGGGAAATCTTCAGAGTCTGCACCCCAACACCCATACACAGGCCACTTTACTACAGGGGACTGATATTCAGTAGGTCCCAGGGGCTGGAGCCTAGAGAGCAGGAGACGGGGAGTGACAGCACAGTCAGACAGTTGGTGTGAGGACAGCAAGGAAGGAAGACGCAGGGGACCCTGCGGCTACAGTGGAGGGCACTTTTTAGGAGAGAGGTGACCCAGACTCTGAAGGCGGTTTACCCAGGACTGGTTGGAGCCAGCTAGGGACCCAGGTCGACACAGCCATACCGAAACCGAGGTAAATAGACGCAAGGTTCAACCCTAACTATAGACCGGCAAGCTGAGGGCCCGACACACACAGGGAGCCGAAGCACCCCTAAAGCAGCCCAACATCAGTCCGCAGCTGGGTTCATGACACTGACAAGTCAGTGGACCAGCTAGCTAAACGGTGGCGCAGCTGCTGCAATCAGTACCGGCGGGAGTTGTCCAGAGAGCCATTCAGTGGGTCAGATGTGCCACAGATGTGACACAGGGTCTCTCAAAACCCTGTGAGGCCTAAGACCGATGATGTGGAGGAAGCCTTGGCACGCAACCTCTGCGGCTACTTGTGTGAGATACCACGCCCACGGAGGCTGCATGCAAGGGCTGCGATCTAAATTGTCCTGGATGCTTGTCTGCCACCCAATAATCCCTGATTAGTGTTTAACATGCTGGAGGGGTGGCAGAACTCACCAGAAAATTTACTTGACAGGACCAACATCCAGCAGCTAGCAACACCCTCAGCCCCGTCATCCTCTCAGGCCTCTCATAGTCTTGGGAGACCTCCAATGCTGTGTCCACTGTGTGCCCCATTTCGGGATATGGCAAATGTCCCCAATGCCCCTACAGTCGCCCTCATGCCACCCACCAAACCTATAAGGCCCGTAGAAGAAGAGCTACACCTGGCTCCTCAAGTTGTTAATACTCTGGGTGGGCAGGAAAATGGAGAAGGACCAAACAGGACCCCGGAGGACAGAGCCTACACCCAGCTGTAGTTTGTCCTGTGTGTCAGTGTTCCCTTCTGCCCATGGCTCATGGGTAAAGACTGTGTCGTCAAATGTGTAGCATTTAATGTACCTATGACCAGACCAAAAAATTATGGGCAAAATCAGTTTAGTTTTTTATGGTTTTAAAATATGCAAATGCATTTATCATTTTGCAAAACAATTCTCTTTGTTTCATTCATATGTAACAGGGACAAAGCCAAGATACATTTGATCAAAACACATTTCATGTTAAGAGTGAGGCTGGCTTCACACCACGGTGTGATCCGGTCCGGGGCTGTCCGGTGTAAACCAGACAGCCCCGGACTGGTTTTTGGCCCCATAGTAGCCTATGGGGCCGGATGGAGCCGGATGGCAGAGAGCTGCCATCCGGTTTCATCTCTGTGGTGGAATCCGGGAGAATTTGGATTATTCTCTCCGGACATAAAAATGTTGCTTGCAACATTTTTGTGTCCGGGGAGAAAAATCTCCCCAATTTGCCGGATCCCGGATTCGCCCGAATTCTCACGGATCCTCCCGGATCTGGGGCAATCCGACGCTCCCTAACATGGGGGCCTATGGGGCTGAATTGCCCCTGACCGGGAGGATCCGGGAACTGGACACTGGCGGCTGCACACCGCTGTTCTTTCATGACCGCGGCTAGCTCCCTGCCAGCCGCGGTCCTGAACCATTAGCAGCTGCAGCTGCGTCCGGCTGCACACAGGACCGTAGGGCACATATGGCCCTCCGGTTCTGTGTGCTGATCCGGTCCGGGGCTGTCAGGTTCATGCCTGACAGCCCCGGACTGGACTGCACCGTGGTGTGAAGCCAGCCTGAGACAATGCATGCTTTTCCATTCGTTTACCATACATAAAGACAGGCATATTGCTGATGTGTTGTGCCACCAAACAATTAGAGAGGAGTCACAAAGTTAGCCAGCCAGGGGCTGACCCTTCGGTTTCCATACTAAACCACCACTTAATGGACACATTGTGTACATCACAACATGGTTATGGTATTTGGGAGAGTTGGAAAGACATGTATGGTGCTCCTAATGACATCACTCCCTTTCACACACAAATGATAGGCACAGCAACATAAGTGTGAAGATACACCGTTCCTTAGGTGTGATAAATTGCCGCATTGGGGTATTCAGGTATGTGAGGGCAGGACGCAGAACTTTAAACTCTCATATGTGGATTTGGACATCGTGCTATATGCCTGTCATTTAACTGGATTAAAGGGTGAAGAACCATGCAGCCTATGCACATGGCCAAGGAACATACACTGCAGGAACAGCGGACGGGCAATCATTGGACGCTACCTCCGCAGATTGGACTCAATTGAGGAGGGAGTGCACACCACCGCTCTATTAACCCAATTAACTGACAACCATACAGTGGTGTGTAGGATCAGGTTAATCAATGTTCTGTATTAAACTGCACCCGGCCAGAACAATAGGTACTCAGGGAATAGAGGGTCAGCTCAGTGCACACATATGTCCATGGTATATATATTCCAATGAGCCCTTATTGGCACACATCATTTCACTCATAATTGACACATATTGCCAGGGGCGTTGCTAGGGTCAAAAAACATCCGGGGCTCGGGCCCACTGAGCTGCATTTTTCGGAATAAATTTAAATAAAACCCAAGTAAAATGTACTTTAATAACCAGTGACACTCTACATATAGAATATTAACAGATTTAATGCTTTAAAACATTATAGAGATTGCCAACATGCACTCAATAAATACACAAAATATAACAGTATTAGGCCAACATCCAAGTAATCCTAAGGCTTCTTTCACATGAGCGCTTTTCTGGCGTTAATACCGTGATTTTAAAGTGCATGAATTTTGCTGTCAAAAAACGCCATTAAAGAACATGTTCTATAATGGAGGACAGAGAGAAAGGACCCGGAGGACTTGAGCAAAGATGAGGCTTGTCCCGGGACAAGACTGTGGAGAGACGGAAGGAGCCTGTGCGCCCGAGACTGCAGTGAAGTGGAGGGTCAGGGCGAGCACCAGGGACCCGACCCTGAAAGATAGGAAGTAGACTCCAAGCTCCAACTACAGAACCGGTGGCCACGAGGTCCAGAGGAGCTGTGGCCAACTCCCAGCACATCCGCCGAGTAGGCAGCTGTATTAGGGTCAGGGGAAACAGCCGGTAGCCTGACAAGGCCTGTGACTGCTGGATTGGGGCTCTGTGCGCAGAGGCGTGTGCAGGAAGGAGGAGAGCAGACTACCCGCACCGCCAATGTACTTGAACTGTGACCTGTAGTACATGCAGAGAAAACTTAAGTAAACCGGGTTGGGAACTCAGAATTGTGTGAGACTGTTCCTTTCCTACTTGAGGAGCGGTAGGCTGAAACACCGCGCAGGCAGCAGGAGGCTGCCTGGGAGATGTCCCGATCAGTGGCGTAGCTACTGTTTGTGGCGCCCGGGGCCGAAAAATTTGCCGCCCCTTTGGTTGTTGATAATCCGGAAGTATACATAGTATACACTGTCTGCCCCTATATACAAGAATATAACTACTATACTAAAACACAAAGAGAAGGGGTGCAATTGGGGGGGTAAGTATTGGGCCAAATAGCCACTCGCCTATTGGGGTTGTCACTGTGCACCGCCACCTCTGCACAACCCCAGTATATGACAACAAGCAGGACTCAAGGAGGACCCGGGGCCAGAGCAATTTTCACCGCTGTACTGTGGAGTTCATAGTGTAATAAAAATGCAAAAAAACTTTATTCTTAATATTATATCACAATACCAGGATCTGAGGATCTTCTATTTGGAGGTCAGGAGCTCTCTGACGCCATGTTGCTGCCTGTGTCGCTGTCTTCCTCTTTTGACACTGCAGTGCGGTGGATAAAAGAGCATTAATTGGTTAATAACAAGAAGTATGGAGTGTGCACTAACTGAGCCAAAAATCCACCCCATACCAGTAGGATTACTATATGGATTTTAGTATTAGGGTACGGACACACTGGTGTGAAACTCTGATGAGTGCAATGTGCGATTTTTCTCGCATTGCAATCAATTTCTGAGAGCACACTGACGTGTGTTGGACACTTTTTTCTCATCCAGATTCAGTATGAGAAAAAAGTTGCAACATGCTGTGACAGTATGTGATTCACACCTAGACTTGCCAATGCAAGTCTATGAGTCCGACAAAATCACGGACCGCACACGGACCATCCGAGAGGCATCAGTTTTTTTCACTGATACATTCTCATTCTGTAGCTGAGACAACTGTAAAATGTTCCTGTAAATGATTCTACAGTAATAGCTGCTGAGGAAAGAACAGATTGCACACAGATGGGATCTGAGAAAAATGTCGGACACTCGCACAGCAGTTGCCAAACAGACCAAAAAACAGATGACACTCATCCGACTCTCCTGGATGAGAAACAGACCGATTTTAAGGCGGCGGGAGACTGTACCACCAACTCCCCAGCACCGTGCTGTGCACAGACAATATATGGTACACTGTCTATGCACAGCACGGAGCCGAGGACATCCCAGAAGAGGCACAATAACCACAGACAGGAGGCGGGAGAACATTGAGCCCACCCAGAAGAACTACAACACCCAGCACCCAACACACTACCCAGAAACCATACAGTAATGCCAGAACAGGCAGGAGAGCTACAATTCCCAGCATGCCACACCCTGCCAACACAGAAAGGTGGAGGCTGCCGCATGTAGGCAGAGACACCTGGTACAGCTGCCATTATCACCACACAGCCCCACTCCTCTTGCGCACCCGTCCTCCTCTCCTCTGTCCCTCCTGCACCCCCGTCCTCCTCTCCTCTGTCCCCCTTCCTCTGTCCCCCTGCACCCCGTCCTCCTCTCCTCTGCCTTCCTGCACCCCCGTCCTCCTCTCCTCTGTCCCTCCTGCTGCTCCTCTGTCCTCCTGCACCACTGTCCTCCTCTCCACTGTCCTGCTGCATCCCGTCCTCCTCTCCTCTGCCTTCCTGCACCCCCGTCCTCCTCTCCTCTGTCCCTCCTGCTGCTCCTCTGTTTTCCTGCACCACTGTCCTCCTCTCTCCACTGTCCTGCTGCACACCCGTCCTCCTCTCCTCTGTCCCTGCAGCTGCTCGTCTTCTCCTCTGTCTCCCTGTTCCTGTCCTTCTGCCCCCCTGTCCTCTTCTCCTCTGCTCCCCTGTCCCCTATCCCCTGCACAATTTCCCTCACCTCTCCGGGTCCATGGGGGGCCAGCTGGGTGGAGGAGCCGCCAGCACCGCAGCCGCCTCCACTGCACCAGCACTTGGAGCCATCACGGGACAGGAAGCAGCAGAGCTCCCAGCGGCTTCCTGTCAGCGTGATCGCTCTCAGCGCTGGGGGGCCAGGTGGGGGCACAGTACATGCGTGGCGCCGCGGCCGGGCGGCAATGCACTACCAGTGGCAACACCCTCCCTCCCCCACAAAGACTTCAGTTTTCATATGGAGTCTGGGGGAGGGAGGTAAAGAAAAAAAAAAGCTTGCGCTCCCCTGCCGTTTAAATACAGCCCTGCTACCGCCCCCACACACGTGCCGCCTGGCGCGGACCGCTGCCCCCCCCCCATGCTACGCCACTGGTCCCGATCCTTCCCTGCAGCCCGATCAGCCCCGCTGGCTCCCAGCACCCTAACACTCCATTACTCTGGATGCTCTGGGCATCTGCTCCACCCGTGGGGAGCGACACCATACCAGCTGCCATTAAATCATCCCCAGAGGTCCCGGCCTGCAGCAGCGGCCACTACAGCTGCATACCACGGGTGGCGTCATGACAAACTACTCCCTAATTTTTTAACCCCCTTTTTATTGACTGCCCATCCGGGTGGCCACAGACCGGGTCACGCCACTGTGACATCACCCCAGACACTTAAGACAAGTACCCCACAGCCCCCACGGGGTAAGTCAACTACTACTGCCAACATGCACATACAGAAATTAAGTTTTAGAGAAATTATTAAAAAAAGTATTCTTACACAGTTTTCCCCAGAGGCTGTGAGTCTTTCTATGGTGTCAGAGGGGCCATAGATGTCTCCTGCTCCAGCTCCTGCAATCTGCAGCTCCAGGGCACAGGGGACACTATCATCTGCTGGCAGCCAATCACAGATGTGCTTATAAAGTGAAATCTGTGATTGGCTGATAGGAGATGAGGCACAGATGTCCCTGTGTGCAGTGATATGGATGGAGCAGGGGACACACTGCACAGCCCCCTCCCTCTTATGGAGGGTATGATAGGGTTAATATCCTGCTCCCTCTCTCTCCATGGATCAGCAGCAGCACAGAGAGCAGTGGGGGCCACACTGAGTGCCTCTCCCTCCCCCCTCAGCACAGTGAGTGACTATACAGACAACCAGCAGGCAGCAGCAGCATTAGCATACTCATCTGCAGCACATTGTCCCTGCACCTCCTCCTGTCAGCACTGACTTTGTCTCGGCATCCACTTTCCCTAGCTCCGGGGCCCCTTGCCGCTCTGGTCTCTGATGCCCTACACCAGCCATATGATCTCCCCTGCCCTGCACCAGCCATATGATCTCCCCTGCCCTGCACCAGCCATATGATCTCCCCTGCCCTGCACCAGCCATATGATCTCCCCTGCCCTGCACCAGCCATATGATCTCCCCTGCCCTGCACCAGCCATATGATCTCCCTGCCCTGCACCAGCCATATGATCTCCCCTGCCCTGCACCAGCCATATGATCTCCCCATGCACTGCATCTCCATAGTCTCCCCATCAGTGTAGAAAACAAAAAACAACATAAATACTCACCTCTCTCTCTCCTCTGTCCTCAGTGAGCTGCTCCAGTCTCCTCTCAGCGTGTGTCTGCCGGCCGCTCTGCACAGCTCCGTGATCTTGTTACCGGCCCCTGCCAAGCTGTGCTGTAGAGCGGCCGGGACTTAACAGAAAGTGGCCCTGGCCCTGACAGCCGGCGAGATTCGGGGCTCTATGCATAAGAATCGGGGCTGCAGCCCCGATTCTTAATGCATAGCGACGTCCCTGCATATTGCAGACAGTCGCATCACAGTTGGATGCAAAACGGACCAAAAATCGGGCAACAATCTTATGACTCTCGGATACATCATTCGGACTGTTTTTTACATGCCAGTGTGTTTCCAGCCTTAGGTCTCAACAATATCCCACAAACTTTCTGCCAGGGCCCCAGTTGAATGAGTTGGAAAAATTGCATGTTCGATAGTCTTTGGGACAAAGTAAGTTACAATATGGCTAATTTATCTTAATATACAAATGCTTAGTAGACAAAATGCTAGAAATGTAATAAGCCTATTGTTACATGTTATGATTTGAGAGAAACAGTAGCATTTTGGATCTATTACCTTGTCCGAGTGACGCAGTAACCTCCAGCAAATTGATGTATGTTCTTTTAAATGGGGATGAACTGTTCCCATGATTTCTTTCATGAATGGAACTGATACTTTTAAATCAATGAGCTGTAGGATAGTAATAACCATATTGGGGTTCAGTATGAGGATCCTTTATTCATTGCCCTTTGACACAGAGATAACCAGCTTCTCTGGCAGGATTCTCTTGTTTTATGGCAGAAATGGAACAAATATCTTGTCGAGTGAAGCGCAGTACAAGACATCGCACATAAAACACAATGTGATCTGCCAGCAGCAGCTAAACAGCTATAAATGGGGGAAAGCAGAGCAGCTTAGAATGGGGCTCTGCTGACATAGTGCCCAGAAGCTTACAATCAGTTCTGCATGTGTGATATGCTCCGGTGTGCTGCCTACCCTCACCCCTTGGGTAATTATATCAACACCTCTCTATTTACTATAGTATTCCTGAAGGGAAATTTACTCAACAGTGGAATTTATTTTCTTTAGGGTGCGTCCACACACTGCGTATTTGCTGCATATTTTTACGCGAGTGCTTTTGCAGTTTTTGTAACCAAAACCAGGAGTTGAACAATTGGAGGAAAGTCTAAAGGTGTTACACGTCGCAATATCACCACCGATATCGCTGCAGCGTCACGGGAGCGCGCTTGTTTGGAGATGGATTGCAGTTGAGTTGTCACATGGCGAGATATCGTCTCCAACTATGTGGCGATTCCGATCTGGAATAGTGATCGTTAGGATTACTACATTCTTTAGCAGTGAATGGGAGAAATCGCGGAACACATCGTTATCGCGGTGTCACACTAGACAAAGCAGCAGAATGCATGATCGCAAAACTGCGGATTTGAGAACATGTTCTCAGATCTGCGATGAGCAATACGACGCATTATCGTTGTCGTATCTCGGTGTCACACTCTACAATATCGTTTGGACATCGCAGCCACGCCTCCAAACCCATGACGTAGGTGCGATATTGTTCATGATATCACAACCTGTAAAGCCATTTTAATAGAACCAAGCGCTCCACTCCTGTATTTAATCACCCACTGCTGGTTTTAATCAGCCACTCCTGGTTTTGGCTACAAAAACTGCAAGAGCACTCACGTAAAAATATGCAGCAAATACGCAATTGTGTGAACGCACCTCTGTTTCTTTTCTTCTTTTAGCAGGATTATAGAACAAAAAATTGAGAAATTGAACATTTGGTATCTTACATAAAGATATTCATCCAAAACCACAAAATGTTTAGTGAAGAAAATTTAAATGGGTTGTCATGATCTGCATATGTTGTTAACTGGGGAAAACAATAATGCAGCCTGTACATTCAGTAGAGAACATGGGGTGATATCAGAAAAATAGATATCAATCTATATATTTACTACAGAGCAGCAGTGGTGTTACATAAAAATCACCTTTATATTCAGTTAAAAGCAGTAGTGACATTACCAGGAATGTAGCTTAGTCATTTACTAAAGATCAGCTGTAATATCACTGAGAATGCGTCCTATTCTTTCACTAGAGAATGGTGACATCACTGAGAATGCAGCCTATCCATTCACTAGAGAGCAGTGACATCACTGAGAATGCAGCCTATCCATTCACTAGAGAGCAGTGACATCACTGAGAATGCAGCCTATCCACTCACTATAGTGTGGTGACATCACTGACAATGCAGCCTATCCATTCACTAGAAAACAGTGACATCACTGAGAATGCAGCCTATCCATTCACTAGAGAGTGGTGACATCAGTGAGAATGCAGCCTATCCATTCACTAGAGAGCAGTGACATCACTGAGAATGCAGCCTATCCATTCACTAGAGAGTGGTGACATCACTGAGAATGCAGCCTATCCATTCACTAGAGAGCGGTGACATCACTGAGAATGCAGTCTATCCATTCACTAGAGAGCAGTGACATCACTGAGAATGCAGCCTATCCATTCACTACAGAGTGGTGACATCACTGAGAATGCAGCCTATCCATTCACTAGAGAGCGGTGACGTCACTGAGAATGCAGCCTATCCATTCACTAGAGAGTGGTGACATCACTGAGAATGCAGCCTATCCATTCATTAGAGAACAGTGACATCACTGATAATGCAGCCTATCCATTCACTAGAGTGCGGTAACATCACTGAGAATGCAGTCTATCCATTCACTAGAGTGTGGTGACATCACTGAGAATGCAGCCTATCCATTCACTAGAGAACAGTGACATCACTGAGAACGCAGCCTATCCATTCACTAGAGAGTGGTGACATCACTGAGAATGCAGCCTATCCATTCACTAGAGAGCGGTGACATCACTGAGAATGCAGCCTATCCATTCACTAGAGAGCAGTGACAACACTGAGAATGCAGCCTATCCATTCACTAAAGTGTGGTGACATCACTGAGAATGCAGCCTATCCATTCACTAGAGAGCGGTGACATCACTGAGAATGCAGCCTATCCATTCACTAGAGAGTGGTGACATCACTGAGAATGCAGCCTATCCATTCACTAGAGTACGGCGACATCACTGAGAATGCAGCCTATCCATTCACTAGAGAGCGGTGACATCACTGAGAATGCAGCTATCCATACAGTAGAGAGCATTGTCATTACTGAGAATGCAGCCTATCCATTCACTAGAGGCTTGTCATTACTGAGAATGCAGCCTATCCATTCACTAGAGAGCAGTGACATCACTGAGAATGCAGCCTATCCATTCACTAGAGCGCGTGACATCACTGACAATGCAGCTATCCATACAGTAGAGAGCATTTGTCATTACTGAGAATGCAGCCTATCCATTCACTAGAGAGCATTGTCATTACTGAGAATGCAGCCTATCCATTCACTAGAGAGCAGTGACATCACTGAGAATGCAGCCTATCCATTCACTAGAGAGCGTGACATCACTGAGAATGCAGCCTATCCACTCACTATAGTGTGGTGACATCACTGACAATGCAGCCTATCCATTCCACTAGAAAACAGTGACATCACTGAGAATGCAGCTTATCCATTCACTAGAGAGTGGTGACATCACTGAGAATGCAGCCTATCCATTCACTAAGAAGCAGTGACATCACTGAGAATGCAGCCTATCCATTCACTAGAGAGTGGTGACATCACTGAGAATGCAGCCTATCCATTCACTAGAGAGCGTGACATCACTGAGAATGCAGTCTATCCATTCACTAGAGAGCGTGACATCACTGAGAATGCAGCCTATCCATTCACTAGAGAGTCGGTGACATCACTGAGAATGCAGCCTACCCATTCACTAGAGAGCGGTGACTCACTGAGAATGCAGCCTATCCATTCACTAGAGAGTGGGACATCACTGAGAATGCAGCCTATCCATTCATTAGAGAACAGTGACATCACTGATAATGCAGCCTATCCATTCACTAGAGTGCGGTACATCACTGAGAATGCAGTCTATCCATTCACTAGAGAGCGTGACATCACTGAGAATGCAGCCTATCCATTCACTAGAACAGGTGACATCACTGAGAACGCAGCCTATCCATTCACTAGAGAGTGGTGACATCACTGAGAATGCAGCGTATCCATTCACTAGAGGCGGTGACATCACTGAGAATGCAGCCTATCCATTCACTAGAGAAGCAGTGACAACACTGAGAATGCAGCCTATCCATTCACTAAAGTGTGGTGACATCACTGAGAATGCAGCCTATCCATTCACTAGAGAGCGGTGACATCACTGAGAATGCAGCTATCCATACAGTAGAGAGCATTGTCATTACTGAGAATGCAGCCTATCCATTCACTAGAGAGCATTGTCATTACTGAGAATGCAGCCTATCCATTCACTAGAGAGCAGTGACATCACTGAGAATGCAGCCTATCCATTCACTAGAGCGCGGTGACATCACTGACAATGCAGCTATCCATACAGTAGAGAGCATTGTCATTACTGAGAATGCAGCCTATCCATTCACCCTTGACCTATGACATTCATGAGTATGCAACGTATTCCACAAGGTTATCTTTGATACTGGATTACCTAACAGAGACACCACAGAAAATGCAGTCTATCGGTTCACTAGAGATCAGGGACATCAGTGAGAATACAATCTATTGATTCACTAAAACGCAGGCTGTATTTATTCACTAGACAATAGATCAGTGCCAGTGACATTACTGAGAATACAGTTAATCCATTCGGTTACATTACTAAGTATGCAATCTATACTGATGAGCAACAAAGTAACAATATTTTGAACTTTTGACTCCATATCTCTCCATCCACTACAGCTTTAAGAGTGAGACTACCTTCATTTTATAGCCAATCATCTTGGCTATCTCATACATAAATGTGACTTCTAGCTATTTACCATATGATTAGTTATGCAGATTCTTTTCATGTCACATCATTGTTACTGTTTTGTTCCTAAAAAAAAAATCAAAATTTTTATTTTTATTAGTATTTTGTAAATGTTCTTTTGGCTTTCAACACAACCTGAATCCCTTTTGGGCATGCCTTCCATCAGATTTAAGCTTGTCTTGACGGACATCTGATCACAGGTCCTTCTATATGTTCACAATGTTGGTGCATACTGGTCGCCTCACTTTGGAATGTATACAGCTTTTCTTCAACTCTGTCCACAAGTGTTGGATTGTGTTGAGGTCTGGGGACTGTAGAGGCCAATCCAGCACCTCTACATCATTGTCATTAAACCATTTCTTTGTCAATCTTACTGTATGCTTCGGGTCGTTGTCCTGAGGGAACACTATGTCGTCCTTTCCTTCGAGTACCCATAGTACTCGAATGTATGAAGCAACTCATCTTGTAGGATACTCACATATAGCTCAGCATTTAGACCACCATCAACCCTGGTCAAGTATCCAACACTGTGTGGGGCTGTGAAACAACCATGTATCATCAGGCTTCCTCCACCGAACTTGACAGTTCCTTCAATTTCTCAATCTGTTAGCCTCTTTTTCTCTTGTTTCTTCCAGACCCATTTGCTTCCATCAGAGCCATCCATTGACTTTCGTCTCATGGCTCTAAATCACCCATTTCCAATCTTCTACTGTCCATTTTCATACGTTTTTGCAAACTTAATTGACGCTTTTTATGATGATATTGAAGTTGAGATTCTTAACCTTTTTTTCAGCCACCATTCTAGACTTGTGTAATGTGCGTCACATGGTGCTTGCATAGATGTATGTGCTCTCACTATTATGAAGCATACGAGCCACCTCCACTGCCAGGTTTGTCACTCCAGAACTGATAGACCTTGTGATGAGCCGACTTTTTGACTTGTAGCGTCCACCTCTTGGATTTTGAATGGTTGGACTGGATTCATTTCGTATTCTTCCAACTGTCATGGCCTCACATGATGCAATTTGGTAATTTTCTTGGAACAGAGATGAGCTGGATGATACTGTGTCTTTTTTTTCATGGGATATCTTCTTCATTGCAGCTCCTTGATTCACACCACTGATCTTTCTTTTGGGAATCAACCTAATAACACACTGAGCTATTAGGAAATGTGATTTGTAGTATATGGGAAGAAAAAGATTATTCCACCATCAGGAGCAAAACAGTAACAATGCAGTGACACAACAAGAATCTGCATAACTAATCATATGCTAAATAGTTGCAAGTCAAATTTATGTGTGAGATAGCCAAGATGATTGTCTATAAAATGAAGGTAGTCTCACACTCAAAGCTGTTATGGATGGAGAGATGAGGGAGCCTGAAAGGCTCAAAGTCTCAAAATATTGTTACACTTTTGCTCATCAGTGTATATATTCAGTAGAGAATGATGACATTCCTGAGAATGTATCACTAGAAAGCAGCAATGGAATGTGAGCTTGCAGCCTCTCCATTTATTATGAGAGGTGACATCACTGGGAATAACCGTTCATTAGTGACATGGCCTTCATATCTATATGGGTAACAGACGCTGACATTTACCAGTGCACTTACTTGAGAGTAAACATTTTTATCAGTATGAATAGACAAGAGTTGATGTGTGCAAGAGAAGCTATATCATAGTGAAAATATAATAAGGGCCTTCTTTTTCCAGCCACATGTCTCCAAAGGGAATGAAGCATTACATACATTAGATGCAACGAGAGTAGACTTCCCCTAACGCATTCAGCTAATTTCACTTATTGACCTACTGTCTAATGGAGATATTGGTTTGTGTGATCACTGATAATCTTTCCTTTATGAAACCCATTTATAAAACTCATTAGCATCTGCACTGAATGGGCTCTAATTAACTCCTTTACTCCCAGTTGTTCTGCTCGGATGTTGGACTCATCTTTCTCCACCTCGGAGGTCCAGAACTGTCAAACCCTGTGAAGCTTCCATATTCTTCTCTTTTCCTCCCTCTCTTATTATTATTATTGTCTCTAGTGGGGTCTTAGCTTTAGCTGATTGGAAATATTACCAAATGAAAACAGGGAAGCCATAAAAAGACGATGAATTATATTTATTTCTTTAGATTCCGTTGGTTTCATGCCTTTTCTATTTTTCTCTGACGCTTTATTAGTTTTTATGTCTATTCTAGTTTCTTGGCCATGCTTTCAGTCCTTTATTGATGCCTTAAAAAGTTTGTTATTGGTGTTTTCGCAATCAAGCAAATCCTCTGGTATGTCTTCGAGGAATCTGACAGGAACATTTGTTAGGAAATATTAAAGGCAACTTCTCAATTGATTCATTTCCCTTTATATAGTCTACATATAGGGTGAGACATGTCAGTCTAGTTAGGCGGGAAGGAGAAGCTGACTATCATTGACAATTAACCTCATCTTCAGCCAGACTTCTCCACTTTCCCAGGTTTAGAGAGTAATATATTGATATTAAAGAAAATCCACAGTAAGGCTGCGTTCACACATTTGCGTATTTTGCTGCGCTTTTTTGCGCTCGCTTTTTGCCGCGTTTTTCGGCCGCGCAAAAAAGCGCAACAAAATACGCAGGGGCTTTCACACACTGCGCTTTCTTTACTCCAGAAAGCGCAGTGATGTCACAGAGGGGAGGAAGAATCCTGCTTCCTCCTCCCCTCTGTGACAGCCCCATTAGATTTCACAGTGTATTAATATACACTGTGAAATCTAAATTAAACAGAGGCAAATGTATGTAAAATAAAAAAGAATGAATACTTCACCTGTCCGGTGCCTTCTCCCGCTGTCCGGTGCCTTCTGCCGCTCTCCGCTCTCCGGTTCCAAGTGAGCAATGTACTGAGAAGACCTGTGGTGACGTCAGAGAGGGGGGCGTTCCCGGGGCGTTCCCAGCGCTGATTGGCTGTTCGCGGTCATGTGATATGTATCACATGACCGCGAGTGCCCGGGAACGCCCCTCTGACATCACCACAGGTCCTGTCAGTACATCGCTCACTTGGAATCGGAGACCAGATACCGGCAGAAGGCGTCGGACAGGTGAAGTATTGATTCTTTTTTATTTTCCATACATTTGCCTCTGTTTAATTTAGATTTCACACTGTACATTAATACACTGTGAAGTCTAATGGGGCGGCCACAGCTGTCACAGAGGGGAGGAGGAAGCAGGATTCTTCCTCCCCTCTGGGAGAATACGCAGAAGTAGCTGCGTAAACAATTGACATATCAATTGTTTACGCAGCTGCGTTTTCTCCCGGAAAACGCAGTGCGTATTTTTACGCAATGTCTGCACTGCAAAGTGAATTTCCCATTCACTTTGCAGGCAGACAAAAGGCACATTGCGTATTTTGAAAAGTGCGCGTAAAAAAACGCGGCAAAATACGCAATGTGTGAACGTAGATAAAGATAAACCCTCTCACCAATATATAATATATATAAAAATTAGGCAGCCCCTCCAAATAATAAAATAAAGTGCTGCCTGTTTTTTTTCCTCCTGTAGATGTTGTTTTGGGCAAGAACACTTTTGGGCTGAGCACTCCACACTTCATACCTAAGTTCGGTGCTGTTCAGTTATATATATATGTGTATATATAATGTGTGTGTAGGTCTATGAAATGTAAATCTAGCATCACCTTTAGATCTTCTAATTGTTGCTGCATTCCCAAGTAATCAGCATTTTCAGTCATATGCACATCAGGCTTTAAGTGCTCCTTCAATGGCTTTAAGTGCTCCTTCAAGGTTTTTTCCCTCCTCAGCACCTCATCTTGATGGACACTCACTGTCTAATTTCCAGACAATCAGCTAAATATGTTGGTGCTGGGGAAGGAATCAACATTGGGGCTCTGAGTCGTATTAGGTGCTGTGCCATGCCCAGAGCATATAATGCTTCGTTAGCATATACTGTAAGTGATTTTTTATTCTAGAAATGCAGCAACAGATAGAAGATATAAAAGGTGTTGATGGATTTACATTTCAGACACCTGCATGCCCATATATGCAGTTTGGACGGGCTGGCATGTTTTGATCATTCTTTAAGAATAAAAATGCAGATCTCTGAAATGAGGTGTATCCACAACTTACATAGATTCAGGCAATCCCTAAAAACACATCTTTTTAGGGTGGTCTATCATGATCCGTAGTCAAAGTCATCTAGTCATAGCCTATCTGCTCCACCAGTCTCAAGTGGATCACAAATAATGGTCGGTGGCCACTTACACTGCTCCTATCTGTTCCCCATCTCCTCAAGTTGACTATACCATCATTGTAAATAAACACCAGTACATGATGTCACCCCCACCTCATTGTTAGATTGTAAGCTCTTATGAGCAGGGCTGTCATTATTTTGCTGCTTTGTATTGTATTGTATTGTATTGTTTTTTGTATTGTATTGTATTGTATTTTTTTTATTTTATTATATTGTATTTTCTGATAATTGTTTCTTACGATTGTGTAAATATGAACCTCTGAATTGTGAAGCGCTGTAGAATATGTTGGCACTGTATAAATAAAGATTAATATTATCTCTGATTCTTTCTACCCTTGATTGGGGCAGGATGAGCTAGCCTACAGTTTCCCTTTAAATGTTAAAATAATATTTTACTCTGCTAGCATCTTGTCATAAATTTTATTAATTGGTTGTGATTTTTTTCCCGTTTATTGGCAAATGCTTGTCAAACCATAGGCTGCACCGTGCAATGGGAAGATGAGTATGTGTTTCCATTGATATTTTTTCTGGTAATTTAGAGCATTTTGCAGACTTCACTGAAACTAAGCCAATCTGGAAACAGCAAAATGTATCATTTTTGCTTTTTGAAACTTACAATTCAAAAACGTTTTAAAAAGTTTGAATGTATTTGAAAAGTATTCCAGACAATGTGTTACATTATGTATTTGTCTCACTGAAAGGAGTTGTTTCCCCCAGGTAAAGCTAGGGTCCCGTTACACTTGGCGACGTTCCAGGAATCCTGACAACGATACGACCTGGTAAGGATCGCTGGAACGTCGCTACGTGATCGCTGGTGAGATGTCAAACAGACAGATATACTGAACGACGCAGCAACGATATGGCGACCCGTATAACCACCTCAGCGGTCATTGGGACCTTGTCACACAGCAGCTAGTCTGACGACTCAGACCTACGTGGCTCAGTCCTGAGTCGCCAACCAGGTCATTGTTAAGGCATCAAAAACACAGATGCATGCTGCCCAGCGGGAACCCGACGATCAATAAATGGTCCAGGCCATTCAGACATGATCGGCGATGTCACAGCAGGGCCCGGTCGCTGCTACATGTCAAACATAGCGAGATCGCTGGCAAGGTCGCTGTTGCATCACAAAGCCTGTGATGAAACAGCGATCTCGCTAGGTGTGATGGGGGCTTTAAAAAGCCTATACTCACCTCTCATGCTGGCGCTGTTCCAGCTGTGTCAACGCTTGAGTTCCTGGGGCTCAAGTGACATGGTGACTTCACACGAGCCCTGCGTCCAATCACCGTCATGACGCTTCTCTCTTCCCGTCTTCAGACAAATGAGTTAATCAACTGGAAGTGACACTGCGGCTGCTGCTCAGTTCCTATTTATTACTCTCGTGTCCAAAGGTGTGAAGAGAGAAGCTGGCGGTGATTGGACGTGGGGCTTGTGTGACATGATAATGTTACATGAGTACCAACACCACTGGAACGGCACCAGCACGGGAGGTGAGTATAGGCTTTTTTTTTTTTTTTTACCTGGTGGAGAAATGTGGAATCCTAGTAGTGGACAACCCCTTTAACAACTATTCTACAGGGCACGGTACAGTTCAGTTCTGCACTTTGCTACCAAATATATACCCAGCCTCCGCTGTAAATTACATTAAATATCAACATTTTTTCTGAAAGAGAGGGGGTGATATAACCTACAAACAAAAATCGTTTATCAATGTCATATAATTGGATGAGAGTTTCTCTTCTTTTATTCTTTCTCTCCTGCTTCAATAGTATAAAAACTTTGCTGCCGTTTTATATTTGTCAAAGATATTTAATCTGCTGTCTTAGAGAAAGAGGGAGAGGCAGGAATACACTAAGCCCTGTTCCATCTTCTTCTCCTTTGTATATCACAATAGTAGGATCATTTCTAGATTGGGCCTCCCACCTGAGCCCATCCTCTTCCGGGCACCTGTCCTGATATGAGCCCTCTCTATGCCCCCATTCCCACTCCTTACTCTTGGCTCCTGTTTAGGGAGATAGGCGCCTTCGAAAGTGCTACTAATCTTGATGCTTGCCACCGCCCTTCATTCTCTGGCACCAGCTACAGTGTAGGAAATTTATGGTTGGACACCACAGTGCTGATTACAGAGCCAGTAAAAAATGTCCTGGAGAGCTCTGCCAAGGCATAAAATTCACCCCTCGTGTGCCAGGAGAGTCTCTAACTCATAAACGTCCATAGAGCCGCCAGCGCTCGCTCCCTCCACACTGCTGAGTGCAGGAGAAGAGCTGTATAGATCTTGTAATTTTCTGTCTATTTCAATGACTTCACTTGCAGAACTTGCTGACTGCAGGAAAAAAGAAAGAAGAGTTTGTTTTTACAGTTTTAGGAAGAGATCATGGGTTAAAGGAGTCTTCTGCATCTATAAGGCGATAACCATAGATGTTGGGATTTTTTGCACACTATTAATAAAACAATATATCTTTTACAATGTGTAATAAAACAGGTCCCCTTCCAATAAATGCTCCTGTCAGGGCTTATATAATTTAATGGATACATTCAAATTTTGTCATTAATAGGTGTATGTGTAATGAAATAGACACCCCCAAATTAGTATACGGTAAGTACAAATATCTTTGTGTGGAACCACTTGAAATGATAAGATTTATACAATTTCCTAAAAGTAGTTAGTTGTTGATACTTGGCCAGGTGCATACATTGAGTATTTGGTAAGTTTCTTACATCAGCATTTGTAAGTAAAAACCAGGAGTGGAAAAATCACAGGAGAATTAGAATAAAAATACGTCACTACTTTTTTTCCACCACTCCTGATTTTGACTACAAATATGGAGGTAAAAAATTCACCAAACACTCAATGTGAGCCCATGGCCTTATATATCCCCTTTAAAGCACCACTACATCATTGTTTTTTTCATTGCATGGCTATAGTGGTGCTTTAAATCTATGCCCCGGACCCTCCCATCTCATACTCACCTTCCGCTGCCTTCATCCTTTTCCAGCGGCGCTCCGGTTGGTCTGTGGTGAAAAGTGTCCTGCTGGCAGCTATAGTGTTCCATGGCGCACCGGAGGTCACTTTCAAATACAAGTCTATGAGAGCCTCGTTCTGACCTTGTTCTGGCCCATTCAGAGATGCATCAAGGTCTTGTGACGCAACTCCTGATTTCTGGAGCGTCAGATGTTCAAGGCACAAGATGACGCCGCTTGATCAGCGCGGCATTGATGAAGTGTGAAAAATGCCGAAAGGTGGTGTATGGCTAGGGTCACATTTCCGTTTTGACCCTAGCCTACAACAATCCGGTTTTAACTTAGAACTTTTTCCAGCACCGCATAGCGTTACCGCTATGCGGTGCTGGAAAACGCAGTCCCTAGTTATCCTATGTTTACCTTAACTACCTGTCACACAGGCAGCTACTTGGAGTGCGCTTTACAGCGCCGCACAGGAAACGCTGTCTGCAACGTTTCCTGTGCGGCGCTGTAAAGCGCACTCCAAGCAGCTGCCAGTGTGACAGGTAGTTAAGGTAAACATAGGGTAACTAGGGACTGCGTTTTCCAGCACCGCATAGCGGTAACGCTATAGGGTGCTGGAACAAGTTCTAAGTTAAAACCGGATTGTTGTAGGCTAGGGTCAAAACGGAAATGTGACCCTAGCCTATATGACAAGTTTAGATTTAAAGCACCACTGCAGAGGTGAAAAACAAAGCCCTGGAGTGATGTATTAAATGAACACCCAAATTTCAAGCCAAGGGGATGTCTTTGTAAAGCCTGATCATACTGCAGTTAGGCAGAGCCCTTATTACTCCGCTGGGATTTCCCTCTGAACC
This sequence comes from Allobates femoralis, assembly GCA_033576535.1. Classification (NCBI taxonomy): domain Eukaryota; kingdom Metazoa; phylum Chordata; class Amphibia; order Anura; family Aromobatidae; genus Allobates; species Allobates femoralis. The sequence continues at coordinate 153,563,044 of JARQOC010000007.1, forward strand.
ACTGAAAATCAGGAATTAGACTGAAAATCATAAAGTGCAATAACACAAAGGAGTTCAAATGGAATCTGTTTGTGCTTTTCTTCGGGCTGTTTCCATCTTTCCAGACGGGCACAGGAATGAGTACAAGTAGAAGGACTTTTAGAGCCTGTTTGAAAAGACTGACTTTAGTGGGAAAAAAACTGAAATTGAGTTACCGTAATTTACCTGTGTCCTTGCTCTATCAATTCTTATATATTATTTACATTATTGGTTATTATAATCTTTATATGTGAAACACCATAATGATGTAAATCTATATTTACTTATCAAGATTATATGATAAGTATATTTTTTACATATAAAACTTGTTATCTCTTTGGCCATGTTCACACACATGAGCTTTTTTGCCCATCTCTGCGTTTTTTGTGCTGTAAAAAAAAACGCAGGTGCGTTAACGCATGGTACACTTGAGTGTACATACGTTTTTTACCTCCACTTGCGTTTTTTTCCCCCAGTCCAAAAAACGTTGCATGCAGCGTTTTTTGGGTGCTGGAAAAAAACGCAGGGTTATTTTCCAAAAGCGCATGCGTTTTTTTAACATGGGCCCCTATGGGAAACGCATGCGTTAAAGCAGGGCACATATAGGCACCTGCGTTAACGCATGCATTTCCCATAGGGCCCCATGTTAAAAAAACGCATGCGTTTTCTAAAAAACGCATGCGTTTCTATACCATGGGGTCCTATGGGAAATACATGCATTTTTAAAAGGCACATTTATGCACCCTGCGTTAACGCTTGCATTTTTGCCTGCGTTTTTGAGGAAAAAATGACAAAGTCCAAAAGGGCTGTATTTCCTTTCAGACACACAAGAGACGTTTTTTAGCACTCCTAAAAAAACGCATGTGGTTTTAGGAGCGCTAAAAAAAAACGCAAATTGTGTGTGAACAATGCCTTTGATTGCTGGTGATCTGTTAAGAGTGTGTGCTCATGGTCAGGAATTGCAACGTGTTACCGCTGCGTCCAAAACAGTGTTGTACTGTCCAAGCAGAGTGGATCGGACTGCTAGAAATCCGATGTGCACTATGCAACTCCCCTCTGCAGCGTGTTATCAGCTGCAGTGCAGGTTTCCGGACTTCCACATCGTCGCATGTTAATTTCATGCTGCGGAGTCAGAAGAGATAACCATTGGGTGCACGCAGGGAGAGGCCACCCTGAACCGAATGCAGATCGTAGGTACAGGGCAGCTGTAGTCTCACTGCGTGCAGGTTCGGAGGCTCTAGGTCCAAGACACAGCGCCTCTGGGTCATGAGCACATACTCTTACACTGGATTTTTTAAGATTTTCTAAAGCACACCTTTTTGCTCCGTCTATATATATCCTATTTATGTGTATAGGTTATGGTATAGGTACAAGCTCGTTATGGCTTTGAAACGCGTTGACCAATAAATCATTCAAACTTTAAAGTTCGGGTCCGCTCATATCTACTGTCTATCAAATGATTGTTTGGCTGACAAGTATCTGTTAAAGGGAACCTGACCTCCTAAAAATCACCCCCTAACCTTTCAATACCTATCCCTGCACCTTAATTATCCTATTCTACCTATCCCTTTTTGTCAAAATTGTGTTTTTGAAACTTTAAAAAAGTGCTTTTGTTACCTCCTCATCTGCGGCTTCTGTGCTCTTGAGAAGTCGCACAGGCGTTCCCTGTGGCTTCTTTCCATCGCCTTTAGTGCAATTATTCACGCCGATGGGTGTGATAATCATTGGGAACGTTCCTAGCCCTCCTCGATTGGCGGATAACAGGTATGACGCTAATCAGCATATCATACCGGCTTTATGAGTCGGTACCAGCCCAGGGTGATCGAGACCTCACGATGCACATTGCGCATTGCGCGAGTTTACTTACAGAGCTTATCGTGAGCGAGACACATCCCAAAGTATTATCATGCCCATCGGGGCTGAATAATTGCACTAAAGGCGGCGGAAAGAAGCCACAGGGAAGCCTTGCGACTTCAAGAGCTCAGAAGCCGCAGATGAGGAGGTAACAAAAGCACTTTTTTAAAACTTCTAAAATCACAATTTTGACAAAAAGGGATAGGTAGAATAGGTTATTTAAGGTGCAGGGACAGGTATTGAAAGGCTGGGGGGTGGTTTTTAGGGGTCAGGTTCCCTTTAAGCTAATTTCCCACAATGAGCTTTTGAAGAGTTTTTTATTTTGCAGAATTTCTGCACCTATTATGTTAATTAGTTTACTTGCGCTTTTTATATGTTTTTGACACTGTGGTTTATGTCTCTTTGGTGTGTCATACTTTAAATAAAGCTACTTTGTTTTTGATAATTCCTGGTATTTGGATTTTGGATTTGTCAAAACTTTATTGTTATACTTAGGCTACGTTTACATGTAGCGTATTTTCAATACTTTACGCAGCGCTTTTTAGCGCTTGCTGTAAATGCAGTGAAATGCGGTGCTGTAACGCATCCAGCAAAAGCAATGGCTTTTTGCAAAAATGTGTTCACATGGTTTGTAATTTTGCAGATGCGCTTTCACTGCAAAGCGCATCCTCAAAAAGAATGACCAGTTTATTCTTTTTGCGTTTTTCAGCCGCACTTTTCCATTACCCACATTGTAGCAGAGCTGCAAATATGCAGTGAGTGAAGACACTTGCTCCTTTTTGCGCAAAGCCAGCAGAAAAGCGCTGCACAACAATGAAAATATGCTACGTTCGTATCTTTAGGCTGGAAACACACTGCGAAGTGAAAAATGTCCGACGACTTATCCGAGAGTCGATACGATGTCCTCGATTTTGGTCAGTTGGCTTTGCGTGCTGTCGTCCGAGTGCAATCCGTTTTTTTCTAATCTTACAGATAATGTATAATATTTACAGGAAAATTTTTCAGTTGGAGCTAAATGATGAAATTGGATGTATAGCAGCCATTAATTGAATAGTCCAACTGTCGGCCATGATTTTTGTTGGACCCATATACCTGCATTGCGAGTCTGTCCATGGACTGCATAATCATCGCGAGCATGCTTGGAGACAGACGCGTTCGTGAAGCGGAAGAAAAAATACATGAATCTGAAATTGGTTTAGACAATAACATTTGGTCCAAGTGCAATGCGATTTTTACTGATTCCAGTCTTTCCGAGTTTCACAGGCATGGCACCCTTAAAGCCTTGAAAAGTGCTCAATATTATTACGATTTACCTCTCTAATGCAAGTCTATGGAAAATTGCCAGAAAACTTGCCAATGCAATGTAGTGAAAATGGAGAATCCCAACACACTGCAGATCCTCTTTATCTGACAGTTAAAAAACTAAAGGCACGTCAAGAGATTTCTATAATTCGTTCCACTTAATTAAGTTGGTATGTTTGGCACAATGAAAATACATGCTAGATAAATGCAAAAATCTTAGGCTAGTCACATATGCGTAAAAGTTTGTAAATCCTGTCATGGTTTGAGCTGTCCCAAACCTCGAGAAACCGCATCGGGAACGCTCCGACCATGAGCCCTTTATGGTAACCAGTTGCTCTGAGACCGGTTACCGACGTCGGGTAAGCAGCCGCGCAAACTCAGGCTGAGTTTTAGAGGTTCGTTCAACCACTTGCGGTACGGATTCTCCAGGATTTGTAGATCACAGCGATCATGCCGGTTGCACGTTATTAGTTTATCCTGCTGTTGTAAATGTGATTGAAACATTAATATGAATAGGTAATGCTATGGGGCAATCATTCCTATAGTGGCCACCCTCGCTATGCACATGCGTCCATATTCAGCATTTTAAGGGTAAATTCCATTTACCTATAGCCAGCAATTGCTTGCCAAATTTCTATTCAAGCTTATTTAGATGTCAACAGCAAAATTTTGCCATGCTCAGACAGCTTTGTCTTGATGAGAAACTATGGTTAGACGGATCACACAATCATGTTTATTTGTTTTGTGCTTTTTTGCATGGAAATTATTTTCGCCAATTTTCAATCGGCTAAAAAAGTCCCGATAAAAAACGTGGTGCATACACCACATGCGAATTTTAACAGGGCACATTCTCCCCTAAAGCAGTGGTAAGTTATGTCACACATGAGGACAATGCTCCCTGTAGACATTGTGACTCCTTTTGCGGTTTGCGTAGTTATTAATATTATAGCGAACTAAATTAAACAAGGCAAATGTTAAAATATAAAGAATGAATACTCCGGGATTCCCGGGAGCTCGGAGGGCAAGGTACTATCGACTCTTCATAGGTGCAAGCGCATTTTGGCACGTCTACGTCATGGATATGTGATGCGCTATGATGCACATGTCACATGACCGTGAGCAGCCAATTAGCGATGACAGGTCCTGGAAGGACAGTACCTGTGTACCTCTCTCGGCTCCCGGTAACAGGAACACCCAGCGGAGAGGTAAGTATTCATTTTTTACTATTTTTTACACATTTCGCTTACTTTAATTTGGGTTTCGTAGTGTATATTAATACACTACGAAACCCAAAAGGGGCTGGAACACATGTCACACAGGGGAGGAGGAACAGGATTGTTCCTCCCCTGTGTGACAGCGCAGGTGTATTCCCGCTGAAATTGCGCATCGTCTGAATGGTGATGCATAATACCAGCAGGGATAATGGGCTCCTATGGGAGGAAGCGCGGGCGCAGCTGAATAAAGAATTGACATGTCAATTCTTTTTACGCCCACGCTTTCTCCCATAAAAGAGCGGTGTATTTTTACGCCGTGTCTGTACGGCAAAGTGAATTTCCCATTCACTTTTCCGGCAGGCATAAGGCACATTTCACATTTTTGAAAAGCACTTGCAAAAAAGCGCTCAAAAATACGTAATGTGTGAATGTAGCCTTAGACTCCTCTGGCAGTGACTTTTGTACTGTAATGTAGTTGGGTGGGTCCTTCACAAATATCATCTGTTAGTGAAGAATCAGGAAACCCCCCATACAAACTTCACTGATGGCCAATGCCTCTGATATCTGCAGGTTTGGAGAACCTAAAGGGCCCGTTACACACAACGATATTGTGAACGTTATGGTTGCAATGTCACCGGTTTGGTGACGTTGCAGCGATGTCTAAACAACATCGTTGTGTGTGACACGTATCAGCGATAAGTCGTAGATCATTGATCGCAGATTCATGGCCAGGACCGTAAATGTATCGTTGGTCTCCCGCTGGGTGGCCAGCATCGGCGCGTGTGACAGCGGGAAACCAATGATGAACGATCTCCAAGCGCTGTACAGCAAGCGCTGGGAGCTGGTAACCATAGTAAACATAGGGTAACTGAGCACCACGCTCAGCTTAGTTACCCGCTGTTTACCCTAGTTACCAGCATTCTCGCTTGTCCTGATCGCTGGTAAGTCTGCCTGTGTGACAGTTCACCAGCGATCAGTTCACGATGTGGCAACAATCCACATCGTTGATCGGATCGCTGCCACATTGCAGCGTGTAACGGGGTCTTTAGGCTAATGTGTATGGGGGCCTTTTCCTATAATGGGATCTGGGTTGCCAAGCATCCAGATATTCCAGGACAGTTTTTAAAGACAGGGCACTTTTTTACCCTTTATGCAGAAAGAAAAATAAAAGATCCTTTATTCTTTTTGAAGCTGAAGAAACTTTTACAGATTATTTTGACTGCAATTATCATCATTTTACAGTGTACAGTGACTGCAGCTGGTGTCTCATATCAGAATTATGTGCTGCAGACACGGATCAACGATAATTATAATGATTTATTATGGTTTTACAATGTGTCTGTAAAAAATATTGTATGCCCAGATTTTTAAATAAGTAAAGTTGTCAACCCTGAGTGGGATATCTTGTAAAACACCAACATGAAAGACATCAACACTAGTAATTGTAATCATCAGATTTGTATTGTCTCATATCTTTTAGGGTACCTTTACACGTCGCAACATTGCATGCAATTTCACTTGCAACTCACTGGTTGCAGTGAAATCATGGACACATTGTTACATTTTGTTGCTGTGTACAAATGTAACAACGTCTCCATGATTTCACTGCAACCAGTAAGTTGCAAGTGAAATTGCATGCAATGTTGTGACGTGTAAAGGTACCCTTATTCTTTTCATTAGGTAAATCCTGACATTTTTGTGCATCTGCTACTACAAATTCCAGGCGTCACCTGTGTAGAGTTTCCTTGGTAGTCTCTGGCACCTTTCTGTCTTTTTTCACATGATAGCTTACCGCTAAGGCTGAAAGCACACTGTCGTGCATCAAAACACGGAGCGTGTTTGATGCACGACAGTGATGCGAGTGCTGGAGTGCTGTGTGTGTTTTTGGATGTGTGTGGTGCGAGTGTGGTGCATGTGGTGAGTGTGCCTGGCTGTATAGATGTGAGTGTGCTGCGAGTGTGAGGTGTGAGCGTGTGTGTCGTGCATGTGATTTTGATGCTGTCCGTGGTCCTGAAGGACCGTGGACAGCATTTTTCGGGGCATTTTAGCTCCACAGGCTGTCAAAGCCAAGGAGTTTAAAATCCCCGCTGTGCTGTACAGTGACTAATCATCTTGTACCGCTGTAACAGCAGCGGTACAAGATGTTTAACTAAATCTCTGATGACAATTGAACTCTTCCGAATTGCAGAGCCACTGTGTATTAACCCCCATCAGCAGCCTCTGTGCAGCATGTCTGCACAGAGGCTGCTGATGAGGTTGCGAACTCTGTGTGCAAAGGGTTAATAATTTGCTGGTGTGGTGACACCATGTGTGTAGAGAGTGTCCTCACTCTCTTGACACATGGTGTCATCACACCATGGGTCTGAAGGGGTTAAATCAAGTTTTCAATATGAGCCGCTAATTGCTGGATTTATATGAGAACTGTGAAAAGCCAGCGGGTCTGTACGCAATTTGCGTACCTAACAGAGCCCGCATCTCCTCATCGCTTTCAGTACAAGCAGAGCTGTCCCTCTGCCATGGTGCTGAACGCTTAGGCGCTGAAGCACCTGAGCGCCTGGAGTGTTCAGTACCATGGCAGAGAGAGGTAATGCGTGAAAATCACATTACTGTGACCTGTATCATTTAAAGATACAGGTCCGTGTGCAATGCGAGTTTTTCTTGCATTACACTCGTGCGAGTTTTGCATCAGTGTGCCTTCAGCCTAAATCTGATTTTAAAGCTCCTGCTGTGGATCGTTGGCTTTGTCATTGCTAATCTATTTATCTTCTATATCTCTGTGTATAATTATTTTCTGAAGCTAATATTAGTTTAACTTTACTTAACATGCATAGGATTTTATTCTGCTGTCAGGAATACCAGGCTATGGGGAGTCGTCTCTATTCCTCCTGGGAAGCTTTTGAGATAACCACAGGATCAGTTAGGTTGGTTATTTGCCCCGTGATTGTAAGGGTATGTGCACACAGTGCATTTTTGCTGCAGTTTCTGCCTGCGGTTTACCATTGGTTTTATGGTAATGTATGCTAATTTGTTCCTGCGGTTTTGATTCACAGCAAAACCAATGTGTTTCACAGAAACGCTGTGCCCACACATTGGTTTTGCAAGTGTCAACAAGTGTCAAATGCCTGCGTTTTTGGTGCGGATGGGAAAGAATTGACATGCTCTATTTTTCCTGCGTTTTTGCTGCAGTCAATGGAAAAAGCGCAGGAAAAACACAGCATCAAAAACGCACAAAAAATGCGAAACAAACGCGCAAAAAACGCAGGACCTGAAATCAGCAAATCTCCTGGGAAAGACTCTAGGATCCTTGAAACCAGTTCAGGTTTTGCTGCGTTCAGGACTGCTCAAAAAACGTCCTGTGGGCACATACCCTAAAAGTACCTTCACACGCGGCAATATTGCTAGGCAATTTCACTGGCAATTTGCTGGTTGCAGTGAAATCATGGACACATTGTTCCATTTGTACACGGCAACAAAATAGAACAATGTGTCCATGATTTCACTGCAACCAGCAAATTGCCAGTGAAATTGCCTAGCAATATTGCCGAATGTGAAGGTACCTTAAGGCTATGTGCATAGTATACGTTTTTGATGCATTTTTTGCTGAGTTTCTGCACCAACAATGCAGCACCCACAGCTTTAACATGAAAGTCTATGTGATTTCCCAAAAGCTGTGCCCATATGTGCGTTTTTGGGCGCAGTGTTTTTGGTGCAGAAATCGCCAGTGTATTTTTTATGTCCCTGCAGTTAACACAGGACAAACCCAGTAGGCTTGTGCTGTTTTTGCTCCATTTGTGCACGTACAAAGGTAGCACAATGCAGAACAAAAAAGCACAATGGACACTTAGCCTTAAGCCCCTGATACACTAAAGGCCCAGTTAAACACACAGATAATTGTGCAGAGATTGTTCACAGATCTCTGGTTGCAGTGAAATCATGGACACATTGTTCCATTTTGTGGCTGTGTACAAATGGAACAATGTGTCCATGATTTCACTGCAACCAGAGATCTGCGAACAATCTCTGCACAATTATCTGTGTGTGTAACTGGGCCTTAAGCGAGATCGCTAGCGAGATCACTGCTGAGTCAGCAGCGATCTCGTTACGTTTGACACGTAGCAGGGGCCAGGCACCTGCTGTGAGATTGCTAGTCATGTCGGAATGGCATGGACCTTTTTTTGTTCGTTGGGTCCCCGCTGGGCACCATGCATCAGTGTGTTTGACAGGGACAACAACCAACGACCATACTATGCCCTAGAGTGACAGGGTCCCAAGGACCGCCGTATCGTTGCTGCATCGTTGATGATATCTGACTGTTTGACATCTCACCAGCGACCATGTAGCGATGCTACAGCGATCCTTACCAGGTCATATCGTTGTCAGGATAGCTGGAGTGTCGCAAAGTGTGACGGTACCCTTACATATAAAGGAATTCAAAACACTTTAGAGCAGTGGCGTAATTTGAAGCTCATAGGCCGCAATGCATATGATCCAACCACCCAAATACTGCAAGTATTTAATAGCATTGGTCTTTTCATATAGGCCTATGGGACTTTTTGAGCTCCTTAGGCTTCAAGGCTTTGGTGCGATTGCAAACTCTAATGCCACTAGGTCACCGTCGTACTCCTCCGGCGGCCCTGCAGTGTCTGTCTCAGTCCTCACAGCTGCGTCCTGCATCTGGGTCTTCTGGAAGCGCGCTTATGGTACAAGCACATGCACTCTCCGCCTCTTAAAGGGGCAGTACCCTCACTCTGTATTTGTCCCCAGCCAATGGCTGGAGGACACAAGCTACTTAAGAAACCCTCTCCCTTTAGAAGGTGCCTGAGCAATGTGATCATTCTGTCTTAAACAAACTCGCTGGATGTCAGGTCCTGTTTCCTGTATCCAGTGTCTTTTTTCTGAGTTTGCATATCTATTTTTTTCAGAATCAGAAATGACAATGTACACAAGAGAGTAAATTATTTTTGCAATTTTTCAGAAAGACTATATAATTTTGGGGTAAATTTTCTTAGACTATTTATTCTACATCAATCATTTTTTATTTGTATATGCTTTGGACAACCTTTGTTTGTGAAACATAACCTTGTGAAAGTTCGTAAAATACAGGTTATCCCACTACTGGATCCACCGGTGATAAATTGGAAACTGCAGATATCCTCTGCATCACCACCACTGGGAAAATGAAACATGATGTAGGTTCACACATAATGAGTTGTCTGGTTCTGCTGGATCCCCCCAAAACAGAGATACTTCTTGTACTCGCTGTACACTCCAGCTGGGCCTCTCCACCCTCTATTAACTCAAAGTGCCTCATTGGAAGATTTGGGAATTAGTTTTCTAACTCAGGACACCCCTTTAAAATCACTTTTACATGATATTTCATGTGTTAGGCCTATGCTTATTTCCTGGTGGAACTATTTCTATTTTCTTTTGCCTCCCCTTGTTTTTATATTTTATCCCGACTCATGATTTCTTTTCCTCCGTAACAGTGACACAGTCACTCAGCCTTGATCTTCCTCATCACTTCATGTCCAACCATCGACATCTGCTGTTTTACTACATGAAACTCCCAGCATCCCTTTTAATGATTGGGAATGGCCACTATTGGGCGCCTTGTCTTTGAAGTAGCAATAAGCTTCCATATGTAGTTTCACACTGTGCCATACACCTGGCTCCCCGTGTCATGAGTGAGCTAAGGACACGGCTTCACACTACGTCTTATCCATGATTATGCAGCGCGACACAGTCCCGAGCCAACAACGGTGTGGCCGTAATTAAATCAGATGTGCCGGTGTGTTCTGAGCTCCATTTCTAATGCTCTTAGGATTAAATAGCATTTTCCTCTGAAAATAAGAATCACAAGTATATACTTGAATATTTTTACTCATTTTCCATCTTTAAGACTATGTTGTGATTAAGTCTCACATTAATTACAAGGGGATCCACAAGAAAGCTGAAGCTGACACTCAAAATTTCTGCAGAAATTTTGCCATAAAACCAAAGATGAAATAGCTAACTGCCCCTAAAGGTACCTTTACACGCCGCTACTGGAGGATGGATACAACCCGCTACTTCACGTGCACGAGCACGCCCAAACGGTTACAAACAGGAAACGCACCACCTTTACACGCCGCCACAAGGTGCGCTCCGCTACATCTACAGCTAGATACATCGCCGGGTGTCTCAAGTAGCCATCTGTAGCTCATCTTACCTCATTTACACACCGCTACAACCAGCTAATATGGGCGGACCTGGTGCAGCAGGGACAACACATAGGCGTGCCACAATTGTGGTGTACGAGACGTCCGTACGCTAATAGGACAAAGCAAGAAACCCATGATTGGCCAGGCATCGCAGGAGGCTGATTAATACATGACGCCCGAGCAATTGTGTAGTGTGACTGGGCAGCTCCTTAAATATGCCGCCCTGTGCGGCGACAACCAATCGCAACGCAGGAGCTTCCTCCAATGATCGCTGAAGGGGGCGCGGAAACCCGGAGCCTGTGTCACACCCCAGCTACATAGCATGGTGTAGAAACAACCCTTCTGTTCCTTCTTTACACGCCGATACAGCTCGCTACAATCGGCTTTGTAGCCATCTGTTTTCGAGCAGTGCTGGGAAACAGATGTATCTGTTGCCGGCTGCCTCCTACCGTCTTCACACGCCGCTACTACGGGCAATATTGACTACGCAAGCTACAATCGTAGCCTGTAGCGGGTTGTATCCATCCTCCAGTAGCGGCGTGTAAAGGTACCTTAAGTGTAGGTAATTTGTGGCTACTCCATCTGGAATTTACAACAAGAATGAGTATGTTCATTCTTCTGCTTGATTTGTCTGTGAAAAAATAGTGTTTTTTTTCTCCCACAGCATGTAAATGTGGTAATAAAATAATAATTTGCTTATAATTTATGTAAAATGTTAGTTTATTTGGTCCAAAATGTATGCTAAAATCCTCAATAAATGCTAGACTTGTAAACAGGGGAGTTGTTTCTGATGTAAACCCCATGACTGGTGGCTTCTCTCCACCTGGACCAGCTCCTGCATTATCTGCTTCTGTCACCAGGAGATGCCGTATTCATTCTTTGTGTGGTGCTGATTATGGAGGAGATGCCATAACAAGAAGGTCTAGGCAGTACAGACCCTGTTCAGTCAGAGATACTAGTGTGGCTGGGACATGTAATGCACCCAGTATGCACACCACTAAATAGCTTGGGTGCATTTTGGACAGAAGAAGAATCAACGCCTTTGAAATGTGGTGCTGGAGAAGGATGTTGTCAATACCATGGATGAGAAGAAGAAGAAACAAATCAATACTGGAACAAATCAATTCAGATATGTAATTGGAAGCAACGATCACCAAGCTACGACTTGTTTATACATCATACGAAAAGAGCAATCATTAGAGAAGACAACTTGGTTGGAGGAATAGAAGAAACAAGGTGAAAAGGGAGACCAGCAACCCAATGGCTTGATACTATAAAGATAACGATGGAGAAGACCCTGGTGGAGCTATCTCGGCTTGGAGAAGACCCTGGTGGACCTATCTAGGCTTGGAGAAGGCCCTGGTGGACATATCTAGCCTTGGACAAGACCCTGGTGGACCTATCTAGGCTGCACAAGATCGATCTTCCTACAGAGTGACCATCCATCAAGTCGTCATGCCTCAAGATCAAGCTGAAGGCCATTAAAATTAAAAAATAAATATGTGTGTGTTCTGTTTAGTAAGAGTAATCAGCCCCTTGCTGTGGCCAAAGGGACAGTTCTACATCCTACTTAACTCTCAGCATACTGCTGCGGGCTGCCGGTTACAGTTTATACTTGCTCTTGTTCACTTGCTCAGCCTGTTTGATCCCTGTTTTTGACCCATTTTTGCCCATATTTAGATTAAATTTTTTCCTGTCGATTCTGTTACTGCAGAGGTTCCCAACTCCAGTCCTCAAGGCACACCAACAGTGCAGGTTTTCAGGATTTCCTTAGTATTGCACAGGTGATAATTGAATCACCTGCACTGGGAATGATTCCAATTTCTAAGGAAATCCTGAAAACCTGCACTGTTGGTGTGCCTTGAGGACTGGAGTTGGGAACCTTACTGAAACTGACCTTTCTGTCCACCATTTGACAAATCACCTCATCGGAGAAAAGCCACTCATTTGAAAGAACCCGCGATCCTCTATCCTGCCCTAACCCACTTCTTCAAACTATCACTCACTACTGGTGTTTTCCCTCATCCTTCAAACATGCCTTGATCACACCCATCCTTAAAAAAGCCTCTCTAGATCCAGCATCTGTTTCCAACTATCGTCCCATATCTCTTCTCCCTTTTGCCTCAAAACTACTTGAACAACACGTCCATTCTGAACTGTCCTCCCACCTCTCCTCCTGCTCCCTCTTCGACCGCCTACAATCGGGCTTCCGTTCCCATCACTCCACTGAAACAGCCCTAACCAAAGTCACCACTGACCTACTGACCGCCAAGAGCAAGCGACATTACTCCGTCCTCCTCCTCCTTGACCTATCTGCTGCCTTCGATACCGTTGACCATTCCCCTACTTCTGATTCTGGAATCCCTCGGCATCACTGACCTAGCCCTCTCCTGAATCTCCTCATATCTAACTGACCGGACCTTCACCGTCACCCACTCCCATGCCTCCTCTTCACCCTACCCCCCATCGGTGTCCCCCAAGGCTCAGTTCTGGGACCTCTACTCTTCTCCATTTACACCCTCAGCCTGGGAAAACTCATCGAGTCCCACGGACTTCATTATTATCTCTACACCGACGACACACAGATCTATCTATATGGGCCTGACATCACCTCCCTTCTATCCAAAATTCCACAATGCCTGTCTGTCATCTCCTCTTTCTTCTCTGCTTGTTTCCTCAAACTTAACATGGATAAAACAGAGTTCATAGTCTTCCCCCCAAATCGCTCTCCCCCTCTACCAGACATATCCATTAATGTCAATGACTGCTCACTCTCCCCAGTTTCCCACGCCAAGTGCCTCGGGTTAATCCTCGATTCCTCCCTCTCCTTCAAGCCCCATATCGATGCCCTCACCACCTCCTGCCGAATCCAGCTCAAAAACATTTCCCGGATCCACACTTTCCCTGACATCAACACTGACTAAAACACTTGTTCATGCTCTCATCATTTCCTGCCTTGACTACTGCAACCTCTTGCTAACCGGCCTCCCTACTACCTCCCTCGCACCTCTCCAATCTATCCTAAACTCTGCTGCCCGACACATTCACCTGTCTTCCCGCTACTCCTTGGTCGCTCCCCTCTGCCAAGCCCTTCACTGGCTCCCCACCGCTAAGAGATCCCGCTTCAAAATCCTAACCATGACATACAAAGCCATCCACAGCCTGTCCCCTCCATACATCTCTGAAATGGTCTCCCGTTACCTACCCTCACGCAACCTTCGCTCCTCCCAAGAACTCCTTTTCTATTCCACTCTCATTTCCTCCTCTCACGACCTCATACAAGACTTCCCTGTGCATCTGCCATCCTCTGGAACTCTCTTCCCCACCACATCAGACATTCTCCAACCCTGGGAACCTTCAAAAGAAACCTGAAGACCCACCTCTTCCGACAAGCCTACAACCTGCAATGAGACCTAGTCCACTGCACCGTCTCATGTTCGGCACTACCCCCTCCTACTGTATCCCCTCCGGTCCCCATAGACTGTGAGCCTCGCAAACAGGGTCCCATCCCCTCCTGTTTTCTGTTTGTCCGGACTAAACTAATATATTGTCTACTCCCTTATGATGTAAAGCGCCATGGAATCAAAATAAATAATAATAAGTCCATATCCGTGTATAGGTGTTAAAGGATGAAGCCCAGGGCTTCCCCATGGATTCTGCTAAACAAAGTGGCTAGAACAAAGCCTGTCCATGTAAGCAGGGCCGGCGTTAGGGGGGGGCAGCCTGGGCATTTGCCTAGGGCCCCCAAGGCCGGGCCGGATTATAGCCGGCGGGCGGCGGGGCTTGCAGCGCTCTGCACCGCGCTCCGGCTTCATCCGGCTTCTTCCTGGTGACCGGCGCCGGGCGCAGCCGCAGGCATTGACGTCACATTGCCTGTGCGCCAGACAGAGGAGGAAGCAGGAAGAAGTCGGAGCGCGGTGCAGAGCGGCGACAGCGGCAGCCGGCAGGCAGGGAGGATAAGTAAGTATAATGATAATCATGATCTGTATTCCTTTACAGGTGTGCAGGGGGGGCCCTGTATACACCACCACTGGGGCCCTGTATACACCACCACTGACTGGGGCCCTGTATACACCACCACTGACTTGGGCCCTGTATACACCACCACTGGGGCCCTGTATACACCACCACTGACTGGGGCCCTGTATACACCACCACTGACTGGGGCCCTGTATACACCACCACTGACTGGGGCCCTGTATACACCACCACTGGGGCCCTGTATACACCACCATTGACTGGGGCCCTGTATACACCACCATTGACTGGGGCCCTGTATACACCACCACTGACTGGGGCCCTGTATACACCACCACTGACTGGGGCCCTGTATACACCACCACTGACAGGGGCCCTGTATACACCACCACTGACTGGGGCCCTGTATACACCACCACTGACAGGGGCTGCCTGTATACACCACCACTGGGGCCCTGTATACAGCACCATTGGGGCCCTATATACACCACCACTGGGGCCCTGTATACACCACCACTGACTGGGGCTGCCTCTATACACCACCACTGGGGCCCTGTATATACCACCACTGGGGCCCTGTATACTACCACTGGGGCCCTGTATACCACCACTGGGGCTGCCTGTATACACCACCACTGGGGCTGCCTGTATACACCACCACTGGGGCTGCTGTATATACTGCTGGGGCCTGTATATACCACTGGGGAGGCTACTGTATACCATTGGGGCTGCTGTATATACTGCTGGGGCCTGTATATACAACTGGGGAGGCTGCTGTAATACTGCTGGGGCCTGTATATACCACTGGGGAGGCTGCTGTATACCACTGGGGCTGCTGTATATACTGCTGGGGCCTGTATATACAACTGGGGAGGCTGCTGTATACCACTGGGGCTGCTGTATATACCACTGGGGAGGCTGCTGTATACCACTGGGGCTGCTGTATATACTGCTGGGGCCTGTACATACAACTGGGGAGGCTGCTGTATACCACTGGGGCTGCTGTATATACCACTGGGGAGGCTGCTGTAATACTGCTGGGGCTTGTATATACAACTGGGGAGGCTGCTGTATACCACTGGGGCTGCTGTAATACTGCTGGGGCCTGTGTATACCACTGGGGAGGCTGGTGTAATACTGCTGGGGCTCTTATATAGCATTGGGGAGGCTGCTGTATACCACTGGGGCTGCTGTATATACTACTGGGGCCTGTATATACCATGGGGGCTGCTGTATATACTGTATACAACTGTATGGGTACTATTTTTATTTCATAGTTTGGGGCCCCACTCTCAATCTCGCCTAGGGCCCCACTTGGTCTAAAACCGGCCCTGCATGTAAGCCATATTAAGAGCTGCCAACCTCAGGCCTCATTGAGACCTTAGTTTGTTCACATACCAAGTTTTATCAGCGGTTCTCTGCAGTGTCATCCACTTTCTTCTATCTCAAAGTTTATCCGAGACTCTTTCGGAGTTTGATCAAAGTCTGACAAGTCTTTTTGCATCAGAAACACACTAAAAAATGATGTAGTCCACATATGACTGGAGCAATAAAAGTTTTTTTTTTAATACTAAATAACTGGAAGTTTCCAAAATAAAGAAGTTTTATAAAAAAAAGAAGATACACTAAAAAGAGACAAAAAGATGCTATAAAGAAGCAATACAAATGTGTGTCTATGCTCCAACCCGTTTTTGTTCTTTGACACTGTTAACCTTGCAAGAAATGCAACGAGCTGCATCAAAGTTGACAGTCACATGTTACCATAAAGCATCTACTGAGATTTTTTTTTTCAGGTGAAATACTATTTCATGTATAGAAACCGCGCTCCAGCATTTCCCTGGGACTGTGGTGGAATAGGTTTGTCAGACTGTTATTACTATTGGTGTTATAACACCTTGTCTGTTCCTCTTTCCTGCATTACATCAGATACCAGCTGTGAATATATATTTCTAGTCAAACACTGGCAACTGTAGATGTCAAATGTACTATCCCTTCCTTTACTGAGGTTTACACCACGCCAACATGTTCTGCAGATGTCACTGAGAAGGTCCCCAAAGCAAGTGCCCTGTGCACCATTATAGGGCACATAGGGGACAATATAGTGGACATTCAGATCCAGGTTAAAGTAAATACATTGACGTTTGATACATACAGTAATTAATTTGCTTTAATGCGTTGTATCACTGTTCCATAATGTCCATTATATGCATAACATTTATTACATCTATGGCTGCATTTAGACAGATGGATCTTAGCCCAGTAGAAGAGATTATTTTTTTCCTGTTTCTAATTCTTTCTTTCCTTCTTTCTTTCTTTCTTGCTCTTTCTTTCTCCTTTCTCTTTCTTTCCTTCCATGTATCTCTTTCTATTTATCTTTCTTCCTTCTTTTTTCCATGTTTCTTTCTTTCCATGTATCTTTCTGTCTCCATCTTTCTTCCTTCTTTTTTTCGTTTCTTTCTTCTTTTTGTTTCTTTTAATGTACCTCTTTTTATATCCCTATCTTTCTTCCGTCTTTTTTCTTTATTTTTTTTCTTCCTTATTTTGCTTTTTTTGTTTCTTTCCATTTTTCTCTTCCTATCTTTATTCCTTCTTTTTTTCTTCTTTCTTTTCATGTATCTTTCTATCTTCCTATCTTTCTTTTTTCTTTCTTCCTTTCTTTCCATGTATATCTCTCTCCCTATCTTTCTTCCTTCTCTTTCTTTCTTTCTTTCTTTCTTTCTTTCTTTCTTTCTTTCTTCTTTCTTTCTTTCTTCTTTCTTTCTTTCTTTCTTCCCTATCTTCCTTCCTTCTCTCTTTTCATCTTTCTTTTGTTTCTATCCATGTATCACTTTCTAGCTAATTATCTTTCTCCTTTCTTTTTTCTTTTTCATCCATGTAAAATCTCTTTCTTTCTCCCTTCTTCTTTTTTCTTTCTTTCTCATTCGAACTTTATACTTCCATGAAGCTTTTTGTTTCCATAGATCTCTTTCTATCTCACTATGGCGGCCGTCACACGCTGAGATATCTATAGCGATATTGTAAGCGATCACGTGCACGCGCAATCGCTTACAATATCGCTCACATCGCTGGTGAGATGTCACACAGACAGACTCACCAGCGATGTGGAGCCGCGATCTCGCTGGTAACTATGGTACACATCGGGTAACTAGGCGCCGCGCGTCGCTTAGTTACCCGACGTGTACCATAGTTACCATCTCCCAGCATAGACTCTGCGCTGGGAAATCGCTCATCGTGGTGTTATACACCACGATGAGACAGATCGTCAAATCGCTCATCGCTAGATCTGAGAACCGGAGCTCAGATCAGCGATGTCACGATCAAGCGATTTCACATCGTAAATCGCTTGATTACATGCAACGATTTCTTGCCCGATATCGCTTAAGCGATCAAAAAGGAGATCGCTTAAACGATATCGGGCAAGAAATCGTTCCGTGTGACGGCCGCCTATCTCTTTTTCTTTGTTTCTTACTTTCTTTCTATGTATCTATTTCTGTCTCGTTACCTTTATTCTTCATTTATTTTTTCTTTATTTATTTATTTATTTTTTTTCTCTTTACTTTCTTTTCTCTTTGATTAAGTTCTTTGTGGGGTTTTATTCTTAGTTTTTAAAGTTTAAGTAGACATAAGTCTATTAAGTTCAACACTATAACCTAACATGTTGATCCAGAGAAAGTAAAAAAAAGAGGAAAATTCCTTCATGACCTCCACATGTGGGCTAGATCCCTGGACATATTATATTGACTGGACTTTTTATGAAAATGTATTCCATAAAATAATTAATTTAACAGACAAGGAAACTCAGCTGGATTAACTATATCTTCTATCTATTATATAATCGCCTTATCACTTCTTTCTCTCTGTAATGGAAATCCCACGTCGCTGATTGGTTGCGGCCGGCCGCAACCAATCAGCGACAGGCGATTTGGTGCAGCATTTGAACCATGCAGGCCACCGCTACTGTCGGGAGATCAGCGGTGCTAGCCGCTGATCTCCCGATGGTAGTCGTGGGTAATCTACTGCCGCACAGAGGTCCATGGCGAGGCAGTTCCCTGACCGCCATATTGGAACACACACGTTATGGGTATTCCGATATGGCAGCCGGGATCCTCTTCTCTGATTGGTCGCCATGGCTGGCGGCAACCAATCAGGGAAGCGGCGACCAACCAGCGGCGCGGGATTCAAAATCCCCGGCAAGCCGCACCCTGCTTCACTGATTGGTCGCCACCACCCGCGGCGACCAATCAGCTAAGTGTGTTTTACAACACGCGCCAAGAGCACTGATTGGTCGCCGCGGCCTGCGGCGACCAATCTGTGAAGCGGCGCGGCGCGGCGGGGAATATGAATCTCGCTTCGCTGATTGCCACACAGAGGTCCGCAGCGAGGCAGCCGGAAGATGACTGGCGGCAACCAATCAGCGGCGCGGGATTCACAACCCTCGCCAAGCTGTGCTCTGCCTCGCTAATTGGTCGCCGCCAGCCGCGGCGACCAATCAGCGAAGCGTGTTTTAAAACACGCTCCAAGAGCACTGATTGGTCGCTGCGGTGGCGGCAACCAATCAGTGAAGCAGAGCGCGGCTTGGCAGGGAATAAAAAATTGCGGCGACCAATCAGCGATGTTGGCACGGAATTTAACCAAAACGTATTGTGTGACGCAGTTCACTGATTTTTACAGGTTATGTCAGCCATATTGTGACATCGTTCAGTCTTATTATTCTTACATCTTCATTAATAAACTACATACATATTCTAGAATACTCGATGCATTAGAATCGGGCCACCATTTAGTATGTTCCATATTGAGGATAAGCCTTCACACAGTTTGAGCGGTATCTCCTCTGCACCTGATGGGCTCCAGATAACACACAGAGATAAATTGCTTGCAATTCACTGGTTGCAGTGAAATCATGGACACATTGTTCCATTTTGTTGCCATGTACAAGTGGAACAATGTGTCCATGATTTCACTGCAACCAGTGAATTGCAAGCAATTTATCTCTGTGTGTAAAGGTACCTTAACAGCGGCTTCACACCACGATATTTACCTGTCAGGTTGTGTCCAGTGCATCCTGCAACACATTTTTGTGTCCGGGGCCAAAAACGAACAAAACCGGATCCTCCCATGGGAGTCTATGGGCACCGGATTGCGCACAATCCGGCAAAAAAACGTTCCGGTTCCCGGACGCCGGGTGCTGAAAAAGCGGCGGTTCTGAAGTTCAAGCCAAGCTCGTTCAGAACCTAGACAGCGCAGCTGAAATAGCTGCCGCTGAATGTCAGCACGTGGAGAGCTCCACGGCTGAATTTTCAGCACCGTGGCTGAATTTTCAGCACCGCGGGCAGCTCTCCTGCACCCGCAATGCTGAAATTTCAGCACTGGACAGTAAAAAGGGAAATGGAGCGCACATAGAGTAATTTCCTTTTGTACAATTATCCTCAGTGCCCCCCTTTATATATATATCTTGTTAATACTGCTGCTCTTGATGCCCTGATGAAGTGATAACTGAAATCACGAAACCGGTAGGCAAATTGCCCATTAAACAGAGTTTTATACATCACTCTGTTTGTCTTCACTGGAGGTCAGCGCGGTGGATCTATGAAACCCAGCACTTTCTGTTAACCCTTTTGAGCACTGGACAGTGGCAGCAGCAAACACACACAATTCCGGCACTAAACAGGATAGGAGAGCATATTTGCCCTCCAGTTCTGTTCGTTCGCCGCTGTCAGGTTCTGTCCGGTGCATCCGGCAAAACACGGGACAGAACCTTACAGGTAAAAGTCATGGTGTGAAGCTGGCCTAAGCATAAGCTGGCTGAGACTTTGTTTTTTTTCTCTATATAAGTTTAACAGTGTGTCTTTCGTTGTCTGGGTACAACTCTCCCTGTATGGTTGCACCCCTGATTTATAGGAGTGGCTACTTGCTACTTTCTGGAAATGATTAGGATGGTGGTCAGAATTTAGTGACCAATTATGAGGTCTTGCATTGCACCAGCAGATGCATTAATGACAGTGGGGTCGAGCTACTTGTAGGATGGGCTGCAAACACTGAACATATCCTTGGAGAAATCTCTGATTAATAGAAGAACAGCAGTAATAAGGGTGGATACAGTACAACATGCACTATGACAATTTCACAATGATGTCATTTCCTTAAAGTGAGCTCCTGTTATATAATGATATACTAATTACAAATGCAATGATGTCATTGTCTATATGTAACATCAATGGGGGTTTGATGGAGGGTGGTAGAGCTTTAACTTTTAAAACTAGTGTCCAAGAAGGTCAGGGTTTAGAGAACTTCATAGTGAACATCGGAAATATTAAACTGGTAGCAGCCACTGATTACAGTAGTCATAGACCAGTCTGTAGAATAACAATGAGAGAATACACATGGAGCCTCTGGCCGGGAGGGAAGCCTTGCGTGCAAATGTGAGATTTAAGCAAAGTATTACGTACAAACTGTTGTGTTTCTCTTAGGCCACAGGCAGTTTTCTTTGTTATCCAAAGCCTCACCCATGCCTGACATGCTGGCTGCTTACATGCCTTCAGCAGCAGTGATACAGAAATCACTCAGGACAAGAAACCTGAGCCCAAAAATCTTGATTACAAATAACAACACAAAACCCTGGTTATATTACACATATATGATGGCTGCGTACAATATATAGCACAAGGAATATGCAAGTTAGGCTTCTATTTAGAGATTTTTTTAATTGTTAATGTTAAATTTACTTTGTGGTTAACATTATAAGAAGAGTGGCTCAGTGATTAGCACTATAGAAGGGTGGCTCAGTGGTTAGCACTGTAGGAAGGGTGGCTCAGTGTTCAGCACTGTAGGAAGGGTGGCTCAATGGTTAGTGCTGTAGGAAGGGTGGCTCAGTGGTTAGGACTGTAGGAAGGATGGCTCAGTGGTTAGCAGTATAGGAAGGGTGGCTCAGTGGTTAGCAGTATAGGAAGGGTGGCTCAGTGGTTGGCAGTGTAGGAAGGGTGGCTCAGTGGTTAGCACTGTAGGGAGGGTGGCTCAGTGATTAGCACTGTAGGAAGACAATAGTAAAGAGGTATAGCGAGGCACTGTCAATCCGTTCCTTCATGCACTACGTCCGAGAGAGTGAGCGACTCGCAACGGCGGTGCTATGCACTACGTCCGAGGGAGTGAGTGACTCGTAGCGGCGGTGCTCGTGTAATAACGAGGACAGTCCAAATCGCAATGACAATAAGGTAAATAACACGGCAACTCACCGCTATACGAGTAATCTTCAAATCTTTATTCCATGCGAGTTAGACACGGAAGACAAGCAAGGGAGGGAGGGGGTGCAGAGACTTGGTGACGGCTTGCCGTTTCGCAGCGCGACTCGCTGCTTCCACGGACCAAACTGTTTGGTCCGTGGAAGCAGCGAGTCGCGCTATGAAACGGCAAGCCGTCACCAAGTCTCTGCACCCCCTCCCTCCCTTGCTTGTCTTCCGTGTCTAACTCGCATGGATTAAAGATTTGAAGATTACTCGTATAGCGGTGAGTTGCCGTGTTATTTACCTTATTGTCATTGCGATTAGCACTGTAGGAAGGGTGGCTCAGTGATTAGCACTGTAGGAAGGGTGGCTCAGTGATTAGCACTGTAGGAAGGGTGGTTCTATGGTTAGCGCTGTAGGAAGGGTGGCTCAGTGGTTAGCACTGTAGGAAGGGTGGCTCTGTGGTTAGCACTGTAGGAAGGGTGGCTCAGTGGTTGGCACTGTAGGAAGGGTGCCTCAGTGATTAGCCCTGTAGGAAGGGTGGTTCAATGGTTAGCGCTGTAGGAAGGGTAGATCAGTGGTTGGCACTGTAGGAAGGGTGGCTCAGTGATTAGCAGTGTAGGAAGAGAGCATCAATGGTTAGCGCTGTAGGAAGGGTGGCTCCGTGGTTAGCAGTGTAGGAAGGGTGGCTCAGTGGTTAGCACTGTAGGAAGGATGGCTCAGTGATTAGCACTGTAGGAAGGGTGGCTCAATGGTTAGCGCTGTAGGAAGAGTGGCTCCGTGGTTAGCACTGTAGGAAGGGTGGCTCAGTGGTTAGCACTGTAGGAAGAGTGGCTCAGTGGTTAGCACTGTAGGAAGAGTGGCTCAGTGGTTAGCACTGTAGGAAGGATGGCTCAATGGTTAGCGCTGTAGGAAGGGTGGTTCAATGGTTAGCGCTGTAGGAAGGGTAGATCAGTGGTTGGCACTGTAGGAAGGGTGGCTCAGTGATTAGCAGTGTAGGAAGGGAGCATCAATGGTTAGCGCTGTAGGAAGGGTGGCTCCGTGGTTAGCAGTGTAGGAAGGGTGGCTCAGTGGTTAGCACTGTAGGAAGGATGGCTCAGTGATTAGCACTGTAGGAAGGGTGGCTCAATGGTTAGCGCTGTAGGAAGAGTGGCTCCGTGGTTAGCACTGTAGGAAGGGTGGCTCAGTGGTTAGCACTGTAGGAAGAGTGGCTCAGTGGTTAGCACTGTAGGAAGAGTGGCTCAGTGGTTAGCACTGTAGGAAGGATGGCTCAATGGTTAGCGCTGTAGGAAGGGTGGCTCAGTGGTTTACACTGTAGGAAAGGTGGCTCAGTGGTTATCACTGCTGTCTTTCAGCGCTGGGGTCCTGTGTCCAAATCCCACCCAGAACAACATTTGCAGGGAGATTGTATGTTCTCCTCGTGTTTTTGTGGATTTCCTCGAATTACTCCAGTTTTCTCCTACACTCCAAATACAAATTGATAGGGAATTCAGATTGCGAGATGGTAATGTCTGCAAAGCGCTAAGGAATGCTAAAGTGCTCTAAAAGTAAGCATCATATTTTAAATTATATAAAAAGTAAAAATGCACTGGTCTTATTTTGAACGGCTTCATATATGATGGCTCATTGATATTGCTATGATCAGGGGCATTTCAATGAATTAAAATATAATCTCTACTTACGGTAATTTATTCCAGTAACTCAATACATAAAGTGAAACGCATATATTATACAGCGTCATTACAAACAGAGTGATCTATTTCAAGTGTTTATTTCTGTTAATGTTGATGATTATGGCTTACAGCCAATGAGAGCCCAAAGGCGATTACCTCAGAAAATTACCTTTGACAGGACAACCCCTTTAAGGAAACCTGTCAGTCAATTGATGGAGCCCAAACCGTGAGCAGCAAGAATCACAGCCTGAATGCATGATCGCAGGCAGGTATATTGCTCACGAATAATATTTTGAAGTTTCCGGAGACTGAAGCCAATGAACAAAGCCCACCTCTTTCCAGTGCTGCTATAGATGATTGTCAAATCAGTCCTTTACGTGTACATAAGGAGAGACCTGTCAGTCACTCTTAGCAGCAACACTGGTAAGAGCTGGGCAGGGGTGGGGCCGGACTAGTCTCGTCTGTTCTTATGGTCCTGGACATATTTTCAAAGTATATTTGAAACACTGATTAAGAGAAACGTATACCTGTCTGTAATTATCCAGCCAGACTCGGAATCATGGTCAGGGCAGCGTTAATTGCCTTTAAAAACTGCTTTTCATATACCGTAAATCCTATGTATTTATACCCAACAAGTTAATCAAGTATCATGGAAACTCGTGTATCCAAAAATGTCTTTTTCAGATAAAATCATCCTAGAATAGTGTAGAAATCTTAAAAAGCATGTCTCGCTGAATCTACTCATGAATAATGTAAATTTATGAGTTAAAAAAGTATGTATTTCTAAGAGAATACGAGTGACAACAAAAATAGGAATGCGCAATTATCATAAAATGTCTAAGTGCCAGAAAAACCAGAAAAACTGCTGCATTCTACTTAAATAATCGTACCCGGAGAATTTCCCATATATCACTTTCAAAATCCCTGGCAGAAAATAAAAAACACAAGAAAATACAATTGTGTATGGTATTATTATTTACTATTATAGCGCCATTTATTCCATGGCTTACATGTGAAAAGGGGCATACATAATAAGTATAATAACCATGAACAATACAAGGTGCTGACGAGTACAGAAGGGGAGAGGACATGTTTTCTTTTATAATTAAAAATCATTAAAAAAAAATGACGGAGGAGGTTAAACAGCTGTGATGTCGTTTCCCTGAAGTTGGCAATAATGTAGTAGATGTAGAACCAGCACCGAGGTAGAGACCTTCAGCACAATCCATTGTGCAAACATAACTTTTTGGTCCTTTTTGAAAAAATTGATTTTTGCAAGATCCGTTTTTTTTTTCAATGTGGGAGTCTATTGAAAAAAAATTAATTAACTGATTGCAATTTAGCCTCTGTTTTTTATTTGTAAAGGATTTGTTTGTTTTCTAACTGGAAGAAATGGAAGATAAATATCAATCCGTAGTACTAGAGGTGATAATTTAATTACCTGCACAAGTCATGATTCCAACTCCTCTACAATGCTAAGGAAATCCTAAAAACTTGCACTGTTGGTGGGTACTGAGGATTGGAGCTGCGGAACTCTGAGTTAACAGATCCATTCTCTGTAGACTTCCATGTAACAAAAAAAATGGATTCCACAGAAATCAATTTTTTCAAAATAGACAAAAAAGTTGTGTTTGCACAATGGATTGTGCTCAGTCCGATCTAAAGTCCCCATCACGCCTAGCGAGACCAGTTTCGTTACAGGTTTTGTGACGCATCTGCAACCTGGACAGCAATCTCGCTATGCTTCACACGCAGCCATGACCGGACCCCGCTGTGAGATCGCTGATCGTGTCGGAATGGCCTGGACCATTTTTTGATCGTCGGGCTCCCGCTGGCCAGCATGCATCGGTGTGTTTGTGCCTTAACAATGACCTCGGCAAAAAGGAAAAAAGATAGCGGCACTCACCGGGCGTGTTTCAATGTTTTTATTTGAGGTCCATGGAAGGGGTAGGAGGGGTAGGAGCCCCGAAACGGAGATCCGTCATCTCTGCTGTCTCTGCACCCCCTCCCTTCTGAGTGGGACCCTGGAATGAGGGTACCCAAATAAAGCAACATTGAGTGCCGCTATCTTTTTTCCTTTTTGCCATTGTTAACGTGTTACATAGCGGGCACCCAGAGGCGGTCAGCATTGCTCCACCTCGAACATACCCATAAAATGGAAAAGCAAGCACTTCTCCCAGCCCAGTAGTGCCCAGTGATTGGACTCTGTATTACTTAACAATGACCTCATTGGCAACTCAGAACTCAGCCACGTAGGTCTGAATCGTCAGACTAGCTGCTGTCTGACAGGGTCGCAACGACCGCCAATATCGTTATATGGGTCGCCATATCGTTGCTGCATCGTTGAGTAGATCTGACTGTTTGACATCTCACCAGCGACCACATAGCGACGTTCTAGCGATCCTTACCAGGTTGTATCATTGTCAGGATCACTGGAGCGTCGCCAAATGTGATGGGACCCTAACGGATGATTACTGGACATGGGAAACTAACGTTTGTGTGATATGGTTGTCTCGCATGATGAGAGGAGGTGAGAAGATGGAGTACATGATTTCATCTGAGTGCAATCTACCGTTTTCCACCCACCTGTAGACTATAATCGGAGAGTGACATCCAATTTGTGCGTCAAATTGTGGCATGTTATGATTTTTTTTCTCATGCTGAATTGGCATATTTGGCAGTGCCACATGGAATAACATTGGACCGAGTGCTATCCAATAAAACATCCGAGTTATGTAGTGGGGTAACCCTGGCTTTCTATATACAATTACTGCTTTATTCCAGATACTGGCTTTGTGCCCATCATTTTTGTTTTTCATGCTTATGTTACCTCTGTATGTGTCAACTTTGGAAAAAAAAAGCCTAAACTTGAGCCCAGATGTTTCAGCATTATTAGCATATGTCGTATTCCTCAACACACCATGAGCCCATTGCAAAAGCTCGTACCTGACGTAGATCACTTCCACTTTTTTGTGTAAAAATGGAAGACTTTTATAGGAGATAGTTGGAAAATATACGACTTGCAAACTGCCCAGGATTTAGAGCCATTATGTGAATTTCTTTCTCTGTACATCTAATTCTTAGCCCTTTAATCTCCAAGAATATGGCTTATATCTGCTTCTTCCCACTGTGCACTCAATATCTTCCTTTAAAATATTGAGCACCCCTACCCCCTCATTAGGTGCCGCTATGTCCAATGTGATATTTGTCGATCTCTATTCTCCCTGGTACACATAGTTAATCGGGGTCGGGATATTTTCGTCTGTGTTTTTATCCATGGTAACCAGGCAATTTGTGCGTTTATATTCTTAGTCAATTAGGCGTTGTGTCATCGTCTCCAGCCAGACGAATCCTGCACTTACAGGAGTCACAGACAGGTAAATTATAATTTTGTGAGCTTTTGACATTCGTTCTTTCCCCTCTTTAATCAGTTTTGTGTTGCACTCGTTGGGCACCTGGAGTGCAGAACAAACATAAAGCCTTGTATGACTTCAATGTTCCTTTATGGTTTTATGCTATTGGTTCTTTAATTACTTTGCATTTTTATGGCTTCAGTAGAAAGTGACAGTGGACGCCTATTGACCTGCCATCAGCGGCAGGGGGCAGCACTGATTTGGGGCTAATTCCTTTTGTGCACTCAATTGCTCCTCTTTGCATTTGTAATGACCCTTCAGATGCACATAAATAGACTGCTCAATGTTTGTGCTTTGTGAAACCTACAGTAAAGGCCCCGTCACACACGTCAATGTCACCAGCGATCTGATCGATGGCGACATTGATGGCTGATCGCTGGTGAGCTGTCACACAGGCAGACTCACCAGTGATCAGTACCAGCGAGCGCACTGGTATCCATGTAAACAAGCGGGTAAATAAGCAGCCTCGGCGCTTAGTACCGCGTTTACCATGGATACCAGCTCCGGGCGCTTGCCGAGAGGCGCTGGGAGCTGGCTGATCGCGTGTCTCCCAGCGTCACACACAGCGATGCTACGTGTCCACCGGTCGACCATCGCCAGGTTTTCAGACCTGTCCGAAAACCTGGCTACATTTAACCAGTGATTTATCTCTGGTTGATGTGCCCTGTCACACGCGTCAATATCGCTGCAACGTCATGTGCAGCAGTGACATTGACAGCGATATTGACGCATGTGACATCCCCTTAACAGTACCTTTTCAAAGAAGCTTAAAGCCCCGTCACACATAGCGAGATTGCTAGCAAGATCGCTGTTGTGTCACAGGTTTTGTGACACAACAGCGACTTTGCAAGCGATCTCGCTATGTTTGACATCTATCAGCGACCAGGCCCCCGCTGTGACATCGCCGATCGTGTCGGAATGGCCTAGACCATTTTTTGATCGTCGGGTTCCCGCTGGGCAGCATGCATCGGTGCGTTTGACGCCTTAACAACGACCTCATTGGCGACTCAGAACTCAGCCACGTAGGTCTGAGTCGTCAGACTAGCTGCTGTGTGACAGGGTCCTAACGACCGCTGAGGTCGTTATATGGGTCACTGTATCGTTGCTGCGTCGTTGAGTAGATCTGACTGTTTGACATCTCACCAGCGACCACGTAGCGACGATCCAGCGATCCTTACCAGATCGTATCATTGTCGGGATCACTGGAACGTCGCCAAGTGTAATGGAGCCCTTAGTTTGTGCGCCCACAATGAGTCTTTGGTCAGTTTTTGCATATTTTCACTACATAAAAACCAGTTACAGTAAAGTGGATGGGATTTATAGAGATCTCCTGCCCACTGTGCTTCTTTTTACTCAGTGTAAACTGACCTGCTGCTTTTTCAAAACTGAAACATGGCAATTCCTCTTGCGGATACGCTGAGTTTTATGCTCAGATTTTTCCCATAGACTTTTTATTAAGTGCAGAAAAAAATGCAGGTTAAAAGCGCACATGGGTTTTCAGTGTGGCAATGCATCAAAAATGCATGTAATCCATTATAACTGCAGCCATAAAGTTTTGTCTATATGCCAAATACCAGGAAGCAAATCTTAAAAAAGGCAGAAACACAAGCGCAAATAGGGTCTTATCTCTTAACACAAATGGCACTGCGGCCACGTTTTCACTGCTCACCTATTACAGTTGTGGTACCCACAACCAGTATAAGCGCTTTGTGCAGCTGCTGCTGGACCCACACTTTCCACTTGTACAGTGGTATCAATCATTGGTCAAACAGATGGTGTGCTGTGGCCCGCGCTGCTGGATAAGAATGGAGACCACACAGGATCTACAAGACGATGGTGCTGTTTATTTCAACGCATTTCAGAGCTAGCCGTGCTCCTTCATCAGGAAATAAGTCTTATTATTATTTAATGACTTGTTTCCTCTTCCCCGGACCTCGTGATTGCACAGGTTGCACCAATAGTATGACCCATCCTACATCGGAACTCTGTGTAGTGCTATGCAGACTGCTTGTGCATACATTTGCACACAAATATGAGATTTGTTTTATTTTAGAGAATATCTTCTTAATTCTCATATTATTTCATTTACTGTTATTTCAGACACTAGTCTTACTCAAAAGCCCTTTGTAAATGCCCCAAATTTATGAAGAGATACACACCTCGTTCTAGCTTGGGTGCATGTGGGACAGAAGAAGAATCATTGTTTTCAAAATGTGGTGCTGGAGAAAGATGTTATCAATACCACGGATGGCAAGAAGAACAATGAAATCAATACTGAAACAAATCAAGACAGACATGTCACTGGAAGCAAACATCACCAAGCTACGACTTGTCTACACATCATATGAAGAGAGAAATCACTGGAGAAGACATCATGTTTGGAAGAATAAACGGAACAAGGTGAAGAACAAAACCAGCAACCCAATGGCTGGAAAGAATAGAATGAACAAGGCAAAGAGGAAGACCAGCAAGCCGATTACTTGATACTATCAAGAAAATGGTGAAAACCCTGGTGAACCTATCTAGGCTTGGGGAAGACCATGGTAGACCTATCTAGGCTTGAAAAAGACCCTGGTGGACCCATCTAGGCTTGGAGAAGAACCTTGTAGACTCATCTAGGCTTGGAGAAGACCCTGGTGGACCTATCTAGGCTTGGAGAAGACCTTGGTGGACCTATCTAGGCTTGGAGAAGACCCTGCTGGACCTATCTAGGCTTGGAGAAGAACCTGGTAGACTCATCTAGGCTTGGAGAAGACCCTAGTGGACCTATCTAGGCTTGGAGAAGACCTTGGTGGACCGCATCTAGGCTTGGAGAAGACACTGGTGCACCTATCTAGGCTGCACAAGATCGATCTTCCTACAGAGCGTCCGTCCATCAAGTAGCCATGGCTCGAGATCAAGCTGAAAGCCGTTAAATAAAAATAATAATTAAGATATTGTTAAGTTGGTTAAGCACCAGAGCTGGCTACGGAGATTCA
The DNA here is from genome assembly GCA_033576535.1 of Allobates femoralis. Taxonomy (NCBI): domain Eukaryota; kingdom Metazoa; phylum Chordata; class Amphibia; order Anura; family Aromobatidae; genus Allobates; species Allobates femoralis. The sequence goes on from JARQOC010000007.1 coordinate 153,592,894, forward strand.
GTAGGGTTTAACAGGTAGTTTGTCTATTAAATCTTATGTGTTGCTGCTACAAGGTCCTTGGGGGGGTTCCATGTATAAACCCCCCTAGTAGAATAATTTATATTGATTGTAATGTGTTAGGACCCAGCGCTCACTTAATATACACCTGTTAAATTGGTTGTGGAAAATGGTGAAAAATTAGCAAATTTTACTAACAAAAATAGTTTTTAGGGCTTTTCAAAAGTTCCCTCTATGAAGTTAATTATTGTAAAAAAAAGTTGTCTTGGATATGTACATTTGAAAACTGTATTTATAGATATTTCCCTTTAAGAAAAAGTATTTGCATTGTTTAATATGGAGGATTCTCTGGTTTGGTATCAACAAAAAGTCATGTGTGCAGGTGGTGTTACACTGGATCTTATGGTGGTGACATTAATGAATATTTTAGCGCGGTTTGTGTATATTATTGTGAGATCAGACTGGAGGAGCCGGGGTGATGGCATTTGGCTGCTCCCCAATTCCTATTATTTTGCACACCTGGCAATGACATCACACAGGAGCCAGACACAAGCTGGTCTAGTCCCAGACAACTGGAAATGCAATCCTGTTGAGCAACATTTTTGTGTGTGTGTTAATTACAACCGTCAACCATCCCAGAGGAGATGGCTGGATGCAGTGTACACAAGGGCCCTGGAAATGTGACCACTCAATGGTTTTACTTGCACATTCCTCACAGATTATATCAGGGACAAGTAAATACAGGTCTCACTTTACTACACGCCATATTTACTACATGTCTGTCCTGGACACAGCCCCCCTTGCTCTTACAAGACCCCATCATACGCAGGAGTCATCATTCACCAGTCACATCTCCATGGTCCTTACAGTTTTTTAATTTCTGCGTGTGAACAAGAAACGTCTCCCATTCAATAACTGCAATAAAAGATATTGAAAAGGGAGAGAAATCGAAACAAGAAGTAAATAGTTTGTATTATACAATGAAATTATAACAATTTTTACAATGTAATCGGGAAGATGTCAAATCATCTGATAATCTTAAAATACAAAAGGGATTAAAAAAAGGGACCAAAATAAAACAGTGATTTTAAATTTTCTTCTTTTGTTATTTTTCTTAGAGGTGTCTTAGGACTTAAATGGGTTTTCCCAAGAACAAAGTTAATTTTAATCAATAGATCTTGGAATAATAATAATTTCCACAAGTTGATGTGTTTAATAAAGAAATTCCTATGCTGAGATAATCTTTGATGAGGGCAGTTTCTGTAGAGTGTAGGGGCGGAAACCAGACTGGAACGGATCTAGAAGAGCGTGAGTGGAAGTGTACAGTGTGAGGCGGGAGTAGACCAGGCGCTCCAGGAGTCCAGATGAAGGGGAGATTGGAGACTGGTCTGTAGTTATTTGTGCAGGATGGGTCAAGACAAAGAAGGAATCTATGCTAATCGTTTCCTGTGTTTTTGGTTAACATCAAAAGCTATGGGATTTGAAGAAAAGCTGTCCACACACATTGGATTTTGGATTGGATGTTTGGTGCAGAAAGTGGAAAGTTTTGCTGTGTTTAATGAGCATGTCAGATCTATTCTGCATTTTTGCTATAGTTTCCATTGTGAAATCTGCAAAAACGCAGAACCAATCTGCAGCAAAAACGCAACAGATCCACAGGAAAAAATGCAGCAAACCTCATGCGAAGAAAAAGGCATCCACTAGGATTTGATGCGGATTTCTGCTTTTTGACAAAACCAAAAAACAATGTGTCCTGGACTCAAGGGTGGTTTACACATAGCGAGATTGGTAACAAGATCGCTGCTACGTCACCGATTTTGTGATGTAGCAGCGACCTCGCCAGCGATCTCGCTGCATGTGACACTTAGCAGCGATCAGCCACCCACTGGGAGATCGCTGATCCTTATTGAATGGCCTGCACCATTCCCGCTGGCCAGGCTGCATCGCTGTGTGTGACAGGCAGACTTGTCAGCGATCCCCATTCTGCGCCCGAGACCCGAACGATCCGAATGACCGTCGGGTGTCGGCGCATTGCTAGGTGATCGCTGGTGAGATCTGCCTGTCTGACATCTCACCAGCGACCACGTAGCGACACACCAGCGATCCCGGTCAGGTCGTATTGTTGTCGGGATCGCTGGTGCGTCGCTACGTGTAAACCAGCTTTATCCTTAAGGTGCATGCAGACAACTCACTGTATGAATTAGACCAAGATCGGACCACAATGCTCAGACGGGACTTGTATCTCCTAACCTGAGTATGGAAACTCCATCAAAATATATGAAGCTTCGGTGAGTGGCTGCGGTCAGTCTGAGCATTGCTGACCGATTGATACAGTCATCTGAATGCAGCATTAAACATGTGACATTTGGCTGAACTTCTTGTGATATTATTGTGCTTCAACCAAAGTGATCTATGTGGGGCATCTACACATCGCAAGCTTCCATACTGTAGTCCCTTTCTATGATCACAAATTCCCCGGTGGAATCGCAGGGGGCTGAGGGAGAGTGGTGTGATTTCCTCATGATTTACAGCCATCCTGCACATAGGAGGTCTGGAGATCTGCATTGGGTTACTGAAATAAACAAAGACAAGGCATTTTTATTAGTGTTAGCAGCATTACAGAAAGCAGGAAAAAAAAGCCTTAACTTTAGTACATGACTTTTGGGCTTAAATGATACATGGTATAACCTGCAATCTACCATAGTTTGATTCTTTATATGACTGAATTGTGACTTCTGCTTTATACCAGATTTCTTTTTTTTTTTGTCTTCACAAATAGGAAGATAAGGACACTGAATCATGTTGAAACGATGGATTTTGCAGGGGTAACTTACATTTGACGAGTGGAGAACGCTGATCCTGAAAAAAAGTGCGGAGGGTCTTGATGTCATTGGGTTTCCTTGTATCCTGGGCTGAGGTCAGTGCACAATCTTCCCTATATTACTTTATGCCACTGTAAAGAAATGTTTGATATTTTGTTTTTATTTTATCTTTATAGTGAACATATATCCAGTGCTGGAATCAAAAGTATTCTGGTCCTTTTATTCAGTCTCTTCTTAGTAACATTGTGTTCTGGGAAAGCTGCTGATCACACAATAGTTGTCATCGCTCCTTTCATAGGGATAACTGTAAAGTAAAAAAGGGCAAAGTCCAAATACAGAGATAGAATTACCTTTCTCTTCAAGAGCAAATATATGCAAATGTTTGGGGCCCTTTTCTCCAGAGGCCACAAGTATTGCTGACACATGTACTATTCTAAAATAACATAAGGGCCCCTTAAAAGTTCACATCTTGGACCCCTCTTCCATCGAACACTCAGTAGCCCTCTGGTCTATTCCATTTCTGCTCCAGGTAATCCTAGTTTCTCGTGTCAAGCGGGTCATCTCTCTTTAGGTATATTTTCTTATGGGCTCCATCAGCCCCTAGAGCACTGTGTGATATCTGGTGTATTTTTGCATTTTCTCACGCTACTGTTACATTGTGTCGGTATTTCATGTAGCACCTGTGCTTATGTCCCCCAGCCATTGCTTCCTGTTCGCATATCACAGGGATATCATTTTTCATGCTATTCTCATTCACTGAATTAATGCTTGCCATACGCACTATATCTCAGTCCAATTTTTATAGCTAGACTAAAGGTTAAACACAATGGGAAAAAGAGTTTAAAAAGAAAAAGCATGTCTTTTTCTGTTTAGTCATTCTTCTTTGGTGGTCAAGCCCATTAGTCAATGACATATTACGAAAAATGTGAAAATAAGTCTTATCAGTCAATAAATACATTGATTGTGAGTGAAAAAAAATTACCCTAAATGTCATAAAAAATAAATACTACCTAACCACCATGACCATGGAAACCTTCAAAAGGAACCTGAAGACCCACCTCTTCGACAAGCCTACACCTGCAGTGATCCTCAGTTCACCAACCGCCGCATGACCAGCTCTACCCTCTTCTAGTGTATCCTTACCCATCGTTTGTAGACTGTGATCCCTTCCGGGCAGGGTCCTCTCCCCTCTCACCTATTGTATCCTTGCCCATCCCTTGTAGACTGTGAACCCTCACGGGCAGGGTCCTCTATCCTCACCTACTGTATCCTCACCCATCCCTTGTAGACTCTGAGCCCTCACAGGCAGGGTTCTCTCTCCTCCTGTACCAGTGTGTGCCTTGTATTGCTTATAAATATTGTACTTGTCTATGTATGCCCCTTTACATATTTAAAGCACCATGGAATAAATGGTGATCTAATAATAAATAATAATAATTATATGGCATCCCTTAGATGGGTATTTGGCATTTTGGAGGTATTACCATCCCTTATCTTGCTCAGGACAATGTTCACACCTTGCCTTTCACTGCAGAGAATCAGGAAGAAATTTGGGTCTTTGAAATAAAATGTCTTCGGCCTCTTGACATCCTGTTCCAACAGGTCTGACTTATTGTAAGTACAATAAGTAAGGAGTCTCCAGGCAGAGGGATTCCAAGAGATTTTATGGAGTCTCCGGGTGGAGGGATTCCAAGAGCTTTTATATTGCTGCAGGGAAAAGTCCTTTGACACTAACTGGTTTCTTATCAGGGAATGGTCCTTGCTCTGTTAACTTTTTTTTCTTTTAAGAATCCACCCTCTTTTTGGAATTGACCCAACACTTTCAATAAATTGCTGGAGAAGGATGCTATCAATACCATGGATGGCAAGAATAACAAACAAATCAATTCTACAACAATTAAGCCAGACTGGAAGCAAAGATCTCCAAGATACAACTTGCCTACACATCATACCAAGAGAGAAATCACTGGAGAAGGACATCATGGCAGGAAGAGAAGAAGCAACAAGAAAAGAGGAAGACCAGCAACCCGATAGCTTGATGCAATCAAGAAACAGCGGCAAAGACCCTGTTGACCTATCTAGGCTTGGAGAAGACCCTGGTGGACCTATCTAGGCTTGGGGAAGATGGTAGTGGATCTATCTAGGCTGTAATCTCCATACAGAGAGTTCATCCATCAAGTCGCCATGCCTCATCTTTATGCTTTTTTCTTTACCCCACATCACATTCCCTCATTCACATACAAAACAGTTAATAGTGTCACGTACCCACTTCCCAGCATGTGACTTGGGGTTGCGCCTGCCAGGGTTAATCTATCTCATCTCACTCAATCCAGCACTCATCGACCTCTGTCCTATGCTGAAAGGGAGCATCAATCACACCCCGACTCAGACCGTGCCCCCGCTTCACACACGCTGCCACCACCCATCGGATTTTGGGGGGCCGATGAGTTCCCCTAAACTAAGACTTATCAGACAATGAACAAAATAACACCTTCCTAGGGCTGTGAATTCTTAGAGTATACAAGTTCAGGACTTATTAAAGTTTAAAGCTTTAATATAAAAGGTACAGTGCTTACAATATAAGATATAAAATAGAAATAATAAAATGACATACACATATGCAAAAATGAAATAAAAAGGAGAAACTTACAGAAACCTAAACTTTGACTTCTGTTGCCCGATGGGGAGAGCGGAATGTATGGAAAATTGTTCACAGCAGCTTCGGCTGACCCATCTCTGTGACACAGGGCTTTAGCTGAGGAGTCCAGTTAAGACTCAGACTGGGGGGGGGTCAGATTCTAGACCGGCTTCTAGTTTAACATTCTACTTCTGGGTCTATGATTGGATGCTCACTAATTTAGCCATGAATATATTATTTTTCAAGTGCTCATTTGTCTAAACCAATTCTTTTCCCACAGTAAATTTCAACTGCTATACTAAACATTTGGTGGAGTCTTTGATCCCCTTCTCTTTCTGTACAGGTGTGAAGTTTGTTAGTCTCTGCTTCTCCCAGAATGCCCCTGGGGGACTTGCACCACTATTACTGGGGACCAAGCTTGTGCTTATATAAAACAGGTTGTGACCTCTTGTGGACGGACATGGGATTTAACCCCTTACTGTTCTGTTGTTCAGTCCCTGAGATACATATTTCACTACAAATAGTCCCTCAAATCTGAGGTTTTGACAACTTTTATATATATGGCACTCTTAGTAACTCCCAGAATGGACCATGCATACACCTGTTATCCTGCATCCTCCAACATTTGCCATAAAATCATGATCCTCTTGGTTATATTACACAGTCATAAACCCTCCACCCACCATTGGTAGATGATCCTGTATACCACTTTCAAACTGCTTCCTCCAAAAGATCCAATCCCTCTGCTTTACACTCATTTGCCATGCACCCTCCAGTCCCCCTGTACCTCCAGTCCCCTGCAACCTCCAGTCGCCCCTCCCACTCCAGCTCCTTGCACCCTCTAGTTGCCCTGCACTCTCTGTCTCCTGCACTCTCTGGTCTCTCTGCACCCTCTGGTCTTCCTGCACCCTCCAGTCGCCCTGCAGCCAACAGCCTCTGCACCTCGGTCTGCCTGCAGTCTCCAGCTCCTGCACCCTCCAGTCGCCCTGGAGCTCCAGCCTCCTGCACCTTCCGTCTGCCTGCAGTCTCCAGGCCTCCTGCACCCTCCGGTCGCCTGCTCCCTCTGGACTCCTTGCACCCTTGGTGTTCCTGCACCCTCTGGTCGCCCTGCACCCTTGGTCTTCCTGGAACTCCAGTCACCCTGCAGCTTCCAGCCTCCTTCACCCTCCAGTCACCCTGCAGCTTTCTGTTCTCCCTGCACCCCTGATTACACTGCCCCCTACAGTCTCCCTCAACTACCCCATCCCCCAGTTGCCCTGCACCCCCATTGCCCTGCCCCCTCCTATCTCCTCAACCAAACCCCCACACACCCAGAGGCCCTCACCCCGCAGTCGCTCTGCACCCTCCTATCACCTTGCACCCCCAGTTGTCCTGAAGCCCCCAGTCGTCCTGCAACCTTCAGTCACCCAGGGCTTGCACTGCTGTTCTTGTCTGAAAGTGTCACATTTTTAACCCTACAGGGACCTGAAAAGGCACTATGGCCCCTTTGTCTTTGCTGTCAGGCAATCAATCTCTTCCAAAGCAAAAGCTTCCATTTAGAGAGTGCACTGTGGGGGGTTTATCTGTTCTCTTTGTAAACCATTGCTGCCACTCTCTGAATTGGACAAGCTTGAAGAAGTCGCCCTGAGAATGCTATTTATCTATAGTGGAGCATCAAACATATCTACAGAAAATATACAGACGCAAATCCGATGAGTGATTTCTTAATGCAAACACATCATGCAAACTCACATATTCCCCTACGTACAGTATGATTTGATGGGATGACGTTTGGTGCATCTTGATAAGGTGCTAAAGAGTAATGTATCAGGCCGATGTGTTGTGCTAATGAAGTGATATAATGGGCTGTAAGGTCAGATATGGTTATCACATAATACGTAATCAGCATGAATCATTCATTGTGAATATTTAGCTAATTATAACCTCGCTATGGAGGAGACCCAGCATAGATACTTTTGCTAGTCTGCAAAACATCAACCTTCCGCCCTCCCATGATCTAACAAGAATTTGCTGCCCCCTATTGGTGCAGTTACAGTATTTGCCACAAGTTTTAGCCTATAGCCACAAGCTGGTGCACTTATTACTCTGCCTATAACCCGTGACATTGCATATAGCTAACATAATAATTACAGAGTTTAGTATGTGGGTCACACGTTTACTCATCTGAAGTAGAAGTGCGAAATGTTCTCCTAATAGGACGACACTTGAGGAATCTGCAAAGTGCAGATTATTTCTCATGTCTGCTGAAAAGATATTCCAAGTATCCAGATGCCATGTGACAAGTGCTGGAAAAAATCTCCCTGTATGTGATGAATGTGAACATAAAGTAATAATAATAATTATCAGCAACGTCTTTCATTTACACAACAGAGGCCTATATTTATCAGCCTGTGCACCACCTCTGGAGCGGCGGTGATGGTGTGTGCGATTTCATCAATATTCATTGCAAAAAGAACCACCGTTTGCATCAGACGCGTTTATTGTGATCCCTATTAGTGATGAGCGAGTATGCTTGGCGAGCACCAAGTACCGCCGAGATGCTCGGACCTCTTTCACTAATAATTATCGCTCTGACACAAATACACTGCTCCCTTCAGTGCACACAGTGAGCTGCACCTCACAGAGAGCAGATTGATTGTTAGGGTCCCTCTGGGGGCACAGCAAGGTGTTGTATGCTGCAACGATTTGAAAAAGATTCCCCTCCCACCCTTTCCCAGAAACACTCATTTTATAGCTGGAAGTCTGTGGGCGGAGGCTGTCACTAATTGACTTACATTGGGCTCGGTGCTCTGTCGAGTACCCGAGCATCTTGAGATGCTGGAGCTGAGCATCGAGCACCCAAGCATTTTAGTGCTTGCTCATCACTAATAGTTATTAGTCGCAATACGTTTTATGGGCAAAGATGAATTAGTCGTTTCTTAAGGTACAAAACTAAACCGAAAAATATGACAAATGTAACAAGGATTGTGCAGTGTTGGATGCATTAGCTGCAAAATAAACAATCAGAAACTCTCTGATAAAAATAAAACACATCATGAGATAATAAGTTAGTACTCATTTATACAGTTCGTCATCTGTGTAAAAATCAAATGGTAGATCATCAGTAGGCCTCCTCACATGTCTGTGTATCAGGTCCATGTGTCATCCATTTTTTTCATGGAAAACACTGATGTCAAACAATGAAGGAAAATACTGATGGCACATTGATGGAAAATCCTCATGAAAAACACTGATGGAAACACTGGCACACTGGTGGAAGACAATAATGGCACACTGATGGAAGACATTAATGGCACACTGATGGAAACACTGTGGCACACGGATGGAAACACTGTGGCACACTGATGGAAAACACTGATCACACACTGATGGACACTGATCACACACTGCTGGAAAACACTGATGGACACTGATGATACACTGATGGAAGACAATAATGACACACTGATGGAAAACACTGTTGGCACACTGATGGAAGACAATAATGGCACACTGATGGAAAACACTGATGACACACTGCTGGAAAACACTGATGGAAAATACTGATGACACACTGATGGAAAATACTGATAACACACTGATGGAAAACACTGATAACACAGTGATGACACACTGATGGAAAACACTGATGACACACTGCTGGAAAACACTGATGGAAAATACTGATGACACACTGATGGAAAATACTGATAACACACTGATGGAAAACACTGATAACACAGTGATGACACACTGATGGAAAATACTGATAACACACTGATGGAAAACACTGATAACACACTGATGACACACTGATGGAAAACACTGATGGAAAACACTGATAACACACTGATGAAAAATACTGATAACACACTGATGGAAAACACTGATGACACACTGATGGAAAATACTGATGGAAAATACTGATGACACACTGATGGAAAATACTGATAACACACTGATGGAAAACACTGATAACACACTGATGGAAAATACGGATGACACACTGATGGAAAATACTGATAACACACTGATGGAAAACACTGATGACACACTGATGGAAATCACTGATGGAAAATACTGATGAAAAATACTGATAACACACTGATGGAAAACACTGATGACACACTGATGAAAAATACTGATGACACTGATGAAAAATACTGATAACACACTGATGAAAAATACTGATGATACACTGATGAAAAATACTGATGACACACTGATAGAAAACACTGATAGCATACTGATGACACACTGATGGAAAACACTGATGACACACTCATGAAAAATACTGATGACCCATTGATAGCACACTGATGGAAAATGCTGATGACACACTCGTGAAAAATACTGATGACATACTGATGGAAAATACTGATGACACACTGATGGAAAACACTGATGACACACTGATGGAAAACACTGATGGAAAATACTGATGGAAAACACTGATGGAAAATACTGATGACACACTGATGGAAAACACTGATGGCACACTGATGATACACTGATGGAAAATACTGATGACACGCTGATGGAAAACACTGATGATACACTGATGACACACTGATGGAAAATACTGATGACACACTGATGACACACTGATGGAAAACACTGATGATACACTGATGGAAAACACTGATGACACACTGATGGAAAATACTGATGACACACTGATGGAAAATACTAATGACACACTGATGGAAAATACTGATGACACACTGATGGAAAACACTGATGGAAAATACTGATGACACGCTGATGGAAAACACTGATGATACACTGATGGCACACTGATGGAAAACAATGATGATACACTGATGACACACTGATGGAAAACACTGATGGCACACTGATGATACACTGATGGAAAATACTGATGACACACTGATGGAAATCACTGATGACGCACTGATGGAAATCACTGATGACACACTGATGAAAAATACTGATGACACACTGATGAAAAATACTGATGACACACTGATGGAAAACACTGATGGAAAATACTGATGACATGCTGATGGAAAACACTGATGATACACTGATGACACACTGATGGAAAACACTGATGATACACTGATAGCACACTGATGATACACTGATGGAAAACACTGATGACACTGATGGAAAACACTGATGATACACTGATGACACACTGATGGAAAACACTGATGGCACACTGATGGAAAACACTGATGATACGCTGATGACACACTGATGGCACACTGATGATACACTGATGGAAAATACTGATGACACACTGATGGAAATCACTGATGACGCACTGATGGAAATCACTGATGACACACTGATGGAAATCACTGATGACACACTGATGGAAAACACTGATGGAAAATACTGATGACACGCTGATGGAAAACACTGATGATACACTGATGGAAAACACTGATGATACACTGATGGAAAACACTGATGACACACTGATGGAAAATACTGATGACACACTGATGGAAAATACTGATGACACACTGATGAAAAATACTGATGACACATTGATGGAAAACACTGATGGAAAATACTGCTGACATGCTGATGGAAAACACTGATGATACACTGATGACACACTGATGGAAAACATTGATGGCACACTGATGATACACTGATGGAAAATACTGATGACACGCTGATGGAAAACACTGATGATACACTGATGACACACTGATGGAAAACACTGATGGCACACTGATGGAAAACACTGATGATACACTGATGGAAAACACTGATGGCACACTGATGGAAATCACATGACACACTGATGAAAAATACTGATGACACACTGATGGAAAACACTGATGGAAAATACTGATGACACGCTGATGGAAAATACTGATGATACACTGATGACACACTGATGGAAAACACTGATGATACACTGATGGAAAATACTGATGACACACTGATGAAAAATACTGATGGAAAATACTGATGACACACTGATGGAAAACACTGATGGAAAATACTGATGACATGCTGATGGAAAACACTGATGATACACTGATGACACACTGATGGAAAACACTGATGATACACTGATAGCACACTGATGATACACTGATGGAAAACACTGATGACACACTGATGGAAAACACTGATGATACACTGATGGAAAACACTGATGGCACACTGATGGAAAACACTGATGATACACTGATGACACACTGATGGCACACTGATGATACACTGATGGAAAATACTGATGACGCACTGATGGAAATCACTGATGACACACTGATGGAAATCACTGATGACACACTGATGAAAAATACTGATGACACGCTGATGGAAAACACTGATGGAAAATACTGATGACACGCTGATGGAAAACACTGATGATACACTGATGACACACTGATGGAAAACACTGATGATACACTGATGGAAAACACTGATGACACACTGATGGAAAATACTGATGACACACTGATGAAAAATACTGATGACACACTGATGAAAAATACTGATGACACACTGATGAAAAATACTGATGGAAAATACTGATGACACACTGATGGAAAACACTGATGGAAAATACTGATGACACGCTGATGGAAAACACTGATGATACACTGATAGCACACTGATGATACACTGATGGAAAACACTGATGACACACTGATGGAAAATACTGATGACACACTGATGGAAAATACTGATGACACACTGATGGAAAACACTGATGGAAAACACTGATGATACACTGATGACACACTGATGGAAAACACTGATGATACACTGATAGCACACTGATGATACACTGATGACACACTGATGGAAAATACTGATGACACACTGATGGAAAATACTGATGACACACTGATGGAAATACTGATGACACACTGATGGAAATCACTGATGAAAAATACTGGTGACATGCTAATGGCACACTGATGGGAAACACTGATGGCACATTCATGACAATAGTGCCAGTTTTCCACATATATGTTTTAAACACATATATGGTGGGAGGCCTTACATTGCAGAGTGTAAAAGAAGCTTTGTAATTTATTTATTTAGCCTTCCATAAAAAAAACCCTGATTATAAATATGGACAAATGAATGACATATCATCCAAAACACTGATGATTTCATAACTGTTTTTCACATACGTGTTTCATACGTGTAAAGGAGGCTTTAAAATGGCTAAAATTCAGATTAAAATGAACATAACTATTTTCTGGGGAGAGCTATAATGTGTTTCTGATAAAATGTTTGTACTTTGGTTGAACTAAAATCTTCTAAAACTCAGATTCTTCCTTTTTCCGAATCCTTTTATAAGGAGGAAGGTTTGCTTTTTCTATTCTTCTATTTCTCTTCCTCGTCTTCATTGATTTCAACTCCAGGATCAGGTCTAGTTTTCAGAGTCAGTGAAGCGGACTGTAATCTCTCCGGGGTGAAAGAGTTAACATTTTTTCTCCTCCAAAGTCAAACAAAAGCGTTGGTGAATGAGAGGCGTGGATGATGGGTGGGAGAAGCCGCCTGCTCTGGGCGGTGATCACACTCCGCAGGCAGGAGGACGGTTCTGCTTGTTGCAGCGGAGCCTTGCTGGAAAAAGCAATAATATTTTGGGAGTTCCAGGAGAATCCTGCCCCCCTCCAGCCCCAGGAAGAGAGAGGGGTCTGATCACCCAGGAGAGGGGTCTGATCACCCAGGAGAGGGTTCTGATCACCCAGGAGAGGGGTCTGATCACCCAGGAGAGGGGTCTGATCACCCAGGAGAGGGGTCTGATCACCCAGGGGCACAGCTCCGCTCTGCACCGACTCATGGATTAAACTGCAACGGTCGGATATAACTACGGGAAAAAGCTCCGAATTTCTCCTTTTTTTGTTCTTTGTTCCTGGAGATCAATGAGTTCTGGGTCTGGGCTGCTCCCTCTGGAATAAATCAAAGGCGCAGGAGGAAGGATCCCCCCGAGCAGGTGCCGGATCTGCCCCTGGATCCTCCCCCCCAGCAGGTGCCGGATCTACCCCTGGATCCTCCCCCCCGAGCAGGTGCCGGATCTACCCCTGGATCCCCCCCAGCAGGTGCCGGATCTACCCCTGGATCCCCCCCAGCAGGTGCCGGATCTGCCCCTGGATCCCCCCCAGCAGGTGCCGATCTGCCTGGACCTGGATATTCATGTAGGATCCACTGTGCCTTGTGTGATCGCTGCTTCCATCCATCAGGTTGGTCTCTGGGAAGAACTTGTATCTGATGTTCCTTATTGAAATCACCTGTATCTCTGGCCTCTGCCTGGTTATATGGAGGGTTTCTGCTATCCTGAGTCCTCTCCATCTGGGGGCTTCTGGAGAAATCTCTCCTATTTGCTTAGTTATATTGAAATCAAGGTTTGATACAAAGTTACCCATATCCTTATTTAGTGAAATGTACCTGTATTTCCAGCTTTTCCCCGGTTATATGGAGGGTTTCTACTATTCTCTCTATCTGGGGGCTTTTCGAGAAATTTCTCCTCTTTGCTATCCTCTCCATCTGGGGGCTTCTCCTGGAGATGTCTCTCCTCTTTGCTATCTTCTCCATCTGGGGGCTTCTCCTGGAGAAGTCTCTCCTCTTTGCTATCTTCTCCATCTGGGGGCTTCTCCTGGAGATGTCTCTCCTCTTTGCTATCCTCTCCATCTGGAGAAATCTCTCCTCTTTGCTATCCTCTCCATCTGGGGGCTTCTCCTGGAGATGTCTCTCCTCTTTGCTATCCTCTCCATCTGGGGGCTTCTCCTGGAGATGTCTCTCCTCTTTGCTATCTTCTCCACTTGGGGGCTTCTCCTGGAGATGTCTCTCCTCTTTGCTATCTTCTCCATCTGGGGGCTTCTCCTGGAGATGTCTCTCCTCTTTGCTATCTTCTCCATCTGGGGGCTTCTCCTGGAGAAATTTCTCCTCTTTGCTATCTTCTCCATCTGGGGGCTTCTCCTGGAGACACCTTTCCTCTTTGCTATCTTCTCCATCTGGGGGCTTCTCCTGGAGACACCTTTCCTCTTTGCTATCTTCTCCATCTGGGGGCTTCTCCTGGAGATGTCTCTCCTCTTTGCTATCTTCTCCATCTGGGGGCTTCTCCTGGAGATGTCTCTCCTCTTTGCTATCCTCTCCATCTGGGGTCTTCTCCTGGAGATGTCTCTCCTCTTTGCTATCCTCTCCATCTGGGGGCTTCTCCTGGAGATGTCTCTCCTCTTTGCTATCCTCTCCATCCGGGAGCTTCTCCTGGAGATGTCTCTCCTCTTTGCTATCCTCTCCATCCGGGGGCTTCTCCTGGAGAAACCTTTCCTCTTTGCTATCCTCACCATCCAGGGGCTTCTCCTGGAGAAACCTTTCCTCTTTGCTATCCTCTCCATCTGGGGGCTTCTCCTGGAGAAACCTTTCCTCTTTGCTATCCTCACCATCCAGGGGCTTCTCCTGGAGAAACCTTTCCTCTTTGCTATCCTCTCCATCTGGGGGCTTCTCCTGGGGATGTCTCTCCTCTTTGCTATCTTCTCCATCTGGGGACTTCTCCTGGAGAAACCTTTCCTCTTTGCTATCCTCTCCATCTGGGGGCTTCTCCTGGAGAAGTCTCTCCTCTTTGCTATCCTCTCCATCTGGGGGCTTCTCCTGGGGAAACCTTTCCTCTTTGCTATCCTCTCCATCTGGGGGCTTCTCCTGGAGAAGTCTCTCCTCTTTGCTATCCTCTCTATCTGGGGGCTTCTCCTGGAGATGTCTCTCCTCTTTGCTATCCTCTCCATCTGGGGGCTTCTCCTGGAGAAACCTTTCCTCTTTGCTATCCTCTCCATCTGGGGGCTTCTCCTGCAGAAACCTTTCCTCTTTGCTATCCTCTCCATCTGGGGGCTTCTCCTGGAGAAGTCTCTCCTCTTTGCTATCCTCTCAATCTGGGGCTTCTCCTGGAGAAATGTCTATTTGCTTTGTTACATTGACATCTATGGTTGATACAAAGTTACCTTTGTATAATGTGAGTTAATAATGATAATTGTAATCTATTATAAGGTTCTATACCTCAATACCAGTGATGCAATTTGAAGCTCATGGGCCTCCATACGAAGGCTCCAACAGGGCCCCAAATTATTGCAAATCTTTAATAGCATTAGTCTTTTTCTATAGGCTAAAAGGCTATTTGGGACCCCCTAGGCTCAAGGGCCCAGGTGCCATTGCAAGCCCTGCACCAATTGTAGTAGTTACGCCCCTGCTCAATGCCCCCCATGCTCCCCCCTCCCCCCAAACCTTGCAAAACCACTTTCTGCTACCTTTTGAGAGTATCATAAAATGATCCAAAGCCTCAGAGCACTTTATGGGTGCAGTTGTATTATGGGGGAGATTTAGGGCACTTGCACTAGGAGGATGTCTGTATCTTTTGTAGAAAAGGGATGAGATAAAGTTCTGTGATGATTTTTGAGCCTAATGAAGAGACCTGAGTTGTCTTGGAAGCTGCTATTTGTTGCCCTCTTTTCAGGTTGTCGTTAATAGGTATCAGCCACTGAAGACTCCCAGATTTTAATATGTTTCTGTGATAATTTCCATAATCCTGATTGTATCGGACACTGGGAACAGACTGTTTTGCCCAGACATAATCAGTTTGGTGACATGTTCTCTTCTCGTCAATGGGAAGGGGGAGGTTATAGACAATTACTGGAATTCCTTGGTGCTCTTTTATTCACAAGCAAAAAAAAAGAGAGAGAAAAAAAAACCTGAGCGCCTCCTGGCTGCTTGTGCCAAGCTAATTGTATACCCTTGTAATACTGCAGTTTGTGTTTATGGCTGGGAATAGGGCCAGAAACACAATATTAGTCTATTTCCCAGGCTCAGCCAAGGGAGTCTCTGTTATTTCTAAAGTCGTAACGAAGAGGACAGGCGGCACATTGGGGGGCACGGTGAGTGGAAAGGGTTAATGTTCCTGAAATGATCATGATGTTTCCATATTGCAAAGCTTTAATCTGCTCACAGCAGCAGTTCTGAAAAGTGAGTACACAGCAGTGCTCCCTAGTCCTCGGTTATCAGCAGTGGGGTAAAGACCAAGGACGTGCAAGGCTGGAGGTTTCACTTGGCACAAATATTTGTGCAGCTTGGATGGCGGAGTGTATCGCAGGTGTTTATAGGGGCAGGAAGTCCGCTGGGTCTATATGTGTAGTCTGCACTTTGTGTTTGGTAACATTCAGGGGTGTAACTACAACAGGTGCAGGGGTTGCGAATCGCACCCGGGCCCTGCAGCCTAGGGGGGCCCCAAAGATCCCTTTGGCCCATAGAAAAAGACTAATATTATTAAAGATTTGCAATAATTGGGGGCCCATGGAGCTTTCGCATGCGGGCCCCTGGGCCTGAAGTTACGCCACTGGTAACATTGTACTGTGGAACATCAGGGGAGTAACTACAATAGGTGCAGGGGTTGCAATTGCATCTGGTACCTGGAGCCTAGGGGGGCCCAAATGTCCCATTTGACATACAGAGAAATGCGATTAACGATTTGCAATAATTGGGGGCCCAGTTGGAGCTTGCACATCAGATCAGGACCCATGAGCTTCCAGTTACCACTGAACATCATATATGACCTCACACCACAGAAGACCATGAATATAATGTGAGTTGTGGTTCCAGGAACTTTGGAATAACTTCACGTTAAAACTTTTGCAAAAATTCAACATTTCAACATGTTAGTCCTCTGCAATGTTATGAGTGGGGTCTGTAATAAGTTTGTTCTGCTTGGGTCACTGTTTCACAAAAAGAGGTCCTGGTGTTTATTGGAACTTGGAGGTTTCCTGTGAAGATAGAAGGAGCAAGAAGAAAGCTGTGATTAAAAAGGATTTCCCAGGAAGGGAAGTTTTTTATGTTTTTTTTTTTTTTTTTTTTTTTTTTTAAGCTCCTACCCCTAAACTGAAAAAAAGTTAATGTTTTATTTGTTCTTCGTAAGAATCATGAATGAGGGGGTCCCAGTTTTCAATGGAGAGGTAGCTGCATAAAGGTGGTCACCTCTATGGGGACATAGGAGGTCCATTACTTGGAGTTCCTCCTACCGTAGATAGGTTCTACTTGATTTTTATTTTCTCCTTTACAAAATCAAAGGTGGAACTCTGATAGATTTAACTTGCACAGAAATGAGATTTGGTTTAGATAAATGTGTTATCGACTTAGAGGCAATCTTTTTCTGAGAACTTACTTTGAAGTTTTGTATACATGGAACTTATTACCGTAATAAGTCTCCTCCTGAGAGGGAAACTTAGTTATAGATAAAATGCATGAAGAAGATTTTGGATTCTTTCCTAATTATTGCCATAGGAGCCAGTGTTGTATTGTATGGGCTCCGATACAATAACTTTAATTGGGCCCTCAGTTATTACAAGTTTTTTATAGTACTGGTCTTTTTATATTAGGTGAAAGTGACTTTTGCGGACCCCCTAGGCTCTATCGCCCAGGTGCAATTGCAGCCCTTCCACCTCTTGTAGTTACTCCCCAGCTGCCACCTTTCCTGATCATTTTTCCTGGTCTTGCTTGTCAAGGTGGAAGCAGAAAAACTCCCTTCAGCTTTATAATAATCCTTAAAGTCACTTTTTCGGGTACTAATTGGCCAGCCTTTGCTTGTCGTGTGTCTTCTGTTGTCGGTGCGGACACTTCCTTTGCTGCACAAACATGTTGGGACGTTGCTGAAATGAACAAACCATCAATAGTTGTATTAACAAATGAGGCTCGAGCTACAGCTGTCTGAGCTCTCAGCCACCTGTTCCTAATATGTCCCCACCTGCGACTTACATCTCTTCGCCTGGTAAGAGAATGCGAACAGTCGACGGCAGCTTGTAAATAAACGCACGGGGTGATGCAGCTGGTTCTGGGGCTGCGCTTTCCATGCTGAGCGCTTAAGCCTCATGTAAATATTTATTCATTTAGTGCAGGGGGCACAACAGTTTTCGATCCGTGGGCCACATTTTCATACACAACTAATCCGAATGCCCCCCCAAAAAAAAAAAAATCAAAGGGTTACTTACATGAATGCATCACCAGAAGCACAGTCAGTAATTATCAGAATCAAGATGTGAGTTATTGAGAATTATGTGAAGAGTTTCTGTTCCAAGAAAATCAGTGTGCCCAATCTTATACTGAGTTTTTGGTGCAGAAACTGAGTATTGACTCGACCAAATCTTCATCATATTCTAAAAATTAAGTTTTGAGTTTTTCTCAGTTTTTTAACATGAAGCTGTATATAGATTGTTACATGATGAGAACCACCATCAGTAGATGAATGCAGCATTACAACCACTCTTGGTGTATGGATGCAGCACAAGAACCACTGTCGGTACATGGATGCAACTACGGCTGTGGAGTCGTATTGAAGATTGAAATTGAGGAGCAGCAGTTGGACGTTTGGCTTACTGACTCCACAGCCCTGATAACATAGAGGCTGGAGGCAGGGATGGGTGGCAAATAGAGTTTATAGTGACAGACAAGGCTGTGAATTCTGTGAAAAGAAAAATAGGGAGGGGGACAAAAGGCGCAATAGTGCCCTATCACTAGTGACACTTGTGTAAGGAGGTGGTGCTGTGAAGCTGCTCACCTGGTCCAGTTGTGATCCCCACAACTGGTTTGAAGGCGTTTTGGAAACAGTGTTCCAGCTGCTGCAGGACCTCCACCGACCACTAGATAGTGGTTTTTAATCCAAGACAAAGATGGGAGTACTGGTGTGCCACGGTCCGCGCTGCTGTGGTATGAAAAAACTCACCAAAGAGTCAGCAGTTATTCCATCCTTTATTTCCTCCTCTCTCCAACGCGTTTCAGCGCCACACCCGGCGTCCCTGAGGAAGGCGCCGGGTGTGGCGCTGAAACGCGTTGGAGAGAGGAGGAAATAAAGGATGGAATAACTGCTGACTCTTTGGTGAGTTTTTTCATACCACAGCAGCGCGGACCGTGGCACACCAGTACTCCCATCTTTGTCAAGGCTGTGAATTCAGTTCGCCAAACCTCTGACTTCTCCATTTTCCTGAATATGACTCCAACTCCACAGCCCTGGGTGAAGTGCCTGAACCACTGTTGGTACATGAATGGAGCACCAGCATGACCGTCAGTATGTGAATGCAGCACCAGCGTGAATGCAGCACCAGCATGACTGTTTGTATGTGAATGCAGCACCACAATAACCATCAGTACTTGAATGCAGCACCAGAACGGCCATCAGTATGTGAATGCAGAAGGTCGCATGTTGTACTGGCCTGATTTGTTGCCTTTTACTTGACTTCTCACAGTAAATATGATACACATGGGAGTGTTTTGGACATTGTTCTATGAGTTATGCAATTTACCCATGCCATGGGAATATATATTTAGTAGGTCAATAGGAGGGGTCTTTCACTCAGGAGCTTTACCTATTAGGCAGGGTGTAAGGGCCCTTTTACACGCTGCAACTTTCCAGCAATCATGACCACGATTTGACCTGGCCGGAATCGCTGGAGCGTCACTACGTGGTCGCTGGTGAGGTGTGAAACAGTCAGATCTCACCAGCGATGCAGCAACAATACAGCGATTGTTGGGACCCTGTCACTCTCGGGCGTAGTATTGAGATCGTTGGTTGTAGTCCCTGTCACACACAGCGATGTTTGCTGACCAGCGGGACCCCAACGACCAAAAAATGGTCCTGAACGATTTGTAACGATCAGTGATCTCACAGCAGAGGGCTGATCGCTGCTACTTGTCACACATAGCGAGATCGCTGGCGAGGTGACTGTGACATCTTGTGACGTTTCAGCAACATCGTTAGCGATGTTGCTGTGTGTGAAGTACCCTTAACTTGGTTACAAGTAGTGTATTTCACTCCGGAGGACCTGACATTGGACTGTCTATTTACTGTAAATAGGAATTGTGTAATACTTTATTACTCCTGAGGAGGCACTGCAGGAAAATTGGACAGTTGCTGCAAAGTTCCCCCACAGATCGATCGCAGTAGTTTGCTGGGAGAGAGACCTTTGTGATGAGAAGTGTCTGTTTGAAATGTACAGACCTTAAAGAAAGTAAGGCAGTCATGTATGAGGGGCAGCGTGTTCTGCTCACAGATCAGCTCCATCATATTTATTGTGTGTTTTTAGGTAAATATGTGTGCTCCATCACACAGGTGTAGAACCAGTTAAACCAGTTCACCATTCAAAACAAGCTAGAATTATTTCCAACTGCAAAGTTGCCATGCTCCATACTCTAATGGAGTGCAAGCTCTGCTGCACCTGATCACTTTGCATAGTGATAGACAGGAGCCTGTGCACAATTTATAAGCTATTGGGTTCTTCTGTGTACTGGTAGGTTGTGGCTCTGTTTTTGCTGATATCACCTAAATGGAAATTTTAAATGTGACCAAAGCTATTTCACTTGCAACAAAAGTAACATATTGTGACATTCATCTATACTGCACAAAAAGTGAATTTTTTTTTTTTAGCCTTTACCCCACATTTTCCACCCTAAAAATATTGTGTAAATCTTACCCTGCTAAGGAGGGGGGAGACTGTCCGTCACCTAACCGATTTAATATAACTTATGTAGTGCTTTGGTGTAAAGTATAGCGCTAATTTAAACCTTTTGTAGCTTTCACAGTATATTGGTTGTGATAAACCCCTTACGTATTAGATTGTTGACTGAATACACCGATATCGACTGTCTAATGTGTATGAGAGCCAGGGTTGTGGAGTTGGTAAGCAAAATCTCTGACTGTGACTCCTCTTTTTCCCTGACTCTGACTCCACCAAAATAGACACCGCCTTTCCGACTCCTGACTCTACTGACCTCTCTGCACTGGCCAGTTTATTGTCAGGGAAAACAATCTGGCATGTCTGATTTCTGACTGCCGATCATATAGTCTCCGTGAGCTAAGGGTGGTTTCACACTGCGTTTGTATCTGCATGTGTATGGCATGCAGACGCAAACGCAGGCCGTACTGATGTGAACGCAGCGGAGAATCTCTGCATGTGTTCACATTAGTATGCAGCCCGGCCAGCCAATCAGCTGTCTGGGGGGTGGCCGGGAGGAGGAGATCAGCGGTGGAGATCTCCTTCTCCCGGTCACAGCTGATCTCCCGCCGGTGTCAGCGCGGGAGATTTGAAGATACAGCTGATCTGACAGCTGTTTAAATCTCCCGCGCTGACACCGAATAGGTGATATCAGTGCAGGAGATATGAAACAGCTGATCGGTGCTTTCAAACTCCTGCGCCGACCTCACCAATTCGTGTCGCACAGAAGATTTAAACAGCTGTCGATCAGCTGTTTCTCCTCGCTGACACCGGCGGGAGATCAGTGGTGGCTTTAGCTGATCTCCTGATAGCCGCCGCTGATCACCGGCGGCTATCGTAGAGATTTCAATGAGATCCGCAGCGTTCTCCTGCGCTGTCATGCGGAGGACACTGCGGATCCATTGACTCAATGCGTAGTTTGTGCACTTGCAGATAATCAACCGCCCGCGACCACACAAAAAATGCAACTTGCTGCGTCCAAGTGCGCTCGGAGGGTGCATCCAAGCGTAAACGCAGCCAAACGCAGCACATGCTATAGAGCGCACAGGAATGGTCAGTCAAATAAGTGCTCTGTGCATAGGAGAGCCGGCCAAGATAGCTGCCAGCCAAACGATCGGCCGTCTAAGGCTACGTTCATACACAGCGTAATTTGCGAAGATCCGTGTTTGGTGCAAAACTGCTCCAAGAATGCATCCTCACAGAATGCAGCGTTCTGTGTGTGAACACTGCTGTGCTTTTCTTCCCACGCTTTACTTTCCTCGATGCGCTCCCTCGTTGTCCGCCGGTGATCTCCACATTCCCGCTGGGCCGCAGCGAGCGCGGCCTCTAGGACCCCTCAGCACCTGGTGACCGTCACATTGTGCTGTTTAAGGTCCTGCACACATCCTATGGTATCGGTATGAGAAGCGATCACTGGGGGAATGCGATGAGGTGAGTGAAAAGTGCAGGAAGGAAAGTGCAAAGAGTTGACATGGTCATTCTTTTTGCGGATGCGCTTAGCAGCCCAAAGCGCATCCCCAAATTATGGACCATGTAAATGCATTTTTGCAAAAGCCATTGCTTTTGCTGGGATGCGTTACAGCGCTACGTTTCGCTGCATTTATGCAGCGCTAAATAGCGCTATGTAAATGCCAAAATGCGCTATGTGTGAACGTAGCCTAAGGCTGAGTTCACACATCCAGTAATCATCTGTAATGGCCGCTTTACACGTCCCGATATTGGATACAACGGCACGGGAGCATGCACATTTTTGCCAGTAATCCAAGATCGCATAGGAGCTGTCACACAGGAAGATATCGGCAGGCAACACAACTGCGATGTATACGCCCCCTTGTACGAGCGAACCTGGGAACGACCATTTAACATGGGGAATAGGGAAGTTGTGCTCCAAATCGTTGTTGGGCTGTCACACAGCACGATCCTGCCACATCGTCATCCAGTATCAGGCTGTTGGAGAGCCTGCACAATTCCCCAACGATATCGTTTTGGCATCGTTCTTGCATCGTATTGGACATTTACACCATACAACGCACAAACGATATCGGCGGCAACGGCTGAACCAAGTGACTTTTTATCGTTGTTGGACGCCGATATCGGGACATGTAAAGTGCCATTAGATCGGATCCAGCACAATCCATTGTGCAAACACAACTTTTATGTCTATTTTGACAAAAATTGATTTCTGCAGAATCCATTTTGTTAACATTGGAGTCTATGGAGATCGGATCCGGTAACTGATCACTATTTATCTTCCATTTAAAACTGATCCAGTAAGAAAAATAAATGAATCCTTTACAAATGAAAGAAAAATGGAGGCCAAAGAGCATCAGTTGCCAGATCTGTTCTCCATAGACTCCAATGTTATAAAAACAGATTCTGCAGAAATCAATTTTTCAAAACGGACAAAAAATAAAGTTGTGTTTGCCCAATGGATTGTGCTGGATCCGATCTAACAGATGATACTGCATTGTGTGAACCTCATATGTACGGAGGGGGGGGACTTTACTGGTGACATAAGGTAACAATCTGTGAAGCCATTAGTGACAGTAGTGCCCTCACCTCTGGTAGTTATTATCAGGGTTATTGGACTGTGATTCCTTTTGTAGATCACAATCACCATTTCCTACAGTCGTTCCAATAAGATTTTTAGTCCTCAAAGTGTTTCTTTGTAAACTGTATTTTTTTTTTTTTTTTGTAACTGCAGCACCCAAATGTGATATGTTCGTGTCCCTGCTGTCAGCCACTCTGGGTCTATTCTTTTCTCTCCAGACTGGTAATAACACACAAGAGCATTTTTTGAATATTTTAGCCACCACTAGGGGAAGTGATGACCAAGCTAGAAAGGGGGGCGGTGGAAAGCGGAGGAGCAGCCGTTACTTAGTGAACGTTCACCTCCACAGCTTAGACCTTTAATTATTTCTAGCGCTTGACTCAAACTGGATCATGAAGTTCTTAGTGTAAATGAGATGTAAATTAGATGATTTGTAGACATTTCCACAACAGAAAATCGGCTCTTTTCATCTGGGGTTGTTTCTGCTGCAGGTGCCTGGATTTCTGCAAGACCAATTCAGATGAAGTGGACGATCTTAAGGGCCCATTTCACGCTTCGATGTCCCAGCGATCCGACTTGACCTGGATCGCTGGAACGTGGTTAATTGATCACTGGTGAAGTGTCACACGTACAGATATCGCGAACGACGCAGCAACGATTCCGCGATATGCGAACGATACTTGCGGTCGTTTGATCGCATATGTCCTTCAGTTCTGAATAGGCGAAGTCGTAAACAAGATTAATTCAAGTTAATTTAAAGTGACCAAACCTACTGATGTCCATTTACCTGGCGAATGTCACCGTAGAAAACAAAATTGCAACCAATTAGCACTATTTCTGCTATAAAATCAAAATGTGTTTGCAGCTTTTCCTCAGTGGACTTACTATATTAACCCATGTGCATGTACCTAAAAAAAGATTTGTGATTCATCCAGATAAGGTGAATCATGATTTTCCTTGTAATTTTAGCAGTTCTCACACCATCTAAAATTAACAAATGAAAATAAATCCTTTTGCATAAATGTATACAAGTGGCTATACTGGTAGTTGCAATGGATTGTGGAAGAAGAGTTTAATACATGATATCATGATATTCAGACAGCTGCCAGCATATGGAGCTGTGTAAGCAACCTGGTAATTTTTTTTGGTTTAGCTGCAGTTTTTGCAACTTTATTTTCATTTTTTTTACACTCCTGTAATGTTAAACATATGTGCATTTACTGCCTGACGTTATACACAGCAGAGCTTCACTGTAAAGCATGGGGGAAGGAGCCTGTATTGAGCATGAAAGTGGATTTCAGACAACCTCAGGCTCCCCATTGACAATGTAGATAAGCAGGTGGTGACTTGTAAAGCTGGCTTCACACTGTTTTTTGTGATCCTGTTCTGTTTGTTTTTGAAACAAACAGAACAGGATCGTTTTTGGCCCCCACGTATCCCTATGGTGCTGGATTGGCCATATTTGGCCATCCGGTTTTGTGAATCCGGTGCAGGATTCGTTTCTGGCCTGTTTTTCACCGGTCCCAAAAACGAGGCCTGCAGTATTTTTGGTCTCTGGTGACAAAACAGGACACAAACGAATCCTGTCCTGTCCGACACACTTATCATGGGGGCCTGTGGCTCCGGATCCGGGAAACAACAGAATCGTTTCCCAGATCTGGTTCCAGGGTACAGAGCATGCGCAGAACAGGAGAGCTGCTCTGTAACCATAGTAAATCTGTGTAATATCACCTTAGCAGTGTATCTATATACATTGCTAAAGTGATATTAAATAAAGCGATGGATAAAATAAAAAAATCATAAATTTTCACCTATCTGGTGACTCCCGAGTGTCCCACGCTTAATACATCTCCTGGCAGTTTGAGGACCTTGCATGATGTCACTGGGAGGGGCGGGTCAACTAACAATCACATAACCACATCAGCGTGATTTAAAAAGTGCTAATGCAGGCATGTGATCGGGTTGCCCCTACCCTCCCAGTGACATCATGCAAGGTCTTCAAACTGCCAGGAGATGTATTCAGCGCGGGACACTCGGGAGTCGTCGGAAGGTGAGAATTTATGACTTTTTATTTTTAAACATCCCTTTATTAAATATCACTTTAGCAGTCTATATAGATACACTGCTATAGTGATATTACACAGCGCTGACAGCACAGGCTTGGCTCCCCGCTGCTCTTTCTGTGTCCAGATACCGGACCGGACACAGAAATTGCATCTGGAGGTGCCAATCTGGTGCTGTCCGTTCCTGTTCGTTGGATCCTGCAAAAAACAGGATCCAACGAACAGGAACAAAAACGTAGTGTAAAGCCAGCCTAACAGTTTTACCTCTGCTGCTTTATCAACAGTGATGGGACCCTCAAAGGTTTTACAGCATTCCAGATTATACTGAACAAAAATAGAAACACAACACTGTTTTGCTCCTATTTGTTCTATGTACACAAAAGGCCTTTTTCTCTCAAATATTGTCCACAAATTTGTCTAAATCTGTGTTAGGCCGGTTTCACATTTGCATTTGTCAATGCAGCGTACCGAATGCAGCCAATCGCATGCGCACTGCGTTCCTATGTTTAACAGCAGCCTGTTGCATTTTTTTGTGCGTTCACGGGTGCTTGTTTTATCAGCAAGCGTCCGCAAGCGCACAAACAATGCATGAATCTCAATGGATCCTCAGTGTCCTCCACATGACAGTGCAGGAGAATGCTGCGGATCACAGTGAAATCTCTCCCGGTGGCCAATCAGCAATCTTGGCGGCGGCTGGGAGGAGGAGATCTCTGCAGCTGATCTCCGCCTACCGTCCACCGCCGAGATCGCTGATTGGCTGGCTGGGCACCATACTGATGTGAACGCATGCGGACATCTCCACTGCATGCACATCAGTTTGGCAGCGTTTGTAATGCGTTTTCGTTTGCATGCCCTCCGCAGAAAACCAATCAATATCTGGTGTGACCACCATTTGCCTCATATAGTTGATGAAGTTGTTGATTGTTAATCCACTCCTCATTTGCCCATTCGAGTTGGTTACGACAACAAGCTGCAGTCAGGTGGAGATCCTGATGAGGACAATGAGTTGCAGTCAGGTGGAGATCTCGATGAGGGAGATGAGCAACAGATGAACCCTCTACTGAGATAGTTTGTGCAGAAAGTCTTTGGTCATGTAAACCGATTGATGCAGCTGCTGTATGAGTGGCCGGTCTCTTGGAGGTGAAGATGCTGGATGTGGAGGTCCTGGGCTGGTGTGGTTACACCTGGTCTATGGTTGTGAGGCCAGTTGGATGTTCTGCCAAATTCTCTGAAGGTACCGTCACACGCAGCCATATGGCTTCCATATGGTTGGCGATTTCACGTGAGCGCACCTTTTCGGGCACTTTTTTGAAGATCGCCATCGCCCTGTCACACATAGAGCTCTTGCCTGCAATCTACGGCGATCCTGCGTCCCGGAAATCACCTGTAGAGGAGTGGAAGCAATCTTCCCTTCACACATCGCCACGTCACACGCCTCCATCGTAGCAGTGATGTGGGCATACTGATTCGGTAGGGGCCTGCTAGAGTGTGTTTCATCGCGCCCCTATCACTGCGATTGGTGGACGCAATTGCGTTCCCATTGGTCAGCCTTACGTGAACACATGGATCATCCAATAAGGCGTCTCGGACACAGCCAGCCAATGGGAACGCAGCACCACCCACCAATCGCCGCAATCGCCAATGTGGCGCAAAAATAAAACACATCTAAGCACGCCTCTCTACGGATCGCTGTGTACGTCGCTATCACCCTGTCACACGCCATGAAGCGCTGAGATCGCCTGGTGGTTATCGCCTGATTTCCCAGCAGTGCAAGGCAATCAGGCGACACTCCACTGGCGATTTCTCGCCATAAAATCACCCTGTCTCACGCAACTACGCACTGGCGATGTCGCTTCGACATTGCCGGAAAACACACAACCTTGAGAGGCCTTTGGAGATGACTTATGGTAGAAAAATGTTAGAATCTGAGAGTCCTCAGTGGTTGATACCTTTTAATGGCTAACTGAAAAGATGGTAAACATAGGAAGCTTTGGGGACACTGTTGGCCCTTCGTCAGGCAGATAATGACTCAGATTCCGAAGACACATACATTTTGAAAACCCTAGAGTATTGCTGCTTTTTGGAAAAAGCATAAACCAGTGTGTCTTGACATAGCCTTATACAAATTTTAGAACAATATTTAAGGCTAGGTTCACTTTTACATTCAATACGCCTGCGAATGGTCCGTGAACGCATTGCCGAACGCAGTCCTACTGATGTGAACGCAGCGGGGATTCTCCGCATGTGTACACATAGTATGTGTGCCCAGGAGATCAGCGACGGACGCCGGGAAATCAGCTGATCTCCTGGCGACTGCCGCTGACGTCCCGGAGGCCACCGCTGATCTCCCGGCCTCTGCCGAGACCGGAGATTTCAATGGATCCGCAGCGTCTGCCTGCGCTCTCATGCGTATGACACTGCGGATCCATTGAGCTCCATGCATTCTTTGTGCGCTTGCAGTCACTTGCTGATAAAATAAGCGCCCGCGAACGCATGAGAAATGCAAAATGTTACGTTTGGAGGGCAATTTAAAAAAACGCATCCGAACGCAACGCATACAAACGCGGCCAAACGCAGACACAATGTGTTGCCATGTTAAACATAGGGATGTAGTGCGCATGCGTTTGGCTGCATCTGCATACGCTGCGTGTCAAACTCAGATGTGAACTCAGCCTAAGAGAAAAAGGCCTTTTGTGTTCATAGAAAAAGTCTAAAGGTACCGTCACACGCCACGATATCCTCGTGATATCGCTGTAAATTAGCGAATTCTGCGATGTTGAAACCACATTGTAAGTGCGTTGTGGCGTGTGACAGGCGATCTTACGTTGAGAAATCGCTGGTGGCACGTCGCTTGATTGCACTGCACTGCTGTAAAATCAGGCGATGTCCACCTCGCGATTTCAGTGGGTCGTGCAGTGCGACACAGTGACCGCGACGTAGAAAGCGATTTCAGAGATCCTGAAATCTATCACCAAAGGCGTGCCTAAGCGTGCTGTTTTCTGCGCTCCGGCGATTGGTGGTAACGCAGTTGTGTAGGCCAATCGGAGTGGTTAGGCCATGGTGAAACAGACCGCCTATCTCGAGCGGTCAAACACTACGCCCACGTTGCTGATGTGGTTGTGGCGTGAGACACAGCGATGTAGAAAGGCGAGATCGCTTCCGGTCTTGGTCAGGCGATTTCCGGAACGCCTGATCGCCGGAGTTTGCACGCAACATCGCTATGTGGGACATCTCCGAAGCGATCTGGGGAGAGTGCCCAAAACATTTGCGCTCACATCATCGCGGAATATATCGCGACGATATCGTGGCGTGTGGCGGTACCTTTAGATCTTTGAGTTGAGCGCATGAGAACTAGAATAGAAAACAAAGGTGTTCTTTATATTTTTGTTCAGCGGGCGAGCGTCTGAGGCTGGCCACAAACGTTCATTACTCTTAATCATTACGTCTCTGGTACAAGTGATAGATCCTAGTTGTTACCAATTAAATGCTATTATCAGGTAAAATACAGAAAGATAAATGAGCAGTATATGCCAACAACACAATGAGAGAATCAGTGATGCCGGAGGGTCATGGAGCAAATCTTTCCTACCATGGCCAGGACGTATAGAAATCTGAGTCACAGATATAATGAGCTCCGATTTCACATCCATCTGCAGAATAAAATGTCACTTCCTGCCACTCAGAGGCTGTATACCTAGTAAATAATGGCGAGAACTGCTTACATGTGACACTTTGCTGTAAAAATCAGAAGGTAAATATTATTTGACGGTCAATATCGACAGTTTCTCAGGACTCTCCCGAGTCCCATGTCTCCCAGGATGTAGCAGACGAGAGTGATGAAGACGTTCGAGTGTAGTGTATCCGATCCAGATTGTAATTACAACAAATGATACGTAAATGTTTTTATGTTGTATCATATATTTCTTTCAACATTTACATTCAGTTTATTGCTCATCTATAATAGTATGCACAACAGCTCTATTACCTGGAAGATCTGTTCATGATCTCCTACTTCATGAATAAAATGTGAGCTATTGTAAGAACTGATATATGAGCAAAAGGCTGTGTACACATGTTGCATTTTTACAGCGTTTTTTTTTTTTTTTTCAATGCAGATTTGTCACAAAACCTGAAGGGTTTCCTGATGCAGCAAAGTCAATGAGAATCCTGAAGTCTCCTGCACATGAGTATTTTCTCTTTTCAGATTTAGTGCAGAGGTAAGAGTATCCGGAGACACTGCGTCCTGGATGCAGGGAGACTGCCACCACCCTGTGCCCATGGTCTGCGGTGGGTACAGGGCAGCTTCTTCCTGCATTTACCCTCTGGAGGTCGATCCCAACTCCGCAGCATGAAATAACGCTGTGGTGGGGAGAATCATAGTGAGCATGGGATTTCTAGAAATCCCATCCACTATGTTGATACTGTACAATGCAGCATTTTGGATGTAGTGGGAATACTTTGCGTCCAAATTCCTGGGAATACTTTGCGTCCAAATTGCTGCACTTCCTGACCGTGAGCACGCAGCCTTAAAGGGAACCTGTCAGGTCGCGCTACCCCTCTAACCTATCACTACCTGTCCCTGCACCTTCCTATCTGATCCCTAACCATCCCTCTATGAACTAAAGGGGACCTATAATGATGGAGAAATATTTAGTCTCCAGT
The DNA here is from genome assembly GCA_033576535.1 of Allobates femoralis. NCBI lineage: Eukaryota > Metazoa > Chordata > Amphibia > Anura > Aromobatidae > Allobates > Allobates femoralis. The sequence goes on from JARQOC010000007.1 coordinate 153,623,073, forward strand.
TGGAGACTGGAAAGGCGTGCTCCGGGCTCCATTCTCCCCTCCTTGTTTTGTGCCCGATGGGCATCCTCATTCCCCTTGGACTGTGCCACCTCCTATTCGAAATGCCCGCCTCTTGTGATAATGTGATGCCGGGCTCTGGAGCATGTGTAGTGCGCATATCGAAGCCGGCCAATACCACGTGATGAGCCCCGTAATGCACCGGGCTGGATATGACGTTCCGGCCCGAGCATCACATGATCACAAGAGGCTGGCATTTAGAATAGGAGGTGGCACAGCCCAAGGGGAATGAGGACGCCCAGCGGGGCCTGCGGACGCAAAATGAGTAGGGGAGGATGGAGCCCGGAGCTCGCCTTTCCAGCCTCCAACTGGAGACTGTAAGTTCTTTTTCTCCCCCATTATAGGGCCCCTTTAGCTCAGACAGGGATGGTTAGGGATCAGATGGGAAAGTGCAGGGACAGGTAGTGATAGGTTAGAGAAATGGTGCAGAAATTTCTGCACCAAATATTAAACGTCTGCATATACCCTAACTGTAGAATATAGAGCAGGGGTCTCAAACACGCGGCCCGAGGGCCGCATGCGGCCCCTGGGGCTTCACTATGCGGCCCGCGGCACCTTGGACAACTTAATGATGCATCGCCCCAGTGCAGTGGAACACTGCAATCCCTGCTGTGTGATGACTTCCGTTTGCGGCACTAACAAGCTCTGCCACTCAGTAAGATCAATGCAAGCTGCCAGCCAATGAGAGGCCCGCAGCTGACAGCAGAATATGACGTCACCTGCGGGCCTCTGGCTGGCAGATTGCATTTATCTTGCAGAGCAACAGAGCTTGCCTGAGCGGCGGCTGGACGAAGTCATAGCACAGCGGAGGCCAGAAGTCAGCACAGCGAGGACTGCGGCGGCCCCCTGCACTGCAGCGATGCATCATTAAAGTGAGAAAAGTGTGAGTGTGTGTGAGGGTGTGTATGTGAGTAAGGATGTGTGTATGTGTGTGTGTGAGAGTGTGTGTGAGAATGTGTTAGTGTGTGTGTGTGTGTGAGAGTATGTGTGTGTGTGTGGGTTTGTGTGTGAGAGTGTGAATGAGTGTGTATGTGAGTGTGCAAAAAGAAGGTAAAACAGGATGGGGGGGGCATCACTATAAAAGTAGATCAGGATGGGGGACATACCTAGAAAAGGGGATCAGGATGGGGGACATCACTACAAAAGGGGATCAGGATGGGGGACATCACTATAAAAGGGGACCAGGATGCGGGACATCAATAATAAAGGGGATCAGGATGGGGGACATCACTACTAAAGGGGATCAGGATGGGGGGCATCACTAGAAAAGGGGATCAGGATGGGGGGCATCACTAGAAAAGGGGATCAGGATGGGGGACATCACTGCAAAAGGAGCTCAGGATGGGAGACATCACTGCAAAAGGAGATCAGGATGGGGGACATCACTAGAAAAGGGGATCAGAATGGAGAGCATCAGTAGAAAATGGGATCAGGATGGGGGGCATCACTAGAAAAGGGATCAGGATGGGGTACATCACTAGAAAAGGGGATCAGGACGGGAGACATCAGTAGAAAAAGACATTACTACAGGATGGGGACATTACTACAAGAAGGGGATCAGGATTTGTACTTTACTACATTGAGCAAAAAATTCTGATATTACTAAAAAGATCACTTAATCCTACGAGGGATGTGGCCCCCCGCTATAAATGTTGTTCTATGTGCGGCCCACCAACCCAGCCGAGTTTGAGACCCCTGATATAGAGTGTCAAAAGGTTTCTGTGAAAAGTTGGGCGACAGAATTGTTGTCTTTCTGCAGAACCGACACTAGAAAAAAACTATTGTGCTTCCTCGGCTGCCCTGCCTCATCCCTCTCTAGATCATCCCTGAGGGGCCAGTGACAGGGACATAGTAACAGCAGGTTATTCTACATTCACTGAAGTGTAGAAATGTTTGTCCTTATAGAAAAACACAGTAGTTCATTGTTCTGTGTGAACACGTTGGTTTAAAGTGAACCTGTGGCACCTGTGTGCACTGAACTATGGCAAGTTCCATTGGTGTCCTGGTAAAGACGAGATCATATTTTCCATACTATTATCGGCTTATTCAGACGTTGTAATAAATAACATTTTCTTTCACTACACTTACAATAAAACTGCAGGTTTGCTGAAGTTCCACAGTAAAAAAGGAAAAAACGAAAACGCAACACCCTTTGAACCTAGGATGTACGGTATTATGCATTTTCTTTGGGGCTGAAAATAATTTATTACTCATTGGCATCAGGTATTTAGAGCTGGGAAGAGTCTGACAATTGGATGAACCGGTAATTATACTCTATTCAAACACTTCAGAATTTTTTAGACATATTCCCAAACTGTCTAATATGGGTTAAAACATTAATAAAAACTGACGCCTGGCCTGTACACCACTTTTTTTGTGCATTTTTTTTGCCATATATCGGGTGCATTTTGCTTAGAAAATGATCCCTGTTACTATAAAGTCTGCTGATGACCTAGTATAAAGGACAAGCTTTGGGAAATGAAGTTGGTGTTCTGAGTTTTCGTTTGTATTTCTAAAGTTTGATCCAAACAAGATATCTGTTAAATAATGTGTAAGGCTGCATTCTCATGTCCAGTAATCATCCGTTAGTTTGGATCCAGCACAATTCATTGTGCAAACACAACTTTTTTGTCCGTTTGGAAAAAATTTATTTTTGCAGGATCCGTTTTTCAACATTGGAGTCTATGGAGAATGGATCCAGTAATTGATCGCTATTTATCTTCCATCTTAAATGGATCCTGTAAGCAAAATACAGATCCTTTGCCAATGAAAAAAAAACAGAGGCTAAATAGCGATCAGTTACTGGATCCGTTCTCCATAGACTCCAATGTTAAAACATTCGATCCTGCAGTAATCAATTTTTCCAAAACTAACAAAAAAGTTGTTTAGATGAAATGAAGATCCGGCACCACGGTTTCTCCTGCACTTAGATTTTTAATCTTTTCTCATAAGCTTCAAAAAAATGAATAGGAGTTTGCAGACCCTCCTCCTGACGTGTTTCACTGCGCTCTTATTCATTCTTATTCCCTTTACTTAAACAAAAAAGTTATGTTTGCACAATGGATTGTGCTGGATCCGATCTAATGGACGATTACTGGACAGGTGAACTCAGCCTTATTCTGTAATGTCTTTTATTGTCTGTATAAATTCCCTCTGAATTGTAAAGTACTGCAAAATGTGCTGGCACTATCGAAATAAAATTATCATTGTTAAAGGAAAGAACTCCAAACACTCTAAAGTACCTAAAACAAAGGATGAACTACTCCCTCTCCCCGCGTCCAGCACCAGTATCCTGCCAAAGCTTGGGTCTTGGCTGAAGCGGTGACTTCACAATGACAGGTCACCTCCATCGCTACAGCTAAGGGCTTAGCTCAGTGGCTCATGCCATCTATCTTGGTTTAGCCGCTGTGAATGGCTACAGCAGGATTGTGCGTTGTTGACACTATCACTGCTTCAGACAACATGCAAAGACCCAAGCAGCAGGGAGCAGACCATGGACTGGGGAAGGTGAATACCTGCACTTTGTCATTTTAGACATCTTAGAGTATTTAGGAGTCCATCTTCCTGAAAGCGGGGAGACCCTTTTAGGTTAAAGGGGTTGTCCACTACTCAGACAACCGTTTCCCATTCCCCATGTTTGCCCCCCCATTAAAATAACAATTCTTAAGCCCAGCTCCTGTGCTGGCTCCGTTTCAGCAATGTTCTCCTGGGGATCACATAACATTATTACATCATGTCAGCCCTACGCCAAATCAGCGCTGTCTTCACTCTCTGCCCCTTCAGATGTATTAAGCATTAATAGGACGTGAGCAACAGCAGTTACCAAGAGGTGGTTGTTCACCTTCAGGATTTTTTACTTCTCAGAATATATATATCATAAATGCATGTATTCTCCAGATTTTTCTGTTATTTTGTGGCTGCTGCGCCCCTGAATTTCCATTCTTTGTTGTTTTTTTAAATTCTCGATTCAGTTCAGAGTTATGGACATTTTTAAGTAATTGCCACTTTCTATGGTCTTTAGCAATAGGTCTTTGCTCACATAGTAGTAATACGGAGCAGTTAAGGTTTGCCCCAAAAATCCAGTGATGAACACACCATAAAAATTAGCGACTATGGTCGAGGTTACTTTCACTACGACACCTATTGTGTTGGTGGTACATTGCAGCACAATGCATGTGAAGAGGTTACATTGTGACCATCGGCAGACACAGACAGAAAAAGTCCCCTGTGCAAGAACAGTATATGGGCTCTTTGGCCACCCAATAACTCATCAAAATGCCCAATTCCAACTGCTTTGGAGGTAGTAGATATTAGGCCCCTTAACTCTCGGCCCGTGTGTGGCTTCACCAATGATATGTCCATCCCTCATTGTGACCGGGGGAGCACTGTGACAAGCAAGATGCAAAAAATCCAACTCCGTTGAAATTCTTGCAACTTGCCTGTCTTGGTTGCAATACATTGGGGGTCAAATGCGACCTTGCTCACCTTTAGTGCTCTATGATGTTAGCAAACTTTGGTCGCACAACAGATGTCCCAGCCAAAGTTGCCACTTGGCCTGGCCTAAAGACAAAACAATTATATTTGCGAGGACTGGCGGACACTGACAGAAAAGGCCCTGTGCGAGAACACTATATGGACGCTCTTAGTCCAATAATTCACATAATAATATTTTATTTATAAATATTCCGCAGTGCTTCACAAATCAGATTTCTATACAAACAGTCTTAAACAATTGTGGAAAATACAATAGTTCAAAGCAAAAAAAAAAAAAGACGACCCTGCTCGCAAGAGCTTACAATCTACAATAAGGTGGGGGTGACACAAAGTACAGGTGCCTATTTACAATCATGGTCAGCCATCTTGAGAAAGTGTGGAGTAAGTGGCCACAAGCCTATCTGTGTAGAGCTTTTGGGTCTGATGGAGTTTGAAAGTTATGTTCAGGGAAGTAGTGGATACCCTATGTCTAAATTACTACAATTAAGGAGAATGATAGGCTGCTCTGAAGAGATGATTTTTTAGGGAGCGCCTAAAACTATGTAAGTTGTGGATTGTCCTAAATTTTTTGGGTAGTGCATTCCAGAGGATTAGTGCAGCTCGGGAAAGTCTTGAGCTGAGAATATTCAAATTAGTGCAGATGTTAGCCTAAAGTCACTCCCAGAGCAAAGAGAATGGGTGGAGTGATGGACAGAGATGAGGGTGGAGATGTAGGGTGTGCTGCACTGTGAAGAGTTTTGTGGGTGAGAACAAGCAGTTTGAAATTGGATCCTATAGTGTATAGGCAGCCAGTGCAATGACTGGCATAGAGCAGAAGCGTCTGAGTAACGATTGGCCAGATGGGTGATCCTGGCTGCTGTATTAAGGATGAACTGGAAAGGGGAAAGTCTAGTGAGGGTAGGCCAATTAATAGAGTTGCAATAATCAAGGCGGGAGTGGATGAGGGCCACTGTGATGGTTTTAGTTGTTTCCATAGTGAGGAAGGGGCGAATTCTAGAGATGTTCTTCAGTTGCAGACAACAAAGCGGGCAAGAGATTGTATATAGGAAGTGAATGAAAGATCAGCATCAAATATAACACCCAGACATCAACCTGCTGCCTAGGTATTATCGTGGTGCTGTACACAGAGAGATGTCAGATTTAGGGAGGTTAGTGGAGGGCGGGAGCAGAAGAAGTTCAGTTTTTGAAAGTTTGAGTTTCAGATAGAGAGCGGACATGATATTGGAAACTGTTAGACAGTCATTGGCGTTCTGTAATACAGCGGGGATAAGGTCAGGGGATGATGTGTATGTTGAACAATTCCACCTGTTTTGGAGGTAGCAATGGGCTATGTCTGCCCCTGATCTGGAGCTATATGGAGGATTTATACTAGAGAGCAGCTGGAATAAAAAATAGGGCAAATAACTGTCCACTTTTGAGCAGGTGACAGGTCATCTCTGATACTTGTTTTGTACATGTGGTTACCTCGGAATGAGCACAGTATGACCTTTGCCTTATCTGTCTGTATGAACTAGGCTATGGCGGACAGACCTGTGCTCTTCTGGGGGGATTAGTGGAATAATCCAGCAGGGCTGTGGTTGTAACTGGGGGAACCAATCTGCATTCCACTCCTAAAATTCGGTTCACTTGGGCAACCAGACGTTTCATCAGTATTAAACCCTTGTTTGTATTGGAGTGCACTTTACAAGAGGCTCCATGATTGTAAAAATGTACAAAATCTCGTTGGCCCCAGCTAGACGGTAGACTCTACAAGAGCAAACAAGGAGGAAAAGAGTCTGTTTGAGTTTCAATGCATTCCTGGAGACAGGGCTCCCCCTGCACCCACCCACCCACAGGGCTTTGTGTGGCAGGACAAGTATGGCAGATACAATGAAGGCATTTGTTCTCATGTCAACCCCTCCCCCACCTGCACAAAGGGAATAGCAGTCTTGTCCTGACATGAGCTGTGCAAAGACAGACCACAACTGCTAATAATGATTTAACTGGGTGCAGGAGAGAACGTGACGCCACCCTTCACCCAGACCTTTTTGCAGGTGACACCCTATGTTGGGTCATGTGCCTCCATGTTGTCTGCATATATGTTAGGTGCTCAAACTCTGACCTCCGGGTCAGCGCAGGTATCTGTCCTGTGACCTCCGGGGTTAGCGAGGGTATGTGTCACTCTGACCTCCGGGGTCATCGCAGGTTCTAGCTGTGACTCCTGGGTTGCGCAGGTATCTGTAGCTGTGACCTCGGGGTTAGCGCAGGTATTGTCGCTGTGACCTCCGGGTTAGCGCAGGTATCTGTCGCTGTGACCTCCGGGGTTAGCGCAGGTATCTGTAGCTGTGACCTCCTGGGTTAGCGCAGGTATCTGTCCTGTGACCTCCGGGGTTAGCGCAGGTATTGTCGCTGTGACCTCCGGGGTTAGCGCAGGTATGTGTCGCTGTGACCTCCGGGGTCAGCGCAGGTATGTGTCTCTCTGAATTTACTTCTCCATTGATGACATTCTGATGTGACTACTTTACATTCCTACATTTTAGCTGTCGCCTCCTAGAACATTATTGTTATGGCATCTGGATTTTTCAATTTGTTTCATTCTTTCCAGTTTTTTTTCTTAAGGCCAAATATAAAATTGTCATTTACAAAGCACCAAAAATAATTGCATCAATGTAGAAAAGTGACAGCAGCCTCCTGTATTATGCAAAGTTGCTATGTGATAAATGTCAACAGAGGATACTTTATATGTAATGGATAGCTGCAGGTTGATTGCTTGTTTGTCCGACAGGTAAATCTCACCACCACACTAAGCATCTTGGGCTGTTTGTGTGTTTTCAATGGGGAGAGGGGCGTAGTTAACAGTTCACCACTTGTCTTCTTGGAAAATAAAAGGATTGTGCAGCGAAACATAACGTGCCTAATTTATTTATTTTTTTTTTTTTTGGGGGGGTGAAGATTCGGGATGTGCACCTACACATTGAATAGTTGGCACATGATAATAGGGGTGTGTGACAATGACATATTGACCGTTAGGATACAGGACGACAAAAACACACTAATTGGATGATGTGACAATGACACATTGACAGTGGACGGCTATAATGATGATACATTGATACCTGGGGGATAGGACCATGATCTATTCTGGGGTTATATGATATTGACACTAGGGGGACATGAGAATAATACTGGGGGGGATCTGACTGTAACACTGAAATATGATGATGACACATTGATGCTGGGGAGATATCACAGTGACACATTGACCCTGGGTGATATGAATAACAATGGGGAAATATGACAATGACACATTGATAGTGGGGAGTGACACTGGGGGAATGAGGGTGACAGTGGGGGATATGATGATTACACGTTGACATTGGGGGTAATGATACTGGGTGGATGTGACAATGCCCTGTTGATATTGAGGAGAATCTGCTTTGACCCTGGTGGGTTTGATGATGCCACATTGACCCTTGTGGAATAGAATACTGCTACTGGGGGGATACATCGATGACACATTGACCGGGTGGGGAGGGGTATGAGGATGTCAGATTGGTCCTGGAGAGGGTATGAGGATGAGACATTGACCCTGGGGTAATATGACAGTCACATTTACCTTGGGGGAGGGGTGTGAGGATGATACATTGACCCTGTGGGTGATATATTGATGACACACTGGCATTTGCTGATGAGACAACAGTGAAACCCTATAGATGGTATCTGTAGTGTATGTGTGGGGGATTACATGGCAGGTGTGCGTGGAAACATGCCGAATCCAGGTCCGGTCTTATGGCCGCTTTACACGTTTCAATATCGTTGCGATATCGCAATTCAATGGCGCGGGAGCGCGCATTTCGTGCTCGTTTCTCCCGCATCGCATCAGAGGTTTACACGTTGCGATTTCTGAATCCAACGTCCGTGTGATGTCTATGCCCCCCAACCCAGGAACGACCATTTAACATGGGAGTGAATGGGTGACGTAGAACTTCACATCTTAGTTGGGCTGTCACACAGCACGATCCAGCTCTAATCTCCATTCAATATCGGGGCATTGGAGAGCACGCTCATTCAATCCCCGATATCGCATTGACATCGTTCCTGCATCGTATTGGACGTTCACACCATACAACGCCGGAACGATCTCGGCTCCAACGATCGAAGCACGTGACTTTTCATTGAAATTGGACTAAGATATCGCAACGTGTAAACCCACCATTAGAACCTGTCCCTCCACCTAAGAAGTTTGAACAGGGATCACGTGAGGTCTTAATGGATTCTTCCATCCTCTGTAATGGAAACTCCTCCACCAGTATAATCCTGCAGAAAGATGGATGTCAGGTTTGTAGGGGGATACATCTGGGTGAGGTCCCAGCAGCTCCATAGTACATTCTTACCAGTGTTGTGACCTCTCCCCCTGCAGCCCCTCTGTCTGAGATAAGTCCCACAGATTATTGTTCCTGTGATCCCTGTGCCTGGGGAGATCTCAGCCCTGCTGCCTGATGCTACAAGTTTAACCTTTCCCATTAATACACCTTCATATTTAACACACAAACCAAGAAGCTGCCAGCAATTGTGCACACATCCAAAGAATACAGGATTAAAAGGCTGCAGCTCAGCATTGTGGGTGGAGAGAAATCCCTTTATAGCGTTTATAAATGCAGCTCTTTTGTGCAGAAGGTTTACTCCCTATATTTTATCCTTATAATAATATGGTATCGTGATGGTTAGAGCTGGGGGAAAGCCAGGTTACAGTCCTAACAAGCCTCCATGACCCTTCTCTGCCCTCTGGTCTGTCACGATTCTGTTTCTAGCTGAAGTCTTGAAGGAACTGAGTCTGGTTTCTTGGGATTCACTAGCTGATGACCCTATTCAAGAGAGAGACCAAGCTGATTCCCCCATAAGAATCACTGGTGTAAGTTGCACCAAAGAAATTTTTTTTCAATGAATTTGGTGCATCTTGCAACTGGTAAGCCTCTCTGCCAGATTAAGAACTGGAAGGAAGTATTACCGCAATAGGGTCTTATCTGGTTAAAAACTTATGGAATGGTAAATCAGTTAAGGTACCGTTACACGCTTCAATGTTGTAACAATATCACCAGCGATCTCACGGGAGCGCGGTTGTTGGGACATCTTTGACATCGTTGGTGAGATGTCGCACATCTAGATATCATGACCGACGCACCAACCATGTGGCGAGCAGCTATCGTTTGCACACCCCAGCGAATGATACTTGTTCACTGTTGTGAATAGGGGAAGTCGTTAACGACATTGTTTTTGCAGTGTCACACAGAACGATATACCAGGTTGGCTGATCGAAGATCATTTGATTTAAGAAAATGTTCTCAAATCTGCGATCAACGATACAAAAATTTATCGTAGTCGTATCTTGGTGTCGCACACGACGACGTCCTAACAGTGTTGTTTGAACGACGCCAAACTCGTGACGTTTGAGCGATATCGTTCACAATCTCGTAACGGGGCCTTTAGACTCACCTATTAGGGTTATGTGAGACACAACCACTGTAAGAGCATAGGCGGCTGCTGCAGACCCAAACAAGAAATCTACTTGCTGGTTGGAGGGAAAGGGTATTATTCTGCATTGCTCGCTGGTGAAAGATGCAGCAAGGATCGTTGTTGCATCTTTCACCAGTGAGCAGCGCAGAATACCCTTTCACTCCAACCAGCAAGAATAAGCCTCTCTGCCAGAGATGTTAAGGCCCAGTTACACACACAGATAATTGTGCAGAGATTGTTCGCAGATCTCTGGTTGCAGTGAAATCATGGACACATTGTTCCATTTTGTACATGGCCACAAAATGTAACAATGTGTCCATGATTTCACTGGAACCTGAGATCTGAGAACAATCTCTGCACAATTATCTGTGTGTGTAACTGGGCCTTTACTCAAGACAGGAGCATGAACTTGTGCGGCAGACTTAAAGGGAACCTGACCCCTAAAAATCAGCCCCAGCCTTTTAAGACCTGTCCCTGCACCATCATAATCAATTTCTAGACATCCCGTTGCCTCAAAAATGACGATTTCTAAAGTTTATAAATGACCGAAAAACAAATGTGATATAGATTCAGCGCTCATGCAGGGACCAGGGCTCTGTTATAGCAAAAAATTACCTTTAGGTTTTATTAAATCGATGTGAGAATCCAGTATCCACAACGCGTTTCGACGCAACAGGCGTCTTTATCAAGTGATTACCAGGACTCTCCATAACAATTACTTATATACATACACAATCCAAAGGGGGAGGGGGATGCACCGGTATATTATAAACTATGTAATGGATCCTGAAGGGGATCGGGTGATCTCCATATAGTTCATTAATTACAAAAATGAACCTCCCCCTCCCCCTTTGGATTGTGTATGTATATAAGTAATTGTTATGGAGAGTCCTGGTAATCACTTGATAAAGACGCCTGTTGCGTCGAAACGCGTTTGTGGATACTGGATTCTCACATCGATTTAATAAAACCTAAAGGTAATTTTTTGCTATAACAGAGCCCTGGTCCCTGCATGAGCGCTGAATCTATATCACATTTGTTTTTCGGTCACACACTCCTTCCCTGCGGGAAGCGTGATAAACTGCAGCTCGGCACCCAGGACCTCACAGAATTGACATCAACACCCTCCCACAGAGATCACGTGCACCGGACTCCGGTTCACTTGAACCATATTGAGCTCTGAGCTGACGTGAACACCAACAGCCTCATCGGAGCTCTTTAACCTGTTGTGCGGTCGGCACAACAGGATCAGGTGAGCAGGGGGATTTTTCACCCACCCTTCTATTCAGCTTACACAGTGTGGCGCAACTGTTATTTCTTTGTAAAGTTTATAAATGTTAGTTTTGTACCTGCAGAACTGTGGCTTCTCAGTTCTTGAGAAGTCACACAGGGCATCCCCTGTAGCTTCTCATCGCCGCCTGCAATGTAATTATTCACACCCTGATGGGCGTATTAAACAATACAGAGCCTCCTCGTCACCATAGATGGGCGGTATAGCCGCTGTGACGCTAATCGCATCATATCCGGCTATACGGACGTCCGTACACCCATTTGGGTGTATTGAGGACCTTGCGCAATGCGCTCTCTGGAATTGTAAAGGAACTTCCAGGTCTTCAAAAAAGTTTTTTCTTTTATTTTATTATATAAAAAAAATTACATCCACATAAACACACACAGGTTAAAAGCGATACATTTTGGCTGCCTGCAATCACTCTTGCTCAGAAAGCCTTGGTTGTAGGCAGCCAAAATACATCCCTTTTAACCTGTGCTTTGTGGATTTAATTTTTTAATATCATGGAATTAAATAAAAATACGCTTTCAAAGAGCTGGAACTTTTCCTTATTTCCCACGCAGAGTCACACGATCTTTATTCCGTGCTCTCAGCACGCCGACAGCCAGATGGTAAGGGAGAGCTGGTATCCAACTTAGATATTCATCACTCTCTGTGCACCTTGGCGTAGCTGGCCAGGACTGGCATAAAAATGGTCAAAGATGACAACATTTATCAACATTTCAAGGAGTTTTACACCATAATTCCGACAAAACTTTTGATTAGGGGCCGAATTCGCCAAAAACCTATTAGGTAAAAAATTCACAAAATAAAAGATTTCAACCAAAACTATCGTTTGACAAGTAAAAGCTAAAGAACTGAACGATTGGTTTAGCTGACCCATCACGGACTCGATTTCAGTCGAAAGTTAGACAAAACAAAACACTTACGGTACATTTGTCCCCTGACTGTTAACTGCTTTGCTTGTTTATGAAGTACCGTAATTTGCAGCCTGTTTAAACAGGTAGATTATCGGTAAGCGCTTTTCTAGGAACGCTCGATCCCTGCAATTGGTCAGTGAAAATGCACCAAAAATGTATGGGAAACATCACTTTCCACCAGGATAACTTTATATTACTGATTTTTTTTGTTTGATAAGTGGCATAAAAGTTTACAGATTAATATTGTCATGATGTTTCTAGCAGTCTACACCCAAAATATGGGCAGTTATTGAATTAAGAGTCCGTTTTTGCTGTAGATGGGGCACTACACTAAGATATGTGTGGAATTTCCCTAAGGAATAGTGTGCATAAATTGCAATAGAACATAAAGGTTTCTTTAAACACATTTAAGGATTTTACACCCTACATAGAGTGGCCACTTGTCTTTTAATTATTATCCTGCTTGGCGGTGATGTGTTCCAGACCTCTGTACCTTTATGGCAATGGTTTATGGTTTCAGACCCTTCAGCCAAAGCTGAGATGCAATAAAACTAGAGTTATCACAGATCACACCCCTGGGCCTTGTGCTGGAACAGATGAACAGATGTGATGGCAGTGGGGTTATATCCGCCCCCCACCCCCACCCCCCAAAGTCCCAAAAGACTCTACCAGTGCACTTAAATCCGAGATTGTAGAAAAAAACCTGTCCAGAACCGGACAGAAATGTCAAATAAGGGTCCTTTTACATGGAATCTCAAATTGGTAAAGAGAGGAAATATTTCAGGACTGAGACTGGACCCGTTTTTTCCCCAATCCTTACGATGTCAGTGGAGTTGTGGCGTTAAAGAAGACAAAAACGTAGATGGATGAGTCAGAGTCTGTATCTCACTATCAGGTTATTTTTGAAGACACTTGTAGAAGTACATGTGTATCTGGACCTTGCCTAATCTAGCTCCTTCTTAATGTCATGTTAGCAGACAGATATTGGACCTGTCAAAGGTCGCTGTTTATGGACACGCTTCTCCCTCCTACCAGTTTGACGTCAGCATGCAAGAGGCAGTGAATCAATCCATACTTGTTAATCATTCATCTTAAATAAGCACAAACTCACAATGCAAGGTATGAGAGCCTAAGGTCCACTGACTATACAAAAAATTGACTTATTTATTTGGGGCACCTTATTGATGTTGCAGAGAACCCACTTAAGGCCATGTTCACATGTTGCATTTTTGCTGTGTTAAGTGCAGGTACGTTTTTGCTGCATTTATTGTGAATTAAACTACCGTAACTTTATTAAACATTTACTGTAGAAAATGACCCATGTAATCTTCACCAAAGTAATGCAACAGAAATGTATGGTCAGAGAACCTGCTTTTTGTAAGCAGCTTTTTTACCGCCAAGAGAGCAGGTTTTGCCTGCAGAAAATTCGCAAAAAAACTGTTTGCATGTAGCCTAAATGTAAATGCATCAATAAATTTCCCTAGATATACACAAGTTATAGATTCACTGATACAAAGGCCATATTAAGCTTTGTAAGTGTATTATAGCTTTCCTAATATTACAAATGGTATCTGTCAGCCCACATGGAGCCATGGTGTAATGATATGGACAGAGCCTTTTAGGGCCCTTTCACATCAGCGGTAATTTGAAATCGCGGCAGATGCGGTGAAAAAAACGCATCTGCCGCGATTGCCGCATAGCCGCCGCATAACCGCTGCACTTGCGGCGCGGTTGCGGTAATCGCCATAGTAAGTATAGGGGGACTTGCGGCAGGTAATATCTAGAAATCGATACGTGTGACTCAAAACAAATTATTAAATCTCCAAAGAGTGCACATTAAGATAACAAATTTTATTTAATTATTATTAAAAACAGTCAGTAGTGTGTGTATGTCCCACACCTGTATCTAGTAAAACCGAGCAGTCGGGGAGGGAGGAGACTATAGTGGATAGGGTGAGTGTGGGATTATAGTCTCCTCCCTCCCCGACTGCTCGGTTTTACTAGATACAGGTGTGGGACATACACACACTACTGACTGTTTTTAATAATAAACAAATTTTATTTAATATCTTAATGTGCACTCTTTGGAGATTTAATGACTTGCGGCAGGTGCGGCAAGTGAGGTTTTGCACTTGCGGCAGGTGCGGCCGCGAAAAAAAAAAACGCTGCTGACCGCATTTTTTTTCGCGGCCGCACCTGCCGCAAGTGCAAAACTGCAGCTGCCGCAAGTCCCCCTATACTTACTATGGCGATTACCGCAACCGCGCCGCAAGTGCAGCGGTTATGCGGCGGCTATGCGGCAATCGCGGCAGATGCGTTTTTTTCACCGCATCTGCCGCGATTTCAAATTACCGCTGATGTGAAAGGGCCCTTACATGTATTTATTATTATTTAACAGCCTTCAGCTGAATCTCGATCCATGGTGACTCAATGGATGAATGCTCCGTAGGAAGATTGATCTTGTGCATCCTATATAGGTCCACTGGGCTTTTCTCCAAGCCTAGATAGCAGGGCTGTGGAGTTGGAGTCTGAATCAGTGTCTATTTTGGGTGGAGTCTGTGTCGGATTCAGGGAAATTGAGGAGTTGGAGTCAGATGTTGGCTTACCAACTCCACAACCTCGCTAGATATGTCTACTAGGATGTTCTCCACCATTCTCTTGATTGTATCAAGCCATTGGTTTGCTGGTCTTCCTCTTATCCTTGTTAACTCCTATTCTTTTGACCACAATGTACTTTTCTAATGATTTCTCTCTTAGTATGATGTGTAGACAGTCGTAGCTTGGTCATCTTTGCTTCCGGTGACGTATTTGGCCTGATTTGTTCCAGTATTGATGTGTCTGTTCTTCTTGCCATCCGTGGTATTGATGTCATCCTTCTCCATCTCCACATTTCGAAGACATTGATTCTTCTTCTGTCTTGTTCCTTTATTGTCCAGGTTTTGCACACATATGTGACTACAAAAAAGACCAGACTATGTACGAGCCGTGTCTTTGGCACCAGTTAAATATTTTCATGGGTGAACTGTATATGAAAAGAAGGTACCCTTTGGAGTTGTGCACACAACATACCCATCTGCACAGTACAAACTGGCACATAACCCTACAGCTCTCTGTTACCAAGTCATTGGCACTCCATGTTCTGCCACATGTTGCCTCTTTATGTCTCCATATTAAGAGGGGGTTCAGCTTCATACATTGTTTATGTCCTGATGATGCCAGAGTTGGTGACAACTGATCAGTGAGGGTGACAAATGTGAGAACCCTCTGATGTGATATTGATGATCTATTACAAGATGTTGCTTTCTATTAGTTTGAAATAGATGATAAAATAATCTTTGTACAAGTCAATATCATACCAGTGGAAGGTCCCATTAAAGGGGACCTTTTCATAGATGATGATGATAATAATAATAATAATATTATTTAACTACGGTATTCCTACAGTTGGTGCTGCTCCACAGATTCTGGAAAACATTTTTTCTTTTGTGCTCCTTGGATCCAAAGTTTTACTGTACAGTCATAATGATACAAATTTTCCCTTCAACCAACTCTGCGTGAACCACAGAACGTCAATATGGGCATTTTCTATTTGTCCCCAGGTACTAGCCAATCAAAATACCTGAAATTTATGATGGTAGGAACATAGCGGTATGTTTGGTAATTTGGGTGATAATTGGTTAATTCAGTGGCATCTCTGGATATTGACCATTAGGCTTAGTTCTTTGTCCTCACAAAGTTAATAACTTGAAGCTTCTGGCTTTCAATGCAAAATCTCCAACAAGAAGACCTGGACTATAAAGCTATGTTCACACGTTGCATTTTTGCAGTGGTTTTTCTGGAGCTAAAACCTGCTCTCTTGGCAATAAAAAAGCAGCTTCCTCCAAAAATCAGGGTTTACTGCGTTAAGCCCCCATCACACAGCGAGATCGCTGTTACGTGACAGGTTTTGTGACGTAACAGCGACCTCACCAGCGACCTCGCTATGTTTGACACGTAGCAGCGACCGGGCCCCTGCTGTGACATCGCTGATCTTGTCGGAATGGCCTGGACCATTTTTTGATCGTCGGTTTCCCGCTGGGCAGCATGCATCGCTGTGTTTGACACCTTAATAACGACTTCATTGGCGACTCAGAACTCAGCCACGTATTTCTGAGTTGTCAGACTAGCTGCTGTGTGACAGGATCCCAACGACCGCCAAGACCATTATAGGGGTCACCGTATCGTTGCTGCGTCGTTGAGTAGATCTGACTGTTTGACATCTCACCAGTGACCACGTAGCGACGTTCCAGCGATCCTTACCAGGTCGTATCGTTGTCGGGATCGCTGGAACATCACCAAGTGTGATGGGACCCTTATTTGTTGCATTTTGTTGTAGTGTTGTTGGTGTCAATTTTATACAGTACAAGTTTAATAAAGTTAGTTTCATTCACCACATAGGCTCAGCAATTGTGTTTTTGCAGTACCTCATTGCTTTCGATGCTATTGACATGCTCCTTCTTTGAATTTTTGCTGCTTTTTTTTTTAATGTGTGAACACAGCCTTACAAGCCTTATCCCTGCGCCCGACTTTCTTTTTTTCCCCTGTGGGTCAGTTTTTCAGCACATTGGTTGATTTTTGCTCGTTTCTGCTGGCCACAATTACTTACTTTCCTGCCTACAATAATATAAAGTAAAGCAGGTTTATTTCTTTGCTCTTCACAGTGTGAATCCAGTTGAGTTTCTCCATCCAGGGAAGCGCTAATGCCTGTGAGTGCCTGTGGCGCTGCTCGGCCAGTTATCTGCCGCTTGCGCCACTCGCCCCATAAACCAGCCTCGTGCTCTCTTCTCTTCTCCGTGTCATTTTCTCATTCACCATTCCTGTCTCTTCTCCTCAGATGCAAATTACTTAAAGCTGCATCTATATCTGATTCTGGGGTTATAACGATGGGCTAATTAGTTGTCTTAATTGGAACGTGTCATGAGCCAGCCAAGGATGACTCCGGAGCGGAGATAATTTAGTCAGGGTTGCATATGATAACTGTATGAATTAACCCTCTCAGCCTCCCTGTGATGTCTGTTGCTGTTTACTCTCTTTATACATTAGCTTTTCCAGGCTCATAGGATTATATTGATACTTTGTATTAACATTGATGCAAAGAAAATTGGCAGCCAAAGGTTATGTATCTGTGGATGGACAACATACTGTAGGAGTGAGATAATCAGATACCAAACCTAATGGTATATTGTATTCATGTCTGTAGATCATAATAATCTTGACTGCATCTACCAGAAACTAGAAGTGACCAGTAGTGATGAGCGAGCACTACCATGCTCAGGTGCTCTGTACGCGAAACGAGCAGGTTGGACGCTCAGATGGGAGTTGAGTAATGGAATGGTAGTCAATAGGAAACGCAATCATTTTTCTGGAAGATCTTCCAGAAAAATGATTGTGTTTCGCATTGACTTCAATTATACTTGGTACTCGAGTCGCATCCATCCGAGGGTCTGACTGCTCATTTCGAGTACCAAGCATGATGGTGGGCATGATGGCTGAAGCTTCCCGTTCACTTCTCAGCAGTCATTTTATCACAGGCAGGATTAGAATGACCTGAAACGGCTTAATATATTGAGAGTATATGTTCCACCATTTGCAATAGATGATTATGACTCAGCTCCCACCCTCCCTGCACAGTGTTCTCTGCACAGGTTACAGAGCGTGCTCACTACACTCTCTCATGTAATATCTAGCCTACAGACTTCATATCTCTAAACACTTTGAAGAGCAACTCAGGCAAGATCTTTACCATAATCCTGAACAAAAAATCTACAATCTAAATATGAAATTCCATTTAAAGCATCACTCCAGTGTTTTTTTTTTTTTTTTTCAGTGTTGGAGTGGTGCTTTAAACCCCTGCCAACCTGCCTATAATCACCCTTCAGTGTTTTTATGTTTTTTTTTGGAGTCGTTTTGGTCCCATGGTGCAATCTTGTGCATGTAACTTATGACTGGCCAGAAGTCAGTTGTTATATCACAAGCACACACTACAAGTCTATGAAAGCCAGAATGAGGCTTTTTAGAGTCTTTTTTTTGCTGTGACATTGGAGCTGCCCGCAGATCCCAAAGTGCCATAGACGGACCGGAGCGACACTGATAACAGATTAAGTTGCTGGAGGATGAGTATAAGACTATGGGCAGGGGACTTGCATTTAAAGGGCCACTCCACCAGTGCATTAAAAACAAAAAACAAAAAAGGTGGTGCTTTAAATGAATTAGACTTACAATAACTCCAGGATCTGGGCATTCATTGCCCGTGCAGCAGCCAATGTCTAGCATGGATGGCCTGAGTCCTACCAGAGCTGGAGTTAGTTCTCTGTCCAATCTGGCTCATAAAGTGGGTCCACAGTAGACGGTCGGTGCCCTCATGCATATGCCCTAATTAGCATGTCTTTAGATTGGGTTCAGGTGAGCATATTTTCGTCAGCAAGCTTTTGGACTGCGCAAAGAACACATTGACCAATGTTTGTCAATGTGCAAGTACATATTTTTGATTGTGATTAAAGGTACCGTTACACGCAACAATGTTGAAACAATAACACTAACGATCTTGGGGGCGCGCGGTCGTTAGGACATCGTTTTGACATCGTTGGTGAGATGTCAGACGCCTAGATATCGTGGACGACGCACCAACCATCCAGCGAGCAGGTATCGTTTGCACAACCCAGCAAACGATATTTGTTCACTGATGTGAACGGGTGAAGTCGTGAAGGACATCGTTATCGCGGTGTCGCACACAACGATGCAGTAGGTTGGCTGATCGTTGTTCGTCTTATTTGGGAACATGTTCTCAAATCTGCGATCAACAATCCAACGATTTATCATAGTCGTATCTCGGTCTTACACGCAACGATGTCCTAACGATGTTGTTTCAACGCCTCCAAACCTGTGACGTTTGAACGATGTCGTTCATGATATCTTATCGTGTAACGGTACCTTTAGGCCCCCGTACAGATTAGTGTAACATTGGCTGAACCCCCTGATGTCGATTTGGTTTGGACAACAGTCTGTGTACAAGGGGCCAGGGCTGTGGAATCAGTAAGCCTAACATCTGACTCCAAGTCTTCAATTTTCCTGAATCCGAATCGAACTCCACCACAATCGAAACCGACTCCATGATTCAGACTCCTCAACCAAGACGGTGAAGTCAGTAAGCCACTCATCCGACTCCGACTCTAATTCCTCAATTTCCCTGAATCTAACTCCGACTCCATCTAAAATGGACACTGACTTCACGACTCCGACCCCTGACGCCATTTGTTTGGTTATGCTGCGCAGGATGCACCAATGTGATACATTTGGTAGTGGAATGGCTTCCACATAAGAGTTGCATCAAGTGTTAAATATCACCTATATGATGTAAAAACCTTGTCTGGTTTCTGACTATTCTGCCACCAGGAGACGCTACTTGTTACGGCGCTGTGTCTTTGGTCTCACGAGAGGTTAAAATCCCTATTAACGTTGCAGGCAGCGATCACCTTCATTAGTCTCAGAAATCACTTTCAAAGGTTTAATCGCGGGGCACATGAGCCATTCAAACAGCCGTTGCGTGATTTATCAGGAATAAGATGGCTGAAAAGCAGCTGAACTTGTCGCCATCCTGAAAAGTTATGTGAACAAACAGCCCCGCCGCGCGTTACATTAGTGCGGTTTTCTCTCTTACCTTGTTTGAACTTCAGGCCTTTAAGTAAAAATCTGCTTTAGCGAGAAATTCTTATCGCCATAAATAACCTGGATTTTCGCAATTGTTCTCTCCGAACCGTTCACATGCATTTCAATAATTATATTTTCCTTTTATACTCTTGCGGGAAGCGAGCTTTACATCTTTGATAAGACGAAGGAGAGGAGAAAAAAAATAAAAAAAAGAATAAACCTGACAGGTACAAACACATCATCTATGCCAGGCTGGCAGCTCTCGTGCTCATTATGTTATAGTTATAGGGAGCGCTTTCCTTTCCCCCCTCCCAAAATACAGAGCCATAAATTGACAAGCCAGAAGCAACAATAGATATGAAGACATAAGTCAGGATCAGAGTGTAAGCTCTTGGGAGTAGAAACCTCTGCACATAAATGTTTGTTTTTCAACTTGGGGAAGATGTGACAGTAACTTGCTTTGTCCTATGATTTAATTCCGTTAATAAGAATTTGGCTTGGGGACGCTGGACACTTCTTACCCTTCTCATATTCCGTATATTTATGAGGCTCCGAGGTAGCACTTGCTGCATCATATATATTATATTCTCATGAGTTAATACTGAGCAGAATACTGTCATATACTGCTTATATAAAACATATCCTACCTGAGGGATTGCGCATTTCCAACTATTCTACCTCTTCATTTTTCCATAGTTGTAAATTGTAAATTAGAATAGAGCAATGTCTCACCCTAGATTTTAGGCAGAAGAGCCATATAGCATTTAATGTATAGGTAGAATATTGTCACGAGGGTCTCCTGTCCTTTGGAGACGTGTAACAGGTTTGGAATCTAAATCTCACATTGTCTTGTGAAACTCAAGGTTTTAAACATATTTGCTTTCTTTTGATGCAGCAAGGGTGAAAGAGCTGACAAGGAACTACAAAAATCTATCTCAGGTGTAGTCAGTTTGTAACCACTCTCCTTCCCTATATAGAGTCACATGTCTAGTTATCTGACGTCGGTGATATAATCAGGGCAGTGGAGTCATTACGTCAAACCACCAACTCCTGAATTTCCCTGACTTCTTCGACTCCGACTCCTTCGACTCCCGACTCCTTCGACTCCGACTCCTTCATATATGGCTCATGATTAAGTAATAAATTGTAGTACAATGTGAACATCAGGCTTTCATCATCATCATCATCATCATTATTATGATACAATAATCAAGATATTTAGATAGAACATAATAATAATTAATAATAATATTCAGCACATTCTGCATTGAACTACTGTACCCAATGTATTATATATTTTCGGAGTTGGAGTCGGTAGAAAATGGACCGACTCTGCCAAAATGGGCTCCGGCTCCACGACTCTGACTCCACAGGCCTGGATATAATCTCATTCTTTGCTGACCATTTTAGAAGGGGCCTGTATCTGGCCAAAATTTGAATGGTGACTATTGCTGCTGGTGGCATGCTGCAGTTGAGTTTTGTTGTATATCCTTTTGTGTCTATTCTCCCTCTGTCGGTGTACCTTTCTTTGTGTTGAGTTATTGTCGAGGTGAGGCTAGCATCCTTGCTGGCCGGCATACTAACCAGGGATAGATCGGTTGAGATAGAGCCTAGGCATGTGATGGCAGTGGGGGGGAAGGACTCTTACAGGGACGGTAGGGTACAGTGATATGTATGTGAGTGTCAGGAGATGATTTGTCTCCCTATAATCAGGGCCTTCCTTCTATTCCCATCGTCACCACTGTTGTGCCCTATGCTAGGCGTCTGTATCCCCAGGTGTGACAGACTGGAAATCATCTATGGCAAATGTTCAACGATCGAAATTCTGCAATTCTTAGCAGGAGTTTATTAGCACAAAATGTCGGTTCAAACCAAGCACAGGTGCTAGACGCGTCTATGGCAAATATGGCCGAGCGGTTTAGTGCCATCATCCCACCTACTTTTTTCTCCTCTGCCCTTCTCTGTCTCCTGTAAAGCCAGAGCTGTGAATCATGGATAAGGAGTGTGGAGAGGTAAGGTAAAGGTCCACTGAACTGCTCTGCCTCGCCAAGGGTGCACAAGGCATCGGTGCTTTATTTGAAAAATTGCTTTACTCAATCTGCCTTCAAGCCCTCTGATCAACGACCATCACCTGAACATGTTCATCCAATATCACTAGTTCACAAACATTATTTCAGTAAAATAGCGTTCTCAGAAAGATGTTTCATCCTTCACCCTGGCATAATGATTGTTCACCAGATTGTAATTTATGTAGGCACAGAGGCTCAGTGGTTACCACTGTAGGAACGGCGGCTCAGTTATTAGCACTGAAGAAAGGTGGCTCAGTGGTTAGCACTGTATGGTGGCTCAGTGGTTAGCACTGTATGGTGGCTCAGTGGTTAGCACTGTTGCTTTGCAGCTCTGGGGCCCTGGGTACAAATTCCTCCAAGGATGACATCTTTAAGGAGTTTGTATGTTCTCTCCGTGTTTTCATGCGTTTCCACTGGTATCTCTAGTTTCCTCCCGCACGCAAAACATAATACTTTGGAGTCTATGGAGAATGGATCCGGTAACTGATCAATTTTTTTCCTTCCATTTAAAACTGATCCAGTAAGAAAAAATAGTTCCTTCACGTATGAAAGAAAAACTGAGCATAAATAGTGATCAGTTACCGGATCTGTTCTCCATAGACTCCAATGTTACAAATATGGATCCAGCTGAAATCATTATTTAAAAATGGACATATAAAGTTGTGTTTGTAGAACGGATTGTGCCCGATCTGATCTAATGGACAATTACTGGACATGTGAACTTAGGCCCCTTTCACATCAGCGTTTTTTTCAAATCGCGGCAGATGCGGTGAAAAAACTGCATCTGCCGCGATTACCGCATACCGGCTGCACTTGCGGCACGGTTGCGGCGCGGTTGCGGCAAGCCCCATACAATGTATAGGCGGGCTTGCGGGAAGTGTGGCCGCGAAAAAAAACAGCGGTCAGCCACGTTTTTTTCGCCGGCCGCACTTGCCGCACCTGCCGCAAGCCCGCCTATACATTGTATGGGGCTTGCCGCAACCGTGCCGCAAGTGCAGCCGGTATGCGGTAATCGCGGCAGATGCGTTTTTTTTTTTTTCACCGCATCTGCCGCGATTTGAAAAAAACACTGATGTGAAAGGGGCCTTAGATTGTTGCCAGCTGTGCTTAAATTGGTGAATTTAGATGATTCTCATTTAGTATGTTGTGGCCACTGTAACCTCGATGTATAGTTGAGGCTTATTGTTATAGTATTGTAATCACCAATATAGTTTTTGATTTCAAAATAAATAAATTGGTAGATTTGCAGTGGTCTGATACTCCTTCCATTTCAATATGATCGCTTGCACAGTGCTCCTTGAGATGTTTAAAACTTGGGAAATCTTTTTGTATCCAAATCCGGCTTAAAACTTCACCACAACAGTATCTCTGACCTGCCTGGTGTGTTCCTTGGTCTTCATGATGCTCTCTGCACTTGAAACAGAACCCTGACACTATCACAGAGCAGGTGCATTTATACAGAGACTTGATTACACACAGGTGGATTCTGTTTATCATTACCAGTCATTTAGGACAACATTGGATCATTCAGAGATCCTCACTGTCCTTCTGGAGTGAGTTTGCTGCACTGAAAGTAATGGTGGGTTTACACGTCCCGATATCGGCCCGATATCGGAGCCAACTACGCGGGAGCGCGCTTTTTGAGCCCGCTTTTCCCGCCATCGCATCGCCGGTTTAGACAGCCCGATATCGGGATACAACGTCCCGACGATGTGTACGCCCCCCAACCCAGGAACAGCCAGTTAACATGGGAGTGAATGGGTGACGTGGGCGTACACATCGTAGTTGGGCTGTCACACGGGACGATGCGGCTACAACGGCCATCCGATATCGGGCAGTTGAATAGCACGCTCATTCAACCCCGATATCGCTTTGGTATCGTTCCAGCATCGCATTGAACGTTCAAACCGTACAAAGCGCGAACGATATCGGGTCCAACTCCCGAACCACGTGACTTTTGGTCGGAGTTGGGTCGCAGTTGGACGCCGATATCGTGACGTGTAAACCCACCATAAAGGGGCTGAATAATATTGCACGCCCCACTCTTCAGTTTTTAATTTTTTTTAAATGTTTAAAATATCCAATAAATCTAGTTTTCACTTCACGATTGTGTCCCACTTGTTGTTGATTCTTCACAAAAAAATTAAAATTGATATCTTTATGTTTGAAGCCTGAAATGTGGCAAAAGGTTGAAAAGTTCAAGGGGGCTGAATACTTTCACAAGGCACTGTATATATATATTTACACACATTTCCATATTGTACGTACACATGTGTGTGTGTGTGTGTGTGTGTGTACGTACAACATGGAAATGTGTGTATGTATGTATGTATGTATGTGTGTTTGTGTTTCTTGCTGGATTGTAATATACATTGTATCGGTATCTATGTCTTCTACATGAAGCTCCTGACATCTGAAGAAGGTGAATAATAAGCGTCCCTTTCTGACGGGAGCAGATATGATGGCACGGCCGCAGGGCACGCGGTCTTTCGTAGCCATGGTATCTTTTGAAGCCGTTGTGTTTTGTTCTGCAAGTTACGTAGGAAAAGATGATAAATTAGCAAAAAGTTGTTTTTATGGGAAAGAAAATTTGTCTCTGTCCTTGCAAATGTTTAACCGAGAAACCCAGGCAAGTGTTTCATTAGCAGTCAGCCCCCGGGCGCTGCGGCCTTAATGATATACAGACATTAGCTGAGGTGAGTTAATCAGTGACTGTATTGTTCTCTCTGACACATGAACCGTTTCTAGATCAGACACAATCTAGAACCCACATGTGGGAGCTGGGCAGGGTGTACTGTGACTTGTAGTTCCCTGGCTGCTGCTAGCACTGTCGGTTTCAATGATCTGGTCCTGGCACTGGTATCGCCATGTTCACACGTTTTTGCTGCATTTTTTTTTAGATTTTTTTTTTTGTTTCCATACATATTAAAAGCTGCTTTTTATGGTATCCTCAAAAGTTCTGAGATTTCATAAATCTCCAGCACATGATTGCTATTTTTTCAGCTGCCTAAATTGGAAGACTGCAGCTTTCTAATTCTTTCAGCGTTTAAGTGCTTTTTTTTCACCGTAGAAAGCTAGGAGTGGAAAAACAGAACTGTGAATTTTTTTTTGTGAAAAAACAAAACAAAAAACCACTAACTAATTTGATGTACTGTATATAGATTAAACACATAATATGCACCAAAAATGCAGCAAAACCTGCTTTTTGTAAGCTGCTTCTTTACTTCCAAAAGAGCAGATTGTCTGCAGCATAAAAGCGATGTGTGAACTTGGCCTAGAGATGCTTTTTGCATGATGTTATTAGAAGCCAACCAAAGTCTTGAATAATAATCTATGGCAGTAACCATATCCCTGACGAAGACAGACAGAATATGGCCCTGTGCAAGAACAATATTTGGGCTCTTTACAGACCAATGGCTTATCATAATACCCAATTCCACCTGCTTTGATGGTGGCAGTGGCCCCCTTTATCTCTTGTGGCCCCTGTGTGGCTGCACAAGTTGCAGCAATGATCTGTCCCATAGATTGCTATGACACAAAGGATGTGAGTTTTTAACACCTCAGTAGACTTGTATAGTGCAAAATGAATATTTTTATTTATTTTACTCATTGTATATATCGCAATTAAAGGAAAACTGTATGGTCAAAATCCTTATGTAGCTGCTATCATTTTCTAATTCCTCCTTCTAAACGCTCTCTATTGATGTATTTCTTTTATTTATATTTCCCTCCTATCTTCTGTAAACTTCAAATAGAGAGGTTCATTCCATATGTCACTCACAGTGAATGATCCACTTAGTTCTCTGATGTCCCCTCCCCATAGATGAATATGCATATCACATTCACATCACATGACTGCACGGGAAATCACTGGGAGGGGCTGTATTCTCCTCTCTGCTCTCTGTGTCTGCAGCCAAGAAAGAGATGAAATACAACACAGAAACTGTCACAGCAGGATGCCTGCTTACAGAAACAGATGGAGTCTAGATAAGTCACATCGGCAATAGCTCTCTCCCTCCTTGTCTCCATCAGAACAGAAGATACTGAAACTGAACTGTCTGAGAGCAAAAGGAGGAGGGAGGAGAAAGCTGCTGAGAAGGAGTGCATACTTAGATGACAGTTTATGCAGCACAGGACTATTCCTGTTTGGTTATAATGGAGAGGGCTAATCCATGAGCTCACTGCAGGGTCTGACAATGGTGATAACATGGAAAGTACAAACGGTACAATAATGTTTTAAAAAGGTCTGTCCAGGCACTATTCAATGGTAATATTAGTATCATACTGAAAAATGACCTGTCAGTGTCTCTTTAATTCCACAGCACTTTACAGACATGATGATCACTGTTCCAATTGGGGCTCACAATCTAAATTCCCTATCATTAGGTCTTTGGCGTGTGGGAGGAAACCCATACAAACACGAGGAACATTACGTACCAACTCCTTGCATAAAATATATGCAATCTTTGGTGGGGGGCCCATGGAGTCGGGGTCATTAATATGTGAACCGGGCAGGGTCTCACCAGTCCAGAGAGTGCAAGATGAGCAAACGAGGGAAGAAAGAAACAGCCAAAGGAGCATACTAAGTTGGGGGGAAGGGTACGCTCCAGCCCTCATCTCTTTGGATGGGTATGCGTATGAGATTGGTGGCATGAGCCAGATGAATTAGGGAGAATCTCATTTTGCAGGGAAGCCCCCCTCTTCTTTTCTTTGCCGCAGTTGACTTTTGCACATTGATGAAGTTGACGTTTTCAAACCTTTATAAACATTTCCAGTGTTTTTCCTTCAAGTGACAGAAGACTCGTTGGTGCCCAGGAGTGCTTGGCATTCCCTGGAGAGTCTGAGGCTGGTGATGTTGTAATGAGCTTCAGTTAAATCCTCTGTTCTTCCCTCTCCTTTTTTTTTTCGCCTCTTTGGCAAGCTGCTACCGATCTCACCATGCAAGAGTAGAGAGTGTGTGAAGAGGCGATGGAAGTGACATGTCACACGTAGTGCCTGCTCAGTTTATTCCCTGTTCCATTATGTTTCCTCACTCTACCCGCACACGGTTCGCTCCCCGCACTGTCACATTATCTGGAGAGTACGTCCACCCACACAGGTTTCCATGTAATATTGTGATCCTAGAGCTAGTGAGAGAGACAAAAGTGACCTTGGAGTCGCCCAAAGTGTATATATAGGGATTTCCAGGAAAGTGCTGTCATGACCCACTGTCTATTGTGTGTGCGGTACTGTCACATCTAAATGTAGTTATACAATCAATAATATTTAAGGTCAACAGTGTGTTATGTGACTACACTCCCCATCATTTACTGACACTGAATACTATTACATGATACTCTCCAAGGACATTGTGCTAATAAGGTGATGTATCGAAGTATATAACTGTGATATGCGTAACTTTCCAAGGGAGGTACAAATAATCCGCCACAGAAACATGTTTGTCCTCGTTCTAAACCACCCCAAATTACGATTTCATTCTTCCCTGCCCAAGTTAAGAAAATGTTAGAAAGTGATGAATGAATAATGTAAAAACGAAACCCAAACCTTGTCGGAATTGGCATTTTTTTTTTTCCATTATTTTATCTTACTTGGATTTTTTGTTCACATTTCCCAGTGAATTGAATGGTCTCGTTCAAAATTACGACACGAGCTCTCCTACTCCTATGTCAACGGAAAAATAAAAAAGTTATAACTCTTGGAAGAAGGGAAGTGAAAAATGCAAACCATAAAAATGAAGATTGACTGTCACGTTGATGAGATAAAGGGGTTGTTCAGGCTTAAGTCAAAGGTCTGCAGTCATTCTATGTCACTGCTGAATCATGACAGTGTGTCATGTGCGCTGTCACAATTCCCAGTATTGATGATGGCGGTCACAAGACTGTAAACTTGGGGTCATCGTTGACTAGACTCAACCAGCTTCTCTCAATTCATTTCTATGGAGAGAAGCCGACCAGATCTAGTCAGCACTTCACCACAAGTATACAAATTACAGACACTGTCACGATTCAGCAGTCTGCAGTCACATAGAGTACACCGTTATTAGTGTATTTCTAAAAAGAAAATCTTATTTTTCCAAAGTGGGAGTCACTTTTTTTTATTTTGCATTTCATATATTATTCATTTTATGATGAAATTTAGATCTGTCCCTAGATAAATATTTATTACAGAGGTGTTCTGGTATATAAATCTGTATTTTTATGTACTAATACAATGTGCCTGTAAAGAAGAACAATCTGTTAGAAATGTCGAAACAGAAAATTCTCCTAGTCTTGACAATGCAGCCTGTGGGCTCCCCACTAAATTAAATCTCTGCTTTCCCTGAATTCTGGTTTTCTCCAGGAGTCAAACTCACACCCTCTAGCATGGAAGGCACTAACCATGCTAGAGGGTGTGAGTTTGACTCCTGGAGAAAACCAAACTTCAGTTAAAGCAAAGAATTTTTGTGCACATGTAATTTTGCACTGAGCACAGACAGATCCCGGCCCCTTCTCCAATGAGAAACTGAACAATCACAGTGGCACGGCCAGCAGAGAAGAGAACATTGCAGTTCTACACAGACTATCATGACTGCAGCTGAGGACACATCTGAAGTTGGGATTTTAGCCCTGACCTCCCATGAAAGGGAGACCCCTCCTTAATATGGGACTGTCCCACTGCATCCAGGACCGTGGGAGCTATGGATATGATGTGTGATACTATCTGCTGGGTCGATGTATCTAATCTGATCATGTGTGATGCTGTCTGCTGGGTTGATGTTATGTAATCCAGTCATGGGTGCTACTGTATGCTGTTATAGTATTTAAACCAAGATGAGCTATGATGCCATATATTGTGTATCTGAGCCTGTCATGAGTGATCTGAGGCGCCGAGTCTAATTCTGGCATGATCATACTGTCTGCTGAGTTTCGTTATTTAATACTGTCATGTATGACATTGTCTGCACACTTGATGTTTCTAATAGTATGTGTGATACCGGTATTTTGTTGATACAGTGTACCTAAGTGTGCTTTCACACTGCGTTTTGTTCCCCGTTCAGTGGTCCCAGTAGGGCTTACGACCGAATTCCCCACTCAAAACGGGATTTGGACATGTCTGCAGACGGGGGCCATTGACTATAATGGTCCAGATGCAGTCACAGTGTGCTCTGTTGTGCACCATTTTGGGAGTATATGTCTGCTGGAGGTGGACACTCAGATGTAGTAGAGTGCGT
This sequence comes from Allobates femoralis, assembly GCA_033576535.1. Classification (NCBI taxonomy): domain Eukaryota; kingdom Metazoa; phylum Chordata; class Amphibia; order Anura; family Aromobatidae; genus Allobates; species Allobates femoralis. The sequence continues at coordinate 153,652,293 of JARQOC010000007.1, forward strand.
CTGGGTGTCCGCCTCCAGTAGCCATATACTCCCAAAATAAGGCACAATAAAGCACGTGGTGACTCCTCTGCACTTGTGTCTGGTGTGTCCGCCTCCAGTAGCCATATACTCCCAAAATAAGGCACAATAGATCACACGGTGACTCCGTCTGCACTTGTGTCTGGGTGTCCACCTCCAGTAGGACATATACTCCCAAAAATAATGCAGAACAGAGCACATGGTGAATCCATCAGATGTTCAGATGTAACCACTAAACGGAGGATAAAAGGCAGTGTGAAAGCAGCCTAAATCTTGGCCACGTGTGTAACAAAACCAGATAGAACACCACAAAGGCTGAGCTACACAATCATATGCGATACATCTCCACTTCCCTCCACCAGCAATCTGTTGGTCCTTCTGCCATCATCACTCAGTAGCTATGAGCTCAGTCGTTACTCTGCTGCTGGTACTTGTTCTCTATTCCTGAGTAATCATGTATCTGTAGTGTTACATCAGTGCCTGTGATTGATACATTTTACACACCTCTACCTGTTGTCTTTCATTCACACAATGACAGATCTGAATAATACCAGTAAGCGCGCCGCGCCTGGCGTCTACTTGTGGAGTAGGCAGGTGGGGAGGATGATGCTTATCAGCGATGGTTCATCGTTGGCTTGGTATAAATAGCTCAAGGTCTCGCACCTATAAATAATTCCTAATTTCATTCAATATGTACCTCACACACCCTCCTATTAGGAGTCATTGTGCTTCCACAGCGTCGGGCCGAGCTTCATGGCACTTGCTGTTTATAATATTCCAAATGAGGACAATATGGGAATTGATGGATATGCGGCCGGACAGCAGTTTAACGCAGCGTTCCTTTTCTCCAAGGTCCCCTTGTTCCTGCTTAGTATTCCGGTTACCATACCAAGGCTCAGGCCTTGTTTAATCAGCGTGGTTGTGATTGCTTCCTTGTATCCATGGGTCTCATCTTGAATTCAGTATTTTGCATTACAAATACGCTCTCGGGAGACTGCCAGGATTTATCGTTCCATCTGCTATGGCTTGTGCGGCAGGTTGCGTTGCTTTTTTATTTATTTTTTTTATTTTGGACCTTTCCCCCCTGATTTTAAATAAAAAACCATGAACAGTTGACACCCCCGTTCCTAAAGGTATTCTCATACTTGAGATATATAGAATAAACCTATACAAATTAGAACCTCTAAGTTTTGACTTTTCAGCTTCTTCTTCAAAACTTCTTTGAGAAAACTGTGTGCATATAGTCCAAGGACATGTGCAGACGTTTAGGATTTGGTGCACAAATTTCTGCACCATTTCTGCATCTCTTATCAGGAAAATGCAGTGGAAAATGTGTGTACTTACCGCATTGTTGTTGTGTTTTTGCTGTGGATTTTTGGTAAGCGCGACGATGTCAGCAACAATAAAACGTGTCAGTAGAGCAGGGGAGGCCAAGTACAGTGGAGTTTATTATACCCAACTCAACCCTCTGAGAGGATCCTGTGGAAATGTACAGTAAGTAGCAATATTGTTAACTTCATGGTGTGAATGAAAGGAAAATGTTAGACTCAATATATTATACTGTAGTTGCACAGTAGTTTGGGGCCCTGCGGAGAGGGAGCACATCATTTCAGGTTAGCTTTGTCTCCATTTTAATAGTTGCCCAGGGTGATAGAAGGGTTAGAAAACAGGGATGAAGAAAATCTTCACTAGCTCTGAACATGGAGGGACACCAGGACCTTCTGATATTGATGTTTTGAAATGGGATGGGGGCACCAGGATCTTCTGCTATAGAGGTTTAGAAATGGGATGAAGGCACCAGGATCTCCTGCTATAAAAAAGTTTAGGAATGGGATTAGGACACCAGGACCTTCTGGTATAGAGGTCTTTGAGTGTGATGGGGGCACCAGGACCTTCTGGTATAGAGGTCTTTGAGTGTGATGGGGGCACCAGGACCTTCTGGTATAGAGGTTTATGAGTGTGATGAGGGCACCAGGACCTCCTGGTATAGAAGTTCATGAGTGTGATGGGGCAGCTGCACCTCCAGGTATAGAGGTTTAGGAATGGGATTAGGACACCAGGACCTTCTGGTATAGAGGTCTTTGAGTGTGATGGGGGCACCAGGACCTTCTGGTATAGAGGTCTTTGAGTGTGATGGGGGCACCAGGACCTTCTGGTATAGAGGTTTATGAGTGTGATGAGGGCACCAGGACCTCCTGGTATAGAGGTTCATGAGTGTGATGGGGCAGCTGCACCTCCAGGTATAGAGGTTTAGGAATGGGATTAGGCACCAGGACCTTCTGGTATAGAGGTCTTTGAGTGTGATGGGGGCACCAGTACCTCCTGGTATAGAGGTTTAGGAATGGGATTAGGACACCAGGACCTTCTGGTATAGAGGTCTTTGAGTGTGATGGGGGCACCAGGACCTTCTGGTATAGAGGTTTATGAGTGTGATGAGGGCACCAGGACCTCCTGGTATAGAGGTTCATGAGTGTGATGAGGGCACCAGGACCTCCTGGTATAGAGGTTCATGAGTGTGATGGGGCAGCTGCACCTCCAGGTATAGAAGTTTAGGAATGGGATTAGGACACCAGGACCTTCTGGTATAGAGGTCTTTGAGTGTGATGGGGGCACCAGGACCTTCTGGTATAGAGGTTTATGAGTGTGATGGGGGCACCAGGACCTTCTGGTATAGAGGTTTATGAGTGTGATGGGGCACCAGGACCTTCTGGTATAGAGGTTCATGAGTGTGATGGGGCAGCTGCACCTCCAGGTATAGAGGTTTAGGAATGGGATTAGGACACCAGGACCTTCTGGTATAGAGGTCTTTGAGTGTGATGGGGGCACCAGTACCTCCTGGTATAGAGGTTTAGGAATGGAATGAGGGCACCAGGACCTTCTGGTATAGAGGTCTTTGAGTGTGATGGTGGCACCAGGACCTCCTGGTATAGAGATTTATGAGTGTGATGGGGCAGCAGCACCTCCTGGTATGGAGGTTAAGGGGTGTTGTGGTGACATTTAGTAGTTATATGTGGCCTAAATTTTATCTTTATGATGGTTGACCTCTTTTTTCTTGTTCACCAGTAGTAAGAACGTAACAACGGTGTATAATCTCCCATGTGGAGAAAAGCAGATATTTAATCATACTGAATGCTGGTGAAACACCTGCTCCGATAATGAGCTGTGGGGCGACCATCTATCGCTTCAGTCATTCCTATTTCGCAGGACTCCAGGGCTGGACGTCTCTGCGCCTCTCCCAGGCCTTGTTTCCAGCACTATCTGTTAGCTTTGTGTTTGGTGTGTCTGAGGCCCAGGCTTCAGTCTGCTGGGACAGAATGTTTGGGTGCTGGACGCGTTCCAAGATTCAGCTGGCTGCAGCTCAAATAAGTTGTCTTTTCCCGCTTACAAAAAGATATGTTATTTCTAAAATGGCTGACTATTTCTAGGTGCAAGAATAGATGTGTCAGAAGGAAAGTGAAGCCTGGGGGTACAGACTGGCGACCTTTGGGATGGCTGACCTAGTGTTTCTCCATAGTCGGACTCGGAACAATGGACTTTTTGTGTCGGTTTATCTTCTAGATTATATAGAACACTACGCGTTCATTGTGGATTTTCTGTCTGAGGCTGACATGAATAGTAAGATGTTATTGATGAGTGATTGTCGCAGGTTACAGCTCCCGGGCACATAGACTGGTGTTATAGCTTTTACTTCCTAAATCCTATATTGTGGGAGAAGGGCGAGCTGAAAGTTTACAAGAATGTTTGTTCGCTTTGTTTTTTATTTGGTATTTGTAAATTGTGCACTCAATAATAATAATTATTTAACGGCCCTCATCTTGATCTGGGGCCATGGTGACTTAATAGATAGCTCTGTAGGTAGATCAATCTAGTGCAGCCTAGATTTGACCACCAGGGTCTTCTCCAAGCTTAGATAACCGGGTTGTGGAGTCAGTAAGCCAAACATCCAACTCTGACATTTCACTGAATCTGACATCAACTCCACCCAAAATTGACACCGACTTCGTCTCCACAGCCCTAGTTGATAGGTCCACGAGGGTCTTCTTCAAGCCTAGTTAGGTGCACCACAATTTTTCTCAAGCCTGGATAGGTCCACTAGGGTCTTGTGCAGCCTAGATAGGTCCACTAGGGTCTTCTCCACCGTTATCTTGATTTGAATAAAGTCATTGGCTTTCTGGTCTTCCTCTTTACATTGTTCCTTCTATTCTTGCGACCACAATGTTGTTATCCAGTGATTACACATCATACGAAGAGAGCAGACAAGTTGTAGCTTGATGATCCTTGCTTCAAGTGACAAGTCTGGCCTGATCTGCACGCAATAACAACCAAAAAGACAATGCTTCAGGCTGTAGCTTTTAGCATTACTTTGCAGCCATTACTTTGCGTTTGCACTCTATTACACATATTGCCACACAGATATGGCACATTTACGAAAACTGTCAAACTGACGTCTTGTGCTTTGGCAACTGTGCACAACTCCAGGCTTCGAGGGCCACAAACAGTGCAGGTTTTCAGGATTTCCTTAGTATTGCACAGTTGATAATTTAATCGCCTGCAGAAGGGGATGATTCCAATACGTGGGTAATACTAAGGAAATCCTGAAAACCCGCACTGTTAAGGTACCGTCACATGCGTCAACATTGCATGCAATTTCACTTGCAACTTACTGGTTGCAGTGAAATCATGGACACATTGTTACATTTGTACACAGCAACAAGATAGAACAATGTGCCCATGATTTCACTGCAACCTGTAAGTTGCAAGTGAAATTGCATGCAATGTTGCGACGTGTAAAGGTACCCTAATGGTACCTTTACACGCCGCCACAGGAAGGTAGAAACCGCCAGGCATCGGACACAATTGTGCCTGTTGCCATGAAAAGACCACGAAGTGGCAGCGTGTAATTCAGGAATTTCCTTCCTGTGTCTTGCAGTTCCTTCGGATACCTGTGTCTGGGCCGTGCTCAAAAACAGGAAGGCACAATCCCAATGGTGGCGGCGTATAATCTGGGCACAGGCACGGTATTTGCATGGCCTAGTGAAATCCCTGGGGCGTGACACAGCCTCATGAATACCGCGCCCCATCATTGATCATTGGTTGGGGGCTACTGTGTAACCATTGGCTGTCCCTGCACAGGGCGCCATATTCAACGAGCTGACCAGTCACACTACACATTTGCTATAGAGTCATGTATTAGCCAGCCTTCCTGCGCTGGCTGGCCAATCATGATGCTATTGCATTGTCCAATCACCGTACGAGCGTCACGTAATACACAACTCTGTCACGCCTATGTAGTTACGCCGCACAATATGTACGCCCATATTCCCTTGTAGTAGCGGCGTGTAAATCAGGGAAGGTACTCCACAGAAGGTAACCCGCGGCACCCGTTGGCACTTCCGGGGAACGCAAATACCTTCTGTGGCGCACCTTGTGGCGACGTATATATGCGGCATCGGCAACCGTTGGCAACAGGTAAAAACGCGCGCGTGCACGTGCGGTGCCTACCTGTTGCTACCCTCTGTGGCGGTGTGTAAAGGTACCATAATGGCCCCTTTACACCTAGCTACAGGTAACAGGTTGTCCACAGGTAACTTACTGGTTGCAGTGAAATCATGGAGACATGATTCCATTTGTACACAGCAACAAGATAGAACCATGTCTCCATGATTTCACTGCAGCTAGTAAGTTACCTGTGGACAACCTGTTACCTGTAGCTGCGTGTAAAGGGGCCATTAGGGTGTCTTGAGGACTGGAGTTATGCACCCCTGTGCTTAGGTGTCATGTGCCTGGAACCTGTATGGTGGCACACAGTGTCTGTGCAAAGGAGATGTGTGTGTGCCGCTATGTGGTGGCTTCTCACAGCACTATATGGTGGCACAATAGCTACATTTACTATATATTGACTTTCTGTCCAAATATGAAGCTTTCTATATAAAACATTTCAGGCTTTTGGCTATTTTCAGGCACATTTCCCTCTTCAGTCACATCCAGAATTTAGTAAACCTTTTACAATGGAAATATGGAAATGTTTGACCCAGAGGTGCTGTGAGAGGGATGGGGTAATTCCCTTCTCCAGGATCTCGTGCTGAAACACTTTCCATGTAAGTGGCAGGAAAGCATTTGTCAGGCTCTGCCTTCTTTACATGCACGTTGCTTCTATTTTGGGTGCTCTCCTTTGTCAGCGGGGCCTGAGAAGCTTCGTTCCCTCCACTGCTGACGCATTTTGGTTTGTGACTGTTTAGTGTCTGCTTTTACATTTCACATATAACCAAACCCTCTCTGGCTTTTTAACCCTTTCACTGGCTTTGGTTCATTCTAGTGGCTGAAATTTTGCACTAAAAAAGCGTCCAGAGTTTATAACCGTGTTGGAACATTATAAAACTACAATCCATGGCCAGTAATCGTCCGTCAGATCGGGTCCAGCACCATCCATTGTGCAAACAACTGGTTTTTGTCCATTTTGATTTCTGCTGGATCCGTTTTTTTTCAACATTGGAGTCTATGGAGACCGGATCCGGTAACTGATCACTATTCAGCCAGTTTTTTTCCTACTGGATCAGTTTTAAATGGAAGATAAATAGCGATCAGATAAGATCCATTTTGCACAATTTTCAACTTTTTGGGGGTTTGAGAAATATTGGCCATTAAGTAGTGATCATTCGGGGGGTCAGGAGATGCCTATCATTCATCCCACTGAATAACGCCACGGGCAGCGTCTCCTCGGACGTAGGTGGCTGATAACAGGTGTAACATGTATTTTTACCTGAGCTTTACACGTCTGCTCCATAGCTTTCTATGGCTGATAACAGTGAGTGCTGCAAAGAAAATAGGGATGTACCAAATAGCAGGAGTGTCACATCTGATCTTAAAGGGATAGTACACCTATTAAAAGAGCAGTGTAGGCATATGCATTTCTGCATGTCATCGATGTTAAAGCTTTCAGACCTACAAGCATAATTGCAATAATTAGACAAGTAGCAGATAAAATGAGCAGATCAGGGTCTAATCTCCGAGCAATTATCTACTGTATATGTTTTAAGGGATCTCTCAGGCAATCACTGCATCTCTGTGTTAGAGGTATATAATGTGAACATTTATAGAAAGCTATTATGTGTCATGATACGAGACTGGAAATTTAGTGGAACATTAGCCGAAAAACCAGACATCTATAAAAAGTGCCTATATGGATGTCAATTTCTCTACAGGATACCAATATTAGAGAAAGGTCACTAAAGGGAACGTGTCAGCTGTTTTTTACTACCTCATCTGAGAGCAGCATGAAGTAGGAAACCCTGAATCCAGTGATGTATCACATAGTTTAGTGCATACATTGGATATGACACTATCAAAGTTTTCAGATTTAGCAATTCAGCAGAGATCAAAGAGGTGCCCCTCCCACACCAGGCTCTGTTTACAAAGTCTATAGACAGTGAGCTGCTAATCACAGCATGGGGTGTGTTAGATAAGTGCTTCCACACCAGTTAAGGCCCAGTCTCACATGACATCGCATCAGCGATCCTGATCCCAATAATGATGTGCAGAGATCGCGGGTGCGTCGTTCACACATCGCTGGTAAGATGTCAAACAGGCATCTCACCAGCGATATGAAAAACAACACACTAGCGATCCAGAATTATACCGAGGTCGTTGTGAATTTTCTCTCCATAGCATAGCATTGAGATCGTTGCTCATTATCTTTGTCAAACACAACGAAGTAGCGTTCCCAGCGGGAGCACAACGACGCAGGAATGACCCAGAGCAGTGTGTAAAGATCAACAATCTCACATCAGGGGCCAGATCGTTGGTGCGTGTCCCACAGAACGACATTGCTGTTGCCTCACGAATTTCGTGATGCAATAGCGATCTCGTTAGCGATCTATTTATGTGTGACAGGGCCATTAGTCACGGCAATAAGCTACTGGTGCTAAAACAAACATTGCAGGTAAACAACAACACATTTTGTGATAAGAGGTGCTGAATTATTCATTGTAAGGGTCAGTCACACTTGGCGATGTTCCAGTGATCCCGACAATGATACGACCTGGTAAGGATCACTGGAACACTACGTGGTAACTGGTGAGATGTCAAACAGTCAGATCTACTCAACGACGCAGCAACGATACGGCGACCTGTATAACTACCTCGTCGGTCGTTGGGACCCTGTCACACAGCAGCTAGTCTGACGACTCAGACCTATGTGGCTGAGTTCTGAGTCGCCAACGAGGTCGTCATTAAGGCATCCAACACACTGATGCATGCTGCCCAGCGCGAACCCGAAGATCAAAAAATGGTCCAGGCCATCGGCGATCTCACAGCGGGGGCCCGGTCGATGCTGTGTGTCAAACATAGCGAGATCGCTGGCGAGGTCACAGTTGCGTCACAAAACTGTGATGAAACAGCAATCTCGCTAGCAATCTCGCTATGTGTGATGGGGGCTTAACTCTTCAGCATGCTGTCTTCAGATTACATAGCAAAAACTGCAGATTCCCTTTAAATTAGTGACCATGGACATCAATAGTGGTTTCTTCTCTTCCGGTCACTCATCCCAATGAAGAACACTACAGTCACCCTGGCAGGTTACAGGAAACAATAGATTGCACTATCTTAAGCTCCCGTCACACACAGCGACGCACCAGCGATGTCGATAACGATCCTGTAGGGATCACTGGTGCGTCGTTACCTGGTCGCGGGGGAGCTGTCAAACAGGCAGGTCTCCCCAGCGACCAGGGAGCCACCTCCACATTGCTGGTAGCTATGATAAACATTGGTTATCCAGGCAGCGCGCACTGCCTAGATACCCACAGGTTACCATGGTTACTAGCCTGTGAGGTCGCTGATCGTTGGTCTTTCGCTGTCACACACAGCGATGCGTGCTGACCAGCGGGAGACCAAGGACCAAAAAATGACCCAGAGCACTTTGTCACGATCAGTGATCTCACAGCAGGGACCTGATTGCTGCTAAGTGTCACACATAACGAGATCGTTAGCGAGATCGCTGTTACGTCACAAAACCTGTGACGTTACAACAATCTCGTTATGTGTGACGGGGGCTTTACTCTGCCTGAAGTGGCTGATAGCAGGGTGCAATGTATTATATTCACCTGTCCTGCAGTCAGCCTTTTCCCAGGTTGAATTGGCTGGCAGCAGAAAACAATAGATTACACTTGCTTGTAGAGCAGGTGCCCTAGTGTGCAAGGGGAACACAAAGCCCTTAGGATAGGTTCACATTGAACTTGTGCTGTCCGTTACAACGGAAACACTAACGGATTCCATTGTAACGGACAGCAAAAGTGACATTTTGAGTCATTTTATAGCGCATACGTTTTTGATACTTCAAAACATAAGCGCTATAAGATAGATGAATAGGATAGAAAGAGATAGGATAGATAGAAATATAGATGTTAGAAAAGCATTACCAGTGTCCCTCCTCTGTGTCCCTGCTGTGTCTCCTGCTGCTCCCAGGCTGCTGGCTGAATATTCATGAGCTTTAATGAGCGGCACTGGAAGCAGCAGACAGCACGGGGAGACAGAACAGGGGCACTGGTAATGCTTTTCTAGCATCTATATTTCTATCTATTCTACAGTATTTCTTTCTATCCTATTCAACTTTCTATCTATCCTATCAGAAGCAAGATACAGCCCCTCCCAGCCCTATCTCTGATAACGGATCCGTTAAAAAAACATTCCGTGGACATCAGTTGTCAGCCGTTTGCATAGATCAGAGCCCATCTGTGTGGTCCTGGAAATTCAAGGAACCACACGGATGTGAAAATGATGCAGTGTAAAGGCAGCCTAATCTATGTGATACATCATTGGATTCAGAATCTCCTTGTATCTATCATGATGCTCTCAGATGAGGTAGCAAAAACCTGCTGACAGATTCCATTTAATGTGAGTCGCCATAAGCAAAGTGCAATACTGCAATAGTTCGATTTATTCCTGCGCCATTTGCTCCCAGTGTCAGCATTCCTATGGAAGGTTATGTTATCTGTGTAGACAGTGAGTCTCTTACAAGTCTAATCCTTTGGCAGTGAGTCCTTTGTATCACAGAGATGTTGTGTTTTCTACAAGAGGATGTTTCGATGAATTATATATGTCTATAAAGGACAAGTTCTTCTCCCATTCATTTCCTGTGCTCTCTACAGTCATAGAACTTTCTTTGTATCCGTCACAACAATGTATTTAGTGCGTGAGAAGTGGCAGCAGAGTTGAAGGGGATATTCTTGTATGTGGATAAAGGGAGCTCTCTGCCACAACACCCGGCTGGATCCATCAGTGAGCAGAGGACTGAACAGACTATGCCAGGCTGCTGGGAGGCCGCAGACAGCTGGAGCAGGCAGGGTATGAATGAGACTCATCTCCACTACTGAACAGGGCTTTGTACTCTCCGGGGCTCTTCACTTAGGTCTGTTCAAAAGACTTCGCATCAATACAAATGAGACAATGACGATATTGCGCATGTCGGTATGTGGAAAGCGACCGTATATGAGTCTGCTGTGCACCTTACTACATCACCTGATCTGGCGTCATCTTGTAAGGCTCAAAGCGAAGCCTCACTTCTAAGATCACCTGCTGAATTGTTCAATGTAGTTTCATGTTATAGATCTTTCAACGAAGAATAGAAATTCTTAAAAAGATCATCTGTGGTTTTTTTTATGTTTTTGATTCCATAAAGTTTGTGAAACACGCGTCGGGTGTTTGGGGGAGCCCATTATTGTATCTGTTACTCAACTGTTATGTTTTATTTATTACTTGTAGACCATATGTATTTATCTGTGCATCCATTTGGGGCATGAGCGTATGTATGTGTGACCTTTAGTTTTATTATACATATACTTACCCTTGGTGTACTGTATGTATTGTGGCGATTTGCTCACTGAACGTGTTGGGGGACACTCAGATGGTAGCGGGATTCAGGCACAACAGGCACAGCTTTCCTGTAAATTAAAGTCCAGCAGTTTATTAACACTTCATAAACTGCATATAGTGCACAGTTTATGTAGAATACATGAACGGAACAATAGTGACAGTCTGTCCCAATGGCGGATATGCATGCCAGGCGGTATTTACATTGTCTCTCATGGTTACCTTCAGGAGCTATTCCCAGCTCCATTCACTGGCTCCTTCCAGTCCATCATTCAGGAAACTGCCTCTCTGGGATCACATACGCCTATCTGTTCCAGATCCTCAGCATGACTGTAGCTTCCTGAATACCCATGTGGTCTCCTCTTCGCGTACCTTCCAGGACGCCGGCTGTTTCCACGCTTCCATACTACGTGCGTTACAGGACAACAGTCACTCCAAGCACCGAGGGTGAGCCCTCACAGGTCCTTCCAGGGCTCCAGCGGGTCCCAAGCAAGAGAGGGGTCCCATGGTCGCTGAACCTCATGGTTTCCAAGAAACAGCCTACTCCTAAGCATGAGATCTGGCCTCTTGGGCATACGTCTTCCAGGATGACTCCTGCTCTCAAACGCACAGAGGCAAACTAATCCCATTAACACAGATTATATTCCCTCATACACAAGGTGTGTGAGGAATACGCTTTAGCCAGACACTCCTGTCTTTTAGCTCGCCTGCAGTCTAGCAATTGTAATGCATTACCTGAACCTGTGGAGCCTCAAGTCCCAGCATAATGCATTACTGAAACTTGTTGAAGTACAAGTCCCAGCATACATATTTGCAATGCAGCAAGCCACTGCATCACAGTATGTAGAGATGAATTTCTCTCCACCAGGCACTTAATTGATGCTAATATCTTACATATAGATTGACTTTGTATTCCACTTTCCAGGGTTTCCACATTAGTTTTACAAACCAATTTTATGTATTCGGTGTCTGTCATGTCTGGCCTCAGTATTTTTGGATGAGTTTTTCAAAAAACGTTAAATACGGTAGATTTTATGCATTTAATTAAGGGCCCTTTCACATAGGTTTTTTTAAATTCGCGGCAGATGCGGTGAAAAAACTGCATCTTTGCCGCGATTACACGCATACGCTGCTTGCGGCACCGCTGACCGTGTTTTTTTTTCACGGCCGCACCTGCCGCAAGTACCAAAACCGCACCTGCCGCAAGTCCGCCTATACCTTGTATGGCGTTTACCGTAACCGTGCCGCAAGTGCAGCTGTTATGCGGTAATCGCGGCAGATGCGGTTTTTTCACCGCATCTGCCGCAATTTGAAAAAACGCTGATGTGAAAGGGCCCTAAGTCCCTGCACATTTTTCTCTCTTTTTTTTTTTTTTTTTTTTTTTTTTTTTTACTGTGTTCATTTTGCTCCTATAATGTAGTGGGTATAGCAGTCACTTAAATAAGTCATGTGTCCATATTACATTTATGTTTCCTATTTCATGCATACACCAGGACATATTTGTTAAAGGGAATCTGTCTGCAGGTTTTTGCTATGTAATCTGAAGACAGCATGCTGTAAGGGTTAACACCAGATTTCAGCCATGCCTCTCTTATCATGCTGTGTTGTTTACCTTTAATGTTTGTTTTAGAACCAATAGTTTATCAATGCTCCTACACAGCAGTGCATGACACCAAGTCTGGCACTCCCCTTCTGTGATTAGCAGCTCACTCTCTATAGACATTGTACATACAGAGCCCAGCGTCGTTGGGGTTGACTTTTTGAGCTTTGCTGCATGGCTAAATTGAATAACTCAGATTGTGTCAAAACGTCTGCACCTAGTAATGTAAGTGACCTTTGTCTGCATCATGCTGCTCTCCGATGAGGTAGCAAAAATCAGCTGACAGATTTCGTTAAGCACATGCCAGATGCCGTACAGGGCAGCAGTCACCCATGGGGTCCATTGTTAGTAATTATTATATCGTTTTGGTAGATACTGTGGTATGAAATAGTATAGTCTGCTAGACCATTCCATACTGTCCAGACAAAATAGAGAAAGACACTTCTTGCACCTCAGACAGGCTAAGGCCCTTTTATATCAGCGTTTATTTGAAATTCGCGGCAGATGCGGGAAAAAAACGCATCTGCCGCGATTACCGCATACCGGCTGCACTTGCGGCACGGTTGCGGCAAGCCCCATAGCAAATGTACTAGGGCGGCATTGCCGGCAGGTCGCGGACCATGGCGGTTTATGTTGCCAGCCCGCTATACTTATGGGGTGGCAGTGGTGGCGGCTGCATCGCGGCGAGAAAAAAAAAACAGACGGGCTTTAGTACGCTTTAGACACGTTAATATAATCGTAACTACGATATCGTTAAATATCGTTTAAACGTCAAGGGTTTTCAGTCGTTCTACCGATGTCGTAATGACGTTGTTCTAGTGTGACATGTACATGCGATAATCGGGCAGATCGTTGATGGGAGGTTTGTGAACCGGACCTTAAACCAAATGATGATCGTTCGATCAACCTGCAGCATGGTGTGTGTGACATCGATAACGATGTCGTTAACAGTCTCGCCTATTGAGAAGATGTCTATACGTGTGACACTTCACTAGCGATCACTGAACATCGTTCAAGCGACCTAGGTCAATCGGATTATTGATGCGTTCCACCATTGAAGCGTGAGACTGGCCTTAAGCGTATTCTTCTTAGTGCTATGGAATTAATAGCGCTATATAAATGAATAAATATAATATTATTAAATATTATTAGGCTCCACATACATGCACCTCTGTCCAGTTGCTGTCAACCCAACACCTATTAAAGGTGCATCGGCCCTTTTAGAGATCATGATGGAGGGGACAAGATCTACAATGTGTAATTCCTGACATTGCTCGGCGGCTCAGTGACCCATTTACAGGGTTACCAACTGTCCAAAAATTCCAGGACAGTCCATAAAAATAGACCTTTTTTTTTTGTCCCATCTGTAAATAAATTTTTTTTTTTTGTCAATAATTTTCTTTTTAGGATGAGGGAATCTATACAGATTATTTTGACTGTAACCAGGAATGGCTGTGGAGTCAGTAGCCCGAACCTCCAACTCCTCAATTTCCCTGAATCCGACTCCTGCACACGGCTCATGTTTAAGTGATAAATTTATTGTAGCACAATGTGAACACCAGGCTTTTAATTATTATTATCATTATGCAATAATCAAGATAACTAGATAGAACATAATAATTTATAATAATAATAATCAGCAAATTCTGCATTAAACTACTTACCGTACCCAATTTATTATATATTTTAGGAGTCGGTTGGTTTTATACTGAGTCGTCCAAAATGGGCACCGACCCCAACTCCACAGCCCTGACTGTAACTATCATTTTGCAGTTTACAGTGACTGTGGCTGATGTCTTCATATCAGAATTATGGGTTGTAGACCTGACTCGCGTATAATCATTTATTATGGTTTTCCAATGTGTCTGTAAAAAATATTGTCCCTATGAATTTTTGATAAGCCATCCAGAAAAATGAACAAGTTAAGTTGGCAACCCTGCCCACTTCCACTTCCATCTCTGACTTTATTTCGGCCCTTTATGGCTTTCTTCAGTTCTGCCCAAGTCAGCGCTTCTTCTTCCTTTTTGGAGATGTTCCTCTGCTTTGTTTCCCTCTCTCCTTGTTGGCTTTTTTGATGGGCGCTCCTCACCAGCCGGTGTTTCTCCCTGGGGTGGATCCTTTTGAACTTTTGCTCATAACATAAATCAGTGGCTCAGGGCCCTAGGAGGAAATATGTGTCTTTATAAACCTTGTACCTTGTATTCTGCTTTCTCTTCAATCTTGGATCGAGGTTTAGTGATTTTTGGCAAGGAAAAAAGGAAAACTGCTGAGAAAAGGTTATGTGCTGCATGTATCAGTTTTATTACTAATACACTGTGCATCCTGAGATACTTTAGGACTGTAATGATCTATATATAGCTGAATATTGTTCAGCCCTTGTGACCTCCAGATCTGATTTATATGGTCGTATATCATAAAGTCTCATGTGTCCATTAGTTGTAGGCAGCATTCACTTCTGTTTTCCAGTTCAGACACCATGATTAATTATTGGTTTGCATGCGTCTCTCAGGCTGACTCTGAGACTCCAGGTATCTGTCATTCCTGTCAATCAATACCCTGTATATGGAGAAACATTAGCTGGACTCTGACATGTAAAAGAAGGACTTGTCTCATCTTGCTTTCATTGTAGGTTGGAGGATCCTTGTGTTCCATAAGGCTTTATAATATATTGCCACAGTCCTCAGCTGGTCTGAAAGCTCCCTGGACATATTGAATACCTGTCATACATAGTATTCACCTGTCCTATAGTTAGTCTCCTCTTCCCGAAGAGGCTGATGAGTAGTAACCACCTCTTGCTAATTAGGCGATGGGAACATGCCAACATTAAATCGTGTACAACTAAAAAATGTCTGCAGCTCTTCTGTGGTGCGCTAATGCAGCACTGTTTTTAGTCATACGATTTAAAGAGAAACTTTCAAAAGATTTTTGCTATGTAATCTGAAAGCAGCACAATGTACGGGCTGAACCCCTAATTCCAGCAATGTATCACTTTCTGCTATCATTTTAATAAAATCAAATAACTGTTCGGTGAATGCTGAGCTCTGTATTACCCTGCAAACACCACTGATTGGCAGCTTTTTTCTGTACACTGGCATAGGCAGAAAGCTGCCTATTAATAGTTAGGGTGGAAATACACAGCAGGAGGACTACAAGGTACAATACAGCTAGTTCTTTAGTCATTATCTCCTGCTGATAAAACACTGATTTTATTGACACAACCCATTACATTTATGTCACTAGAATCAGGACATCTGCCCTTACATCAGTGATCCGCCATCAGCAGTGCATGATTTCTGGATTTCTTTAGTATTATACAGGAGTTGGAATCCTCACCAGTGCAGGTGATCAAATTATCACCCACTGCCATACTAAGGAAATCCTAAAAACATGACCAGTTGGGGGCTCTTGAGGACTAGAGTTGGGGAACACTGCTCTAAATCATGCTGCTCTCAGATTACATAGCAGGAACCTGCTGACGGATTTGTTTTATAATTTCCACAACCCATCAGACACTAGAAAGCCTTGTGACATGTCCCTAATAGGTTGAAATTACACACAATTTACATTGAAAATCTCTTGTCCAAAAATGCAAAAAAAAAATCCAAGTTTGTTGGGACTGTGACACTGTCACATCATGTTACATACAGTAATGTGTCCAATAATTACAATGCGGTCCCGGTGTCAGGCAGCCAGCGTTACCATGTAGTGGTGGATAAAGCTCACGTTGTATATGTCTCGCAGGTATGCCGCCAACTATGACTTGTGTAATAATCTTGAATTTTAGCAGTAACCAGCTCAGCCATGTAAATAAAGGCAGGGGGCTCTCAGCAAGTCCACATGCATATGACATGTGCACGAGGCGTGCCGGGCCGTGGGTATTTCATACATGAGCGGATTTTTCTGCCTGATGTGGTAATTGTAGCTTCCTCTGACTATTTTATTAAGCTTTAGGCAGTCTCTGTTTGATGCAAGAAAAGACTGAATCACTTGACCTATTTATAAGTCCGTAATATACAGCAAATTGGAGAAGACGTGTTCTGCAGCTTCCCTCCCGCTGCACTGGGGCTACATACACCACCGTACGTGAGGATTACTGGCGCTGTACAGGGTTTAGGGAGGGAGAAAGTGGAAAAGTGTTGCATAATGTTCATCAATTTTCTCTCCAATTTTGGTTGAGTTTAGTGCGGTGTTAAAGGGATCCTGTCACCCCCAAAACACCTCTAAAGCTATTAAAAGCTGTCCCTAGAGCAGGGGTCTCAAACTCAGCTGGGTTGGTGGGCCGCACATAGAAAAACATTTATAGCGGGGGGCCACATCCCTTGTAGGACTAAGTGATATTTTTAGTAATACCAGAATTTCTTGCTCAATGTAGTAAAGTACAAGTCCTGATCCCTTTCTTGTAGTAATGTCTCCATCCTGTAGTAATGTCCTTTTCTACTGATGTCCCCATCCTGATCCCATTTTCTAGTGATGTCCCCATCCTGATCCCTTTTTCTAGTGATGATCCCTATCCTGATCCCTTTTTCTAGTGATGTCCCCCATCCTGATCCCTTTTTCTAGTGATGATCCCTATCCTGATCCCTTTTTCTAGTGATGTCCACCATCCTGATCCCTTTTTCTAGTGATGTCCCCCATCGATCATGGTCCCCTTTTGTAGTGATGTCCCCACACTGATCTCCTTTTGTAGTGATGTCCCCCATCCTGATCCCCTTTTCTAGTGATGACCCCCTTCCTGATCTCCTTTTCTAGTGATGTCCCCCTTCCCATTCCCCTTTAGTAGTGATGTCCCCCATCTTGATCCCCTTTAGTGATGATGTCCCATCCCGATCCCCTTTTATAGTTATGTCCCCATCCTGATCTACTTTTATAGTGATGTCCCCCATCCTGATCCCCTTTTATAGTTATGTTCCCATTCTGATCTACTTTTATAGTGATGTCCCCCATCCTGATCCCCTTTTGTAGTGATGTCCCCCATCCTGATCCCCTTTTATAGTGATGCCCCCCCATCCTGTTTTACCTTCTTACACACTCAAATACACACTCTATTACACTCACACACAAACCCACACACAACCCCCCCCCACACACACACACATACTCTCATACACACTCTCACACATCCTCATACACACTCTTACACTCACACTCATACACACACTGAAACTCGCACACACTTTCTTATACACACATCCTCACTCACACACTCACCCTCACACACACACCCTCTCTTAGGCTACCTTCACATTACGATTTTTAGGGAGCCGATGCTGTCCGATATAATTCGGACAGCATCGGCTCCCTTCTGATGCCTGGAATCGGGTGCCAAATAGGCACCCGATTCCGGCATAAAATCGTTCCCTGCGGGGTGAAGAAAAGAAAAAAAAAATGTTATTCTCACCTCCCCCCGAGCCCCCGCCGTCTTCCGCCATCTTCTTTGAGACTCCTGCAGGCTGCCGGTGTCAGCAGAGGGCTTCCTCTGCCTTATAGGACCTGCGGTGATGTCACAGTCACGTGACCGCGGGTTCACCATGGTAACCCGCGGTCACATGACTGTGACATCACCGCAGGTCCTATAAGGCAGAGGAAGCGCTCTGCTGACACCGGCAGCCTGCGGGAGCCACCGGGAGCCTCAAAGAAGATGGCGGAAGACGGCGGGGGCTCGGGGGGAGGTGAGAATAACATTTTTTTTTTTAACACTTGTGCTCCTAGTTAGGAGCAGTTTTACTGTACTGAGCATGCTCAGTACAGTAAAACGGGGTCCGAGGAGACATAGATGTTTCCTCGGACTCTTCTCCATAGGGCCCCATGTTATAGGGATCGGACCTAATCGGATGTGCACTAAATGCCATCCGATTTGGTCCGATCCGAATCTGTCAGATTTTATTTTCGGTGCTAAAATCGGAGCAAGCTCTGATTTTAGCACCGATAATGAAATAAGACAGAATCGGATCGGACCAAATCGGATGGCATTTAGTGCACATCCGATTAGGTCCGATCCCCATAGGGATGCATGGGGTCCGAAAATCGGTCCGATGCTGTCCGATTTTTTTCGGACAGCATCGGAAATGCAAAAATCGTTATGTGAAAGCACCCTTACACACGCACACTTTTCTCACTTTAATGATGCATCGTTCCAGTGCAGGGGGCCGCCGCGGTCCCCACTGTACTGACTTCTGGCCTCCACTGTGCTATAACTTCCTCCAGCCGCCGCTCAGACAAGCTCTGTTGCTCATCAAGATCAATGCAATCTACCAGCCAGAGGCCTGCAGGTGACGTCATATTCTGCCGTCAGCTGTGGGCCTCTCATTGGCTGGCAGCTTGCATTGATCTTGCCGAGTGGCAGAGCTTGTTAGTGCTGCGGACAGAAGTCATCACACAGTGGGGACTGCAGCGGCCCCCTGCACTGGGGCAATGCATCATTAAGTTGTCCAAGGTGCCGCAGGCCGCATAGCGAAGCCCCAGGGGCCGCATGCGGCCCTCGGGCCGCGAGTTTGAGACCCCTGCCCTAGAGCATATTCACACTTACCCTACACTCCTTTTATCTCCTAAATGCAGCTAGTGAAAATGAAGATAAATGTTATTACAGTACCTCATTAGGGATGATAATGAGTGACTATGGTATGCATAGTCACCCTGGCAGGCTGTCCCACTTCATGATATCACGCCTCCATAGGCGTGATCTTCTAATCAGATTAAAATGCGCGCCTCCCCGCTCTGTGCTGTCTCGGCCGGCCTGTAGTGGGGCTGGGACGAATCGCGTCATTTCCGGCGCCGGGTGACATAGTACACCCACGCTGCTTTGTTAGCTTCAAAACGCGCACTGCGTAAATCCTCTAAGGGTACCGTTATACGTTGCAACATTGCATGCAATTTCACTTGCAATTTGCTGGTTGCAATGAAATCATGAACACATTGTTCTATTTTGTTGCTGTGTACAAATGGAACAATGTGTCCATGATGTCACTGCAACCAGCAAATTGCCAGTGAAATTGCATACAATGTTGCGACGTGTAACTGTACCTTAAGAGGAGGACAGCATATAATTACACGGCAGTGCATGGGAAAGTGGCATCCTCAACTCCAGTCTTCAAGAGCCACCAGATCATGTTTTCAGGATTTCCTTATACTAAGTTCACGTTTAGTTATCCTCCGTTTGGATCGTGCTGGATTCGATCTTTGTGCAAACAACTTTTTTTTCCTTTTTAAAAAAAAATTGTTTTCCGCAGGATGTATTTTTTTAACATTGGAGCTATGGAGAACGAATCCGGTAACTGATCGCTCTTTAGCCTTCGTTTTTCTTTCATTTGTAGAAGATCCGCTTTTTTTTCTTCCTGGATCAGTTTCAAATAGAAGATAAATACGGTAGTAATCAGTTAACAGATCTATATCTATATAACAAATTCTATATCAGGTAATTAATTTATCACCTGTGCAATAGTAAGAAACTCCTGAAAACCTGCACTATTGGTGGCACCTGAGGACTGGATTTGCTTAAAGGGATCCTGTCACCCCAAAACACCTCTAAACCTATTAAAAGCTGTCCCTAGAGCATAGTAACACTTACCCTACACTCCTTTTAGCTCCTAAATGCACCAAGTGAAATTGAAGAATAAAGTTAACAGTACTCATTAGGATCATAATGATGACTATATGGTATTAATATCACCTGGCAGTCTCTCCCTTTCATGATATCACGCCTCCATAGGCTGATCTTCTAGAGCAATTAAAATGGCGCCTACCCCTCTCCTATGGCACCAATGACCGCTGCAGTGTCACTTGTTCCCCTCTGGCTTGTTACTCTCTTGTTCCCCTCAGTCTCTGGCTCGTTACTCTCTTGCTCCCCTCAGTCTCTGGCTTGTTACTCTCTTGCTCCCCTCAGTCTCTGGCTTTTACTCTCTTGCTCCCTCAGTCTCTGGCTTGTTACTCTCTTGCTCCCCTCAGTCTCTGGCTTGTTACTCTCTTGCTCCCCTCAGTCTCTGGCTCGTTACTCTCTTGCTCCCCTCAGTCTCTGGCTCGTTACTCTCTTGCTCCCCTCAGTCTCTGGCTCGTTACTCTCTTGCTCCCCTCAGTCTCTGGCTTGTTACTCTTTGCTCCCCTCAGTCTCTGGTTCGTTACCTCTTTGCTCCCCTCAGTCTCTGGCTCGTTACTCTCTTGCTCCCCTCAGTCTCTGCTCGTTACTCTTTGCTCCCCTCAGTCTCTGGCTCGTTACTCTCTTGCTCCCCTCAGTCTCTGGCTCGTTACTCTTTGCTCCCCTCAGTCTCTGGCTCGTTACTCTCTTGCTCCCCTCAGTCTCTGGCTCGTTACTCTCTTGCTCCCCTCAGTCTCTGGCTGTTACTCTCTTGCTCCCCTCAGTCTCTGGCTCGTTACTCTCTTGCTCCCCTCAGTCTCTGGCTCGTTACTCTTTGCTCCCCTCAGTCTCTGGCTCGTTACTCTTTGCTCCCCTCAGTCTCTGGCTCGTTACTCTTTGCTCCCCTCAGTCTCTGGCTCGTTACTCTTTGCTCCCCTCAGTCTCTGGCTCGTTACTCTCTTGCTCCCCTCAGTCTCTGGCTCATTACTCTTTGCTCCCCTCAGTCTCTGGCTCGTTACTCTTTGCTCCCCTCAGTCTCTGGCTCGTTACTCTTTGCTCCCCTCAGTCTCTGGCTCGTTACTCTTTGCTCCCCTCAGTCAGTTTGTTACCAGTCCCTCTTCTAATCTTCTGAATTGCACTATTAAAGCTCCTTCAGTAGTGACCTTGCTGCAGAGACACAGAAATGACTTGTCGCTTTGCTGAATTTGGCATTTTTTTGCCATGGGGGTTTTTATCATCAGCACACATTTTATTTCCCATAAAGCACTTCAGCTGCAATGATTCATGGGGAGCGGCAAGCAGATTTTTAACCAGCGGGCAAATAAATCTCACTGGAGCGTGCACTGGAGCACCAGTCAGTCCATGGTGTCTGCTGGCAGCCCTGGGAATTCCCACAGGTTCCCTCATCGGGGACAGCACCGCCGCCGTGTCTGCAGAATTATTGTACTAGGACAAGGTGCTGGCATTCAGCAGCGAACGTTACCAGGGAAATAGATATATTTGTCCTTTTTTCAGCTTTAGCAGCTTCTAAATAATTATTTCTCAAAACTTTAGCATGCAGTACAGTCACATGGAATAGTTTTCCTTATAAGCTGCTTATAAAAAGTAGGTTTTGCTGCGTTTTTTCAGGTGCAGATTATATGTGTCATTGCCCAATAGTACACATTTAATACAGTTAACTTTAGTCATCAAAAACGCAACACAAGTGTATGGTTGCCTTTTTTTGCACCATTTTTCCACTTTCACATTGCTTTCCATAATATAAAAACACTGCAAAAACACTTAGGGTACCGTCACAACTGGCGACGGCACCGCCGATTTCTTAGGGGATGTTGGGGCGTGGCCTATCGGCGCCGATATCGCCCCTGCGTCGCCTAATGTAAAGGGGCAATGTCGGCGCTACATTTCACCTCTTGAGTGGTCACCTGGTTTCACATCAGTACTCTGAAACCAGGTGAGCACTCAGGGGCAATGTGTAGACATCACCCCATGTAAGAGGGGGACGGCGATCTCACAGCGATGGACCATGGCCCAGTACAGGATCGCCGCTGGGGTTTTTAGACACCCCAGCAGCGACGACGCCTGTCAGACCGCCGGTGTGTCGCCACATGTAAACATGCGACGGCGACGCTGGCGGTGTGCCACAAACGTGCACGCTCCTGCCCGTCGACGCCGACATCTCCGGCGACGTCACCTCGTGTGACGGGCCCCTTAAAGTATTGAATGCTGCAGTTTTCCAATTCATTGAGCAAAAAAAGCCAATCAATCGTGTGCAGGCGTTTTCTTAAATCTCGTAGCTTTTGCTGGTGCTGTAATTAGCAGCTTTTAGTTGGTGCAAAATGCAGCAAAAATGCAACATGTGAATGGGGTAATTTCACCTAGGGAGACTACATGGCCCATGGCACCAAATCTGCAGTGTATTACTATACCGAATTACCGTATACCATATTACTTGTATACACTCCCAGCATGAAAAAAACATGGATATTGACATGCAGATCAGCTTTCACCCTTAATAATGTGAATGGTAAGGGTACCTTTACACGTCGCAACATTGTATGCAATTTACTGGTTGCAGTGAAATCATGGACACATTGTTCCATTTGTACACAGCAACAAGATAGAACAATGTGTCCATGATTTCACTGCAACCAGTAAGTTGCAAGTGAAATTACATGCAATGTTGTGACGTGTAAAGCGGCCTTAAAGGTACCCTTTAAAGGGCCCAAACGTTACACACACAGATATCTGTTCAGATATTGGTCTCAGATCTCTGGTTGCAGTGAAATCATGGACACATTGGTCCATTTTGTGGCTGTGTACAAATGTAACTATGTGTCCATGATTTCACTGCAACCAGAGATCTGTGAACAATATCTGAACAGATATCTGTGTGTGTAACTGGCCTTTAAATCTGCAACCAACCTGCAACCCGCAAGTGTAGAAGTCAATGAAAATGCTTCATGTATCCAATTTCAGGATTGCATAGGGGTTAATGTTGTATACAGCTCTTGTGTATGTCTTTCAGGATCTAGGGAGAGAAGAGTGACCTCTACTGATTAGCCTAAGTTCACATGTCCAGCAATCGTCCATTACATCGGACCCAGCACAATCCATGTGCAAACATAACTTTATGTGTGTTTTGAAAAAAAATTGATTCTTGCAGGATCCGTTTGTTATAACATTGGAGTCTATGGAGAACAGATCCGGTAACTGATCGCTAATTATCTTCCATTTAAATCTGATCCAGTAAGAAGAAAATGGATCGTTTACAAATGAGAGAAAAACAGAAGTGAAATAGCGATCAGTTACCGGATCCGAATCCTGCAAACTCAATTTTTCAAAACTAAGTTTTATTTGCACAGCTTTCTTGTCAACAGATTGCTGCTCCATCCATTCTAATGGATGAATACTGGACATGTGAACTCAGCCTTATATACTGCAGATTTATTGATGACAATGGTGGCCATTAATGGTAGTTACTTGGGATCTGTTACTTGTGTAGTAGTCTACATTAACCTGGCATCAAAATAAAAAAAAACTATCCAAAAATGGAGGTGAGCGACCTCTAGTATCCAAAAGATTCCAATTGTTCGTGTTCCCATGGGTATAGACATTTGTCAGCATTTTGTGAAGCGTTGGGCAAACTTGAAGTAGTATTTTCCACCGAGCCTGCATGAGTTATAGGGTAGAATTACTGACTGGTATCATCGGGGCTGTGGAGTTTACAGCAAACAGAAATCTGGAGCAAATGCGGAATCTACCGAGACCAGGAAAAATGGTCATTAATGGGAACAGTGTGAGTAGGCTAACAGCCTGCAAAAGAACCTGCAAAGCAAGCCTGTATAAGCAAATCTTAAGCTGTCTTGTATTAGCAGTGCCAGGCACTACCCAATTGGATGCCTCCGTAATCCAGCTCTGGGATTTCACATAGCTTTCAGTCAGTTGGCCTTTGTTGTATTTCCAGAGGATTTTTTTCGTGCTAAAACCTCAGTTCTGCTTACGCCGAGCGCCTGGAAACATAAGCGCTGTCCTCCAAATACCAACCCCCCACCCCCATCAATTCTTTTCTCTCCAGCACAAGAAATGGGCTTAAGGTGTTCAACTCCTTCTTGCAGTTTGCTGGCCTCGATAAAGCAGGGAGAACCCCGAGATATATTAAATAGATTTGTCTTTGGCCTCCATGCAGAATTGGTGTTACTGCTCTTGTTTCCGCTGTTGAAGCACAGCAAAAATTGGCTTGGTTTCCGTGTAGTGCCTGGAAATAGGTTATTAAGTAGAAAATGATTGTGCGATTAAACATTTTGTGCTAAATTAACTAGTTCAAGATCTTTGCATTTTCAAGATATCTGCCTGCTGTCAGGGAATGGATAAATTCTTGTTTGTATCCAGAGGTTGAAACCAAAATGTGACAACGACCAAATATTCATCAGAATGTAGTTGTTGCCGAAATGTACCAGTCAAAACCAGTCAAGTAACCAATAAGTCAAATTATTGACGTCAAAGTACCCCTGAGGGTATCCACATACCCTGTACTACACATTAAAAGTACAATGACATGATCTCCTCTGGTCTACTAAACATGTGCCGCATTATTCTATCTCTTGTGCGGATCACTTGATGCATTGTTAGTGCAGGTGAATTGTTCGCTAATAAAGTTTAGGGTAACTGAACCTAAAATTACCCCAAAACGAATTATGTGAAAGAAAAGTTTTCTGTTTACCCAAGAGATGGTGAAAAGTTAGCATAAAGTACATAAAAAGTTTTCTTTACTGTAATGTTTTTTAATCTTTTTTATATGTATCATAGATATTTTTGGAGCAGCATATCAACATGTAATGTTTCCCATCTTCTACGACTGTTTTGTACAAGTATTAAACACTGACCTTCCTTGCATTGAACGTTTCAGGCCAACCAGAGTTAACCGCATCCTATATGTCTAGGTTGGGGCAGGTCTTTCGATGCAAGAATGGACAGTCTTCGCTCTGGTCATGGATTACTAACACTTCTGCCTACACAAAGGCCTAACAATTGCTTTTCAAACAGTTCCATAGGATAAATTAAACAGCAGCTCTGAAGTGATCCCACTCATGTGTACCCAGGCTGGTCTTGCTGAAAATGAAGAAGGAATCAAAATTGCTTGATAAATCGTTAACAATCTTAAATACGCAGACGATACAACATTGATAGCAACAAGCATAGATGGAATGAAGGATTTATTATGGAGAGTCAAGATGGAAAGCTCAAACATGGGACTCCTACTCAACACAAAGAAGACAAAGATACTGAATACTGCCAGGTGCAACCGGGACACATGTGAGATGAACGACAATGAACTAGAATAGAAGTTGTAAAGGACTTCAACCTACTCTGATCAATGATCACTCAAGATGCATTGACCGGAAGTCAATAGGAGAATAACTATGGGAAAACCAACAATGAAGTCACTGGACAAGGTCTTCACACCAAGGAACATTTCACTGGTGATGAAGACACGGCTCGTACATAGTCTGGTCTATTCTGCGGTAACATATGGATGTGAAACAAGAATGATACAGGAACAAGACAGAAGAAGAATCAGAATCTTCTAAATGTGGAGCTGTAAAAGGATGTTATCAATATCATGGATGGCAATAAGATCAAAAACAAATCAATACGAAGTCAGACATCACTGGAAGTAAGGATCACCAAGCTACGACTTGTCTATACATCATACGAAGAGAGCAATCGCTGGAGAAGGACATTATGGTTGGGAGAATAGAAGGAACAAGGTGAAGAAGAAGGTCAGCAACCCGATGGCTTGATACTATCAAGATAACGGCGGAGAAGACCATAGTGGAGCTATCAAGGCTTAGAGAAGACCCAGGTGGACCTCTGTAGCCTTGGAGAAGACCCTGGTGGACCTATCTAGTCTGCACATCAATCTTCAGAGCATTCATCCATCAAATCACCAAAACTCGAGATGGAGCTGAAGGCCATTAAAATAAAATAATAAAATATGGCTCTAAAAGAAAAGGTCAAGAATGTCAGCTGTTGCTTGTCTATCCAAGTGAGCAGAAAAACATGAATATTTTTTTGTCAAGAATGGAAGAGAGTGTTTGCCAGTGTGTCTGCGAGCAGGATGGAGATGACTACCAGCCTGCCAGCCTCTACTGTGCTAGGTCTCTGTACTGCGGGGCACTTACCTCTCTCCCAGGTTCCATATTCCATGCCTATAGGAGGCTATCAAACCTTTCCTCAGTTCTCTTCCATCCTCTCTGTTGTATACATCCTTGTGATAGAATTAATATATTCTCTGCAGAAATGTTTTCTGTCCTGCCCGTCTTTAAAAATAAACAGCATGAAGATCAACGAAATGGCAGAAAAGGAAAAACAATGTAAACGGGGGAGTGGGGCGAGTTTGTTTTTGCAATTTATTTTTTGGCAGCAGCTGAAATTACAGTTGCTTTCCCTCCTAAGTGCTACAAAGTGTTTGTGTTGAATCAGATTCTAATGACACCAGGTGTGCAGATTGTGGAGCTCGGCACGTGAAAAGATTGTAAAAACTGCTCGCTGGCTCCGACATAACGTACCAGACACAGGGAGGGCTGGAGAAGAGATGAAGAAGGCCGCTTCCTCCCTAATATTACATCACTAAGCCTCAAATGTGGGAAGCAACGTCTATTGACACCGAGAGACTCCATCACTAAGCCTCAAATGTGGGAAGCAACGTCTATTGACACGAGAGACTCGGTGGTTCCAGGTCAGATTATTATCGAGTCTCATGTTCCTGTTTGCTGTACTCACAATCTAATCTCCATGCCTTGAGCATTTTCGAAGGCCAATTTCATAGAAGGCCAATGAATCCAAATACAGTTTCTTCTATATATTAGGAAACTGGAGGACCCAAAGGCGTCCAAAACCACGTGGAGGACATACAAACATTGCACAGAGATTCCATGGGCCAGATTCACACCTGGAGCCCTAGTGCTGCAAAAATATTGCTAATATTAACAAAAAAATTCTAAAAGCATAATCCTAGACTTCATCGGAGAAGGGAAACCCCATGTGCAATTCTCCTTTCTCTGCCATGGAGCTTTCTCTTAAGAAGCCTATTCTTTTTTAAACTTCTATGGGAATATTGTGATTTTATAGAGACAAACCGCGGACTCACACACCAGAACAATAATCCGATATCAGACCTGCACAATCAACATCTTTCCTGACCATCAGTCATCTAGCGCCCTCCTGCACATTAGACCAGCGGTCCCCAAATCCAGGCCTCGAGGGCCACCCACAGTTCATGTTTTCAGAATCTCCTTAGTATTGCACAGGGGTTGGAATCATTACCTGTGCATTTGATCACATTAACACCTGTGCAATACTAAGGAGTTCCTGAAATCCTGCACTGTTGGTGGCCCTCGAGGCCTGGAGTTGGGGACCTCTGCATTAGGCTATCTGCTGAACCTGTCGGTATCGGCTGGCTTAGCTGTCATTAGTCTAATGGGTGTGTGGGGCCTTCAGTATTATTGCACCAGGTCGTCTCCGCAGAAAAGATGCTGCATATTTCGCCAGAGATACACAGACTTTTATTCATATTTTACACTCCGTGTTGCAGTGAAATCTGCAGCATAAATTGCCATTCTGCAGATTTTGAAGCTTCAGTGTCTATTTATGCTGTCGGATTAGATTTTAATAAATCTTATCCAAAATTCTGCTAATGTAATATGGATAGAACATGTGCTGCACATACGCTCCATGTATACGTCTCCTTAGTTTGAGGTGGGCCTGTTTCAGTTTTGAGCATGGAACCATTTCCACTTTTATTTGGGGTTTCTTCCTATAGAGCCAAAATATCTTGGCTTCTAATTCTAAGGATTTAGACTGTCAGCTCCTGGGAGAGCTGTTGATCTATTCCCTGCAGATCTGCGGCGGCCCGCTGTAAACTGGTGCTATATAAAGCCGGATCAGACCCGCAGAATGTCACGGGGCCTATCCTGGTGCCACATGTACAAGACTTGTTTCTTAATACGTTTTCTGGTTCTGCACAGTGTTCATCTGCTTCCGGCTGAATATTTTATAAGCGAGGCTGCCAGAGGAAGGATTCACAGTCTTCTGGGGACTGTGGGTTTGATTTGATTATTTTTTTTCTTCTTTTTTCCCTCTTATCTGTGTTTAGTGTCTAGTTAAACTTGTAACAGCCTGTTAATGTGTGGATGGATTACTTACAACAGGATAAGTGTGAAGATCCACAGTCCCCAGAGCAGCAGCATCTTCATAGCGGTAAATACAAGCAAAAAATAAAAGCGATCTACGTATTCCTCCATGTCAGGACTGGGCACAGTAAAGATTTGATGGCGGCAGCTGTGACGTGGAGGAGATTGTCACCTATTCCCCTCTGTTTTATGCCTCTCACCGTCGTCGTACAGTCTTGTCTTTAGGCTGACGAGTCGCAGGGGAAGCTTCTGTAAAGAGCGTGACCTCCTCCAAAGCCTTTTACCATCCGCTATTACTTCAATTTTCACACTATTGATCCAGTCTTATGCGATTTCTTGGAATACTGAATTTCAAGGGTTTTATTCTTCCCGGAGAAGGCTGGGCCATTCAATCAAGTTATCCTGCGTTACTGTGACAGTGGTATCCAGACCTTAGTGTGACCTCAGAATGTGAAATGCAGGATTTTTTTGTTCACGGTGTTATGGGACCTGTTCAGCCATATTATAATTATTGATTTATCAGATACCAACATCTCCTCCAGCAGTGATGTGAGAGCGGTGCGATATCTCTGGTCCATAGTAATGGGACACCAAAGCTGAAGTCTTTCAATCATTGAAAGAAGTTAAATTAATCTAGTGTTCTCTGTTATCAGCCATTTCAAGAAATAAGTTGCCTATAATAGTCTTTATTTGGAAGCTCACCTGCCCCCATGATCCCTACTTTATTTCACAAATGTAGGTGGAATACCTCAATCATAAGTTTCCATTATAATGGCGGGTTTACACGTTGCGATATCGTAGTACGATTTCAATGAAAAGTCACGTGGTTCGATCGTTGGACCCGAGATCGTGCCTGCGTTGTATGGTGTGAACGTCCAATACGATGCAGGAACGATGTCAATGCGATATTGGGGATTGAATGAGCGTGCTATTCAGTGCTCCGATATTGAAGGGAGATTGGAGTCGGATCGTGCTGTGTAAAGGCACAACTACGATGCGATTTGAAACGTCACCCATTCACTCCCATGTTAAAGTATCGTTCCTGGGTTGGGGGGCGTAGACATCGCACGGACGTTGTATTCCGATATCGCAGCGTGTAAACATCCAATGCGATGCGGGAGAAACGTGCACTAATTGCGCACTCCCACGCCATTGAGTTGCGATATCGCAACGATATTGAAGCGTGTAAACCCACCATAACACAGAGAATTGAGATGTCCACATTCATTAATGTAATAACATCCGGACGTGCTGATTCCAGACTTACCAACTATCTACTATGTATGGGATCTCTTGAGGCCCCCCCAAACAGATGAGAAAGGGTGATCATCCATGTTAAGTTTCATTCTCCAAGAAAGCAAAAGCTTATGGTTGCATTTTTGCACTTTCTTATGGCTTTCTATGGTGAAAAAAAACTCTCAAAAAAAAAAAATGAGCCAGACCATGAGTTGATATAGGAGCATGTTTACAAGAGGAGTAGACATGTCATTGGTGCAGCCTGTGTAACTACACGGGGGCCTAAAAGGTGATGGGGGCCACTATCACTTCTAAAGCTGGAAGAATTGTGTATTTTGCTGAGTTATCACACTGAAAAGGAACCATATACTGTTCTTACACAGGGACCCTTTTCTGTCTGTGTCTGCCAGTGGTTCACAGCCATCATTTCACAGATAAAACCCCAAGAGAAAACCACAAAATAATCACATGCCCTATAATAAAATAAAGAAGTAAATACCGGTAGTACATTTAAATAACATACGGCACTTGGTTAACCATGTTTGATCAAAGTGTATCCCACTACAACAAGGTGTGCCCATCAGGACGGGCCTACTCTACTATTAAAACCTTACCCTGCTTCAAAGAGTAGGACCGTCCCGATGGGTGCACCTTGTCATGGTGGGATGGCTTTTACGCTCTTTGAGATCAGTGTTAGCCATGTTATTTAGGTGAAAAAACTGCAATATCGCTGAATGAATTGACATGCTGCAGTTTTCAAAAATGCGACTCAGATCGAAAAAAGAAAAAGCAATGGTGTACAGGAGATTTCTGACATCTCTTCGCATTTGCTGGTATTGGAATGCTACATTCACACGGTGCGTTATTGCACCATTTTTTATGGATTCTTTATGGATCCGCAATTGCAGTGATGTTGTTGTCCCAGCCAAGTCTCAATGCATTTCACAATTTTGCATTCAGACACTGCGCTTTTTACAGATCATTTGTTGGGCTGAAGATCAAATCTGTGAAAAAAAAAAAAAAAATGAGCATCTTAATTAATTTTGTGTTTATCTGCTGTGCTTTTAGGCTACATTCACACGGTGCATATTTGTTTTTTGTTTGTTTTTTTAGGACCTGCTTTTTCAGCTGCAAAACGGATCCGCTTTTTTTTTTTAAACCCATCTTCAAAAAAAAAGCAGCAAAAACGTGCCTTGTGAATGTAGCCTTACTCACCTCCCTGCTCTCCCCCGGTGATCTCCAGCAATGTTCTCATACCGGAGACTGCAGGACCCGGCAATGCACAATGTGACCAAGTGACATCACTCAATCACATGTGCAGGGTCCTACAGGCACCGAACACTGCGGCCTCCGGGAATGACAACATCGCTGGAGATCACAGAGGGAGCGCGGAGAGGTAAGTAAATAGCGCAGCAGCATTCACACACACAAGGTTGTATTTTGTGAGGATCCATTCTTGGTCCAGTTTCTGCACCAAAACCGGATTCTCACAAAACGCTGCTTAAAAAGCAGTCTATAATTTGTATTATAAAATCATGAAAAACACAGCGTGTGAACACAGCCTTTCTGTCTGCAAGCTATTTTGTATGTACAGTAAACTTTACCTATTATGTTATATGGGAATACATTGAATGGATTATTCCACATTTTTGATCCAATGTGATTACACATCAGAATTGATTTGCTACATCTGTGCCCAGCTTTGAACAGTTTGTGAATATTTGTGAATTTCACTGGTCTGTCGCCCGCTGACATTAGAGATGGCCGTTCCTTCTCTGACTTCTTAATATCATCAATGCTGAGAACTTTCTCCTCTGTGTCTAGTGAAGCGAGCAGCATGGCACTGTACTGGGCGATGTGCCAGTGCGTGGGGGAGAATCAAAGGAACCAGGCTCCGGAATGTCTCCAGTGCAGACCACAACCAGCTCCCGGCCGTGGGAGGAATGGTGTTGATGTAATGCTGCACTTTGCTATTACCTGTGGTTACTAAATTGCTGAATACACAGTTCAATGATGGACGTCAGAGCCCAATAGACTGGCACTTCCCCGGGACTGTCCTCAGTTCATTACGGGCAGATCCAGATTAACTTGATGCACCAGGAACTGTTCCAAATTATATTTCCTGTCTGGAACCTCCCATGCAAACTTTTGAGTTTGTTCATTATATTAATACTTCTCAATAGTGGGTTATAAATTATAGGAGGCAACTGATCTCCCTTCAGTCATAAGTAAAGATAATTAACGTCTGGCAGTAGATTCGCCAACTATTTCCCAACCAAATTCAAAAGCTATGAAACGACGGGATGCCTTGTAACACTCATAACTCCTACAACTTCACTGAATGATAGATATGTACAGGAATGTAATTGAATGGATAGTTCATAATGTCAGATCTAAAAAGTCTGCAATGGCTAAAAATTGTTCCCTCTTGGCGTGACTCTGATCCACATTGAACAGAATGGTTAACCCCATCCCTAGGGAATCATACTCCCTCTTTCTACACCTAAAGTTTTGGGTGCAGGTTGTTCATCCTTGAATTGAGGAGACAGTTTTGCTGTGAGGCCCCCTGTCTTATGCATGACCTTGTTGCAGGTTACCGTATGTTGTTTTGCACAAAAAGATAATTAAGAGTTCAGAATTACTGAAATATCATGAGTTTTCCATAGTCATTTGAGAATGTGACTGTACTTCCAGAGGGACCTTTTTGCTCTTTGCAGCATACATTTGGCTCATGTTAAAATAAAACACGTTCAAATACACAAATGTATCCCATAATCCCAGCCGGTATCCAGGAAACTGTAACCTATAACAGGAGAAGGCTTTGGAGAATAATCATAATGAGATCCTTCTTGGCCGCCTCTTACAGAAGTTCCCTGGTATATATTATGTAATGAGAATAACATTTTAAATAAAACGGTCTTCTAATGTCTCTGCAAACGCCGTTACTTTTTCTGTCAAGTAATTTGGCGTTGCTTTTGGCACAGAATGAGGCTGTTTATTAGGTTATAGAGGCAATGTCAGGAGCCAAAGGTAAGCTGCTTTAGCAAGAGCTCTACTATAGAGACCGTCGAATCAAGAATAGAATATATTGACTGCCAGTTTGTTCTGGCACATAAACCCGCTAAGTTATAATGAATATATAGTAGGTCACGTTCACATGTTTTGAGTATTCGTATTTGTAAGCCAAACCCAGGAGTAGGTAAAAATGCAGAAGTAGTGCATGTATCTATTACACTGTAACACTCACAGGGTGTGCGTCTGGGAGTGGAGCCCCTGGGCCATGGCACCAATCGCCACCTGGAGGAGCAAACCTGGACAACCACAGAGTCTTCTGCTAAAACCACAGGAGGTGGAGGAGGGCGGCTGATCTGTTTGGTAGCCACCTGGTGCAGCCCAGGTGGGTCTCGTACCACGACAGCTGACTCCAGGAGTCAGCTTTTACAGACAGGTAGAGTCTCTGAGTAGGTGCGACCAGAACAGCCGATGCAGGCAGGTGGTGAGGCTCAGAAGGTGCTTTCAGATGTGACGAGTATGAGGCAGCACAGCAGATCTTAGACAGATTCAGGCAGGTGCAGGTTAGTATATGCAGCAAAGAAGATGCAGACAGGTGCAGGCCGGTAGATGGCTGGTAAGGCATGGCAGCTGCAAGCAGCACTAGGACAAGAAACAGATTAGAGGATTGGGAACACAAGCACAGGGGCAAAATACTGGGACATGAGCTGACAGCTAACAACGTTTCTATAGCTGTAGATCACGCTACTCAGAAACCTCCCAAGGTTTACGTAAATGCAATGTGCTTCTCAGCCATAGGCTGAGAAGCATTTCTGAGTTTGGGTGTACTGGCTCTTTAGGTGAGTCAGAATGCGGTGCTAAGTGCACTCCCAGGAGACCTGAGCACGTGCACAGGCCGGGGTAAAGGAAGTGACTGTTAAGGACCAACTGACTCACCAGCAGGGTGAGTGTGCTGCAGACATTGGTCACCCTGCCGTGGGCAGGCTGGTGCTGCATTGATAGGTGCTACATGCTCTTTTCCTCTGATTATGTCATTCCTGGTCTTGGTTTAGAAATACTAATGTATTATACTGACCAAATACTCAATGTGTAAACATGGCCGTATAGTCAGGCTCAGTTTATGGGTGTGGCAAACTGGGTAATTGAATGCGGTTCCATTTTCTAGAGGGCTCCATAAGAACAAGAGAATTTTAAGACCATCCAGTTTTAGTAGTGTATAAATATTTGAACATTTCAGTATTATTTGGTCTCTTTAATGGTCCAATTAGACGAAATAGCCACCTATTGACAGGATATGTAATAATGTTTAGCTAGCAACGTGTACAGTGCCAATCCAATCACATGGGAGACAAAAAGTGCCCCATTCCAGCAACTGATGTGGGTCTGGACGGTCACAACACCTCTGATTGTCAGAATGGGCACATTTGTTTGTTGTCTGAATGTAGTGACGGTGAGCATGCTAGACTCCCTTTATATTTATTCTCTTCTGGTCTGCTTAGTACAGTGCTTGACTTTCTCCAGCAATGCCTTTGCGGGAAAAATGGAGCTGCAGTCTAGCTTTCACGTGGACTCTCCTTTCAGAAAGGAGGCAAAAGTGTCCCATCCGTAGTTTGTGGGCAGTGTGTGTGTGTAAAATTATTCGATCATGGTAGGGGGGGGGGGGGGTATTTTAGTATATACAACTGGGTAATAAATTGCCTCCTTTGCTTGTTTTCTTACCTAGTAGTTGTGTGAGTGTCTTCAATTGCTGCACGGATGCATATTATTATTATTATGCTTTGCTTATATAGCTTCATTACTTCCTCAGCACTTTACAGACTTCAATATCACTGTCCCTTTTGGGGCACACAATCTGTATTCCCTATCAGTATGCCTTTGGAGTGTGGGAGGAAACTGGAGAACCCTGTGGAAACCCATGAAAATATGGGGAGAACATAGACACCTTGTAGATATCATCCTGGGTGGGATTTTAATCCAGTATTCCAGCGCTACAAGCCTGCAGTGCTAACCACTGAGCCATCCTATATATAGTACAGTGCTAACAACTGTGCCACCATGTTATATACAGTGCTAACCACTGAGCCACCGATGACAGTGCCAACCACTGATCCACCATGTACAGTGCTAACCACTGAGCCACCGATGACAGTGCTAACCACTGAGCCTCCGTGTACTTTGCTAACACGGCCACTGATGCCACCATGTACAGTGCTAACCACTGAGCTACCATGTACAGTGCTAACCACTGAGCCTCCATGTACAGTGCTAACCACTGAGTCCTCCGATGACTGTGCTAACCACTGAGCCACCATGTACAGTGCTAACCTCTGAGCCACCTTGTACAGTGCTAACCACTGAGCCACCATGTACAGTGCTAACCTCTGAGCCACCTTGTACAGTGCTAACCACTGAGCCACCATGTACAGTGCTAACCATCTGAGCCACCGTGTACAGTGCTAACCACTGAGCCACCGTACCGCTCTTTATTATTAGGATTACACAATGGTGTGATTCATTATGGAGTTGCAATGATAAATGTCGTCTTTGTGGTACATTAAAAGTGACGGCGCCAGAACTATTGATATCAAAATTCCAAATCACGATATTTCTTTTCCTATGGATATTGACAGACCCAACAATCCTGCACTTGCGCCATGTTACCCATAATCCTTTAAATGTTCTCTATGTATAATACAAAGTGCTTCCATTTCTTGTGGCCTAGTAACTTTCTGTCCGCTCCCGGTGGTCTGTTCTTGTGCCAGAGCGGCTCACATTTTGTTGCAGGGAATGAGTTCATATGAAAGTGATCAGTCTTTGTATATGAATAATAGAATGAGCCTCCTTCATTAATAATGTTTTCCTTCTGCTGCTCCCCAGGAAATCATGGAACGGAGATGACAGTGCGACATCTGTTCATCCGTAGATTGTGGGGGCAGGGGTGGTGCGCTGTGGCCTCATTTTCTCTCTTCCTTTGGTTACACTTTCACATTGATTTTAATGATCTTATTACAGAAAATGGGAATAAAACCATCAACTGAAGGTGTAGTCTGTCATTACTGTTCACTGGTTATCAGTATGGCTGGTATTAAGCCAGGTCGCAAGCAGATGGTTTGCAAAAGCGAACTCGATATCTAAGGCCCCAGGGCAATCAACCTCATAGGAGATCATCAGCTAATTGCACAATGTGGACGATGCTATAGCATAGAATTCCTTACTATGGACATATTGGTGTGGACCCCAGTGTAGCCGTTACTTGGGGGGGTCTTGGAACATCTGTGCATTTGATATTGAGTACTGTAAGCTCTGCTCCAGGCAGATCCTGCTGATGTGTTTAATGGAATCTGTAACTGGGAGTAGTGGACAAAGGCTGAAACCTGCTGTCCACTGTGACATGACGATGATTGATTGATGAAGCGGTGTACAGGTGGACAGGATTCATGGGGGACGAATGGGAGGATAATTGGTTTGCTACAGGATACTACAATATTTTGCCGCCATTACGTCAAATCTACATTTACCACAATCATCACTGTTTGGCCAGATATTAGACACTTACGGTAACTTTTTTTCCTAATATAAAGTATAATATATTTCTATATGTATATATTTAGATATTCTTTTTTCTTAATGTTGAATTAATGACGCTCTATAAGTGAATAAATATTAATACTATTATTATTCCTTGCTCCATGTTCCATTGTTGCTGCACATTGTGACCTCTGTTCTGTTTTTTTTTTTATTTATTGCAGGACTGTGTCTAAAACCATTATTGCCGGATGTATTGACCACCTTACAACAGGCCTGGAGAGGAGACCGCTTTTAAATATGGTGCCTTACTCCCCCCAGACCAAGCTCATCATCCTGGCACTACTCTTCTTCTCTGCTATCATTAGGACTGAGGCAGACAGTAAGTTGCTGGATTCTCTTTATTACTCTTACGTTGTTATGAACTTTGAAAGGGTATGTCTTGTGTTCATAAATGGGTAAAATTGCAAGGTACTTGTATAATCAATCAAGTTTGCAATTTACCTCTTATTAAAAGTCTTCATTTGAGCAGATGAGCTGGTTGGATTCTGTTCTTTTCACATGCTGTAAACTTACCTCTTCTAGTATCTTGGGAGAGAGTGCTGTCTGCACCATTGGTGCGACCATGCTGCTACTCCGAACTGTCAAAGTAAGAAGCACCTGAACATTCATTTTCATAAAAGCATTTTAATAAAGGCAAAATACAAAGTGTCTGGTTTGCCCACAATTTAGCCAGTTAAGGTGTCATGAGTCAGTAGGAGATTCGTGACCGCTCTGGGTGCTGGATTTGAAATGTACCATAGTTAATTTATTTTGTGCCAGCAAGGGTGAATGTCAGTTTCCCTTGCTGGCAGCTCCAGTCTACCTCCGCTTATTGGTGACCACTTCCACATCTCTTTATATAGTCACATGATACATCACATGTTGCTGGTTATAGAGATTTATTTCCTATCCCGTCTTTGATGGAGTGAGAAGGTGCTCGCGGTTTGCTGGAGTCCTTTGGAGTGGTGTTGGCTGTAGCTCCTGGTGTTAAGCTACAGCTTGCTAGTTGGTATCCTTTTTGTGTAACCTCTTGTCTACGTTCCTGTCCCTGGATTACTTCAGAAATGGTGTCAAATAAACCCACCGGCCTTGACACTAGACAGGCCTTGAGGGGACAGTCAGGAATTAGGCATGTGATGGCAGCAGGGGAAAAGACTAAGGCTGGCTTCACACTTGCAGATGCATCTGCAGCGTTTTGCAGATGCATCTGCAAGTATCAGCATGCAGACCGCGGCCGTGGTGTGAATGCTCTCATTCATTCCTATATGTGAGCCGTAAGCAGGCGTATGCCTGCTTACAGATCACACTCTCCCGCCCGCACCATGGACGCGAGATGTTGCGTCCAAGGTGCGGGGTGGGAGAGTGTGATCTGTCAGCAGGCATACGCCTGCTTACGGCTCACATATAGGAATGAATGAGAGCATTCAGACCGCGGTGCGCCCCATTATAAACATAGGGACCGCGGTCTGCATGCTGATACTTGCAGATGCATCTGCAAAACGCTGCAGATGCATCTGCAAGTGTGAAGGCAGCCATAGGGCTGCTAGAGCAGTCAGGATGAGACAAGAGAGTGGCAGAAGGTGTCCCATTTCTTGCTTCCTATCGTCAGGGCCTTCCTTCCCTATATTCATCCCGTTGTATGTTTGTGTTGCACCATGCTCTGGACATCCTTTGGTCCGGCGTGGCAAAAGGGTTATTAAATCCCTATGTCCTTCTTTACAGATTGGATGACTTTATTAGTGATGAGTGGGCACTACCATGCTGGGTGCTTGATACTTGAAACGACCAGGTTAGATGCTCGAACAGGCTCAACTCGAGCACCAAGTATAATGGAAGTCAATAAGAGACTCAAATATTTTCCAGAAGATCTTCCATTACACTCAGTACCGTGTCGCGCCCGTCCAAGCATCTGACCTACTCATTTCGAGTACCGAGCACCCGAGCATGGTGATGCTCACTCATCACTAGACTTAATGTAACTCTGTAAGAATTTAATCAATATACCAACTTTGGCTTCATGCACTATTTTATGTAGCTGTTGGTTGGATCGTTGATCTTGTTAAAGTCTTTCTACAAGTTCTATTTTGAAAAGAAACAAGGCCATTTTAGGCCATTCCAAAGTAG
Source organism: Allobates femoralis (assembly GCA_033576535.1). Classification (NCBI taxonomy): domain Eukaryota; kingdom Metazoa; phylum Chordata; class Amphibia; order Anura; family Aromobatidae; genus Allobates; species Allobates femoralis. The sequence goes on from JARQOC010000007.1 coordinate 153,690,475, forward strand.
ACATATTTTGCTAGAAATCTTTCAGTATAATGTCTTTTCCCTACATGTCCTTTCACACAGTGAAAGAATAAATTGCCTGAAGCCAGTGCCAATAGCTGATCTAGAAAGGTCGGAGGTAAGAGCTGGTGTTTTAGTTCATAGTCATGTAGTGATGATTGTAAGGGCGGTTCGTATGAGCAATCGTTTGTCCCCCTCTTGTTACATCCTTTACATTATTCTCAGCAGCACAATTGGGATGTCCTCTTGACCAGCGGCAAAAGAAAAAAAATGATGCCCATGTGAAATATGGCAGGTTTCTGGTTACATTTAAGCTGGGGGAAGATTATAAATGAACATTCATACGGTCAATTATTGACCCTTCACATGAGCTTTTGCCCTTCTATTCACAAGCTTTACACAGTCTGCTTAGGACCCACCTAAAGCCCCGGTCTCACATAACGATGTGTCAGCGATGCCGACAACTATCAGCATCGTTGATGCATCGTTGACACATCGTTATCAGGTCGCTGGTGAGCTGTCACACTGACAGACTTCACCAGCGACCTCTGGGCAGCCAGATCGTTGGTACCCAGCGTCCGCTCGTTCCCTGCATCCTGGGAGCGGACGGACGCTGGTAACCATGGTAACAGCGGGTCTCTCCTGCACTTAGAGACCCGCTTGTTTACCATGGTTACCGGCACCCGCCCGCTTCCGAGTTGCGGGGAGCGAGCGGGTGCCGACCTCTCCTATCCTGTCCCTCACTATTCTCATCTCTCCCTGCTATTTCCCTGTTCCCTACTCTATCCCCTATCCTAAACCCTAATCCTATCCCTCTCCTTGTTCTAAATAAAGAAATCCCCCCCCCGAGGCTCACCGGCATCAGAGGCTCCCATACCGGCATCTCTGGAGATCTCAGGGGTAAAGGACCTGTGATGAGGTCACAGTCATGTGACCCGCCTATACTGTATAGTATAGGCCGGTCACATGACTGTGACCTCATCACAGGTCCTTTACCCCTGAGATCTCCATTACAGAGATGCCGGTATGGGAGCCTCTGATGCCGGTGAGCCTCGGGGGGGGGATTTCTTTATTTAGAACAAGGAGAGGGATAGGATTAGGGTTTAGGATAGGGGATAGAGTAGGGAACAGGGAAATAGCAGGGAGAGATGAGAATAGTGAGGGACAGGATAGGAGAGGTCGGCACCCGCTCGCTCCCCGCAACTCGGAAGCGGGCGGGTGCCGGTAACCATGGTAAACAAGCGGGTCTCTAAGCCCGCTTGTCACCCTGGATGCCATGTTACAGCGCTGCTGTGCGGCGCTGTGACATGGCGGGGGATCCTGACAGGTCGCTGATCGCTGCCCCCGCCGGTCACACACACCGATGTGTGGTGACCAGCGGGGGGGCCAACGACCAAAAAATGGTCAGGAGCCCTGTGCAACGATCAGCGACCTCACAGCAGGGGCCTGATCGCTGCTATCAGTCACACGCAACGATATCGGTAAGGATATCGTTCCTACGTCACAAATAGGACGATATCGTTACCAATATCGTTATGTGAGACCTAGCCCTAAGGCTACATTCAGACATTAACAGTCAGTGCGTTGTTGTTTAGACTGATAGCAGACAGACCAAGGTTATTTGATCAGTATGCACTATTCCCTTTACAGACAGGACAGTGTTAGTATCCATAGCCGGCAGCTTCTATACACCCGTCCATAATGCGGGTGAGCAAACAGACTGCCATTTTTGTACATGATTAGTCTGAGAAAGGCAAGATGAGCCCAGCCCCAGAAATAGGAAATCTGCATTTGAGTACTTGCACCACTGATGTCTTTGCACCCACTTACATACATACTTTTGAACGCTACATTGGTGAATATCTGTACAACCTCAGTCTCGCTGATTTTTGAGCTTCAGATGTACCGTAGTTAGTATTATACAGACCTCGTAACAATGGCTTCTTTCTTATCTAAAAGTGTATTGTTTGTTTTAGTAAAGCATCTCCGTGCTGTTCTTCCCATTGAGCGGGGCCTTTGTTCTGCGGATTGGAATAGCTTGCTGCTTGTAATACTCTGTATAATATAATTATTTTGCATCATTATTAGGCTTTACTGCCCCATCCGTCCTTTGTATTGTTTTGTATTTAACATGAATTAAAACTGCTTAACGTTCTCGCTTGGACATTGTAAATCCACTGGTGTAACCGGGACAGGGCAGAAGACAAGTGGCTCTTCATTTCAGTCTGTGCTGGAGAGGGCCCAAGACTCGAGACTATGGTAACAATGAGCTGGCAGGGTCTGCTGGTTCCAGCTCTGTGCTGCTTGATCTGAGGAATTCATGAATACTTCTGCACGTCAGTTCCATAAAATAACATGCTAGTCTTCTAATTGTCACCCTGATCCTCAGTATTAATTATAACTTGTATTATGAAATTTCCATAAATGTATCCGCCATGATGTCACCTTTGATCTCTAGTGAATGGATAGGCTGCATTCTCAGTGATGTCACCGCTCTCTAGTGAATGGATAGGCTGCATTCTCAGTATTGCCACCGCTCTCTAGTGAATGGATAGGCTGCATTCTCAGTGATGTCACCTTTGATCTCTAGTGAATGGATAGGCTGCATTCTCAGTGATGTCACTGCTCTCTAGTGAATGGATAGGCTGCATTCTCAGTGATGTCACCGCTCTCTAGTGAATGGATAGGCTGCATTCTCAGTGATGTCACTGCTCTCTAGTGAATGGATAGGCTGCATTCTCAGTGATGTCACCGCTCTCTAGTGAATGGATAGGCTGCATTCTCAGTGATGTCACCACTCTCTAGTGAATGGATAGGCTGCATTCTCAGTGATGTCACCGCTCTCTAGTGAATGGATAGGCTGCATTCTCAGTATTGCCACCGCTCTCTAGTGAATGGATAGGCTGCATTCTCAGTGATGTCACCGCTCTCTAGTGAATGGATAGGCTGCATTCTCAGTGATGTCACCGCTCTCTAGTGAATGGATAGGCTGCATTCTCAGTGATGTCACCGCTCTCTAGTGAATGGATAGGCTGCATTCTCAGTGAAGTCACCACTCTCTAGTGAATGGATAGGCTGCATTCTCAGTGATGTCACCGCTCTCTAGTGAATGGATAGGCTGCATTCTCAGTGATGTCACCGCTCTCTAGTGAATGGATAGGCTGCATTCTCAGTGATGTCACCGCTCTCTAGTGAATGGATAGGCTGCATTCTCAGTGATGTCACCGCTCTCTAGTGAATGGATAGGCTGCATTCTCAGTGATGTCACCGCTCTCTAGTGAATGGATAGGCTGCATTCTCAGTGATGTCACTGCTCTCTAGTGAATGGATAGGCTGCATTCTCAGTGATGTCACTGCTCTCTAGTGAATGGATAGGCTGCATTCTCAGTGATGTCACCGCTCTCTAGTGAATGGATAGGCTGCATTCTCAGTGATGTCACCGCTCTCTAGTGAATGGATAGGCTGCATTCTCAGTGATGTCACTGCTCTCTAGTGAATGGATAGGCTGCATTCTCAGTGATGTCACCGCTCTCTAGTGAATGGATAGGCTGCATTTTCAGTGATGTCATCACTCTCTAGTGAATGGATAGGCTGCATTCTCAGTGATGTCACTGCTCTCTAGTGAATGGATAGGCTGCATTCTCAGTGATGCCACCGCTCTCTAGTGAATGGATAGGCTGCATTCTCAGTGATGTCACTGCTCTCTAGTGAATGGATAGGCTGCATTCTCAGTGATGTCACCGCTCTCTAGTGAATGGATAGGCTGCATTCTCAGTGATGTCACTGCTCTCTAGTGAACGGTTAGGCTGCATTCTCAGTGATGCCACTGCTCTCTAATAAATGTTTAGGCTGCATTCTCAGTGATGTCACTGCTCTCTAGTGAATGGATAGGCTGCATTCTCAGTGATGTCACTGCTCTCTAGTGAATGGATAGGCTGCATTCTCAGTGATGTCACCACTCTCTAGTGAATGGATAGGCTGCATTCTCAGTGATGTCACCGCTCTCTAGTGAATGGATAGGCTGCATTCTCAGTGATGTCACTGCTCTCTAGTGAATGGATAGGCTGCATTCTCAGTGATGTCACTGCTCTCTAGTGAATGGATAGGCTGCATTCTCAGTGATGTCACCGCTCTCTAGTGAATGGATAGTCTGCATTCTCAGTGATGTCTTGTGTCGGACTGTCGGTGACTGCTGCTCCTTAATGAATTTACTCTCTTGATAAAACTTTGATCTCTGAACATTAGCAGAGTTATAAGAGTATTCACTGAGGAGCTGTGACAACTTCAAGGGTGGTTATTATTAATAATAGATAAAAGCAGCAATATAGACAGGAGAGCTTGGTGGAGCTCATGAGCTGATGATAAAACAGTGGTAAAAGTTGTATAAATTAAAGTCCCCCTATATAAGTATATATATGTATAGGTGTCTCCTGATTCTTCCCTGACTACACAGCACTATCGGGAATCTGATTATGATTTTCATAGCTGAAACATTCCAATAAACACGGACATAGCGGCAGAGCCACTGACTCTGCTCCACTCACCCAAAAAATGTGTAATAGAAGAGAAAGTTGCAATGGGAACTGGTCCTGAAAGTCAATTCTATTTCTCTCTATGGCTAAACCTGTTTTCCATTTTATTTTCTAGCGTAAGCAGTAATATTATATTACGAGAATTGAGTCTCTGGTTTTATTGTTGCAATGCTTTATCTTCCGCATGTAAAATGCCCATTTGCATTCAGAAAGCCTTGAAAACAATGCCGCGTCACTCTTCTGACTGGTTAATTGGATAGAGACGTGACTGAACTTACCGCTAAATAACAGGTTCGTTTTTTTTTACCTTTCCTTGCGTTGGATGTTGGAAATAAAGAATCCTTATAATAGAAAATAAGAAAAGTCCATCCGGTTCCCTGGGTGACCTGTCAGTTTATCTGTCACGGTGACCGTAAGCCCATTATATCTCCGCTCAGCTGATTCCCTCTGATTGTTTTACACCTTCCCTCCAGGTCAGACATATCTTTCTTGCTTTCGGGAAATGTCTGCAGGAGCTTAGAGAATTTCATTTCTTCTCAAGTTTAAAAGCTGAAAAGAAATGTTTAACCTTCCCTCCATCCCGTCCCCTATTTCTAGGAGATTACCTGAGAATATGTCACGTCTCAGGAATGAAAACCTGAGAGAAGGTGGCATCGGAGCGGCGACGAGGAACACGCCGTTATTTGTGTTAAATTGGATTCAGTGTTTAGCTCTCAGCTAGAAACTTCCCATTACTCCTCACCGGTCTGGATGGCCCTTGGCAAGACTGAGCTCTTAAGTGACGTTTCTTCATCCTTGGCCCCTTCTAATGTCCTGGCCCTCACTGTACCCACTCACATACGGTTCCAGACAGGGAAGCGTCTGCATTTTTTTCGGTTGCCGTTTCTCTTAAATCCCTTCCCGCACTCATCAACTGTAAGAAGATTTGCTTTAATAGAGAAGCAAAGAACTGTGCTATTTAATTAAATGCACCACGCACAATTGAAGTGATTTCTGATCTAGAGAGAGACGCGCATCTTATACGTTCTTATTAAACATTATTTCCACCTCGGGATGAAATTCACACTAGACAACACATTGCAGACTCTTAAAGCCCCCTTATAAAAAGAGCAGCTGATTAAATAGCACTGCTTCTAATTGACTGATAACAGGGAGAAATGGATTGCATTCAAAGCAGCTATTGCTCCCACCCAGAAGAGGTTGTCCACCACCCTGATGACCCCTTCTCAATCATTGTATTTCCACCCAAGTAAAGCAGCATTCAGGAACTAGTAGAAAGCCATGAATAAATCTGCGCTGCTGTACAACAAAACTCGAATCTATAACATATTAAGCAACGGGTGGGTTTATCACTACGTGTTTCAAAGTGAAACCCCACGTCTTCTTCAGATGGACTTTCCTGAGGAATTGGGGTTACACGCTCTGATATTCTAAACATTGGAGGGTTTTTGTTTTTTTACAACAGCGCAGATTTATCCATACTTTTCTTCTAGTTCCTGCATGCTGTCATCATTCCTATTGTTCATGGATCTTGCGGTAGTTGTACATTCACACAATACTGGTTGTGTTCACACAACCTCACAAGGTGAGCGACCAGCTCCTGCATTATATCCTTCTACATTTGTGTAAGACCCTACTGTGCTTGTTTGTCCACAGATATACCCCGAGTACAGGAGTGAACTAAACGTCCCCGCCGCCTGAGACGCGGGGGGGGGTTGGGGGGTGCTAGCAGTCCGACAGCGGGATTGAAGAGCGGGTTGGGGGGGGTTGGTCGGTGTGTGCACATACCTTCTTATTGTGGAGGCAGGCGGCGGCAAGCAGGAAGGAAGCCGCCGCTATGTGCAGGGTGCCGCCCACCTGCAGCGTTGCCGCTCCCTTGCCCCCTGAGCAGAAGGCTCAACTTGTCCAATGGATGCTGCAGCCCTGCTCGAGTAAAGTAATCACACCTACACTCTCCCGCCAATGTTGGTTCCGTTCCAGCAGTGACGACACTGGCTATCTGGGCTTGTGTGACATTTATTTTCTGCGGACAATTGGTGGGTGCTTCACTGTCCCCTCCCTCGGACAAATCATACATCCGGAGGAAGTAAGAGCTTTGGCGACCCCCTCATTTCCTCCAGATGTTTGATTGTTTTGGAAGGAGGGGTAGTTAATTGCCGCAGGTATCGGGAGAGCCAGGGCTGAGACCGCTGTCACGGCCCAGCACTTGAGGTGAGTATAGGTGCTATTATTTTATTTGGAGGAATGTTGTTATTGACACTGATAACCCCTTTTTAAAGGATGGAGGGGAAGGGGCAAAAAATGAGGCTCATTTTGTGACTCCGCAGGGATCTTTCTTTTCCGTCATACACTTGTAGATACAATCTACAGTTGGAAGGCCCCCCGAATTGAGGGCAGTTTTCTTCAACTCAACTTCATGCTGTATTTTTACAGTAGTTACATTAATGAGTAATGGGAATTTTTTTGCTGTAAATCTTATAAATTTGCACAAATAACCAACAAAGAAGTGGAGTAAGAGACCGTCCCCTGATGACTGCACCCACATCATTCCCTCCATGGCTCTCTATTGTTGACATAAGGTGGATTTCACAGTGACATCCTGATAATTCCGTAGACGTATGATTAGAGCATGTTTATTCTCATGCAGGGCAGCAATTTCTCTGCGCCGTAGGATTATCTCAGGATTTGAGCTGATTATTGGGATGCACGTATTGCTCATACTATTGAATTTGATTCAGGTTACAGCACAACTTTGTTTAAACAGCTTGTGTAATATTTGTCTCTACAAGGGACCCCATGATAACGTTTAATTATCGTGTATTAAGAGGTGTGGCACAGTTTTAAATGTGAGTGGATTTTCTCATTGAATATTAGGCCTGTGAATATTTATAATGCTCGATACATGGTATGAAGTGTAGCTGCAAGGCGCATTCTCAGTGATAGCCTATAGTAAATGGATAGGCTATCTTCTCTGACATCACCATTTCTCATAAGAAAATGGATAGGCTGCATTCTCAGTGATGTCACTGCTCTCTAGTGAATGGATAGGCTGCATTCTCAGTGATGTCACTGCTCTCTAGTGAATGGATAGGCTGCATTCTCAGTGATGTCACCGCTCTCTAGTGAATGGATAGGCTGCATTCTCAGTGATGTCACTGCTCTCTAGTGAATGGATAGGCTGCATTCTCAGTGATGTCACTGCTCTCTAGTGAATGGATAGGCTGCATTCTCAGTGATGTCACTGCTCTCTAGTGAATGGATAGGCTGCATTCTCAGTGATGTCACCGCTCTCTAGTGAATGGATAGGCTGCATTCTCAGTGATTCACTTGCTCTCATAGAAATGGATAGGCTGCATTCTCAGTGATGTCACTGCTCTCTAGTGAATGGATAGGCTGCATTCTCAGTGACGTCACCACTCTCTAGTGAATGGATAGGCTGCATTCTCAGTGATGTCACCACTCTCTAGTGAATGGATAGGCTGCATTCTCAGTGATGTCACTGCTCTCTAGTGAATGGATAGGCTGCATTCTCAGTGATGTCACGCTCTCTAGTGAATGGATAGGCTGCATTCTCAGTGATGTCACCACTCTCTAGTGAATGGATAGGCTGCATTCTCAGTGATGTCACCGCTCTCTAGTGAATGGATAGGCTGCATTCTCAGTGATGTCACCACTCTCTAGTGAATGGATAGGCTGCATTCTCAGTGATGTCACCCTCTCTAGTGAATGGATAGGCTGCATTCTCAGTGATGTCACTGCTCTCTAGTGAATGGATAGGCTGCATTCTCAGAGATGTCACCACTCTCTAGTGAATGGATAGGCTGCATTCTCAGTGATGTCACGTCTCTAGTGAATGGATAGGCTGCATTCTCAGTGATGTCACCACTCTCTAGTGAATGGATAGGCTGCGCTCTCTAGTGAATGGATAGGCTGCATTCTCAGTGATGACACCTTTGATCACTGTATCGTTTGTACAATTTATGGTGATAAATATTGTCAGTCTGTAAGCACTTGACCATTTTATTGTATGCAAACAAGCACATTTTTTGGGATTGACTACTTTATGATCTGATAAATGTCACACTTCAGTATTAGGCATCGAGTCAGTTGAAGATATTGGGACAAAATGAACCTCTTACTTTTCCTCAGGTACCATTAGTCAGAAAAGACTCGTCCGGCGGCTGTGCAATCACAGGAAAGTGCTACAATTTGTAGACTATGCAATTTTGCTCCAGAGAAAATCAGGTGGTTAAAGGAAGGAATCATCTCTGACAATAGAGATTACCGTGACTCTGACTCATTTTTGTAAAACTTTTTTTCCCCAACATCTTTACATACAATAGCACTTTGAAAGTTCTGAACTTTGAAGTGGAAGTGTGCATAAAATACGCTCCTCATGTCTAAAATCTCCCAGTCAAGTACAATGGAGCAGAGCTGGGAGAAAAACACTTACAGTAAAAGGATGAAAAGTATCCAGCTATAGAATATGACAATTTTGTCTTAGTAGACTCCTCCGCATGTCTATTGTTTCATCCAAGCATTCCATTTATACAAAGACAGATGGATTTTGGGTGTAGAAGAAATATACCGTACATGTATAGCAGAAAATGGATCCCGAGTATAGAATACACCCACCTGTTCTGCTGGATCGTTTGTCAGGAAAACATAAAAACCAAGAGTCATCCCTTAAAGTAGAGAGGCCATTAGTGATTGAGCATGAGGATCCAACCCCCCCATACTCCGGGAGAGCAGCAAAATGAAGCATGCGGCGCAGCAGAAATGTTTTATACAGTCACAGTGGTTAATCCTACGGGCGCCTGTGCTTTATATTGCAGCTCCGTCTTATTCATGTTAATGTGAATAAACTACAGTCCTGACATAGCCACAATTGTGTGTAATGGTGCTGTCACACAGCACGATCTGGCCTGCGATGTCGGAAGCGATGCGCGGGTGCACGCTCGCTTCCGACATCGCAGGCCAGCTGTCACACGGCAGGACGTTGCCGGTAACGCCGCAGCGATGGGGGCGGAGCCATCGCTCGCTGGGCTGGGCTCAGCCCAGCGAGTGATCCCGCAGCATTGCTGCGGTATAGGCTGGATCGCCGCCAACATCGCTATGGCGGTCCTCTCTGCCGCCGGCCTAAGGTCCTCTGGTTAGCAGCTCTTGCCTCAAGGATCCGTGCAGTACATCACCACTCGCCCAAAGGGCGTGAAGGAAAGCAATAGCAAAAGAGAATCAGTGGTTTTGGAGGGCGCTCAGAAATAAAGGCAGACAGTGGGAGGTTTAGAATATCTTACTATTACTAATGATCAAGCTCCTCACAACGCGTTTCAGCGGACAACTCCACCTTCATCAGGTGATCACCAGCAGAAGGGAGCAGGGGTTTTAATAGATTTGTAACATTGTTGCAATAGTAGTAGGCTTAAGGGATAGTCTGTAGCAGCAAAATATTTTTTTTTTTTTTTTTTATGTAGGCTATTTAGGAAGTTTCTTAAAGGGAACTAACCACCCGTGTTTAGTGCTATGCAGCTGGTGATTGACACGTGCAACATGACATCACTAGTTGTTGTTTTTAATTACTCCCCTGTGGGCTTGTCTTTCAGCTGTAAGCTGAACCCTCCCCCTCTCATCCAGACTTTCATTTTACTTTCACTGAGAGGAAGGGGAGTTCAGTTTACAACCGAAAGACAAGCCTACAGGGAAGTACCCTAATTAAAAACAACAACTAGTGATGTCCTGTTGCACATGTCAATCACCTGCTCAATAGCACTAAACACTGGTGGTTGGTTCACTTAACTTTGCATTTTCAGAAAATTCTGCATGAAGGTATACATAACCTTTTTAAGCCCTGAAATCCACTTTATAAAGTATTCCCTTTAAATTACAGACTTGTAGGATTTACATTTACATTTTTGTCCTTCTATTTCTTGGACAGGATCTTCCGTTATCAGAATCCTAAACTCCTGGTTAATGAATAGAATTCCAGAAGTAGCGGCACTGCAGGAGTGTAGCTCCCTCACCGCAATAGTCCAGATTTATGCGGAATCCACAATGTGCAGGATGTTATCGCAATGGTCTCTGTTTTAGAGGCAGTGTGCAGTTGTCATCCCAAAAAATCAGAAATTACTGAAAATGTAAAAATCGAAAAACTTCAGCCCCGATAGCTGTCAGCAATAGAACAATAGATGAAACTGAAATCTCACGGAAAGGGAACCTGCAGGATGCGGCAGCCCAGCCTGACCTCAGGACCATAGACTTTGGTTGTCTCCACTCATTTACTTTGTGCCTGCTGGCGGGTGACAACATGGACGAGCAACAGAGGTCGTTATGTGATTCACACTTCAATACAATCAATACCCCTGACGGAAATGTCTCAAAGTGGAAGTCTAAACTTTATTTCTTGTCATTTAATGAGTGAAATTTACTTATCGGTCGTCTCCCCTGACGGGAGGAGATCACAGCTCCGACCCCTATGGAACAGACCAAAAAACCTCATTAAAAGGATATAGCTGGGAAGAGATACAAAGGGGCAGGAAACCTCATGTGCAGGATGCATAAAAGTGCGAAAACATATGAAATGTATCTATACCGTAACTGTATGTGCTCTCTGCAGAGACAACTTCATCCATCTCACAATATGGGGAACAGGTGCTGCCGGCGATGCCAAAAGCAAAAACCAACACTGCACTTGCAGGATGCAGTCAGACCCCACTATGTAAAGCAAGCACCAGGTGCAGGCTGATAAATCAGCTCTACCTACAACAAGGTGTGGGAGACGACCTGCCATGCACATAATGGCCTGCTGAAATTAAAAGTGGGTTAATAGCTGACACATTATCTGCAGGAATACTATAGGTGCCTTCTGGGGATTATAGGACCATGACTGCCTTATGTGTCAGCTATTAACCCCCTTTTAATTTCAGCAGGCCGCCTGTTAAATGGCCGGCAGCACCTGTCAAAAACTACTGAGGAAAATAAGCATCAGAAAAAGCTTACCATCGATGCCAAAAACAAAAACCAACAATGCACTTACAGGATGCAGTCAGACCCCACTATGTGAAGCAAGCCCAGGTGCAGGCTAATAAATCATCTCAACCTACAACAAGGTGTGGGAGGCGACTTGCCATGCACATGATGGGCTTGCTTAGGACACCATTCACACTGATACATATGATGCAGAGTGTCTGAAAGCTACCCACTTGTTCTGCCGCCTGACCAAACGGGCCACCCAGTGCTTTCCTCAGTAATTTTTGTACATAATTTGTTAGGACTCATGAGCATGGGGATCCGTGACATGGATCATGAGCTTAAGTGTCTTGGCCAATGCATAAACCAATACCCCATTTAAAAGGTTTTTTGTTTATCATATAAAAAACATTTTTGCACTTTTATCATTTTCGGTGTGCAGCTGGGCCCCATGAGGCGCCATTCATCTAGTGGTGCAGAGGCATCGTACTGGGCGGCCCATTGGTTAGGTGGCAGAGCCAGTGGGTAGCTTTCAGACACTCTGCATCATTTATATCAGTGTGAATGGTGTCCTAAGAAAGCCCATTATGTGCATGGCAGGTCGTCTCCCACACCTTGTTGTAGGTTGAGGTGATTTATTAGCCTGCACCTGGGCTTGCTTCACATAGTGGGGTCTGACTGTATCCTGTAAGTGCATTGTTGGTTTTTGTTTTTGGCATCGATGGTAAGTTTTTTCTGATGCTTCTTTTCCTCAGTAATTTTTGACAGATGCTGCCGGCCATTTAACACTGTCAAGCAGGCGGCCTGCTGAAATTAAAAGGGGGTTAATAGCTGACACATAAGGCAGTCATGGTCCTATAATCCCCCAGAAGGCACCTATAGTATTCCTGCAGATAATGTGATAGAACTTTCTTATATGTTGGATCCACTCTGTCACATGTCGTTTGGCTCAAAAGCTGCGGCACGTCATGGCGATATCTGGCGCTGTTCACATTACAGATTCTGACACTTCACACTGAGGTTTTTCTGATATTTCTGATTTCTACAGTCCGGCTCTGGCGTCGACCAACTGTGTTCTCATTAGTGATCAGGCTAGCAGGAGTTAATCTCTGTGTGACTCCTGATTACCTCTAGAATCACATGTTCTGGGAAACCTATCACTTGCTCCCTGCCTCTTTGAGATGATGTCTTCCCATGCCGACTATAGCTTTTGCGATACTTGTTCATGTGCTGCAGTGATACAGTTGCTGATGATCTATTGAAGTTATGTTTGGTGTGCTGTGTTAACCCTCTTGTCATCTGGTTTTCCTCTCTGCTCTTTATTTCCTCCTGTGCATGTATTTTCTTATACCTGTGTGTCTGCATTACTCTAAAGGAGAATCTTTAGTCTTCCCATTGTTCTATTTGGTGTGGGCTTTTTTACTACACCTATTCCGCCTCTCCCTCTCCCCCTCCCCCTCCTCCCCCCATCCCGGGTGAGGGAGAGGAGGTATCACTACAGGGCTGGCGAGGAGCTGGGCAAGGGTGTTGGCTCTGACATCCTCACTATCTGAGGCAAATCTGGGATAAGGGACAGCTATGGTCCCTCCTAACCTGAGGGGTCAGTCCAGGAGACCTGGTCCCCTGGTTATTCCTTACACCTTTTGGCACACTCTTTGCATATAACGGAAGTTTCTTATATGTTGGATCCATTCTGTGCTAAGTCTGTACTTTTCTGACTATTTCTCCGATGCTCCAGACCGCACTGTTGCTCATTAGCCATCTTCCGGATTCTTTTTTCTTTGCACTTTTTGCCTGTGTGTCCTGCACCTCTGCCACTATTTGCTGCGTGAACCTCCTGACCCAGAGTAAAACTGGCTGGTCCTGTTGTGGGAGGAAGCTGTTTGTACAAGTTGTGAGTGCTGAATACAGATCATTATCTGTTCCTGTATATCACAGACCGAGCATAAAACTGGTTCTCCCCTCCTGGTCTACAAAAAACCGCAGAGTGGGGAGGAATTAACAGAAAAACAAATAGATTATAATTACATTAATTGTTTAATCTGCTGTAGGTCCAGAGGTGATTACGTGCGTTACGTTCCGGGATCCTGCCACGCCTGTGCGACGTAGTCATTATTGGCAGGTGTGCAGCCTCTGTAATACTGTCCGTAGCATTGATTACACGTATTAGGCCACACCGTCAATTATAGATCACCATGTCCGCTTTTACTGGATTTTGTAGGAAGTGTAGAACTTTTCATTCACACTGGATCCCTCTTATCCAAGTTCTAAAAAAAAAATTTGTGTGTAGGGTCTTTGGATCATTTCATTCCCACACATCGCTCATTTCATTGCTGCCCTATGACGTGTGTCAACTTGCCACAATAGTCATCATCATCTTCCTCCGATGTAAACAGCCTCGTATATGAATAGTCATGCAGCAGATGATCCACATGTCCTCGAGCTTTCACATGTTAGGAGAGCCTCGCCTCAGACACGTCATGGCGCCCATGCCCACGCTATGGGCAAGTATTATACCTCTGCTTGTCTCCAGATTTCATATAAGTAGAGCTTTGGTCTCGTGAGTTCATACAGTACCTGCAAAACAAGGTGGATGAGAATACTGCAGCTCACTGTATGGCAGTATAATAGCATAAACGGGTCCCCAATCCGTGACTGAATACATATAGGACCCATGAATGATACTTTGTTCCTGGCTCTTCTTTATTCACAATTGCAACTTTTTGTTGTTGTTGCAGTTCTTTAAGCACCACTTCGATGGTTTTTTATGGCATGCTGGAGGGATGCTGTACCGTAGGTCCCTTGCCCCATAGTGTTTTATTCACCTTCTGCATCCTTCATCTGTTTCCAACTCTACTTCCGTCAGTTTTCGGGGATTTGTACCTTGCCAAAAACTCCAGTATTTTATGGAGAGCTCCAGAAATCACAGCCCAATACATCTCTGCGAGAGCCTCGTTCTGGCCTCATTCTGGCTCTCATAGTGATGCATTGTGCTCCTGTGACGTAAAGTCTGACTTCTGGCCAGTCAAATGTTACGGACACAAGATGGTTCGGCGGGACCGGCGTGGAGATGGTAAAACTTGAAGCTGCCAAAAGAGGAGTATATGATTTGGGGCAGGGGACTTATATTTAAAGTGCCACGCCATTCTGAAAAAAACCCGCAAAAAAACGTTGAAGTGGTACATTAAATGCAAGTCTCGAAGTGCTATACTCACCTTCGGCTGCCTTAATTTGTTTCCAGCCCCGCTCCCATCGGTCTGTAGTGAAAAGTGACTTGTCGCCAGCTCCATTGTTTCATGGAGCATGCTGGAGTTCTTTTCAATACATCTCTGAGAGCCTTGTTTTGCTCTCGTTCTGGCTCTTAGGCTGCTTCCACACTGCAGTTTTTTCACTGATCAGTGTCCATCAGATTTGTGTGCCAAAACCCGGAGAGAAACCAGGAGAGGAACTTGCAGAGAAAAACTATAATTGAAAGATTGACAACTGTTCTGAGTTTTGGAGACACTCCTGGTTTTGGCACACAAATCTGATGGACACTGATCAGTGAAAAAACTGCAGTGTGGAAGCAGCCTTATACTCTTGCATGAGCTCTACTAACAAAACTTCTGGCTTCCAGCAAGTCAGAAGTTACAGTCACAAGATGGCGCCCCGGGACTGGAGCTGTGTTGGTAAAAGGTGGAGCTGCCGGAAGGTGAAGGCAGGTGACTTCTTCTTAGGCCGGTTTCACACATCCGTGCCTCCGCCACGTGTGCAATCCGGAGGCATGGACAAACGGGGACACATGTTCCCCTATGGGCAAATTCACTCTTCCGGTTTTCCGCGCGGACCGTGTCTCCGTGTGGAGCACATGCGTGTCTGTGTGCTCCACACGGCGACAAGTCCGTTTTTTTGCGGACACACGGACCACTTTCGCCGTGAAACGTCCATGCACATGGATGTCAGCCGTGTGACATCCATGTGATCGGACCACGGACGAAAGTGTCAACCCTAAAAATAAAGAATGTTATACTCGCCTCGCTCCAGCGGTGACGGCTCCTCTCACTTCTGATGCCGCTCATTAGGCTCATGAATATTCACTTCACTGAGCCCTAGAGCGGACCGGAAGTGAGCGGAACTTTCTGCGCTGGAGCGAGGTGAGTATGCGGTGACAGGCTGTCCGTGTGCTATCCGTGGATCTGTAGAATAACATTGGCTCGCGTGCTGTCATCGGATCACCCTCGTCCAGCTTATTCAGTTTTGTGAGCCCTTATAGCAGTATTTCTATCGAATCCCATGTAGTCTTGATGTTTCTTGTTATGGAGATCTATAGACCCTCCTGACCGTAAACCTGCAGTATTTTCCCCTCGTATCCCAGCAGCTTTGTTCTGTAGAAGTCTCACATCAACGGCGAGTCCACCGAGGTTTGTCCACTTGTTAGATGTCATTGTAGCGTGCTGTGACCTTTTTATATTTCCTTTGCCTCCTGATCCACCTTATAGGTCGGAGAGAGGCTGAGATTAAGACGTGAGCAGTTTTAATGGCTGAGCTGACATTTCAGCCTGAATTCCGCCGTCTGATTAGCTGGCGAAAACCAGACACTGGCAGCTGAAGCGGGACACTGTCCCCCCTTGCTAAACATGCTGTAAGCCACGACGGTGCTCATTGTATTCATTATAAGCTGGCAATTAAATGCCATCGTTTCCCCCCTCGGTGAAAGGTTTGCTAACATCTTTCCAAGGCAACAAACATGCAGGTGGAGCGGCACCTGGGGTGTCAGGCGCCACCGCTGATGGAATGTAATGAAACATTGCAAATGAGAAGAGCGTTGGTAGCGAAGGACAATTATTGATCATTAACGCAGATTAAGATGTCGTAGGGTGAGATGTTCACTGGAGCTTGAGAAGAATCTGCAAGGAACAATTATCTGAGTCGGCTCCGATGCTGGTTATCAATATGAGGGATGTCAGGGTTACACTGACTATACTGAAAACAGTCTACACTTATTTGGCTAATATTAAACAGCCCCTCATCATGGCCACCATTAGAAGTCACCTAAAATGTTCTAATGGGGGCCTTATAGTTGTATTGCACCATCATTACCACCACATGTGTTCTGCTTTTTAATATCGGTAAAATCATGCGTTTAGATAATTTGTATGATTTTCCCGGGTGTGACCCATCCATGTGTTGATTAACCATGTGTGTGCTGTTTGCTAATTACCCTCTTAGTATGTGGGACACTACTATCAGATGACCAAATCTCTGAGATTCTTAGCATAGAGTTTTTTGCACAAAAGCGGGATGTTTCCCCTATTCATATAGTAGTGGTCAGTGCGTAACTTGAAGCACTTGCACCCCAATGCAAAAACACCAATTATTGCAAATCTTTAATAGCCTTAGTCTTTTTTTTTTTATAGGCCTAAGAATCTTTTGAAGCCTCATAGGCTCCAGGGCCCAAAATGATTGCAACCCCTGCACTTGTTGTAGTTACGCCCTTGGTGGTGGTGGTTTAGAGGGGGTTTCACTGACCAGTTTTCCCTAAAGCTAACCCTTTGCCCTTGGGATTGAAATCTGACTATGCAGTTCATATGT
The DNA here is from genome assembly GCA_033576535.1 of Allobates femoralis. NCBI lineage: Eukaryota > Metazoa > Chordata > Amphibia > Anura > Aromobatidae > Allobates > Allobates femoralis. The sequence continues at coordinate 153,707,541 of JARQOC010000007.1, forward strand.
ATTCTAACCCTACCTGGTGCCCTCTGTTTGCCTCCCTCTGCCTCGTCTTCTCAGATCTGCACTTCATTCCTCCTGCTTCCAAGATGCCTCCTTTAGTATCTTAGGGACCCCAATGGTAAGTCTAAAGAACACGGTCCCAGGCTTTTCTTTGCTGTTGGTAAGGTGGAGGAGGTCTGGTTCTGACTTACCACTGCACTCCCCCATGCTATTGCAGTGGCCATCATGGAAGCAGGAGGAGAGGAACAACAATCTCCGCAGAGGAAGCAGAGTGCATCAAGTAGGGTAACTATATGGAGAGATCTACTGTCACTTTTCAGTCCCAGGGTGGAGGGTCATTTTAAGGAAGTACTCCCACTAAAATATTTATGGGCTAAACCTGTGTGAATGTATACGTAGTATAGAAATATATACTCAATGGCCACTGTCTTCTCCAATTTCCAGTGCCGATCCGGTCTTCTCCTGAGTGAATGACGTTCTGGCTCTCTGGATCACGCACACGTTTTTGTGAGCAAGAAGTGGCTTTTACAGTGTAAATCCATGGAGCATCAGAACGCGGCTCCATAGACTTACAATGTAATAACAATTCCACCTCTCATGTAAATACAAATGTGAACCGGCAACTGGACCGGAGTGGCACTGGGAACTGGAGAAGGCAGCGATCAGTGAGTATATTAATATGCTTACACTACATATACACTCACACAGGTTTTGCCTCTCAAAAATTTTGAGTGCTTCTTTAAAAGGAATCTGTCAGCGGGTTTCCACTACCTCATCTGAAAGCAGCATGATGTAGGCAAAGAGACCCTGAATCTATTGCTGTATCACTTACATTACTGGGTGGAGCGGTTCTGACACAAAGTTTTTAGATTTAACAATGCAGAAGAGCTGACAAAGCTGCCCCTGCCCACACCAGGCTCTCTATACAATGTCTATAGACAGTGAGCTACTAATCACAGAGGGGGAGCGTTCTGGACTTGGGTTCACCCTGTTGTGTCCAAGGAATGATAAACTACTGGTACCAAAACAAGCATTGCAGATAAACCGCAACACACTTTGTGATAAGAAACATGGCTGAAATCTGTGTTAACCCTTACAGTATGCTGTCTTCAGATTACATAGCAAAAACCTGCTGACAGATTCCCTTTAAGCATTTGTGAGTACAAGTAAATTGATACCAGCCTGCTCTTGTGTTACCCACAGTAGAAGATGCAAATAAGTCTGTGGAGCCTCGGTTAGGAGTCTCAAACACAGGACTAGCCAGATATCCCTCCAGGAATAGCCAGATATCCTTCCCGCAGTGTTTTCTTGGACTGGTCTCCCTGAGATCAGTGAATACTTTGTGACCGCAGTAGAAGAGACCTAGACAATCAACTCTTCCCCTAATGTAATCTGTAGCCGAAACATCGCAGCTGCGGCTCTGCATGTTGCTAAAAGTTACTGTATGGTGGCAAATTGAAGCTCTATTTAACTTTGTAATCCATGAAGTATTGGAAAAGTGATGTGCTCATCTGAATATCACCTTTAACTGCAAAATGAAAGATACAGAAGGTGCCTATGCAGGATATGTAGTGAGGTGCATAATTAACATGCCCCATTAATAACATATATTATCTGTCCCTTGCATAGGTGATAAATGTAAAATTAGTCAGGTCATAAGAAGTCACTCTTGCTTACTGCTGCTCCATTCACACTATGGACTTTGGACGCCTCTTTACTTGTGTTTGTCTTCTGCATATTGTGCACTGTCTTCAACATCATCATCTTTGTTTTTTACTTTTTCTTTGAATATGGAAAGCGACAATATTTAAATGGATCCAACTTCTAAATGATCTCGTAACACTTGTCAGTACTAGTAACTAGGGTGTCACACAGTAGTATAAACAGCACGGGAGTGAGGTAATCCAGAGTCAGGTTCCACAAGGGCTTGTAGTATTCAGGGAGTAGACGGAGACGTAGTCATGCAATGGCCCAGGGCAAATTTCCACGAGAGCACAAGGGGGATTCAGGGAGTAATCTGAGTTGTATACCGGTCACAGTCAAGGATCAAAATACCAAGAGGTCACAAGTACCTGAAGCAGACAAAAAGGAAATCAAGCAACAGTCTGAAGTCAGATAACAAAGATTAGGACAACACAGACTGTGCAGGCCAGCAGACCACTCTAATGGCAAGTACAACTAGCAGAATTCTGGGTGAGATTGCTCAGTAAAGTAGCAGTGCTATCACAGGAAAGATGGACCCTGAGCAACCCAGAACCAGAATGGAAGCCGAACTGTCAATCAACTGCTGACAGCTCAGCACTCCAGATACCAAAGAAAATAGATTCCAATATGCTCCACTGAATTTAATTTGGTCTTTCTGCATTCTAGTAATTACAGCTACAGGAGTATGGTCACTGACCCCCAGAGGACTGCAGTGTGAACAGAGCCTAAAGTTCATACACATTGAGTAGTGTTGGCCAAACACACCGATTTCGATGGGTGCTCTGACACTCTATGCAGGAGAGCCTCGGACAATTGATAGGTGTGGAATGTATCGATCCGGTGAGTCTTGTTTCAGACTGTTTAGTTTACTCTCTCATAGAGAACACAGGAGCACTTGGCAGAACGAACACTCCTGTGTATGGGAGAGGCCGCTGAGATTGGTGCCAACCAGACAATCCTGGGTATGACAGGTTTAGTAATCCTTCCAGCCTGCAGGGAGCAGTACATGCTTCTCTAGAGATCATAGGGTATATGATTGAGCAAGTTGTGAAATACATCAGCTGACACTGAGCAAATAAAACCCTAGATGCTGAAAAGAGACTAGTTATAGGGCTACTAATGATGATGAATGGATGACTAGGAAGGATTCCTATGTAATCACTGTGCACAGAGATGTTTTGCAGGGACTCTACTCTGTTAATTATATTATATATATTGTACAATAAACGTGTAAGTGTATTACTCTGCATAATTTCCATATTTTATAATATACGTGAGCTGAACATGAATCAGAAGCCATGAGCCGTGCCAGGACAGTGGGGAACATTCATCAAACTAAGTGCAATTGAAATAATTTGCAAAATAACGTCTGTGACATGGAAGATTTACGTCATGAGGCCTGCGGCTGCCATGTCTTTTGTGGCTCATTTATATAAAATGTGGGTGGTGATGACTATGGCACACATGTAGCCCATGCTTTTCAGGAGATATCTGCACTTACACACTTTGGTTTTTAGTAGAGATTTTTTGGGTTAAATGCTCCCCCTAGTGGCCAAATGAGGCATGAAAAACATTTGCCATTGTGTGACATATAAAGGCAGATTGTCAGTTTGTGGACTGTCCTCTTTGTGTGGTGCTCTATGATGGGGAACTACAAATCTCAGCATAGAAGGTGGCAGATCTTGCTGAAAGCTGCGCACTCGGGATATCACAAGAATTCTAGCTCTGACCCATAACAAAGAACGCCGCATGCCTCCACGCGGTATTTCGTTTTCATTGAATTAATGAAGGTTTGCGCAAAAATGCAATTTAAATAATTGTGATGAATTATTCTCTAATTGTCTCTATAGGAATCCTCCGTGTTGTACATTCAGCATAATAAAATAATGCAGCGGCGGAGAATATGAAAGTAATCAGAATAAACTCCCATAAATCATCACCGGCTCATATATAAATTATTAGGCATACATTTGCATTCGTTTGCATACATTCTCCTGATGGGAGCGTTACATGGACACTTTAGGTAGAGGTCACCTTCGTGCCGCACGTGCAATAGTCACAGGCTTGTCATGATTAACATAAAAAAAGGGATGTCATCTTCATAGCATTGGGTTATATCATGCATGTAACACTTTTCAACCTTAAAGGGACAGCATGCAGGGAGTGCAATCTTTTGCTTTCTGTTATCAGCCATTTTACTTAGTTGATTTCAACTAGATATGGAGGAGACAAGCACAGAAGGTAGTAATGAGCGAATGTAATCATTACTATTCGCTACTAGTACGGTATTCGTGATACTCGTTACTCGGCGGGTATCGCTGGTGCTCGTGAGTGATGTCATTGTGAATGATCTGACACATATTGACAGCTCCCTTCAGTGCACAGAGAGTCGGCCCCCAGTGAGTGCAGACTGAATGTTGGGGTCTCTCTGGGGGGTACAGCAAGGTGTTGGATGCAGTGAAAATGCAAAAGAGTCCACCCTCCCGCCCTGTCCTGGAAATACTCATTTTATGGCCGGATGTGTGTGGATGGAGCCCATCACTAATTGTCTAATATTGGACTCGATATTCGGACGAGTACAGGAGTATTACAAAGTACTCATTACCAGTATAGTGATTACAAATATTTCGCTATTCCTCATCACTAACAGTAGGGTCTTATCTGTGAAGATGGTGGAAATAGACCAAAGGCCAAAAAACTGCTCACCTGGTAGGGTTGTTGAGACACAACCACTGGATAACGGACTGATAATGACAGCAGCCCCCACATTGTAGAATGGAAAGGATTAAAAGCCACGTTGCCATCACACAAAGGATGATGCTGGTTCCTTGGAAGGTGTTTCGGAGATCAGGATAACAGATGATCAGGCCTGTGGAGTCATTAAGCCAAACCTCAGCCTCCAACTCAGACTCATTCATTCCTCTGACTCCAGTAAGTGGACTCCTAAATCCACGACTCCGACTCCACAGCCCTGACCTGTAGTTTGTAATCCAAACCTTCACTTCTCAATTTCTTTAAATCCAACTCTACCAACACGAACTCCAACTCGATGACTCTGACTCAACATCCCTGCAGGCGATTATCTTGAAGGAAAGCATCCACTGAAATATAATCACCTTCCGAGGAATTGGCATCATCTTTTGTGCAATGGCAGCACAGCTTTTAACTCTTTCCTTTTCCACTGTCTACAAGGTTGATTGTATGAGAGGTCATTTTATTCTGTTGTTCCCTGATGATAATTTTGCATTTTAGGATAGTGCGAGTCTGACTGCCCTAATTCTTCATGGAGATGACTTAGTACAGGGCAACACTTGCATCATGCATCCACTAACTGGATCCGTTTTTGATATGTGGAAATGTGTAAAAACCCATCCATTAATGCACCCATAGTCTCCAATGCAAAAAGCGTAATGCAAAAGTGCATTGTGTTTTTGCTACTAGCACTGTAAACATGGTCTGCAACGTTTTTGGGAAAACACTAGCGTTTTTGAACATGGTCCTATGGGAAACGCATGCATTACGCATGTACATATATGTACCATGCGTTAGCATTAACTGAGGCAAAAATAACATGAAAATGGCAATTTAAAAAACTGGATCTATTAATGCATCCAGTAAACGGTTGCATGCACCCAAGTGTGACCCAAGCCTTAAAGTGGTTGTCCGGTCTAATGGATAATTCTGCAGTCACTCTGTGTGTCTCTCTGTGACTGCAGACTTAATAATCCTCCTAGCACTTGCACTGTGTGCGGCGAGGATTTGCGGTTTCTAAACCGGTGACGGAACACGATTACGTGATATACATGTTCCTGACAACATGACTATTGGGGGCAGCCTCACTCAATACATGTGTATGGTATAAGGCCACGCCCACTTAGGTGACCTCGCCTGCTAGTCAGACACACCCACTCCATACTTGTATGGAGCAAGGCCGCACACCCACAGGTAAGGAACATGTATAACATAATCACGGTCCATTCCTGGCTTAGAAAGTGGCAAATCCTCACAATGCACAGTGCAGGTTCTAGAAGATTTGATAAGTCTGCCGTTACATTGAGTGACACATAGAGTGACTGCAGAATTGTCAGTTTAGACCGTCGGACAACCCCTTTAACCTCCCTCCACCCAGTGGCGATAAATTTATAACCCTACCGTAGATTTCGTGACGACTGGCCCTTTAATATTTATAAGTAAAGTTTTCTTGGCGGTTCACAAAGTCATGAATGACATTTTAGGATTTAATAGAGGAGAACTGCAGATGTGCTGCCTCCTCCACAAGGATCTAGGGGGTTAGGTACCAATCAACATGTCATGAATGTCTGTAGAGGAAACCCCTGCAATCCCTGTAGCTGCAGTTTTCTTCTATTCTTGGATTTAGCAGCCAAGAATTTATAATAACGCTCCATTATCTGGACCGGGTCTTCCTCGATCAGCAGAATAGTGAAGCATTAAGACAAGCAGTGAGAATTCTCTAAAAGCTATTTACATAAATAACATCATAAATATATAGCGCAGTAAGGATGCAGAATATAGAGTGAATGGAAGAGCCGTGAGACCTGTAGGTGGAGGAAACCTCAGACGCTAATGGCCTCTCCACCACATCCCCAGCCATATGCATAGAGCACCGGAGTGGAGGAACCAATTAGTGGTTACTCTCCAGCCGCTCCCAGCACTGATGTACGAGGCTTCTTCAGCTTTTCAGCACAGAAGTAAATGTATCGCTTAATTATTCATGGCAGGTATATTATTGCAGGAAATTACAGCATCAAATAGAAAAGGCTGTGAAAGGGGCTAGTACTAGAGACAAAAGATGGAAGATGGGGTGCCTGGCAGTCGGGGGCGTCCTCTCCTGCTTTTATATTGTATGCTGCAGTCGGGGCGTCCTCTCCTGGCTTTTATATGTGTATGCCTGGCAGTCGGGGCGTCCTCTCTGGCTTTTATATGTGTATGCCTGCATCGGGGTGTCCTCTCTGGCTTTTCATATTTGTATATCATGCAAGGAGGCAACCTCATGGTTAAGCTTCTCCGAGTGGCTGCTTCTAGCATCCTCACCAGGACTGTGTACAGGTCCTTCTATTCTGCAGAAATGTTAAGCCGCTAAACTCCTCATTTCTGTTTGCAGTAGACAATACAAGCCCCCAACCCCCCTTGTCACAACCACCATTAGTCATCTTCTCCCAGATCCGTGTCCGTAAAGCCACCGCTGACTCCCTGGCTTTTATATTCCCGTTTGATCTCAGATTTATATGTGAGGATTAAAGAAAGCTCCCATTCAAAGTTTAGGAGTGTGCTGAAAAGCCGCTGCTCTCTTCAGGGATGTGCAGCTCTGCGCCTTGGCCGGGGTGACAGATTTGTCTGTCTTGGCATCTTGGTATAGCTCCTTTGACCTCCCTACATTAGGCAATTGCAGGGGTAGACTCATTCACCAACCCTCACAGGTCCAGTCTTTACAAGCACATTTGCAATCTATAGATCTTGAAACTTCTCATCATCTGTATGGCTGGAGCCTAGACTGGTCAACAATCTTGGCCTACGGCAAATATAAGGAGCCATTATACAGCGCTGTGGTCTTACTGTAGAACCCAATAGATAGCACCATTGCTCATCAACACTGAAGGAGCCATCAGGTAGCACCATTGCTCATCAACACTGAAGGAGCCATCAGGTAGCACCATTGCCCATCAACACTGAAGGAGCCATCAGGTAGCCAATGGCCCATCAATACTGAAGGAACCATCAGGTAGCACAATGGCCCATCAACACTGAAGGAGCCATCAGATAGCGCCATGGCCCATCAATACTGAAGGAGCCATCAGGTAGCGCCATGGCCCATCAATACTGAAGGAGCCATCAGGTAGCGCCATGGCCCATCAATACTGAAGGAGCCATCAGGTAGTGCCATGGCCCATCAACACTGAAGGAGCCATCAGGTAGCACCATGGCTCATCAACACTGAAGGAGCCATCAGGTAGCACCATTGCCCATCAACACTGAAGGAGCCATCAGGTAGCACAATGGCCCATCAACACTGAAGGAACCATCAGGTAGCACAATGGCCCATCAACACTGAAGGAGCCATCAGGTAGCGCCATGGCCCATCAATACTGAAGGAGCCATCAGGTAGCGCCATGGCCTATCAATACTGAAGGAGCCATCAGGTAGTGCCATGGCCCATCAACACTGAAGGAGCCATCAGGTAGCACACTGACCCATCAACACTGAAGGAGCCATCAGGTAGCACACTGACCCATCAACACTGAAGGAGCCATCAGGTAGCACCATGGCCCATCAACACTGAAGGAGCCATCAGGTAGCACCATGGCCCATCAACACTGAAGGAGCCATCAGGTAGCACCATGGCTCATCAACACTGAAGGAGCCATCAGGTAGCACCATGGCTCATCAACACTGAAGGAGCCATCAGATAGCACCATGGCTCATCAACACTGAAGGAGCCATCAGGTAGCGCCATGGCCCATCAATACTGAAGGAGCCATCAGGTAGTGCCATGGCCCATCAATACTGAAGGAGCCATCAGGTAGCACTATGACCCATTGAAACTAAAGGAGCCATCAAGTAGCGCCATGGCCCATCCTTGCTGAAGAAGCCGTCACACAGAACCATGACATATTGACTAGAAGGAGGGTACCATCACAAAGAACTACGCTCAATGGATATTGAAGCAACTGTTACACAGCACCATGACCCATATACTAATTTCTTAAAAGAACCACACGCTCCTACAATCTTAGGGAAGAAACATGCAGAGATAAAATTAAGTATTTTTTTAATTGCAAGTATCAGGGTTTAAAAATGAGTTGCTGGAAAAGGACTCCTGAGAGAGACATAAAAAGGCAATGGAAAATCCAATAGATGACATAATTCATATAGGAAAACCTAATAAGAGTGCACTAATGAATGTGAAGCGCTTCAATGTGAGTCGCTCAAAATAAGCAGAAAGAAAAAGCACAGTACAAAAAATCATGTTGAGTAGGAATTATAAAAGCATCACACAAAGCTCAGGAGAGATCAAGAACATCAGCCACAAAATTGGAAATAAAATTGACAAATAAATAGTAATAGAACCCATACTGTGGTTGTAAACACAAAAATCTAAATTATTGTGTGCAGCAACTGTCAGGGGTGGCCCATTAACCAACGGCCGACATAAAGTAATGTGACCCATAGACCGTACTGAAGGAACCAGTACATAGCACTGTGGTCCACAGACAGATATTGAATGACCCATCACACAGCACTATACTCCAGGCAGATACAGTAGGAACCATCACACCGCACTATACTCCAGGCAGATACAGTAGGAACCATCACACCGCACTATGCTCCAGGCAGATACAGTAGGAACCGTCACACAGCACTATGATCCATTGGCAGATACTGAAGGAACCACCATATAGCACTGTGCTCCATAGGGAGACACAGAAGGAGCCATCACACAGCACTGTGGTCCATAGGTAGTTACTGAATGTACCATCACACATCACTATGGTCCATAGGCAGCTACAAAAGGAACCATCACACGGCACTATGGTCCATAGGTAGATGCTGAATATACCATCACACAGCACTATGGTCCATAGGTAAATGCAGAAGGAACCATCACACATCACTATGGTCCATAGGTAGATGCAGAAGGAACCATCACACAGCACTATGGTCCATAGGTAGATGCTGAATATACCATCACACATCACTATAGTCCATAGGTAAATGCAGAAGGAACCATCACATGGCACTATGGTCCATAGGTAGATACTGAATATACCATCACACATCACTATAGTCCATAGGTAAATGCAGAAGGAACCATCACACAGCACTATGGTCCATAGGTAGATACTGAATATACCATCACACATCACTATAGTCCATAGGTAAATGCAGAAGGAACCATCACATGGCACTATGGTCCATAGGTAGATGCTGAATATACCATCACACATCACTATAGTCCATAGGTAAATGCAGAAGGAACCATCACACAGCACTATGGTCCATACGCAGCTACAGAAGCTACCATCACATGGCACTATGGTCCATAGGTAGATACTGAATATACCATCACACATCACTATAGTCCATAGGTAAATGCAGAAGGAACCATCACATGGCACTATGGTCCATAGGTAGATACTGAATATACCATCACACATCACTATAGTCCATAGGTAAATGCAGAAGGAACCATCACACAGCACTATGGTCCATAGGTAGATACTGAATATACCATCACACAGCACTATGGTCCATACGCAGCTACAGAAGCTACCATCACATGGCACTATGCTCCAGGCAGGAACTGAAGGAATCCTCACACAGCACTGTGGTCCGTAGGTAGATACTGAATGCACCATCACATGGCACTATGGTCCATAGGTAGATGCTGAATATGCCATCACACATCACTATAGTCCATAGGTAAATGCAGAAGGAACCATCACACAGCACTATGGTCCATGCGCAGCTACAGAAGGTACCATCACATGGCACTATGCTCCAGGCAGGAACTGAAGGAATCCTCACACAGCACTATGGTCCCTAGGTAGATATTGGAAGTACCATCACCCAGCACTATGGTCCATACGCAGCTACAGGACGAATCCTCACATGGCACTATGGTCCATAGGTAGATACTGAATGTTCCATCACACAGCACTATTTTCCATTATCAGATACAGAAGGAACCATCACACAGCACTATGGTCCATAGGTAGATACTGAAAATACCATCACACATCACTATGGTCCATAGGTATATACTGAATATACCATCACACATCACTATGGTCCATAGGTATATACTGAATATACCATCACACATCACTATGGTCCATGCGCAGCTACAGAAGGTACCATCACACATCACTATGCTCCAGGCAGGAACTGAAGGAATCCTCACACAGCACTATGGTCCCTAGGTAGATACTGAAAGTACCATCACTGAGCACTCTGGTCCATAGGCAGATAATGAATGAACCATCACACAGCACTTTGGTCCATAGGTAGATACTGAATATACCATCACACATCACTATGGTCCGTAGGTAGATACTGAATATACCATCACACATCACTATGGTCCATGTGCAGCTACAGAAGGTACCATCACATCATGGTACTATGCTCCAGGCAGGAACTGAAGGAATCCTCACACAGCACTATGGTCCCTAGGTAGATACTGAAAGTACCATCACTGAGCACTATGGTCCATAGGCAGATAATGAATGAACCATCACACAGCACTATGGTCCCTAGGTAGATACTGAAAGTACCATCACTGAGCACTATGGTCCATAGGCAGATAATGAATGAACCATCACACAGCACTTTGGTCCAAGGGCAGATACTGATAAAGCCATTGCACAGCACAGTGATCCATAGACTTGACTACTACTTACCAGGGGAACCATCACTCAATAACACTGAGGAGCATTTTCACAGGAGGATGAAATCACCCAACCTAAGTTTCATGAAACTCAGTTCACAACAGTATGAAATATTGGATAGCTTGCGAAGCCCAAGTAAGTGTATGTCATTGAGCTTGGAGGTTACTACATGTCCCAACATTGTCTTCTCTATAAAGACTATTAGCGTGACCTGAAACTCCTAGATTCATACTAAATAAAGGCTGGGGTGAGTTGTTCAACTAGAAGTCAATGCATTCATGTTTTTGATTGCTGTTGTCATTCTGCAGATGTAATATCCTGATTCATTGTGGGACGGTTATTAGTCTGTTGTGCAGATGATGCCCAGGATGCGGCTCTCAGGTGCTGACCCCGGGAAGTTCTGCTCAGTACCTGAGTAGGTGCCAGACCAGGGTAGTCCAATTCTTTTGCTCACCTCTATGTATTGTGTCACCTCTATGATTATGTGAATTGTACATTGTACCGTTAGACACGAGAAACATTTTGCCAATTTCTTGTAATGAGGGAGTTTGGAGTGTAAGCTTCCTTGTTCTGTATCACTTTATATTTTATACATCATTGTGGATCCATGGACACTGTAAGTAAAGAATGATAAATGATCCTTTATAAGAGCGGAGGACGTTACACTGTATTGATTGTATCATCCATTAATGTAACATTGTAGCATATCAGTCATTTCAGGGTTTCTATGTCTCCGCTCTGTCCTTCTGTAAGATCGTCCATGTAATGTTACATTATATGAGCTGCATTGACTGATGGTCGGAGACGGTTCATATAGATTCCCTGCCTATACGGGAGATAATACGTTTATTGAATAAAGCCTGTTCCTAGTTTAAAGATTTGGGGTTCACTTAGTATAGTAGGATCTGCCCGTATTGTTGTTGAGAGTTGCAAGACGTGAAAATCTCCTGTGTGATCTCTCCCTTTTTACCATGTGTAGAAGTAAGATGGAGAGCAGGAACCCATATAGATGTATTATTAGTCTAATCAGACCTTTTTGGATTGGATAAATAAAATGTTTATGGTGCTTATCAGTGTATAATGTGAGCAGCTCCTTCATATCTCCAAACTCTTATGGTGGGTTTACACGTCGCGATATCGGCGTCCAACTCCGATCCAACTCCGACCAAAAGTCACATGGTTCGGGAGTTGGACCCGATATTGTTCGCGCGTTGTACGCTTTGAACGTACAACGCGATGCTGGAACGATGCCAAAACGATATCTTGGTTGAATGAGCGTGCTATTCAACCGCCCGATATCGGATGGCCGTTGTAGCCGCATCGTCCCGTGTGACAGCCCAACTCCAATGTGTACTGCCACGTCACCCATTCACTCCCATGTTAAATGGTCGTTCCTGGGTTGGGGGGCGTACACATCGTTGGGACGTTGTATCCCGATATCGGGCTGTGTAAACCGGCGATGCGATAGCGGGAAAATCGCGCTCAAAAAGCGCGCTCCCGCATCGTTGGTCCCGATATCGGCCCGATATCGGAGACGTGTAAACCCACCATTAGAAATCATGATGGCTCATCCACCGGGATCCAAGCACAAAAAGTCAAAAATGTTGCTAGCTCAAGGACATCCAATTCTTCATTAGTGACTATGAAGGGTCCACCATTCAGGAATCTAAAGGCTATTTCCACCTTACAGTTATGTCTAATCTCAACATGTTTTACCAATGTGTAGTACACACGTCACTCAGATCAGACCCGCGTCCATCTGAGGGCCTTGATTTGTCCGTGAGATATTGTGATTCTTTTGTATGGCAATTTGACCACCCCTCCACTGACAGCGGCATGCAGCAAGCCCAATTTTTGAGATCCAACCAGGTCCAATAGGTGGGATCTGTATCTACCATGCATTTATAGATTACCTTGTGGATATGCCTTTAAATACACAAGATGGCAATACCCCTTTAAATACAACTACCCCCTCGCCCCCCTTCAGCTCTTCCTCTTGGCATTAGTCACCCCTTGCTCATTCTCCATCATCTCATATCATCTTCATTCCCCTGACAAACAGCAGGAAAAAAAAAAGCTTCTATTGTTCCTGGTGATATTAGGAGGTGCAGGAGGCCAGGGAAGCGAGGACATGGTGCAAGAAACACACCAAATAATTACAGTGGGATGTTGAAGCCCCACGCGGATGTGAGGTTGCTGGGAGATGGCTCCGCTCGCTCGGAGGTTGTGGAGTAACGCGTGTGATGAATGCAAGTGATCTCATTTAGCAGCATGGGAGGACGTGGTGCTGAGAGACGGCAATTTCAAGCTACAAGAACTAATGCTCAGTCCATTGGAGGAGGCAGAAACCACGTTAATTTGTACCCTCTCACTAATCACAGACCCCTCCCAGCCCCTCCACCAGCTCTGTGTGTGCCGACCACTAATGGAGGGATAAATACTGGAGCCGCAGAACTGAACAAAATTCAAGAAATGATTTACGAGCAAAATATGTGCTGAAAAATGCAAAATGTGACCCGGAACGTCCTATATTCTCCAGTCATCTTATGGGAAGTTGCTTCATATTCCAGATCAACATTACATGGACAATAGATAGTGAATGATGATTAATAATGTCTGTAAATGGCATACACTGTAGATCTGCACCCAGTGATGTAACTTGAAGCTCATGGACTCTGATGTGAAAGCTCCAACGGGGCCCCTAATGTTTAATAGCAATTGTCTTTTTCTATAAGCCAAAGGTACTTTTGGGGCCCCCCTAGGCTCCAGCGCCCAGGTGCGATTGCAACCCCGGCACCTGCTGAAGTTACATATATGTGTGCAACCCTACCGCTGGCCTTCCGTCCTACTTTGTGGCCATTGTGTCATTGTTTAAAGCCTCATTTAGACGTCCTTTATACACATATTCTATCCCTGGTTTTCACATACCCATTATAGTCTAAGGGGCTGTTCACATGTTCATTTCTATAATGAAAAAAAGTATCAGTTTGAGTATCAGAAAGCCCACAGGTGACATCAGTGTATAGTCCGTGTGGTGTCCATGATGTCATGGACTGGTGGTGCTTTGTAATTTAATTATCAATACGTAAAAAATGACTGATGAAACCCTGATGGTAAAAACTGACACACGGACCAAACTATAATTAAAACTCCGATCCAAAACACTGATGGCCCTCATACCATTTTTTGCATACATGAACAATTGCGGGCATCTGAATAAGGCCCTAAAAGGCTTGTCCACTATTTGGACAACACCTTCTCATTACCCATGTGCGCCCCCATAAAAATGAAAACCCTTTACTCCCCTCCGGTTCTAACTAGGTTCCAGCGTTGTTGGAATTTGCTTCCCAAGGGCCGACATGACATTGTGATACACGTGAACCCCGCAACCAATAAGCACTGACCGCCGTCTCCTCGCCTTCGGACACTTAAGTGATTACCAAGAAGTGAGCGTCGTGGCTGCCACTTGCTTCCTGTTAATTGCTCCTGCGTCCAAGGAAGGGTAGAAAGTACCAATGTCATCAGTATGTTTTGCAACAAAAAGGATGTGAAGAACTTGAGACAACTCACTGGTTTTAACCATCATGGGGTGTTTCTTGTGTTGCACCTGGGTAATGAGACACCTGTTTATCGGCCATCAGTTAAACCAGCTGACAATATTTATCACTGTGTGGCAGGACTGCTTTCTAATTACTGAAAGATTTCAGCTGGTGTCACGACTTTCCATGGCTTTTTGCATCTCTCTTTCTTTATATGTTCAATACTTTTTTTCCTGTTAATTTCTCATTATTACACACAATTTATGGACATCTTGGTTTGATTTCTTTGTCTGTGTTGATTGGATGGGTTATGACCATTAAATGGTGACAAATTCATGTCAACAGCACCTTTACAAATATATTTATTTAGAAAATTGATGACGTGTTGAATACTTATTTCACCCGCTGTATATGTGTGTATACATATACAGTTAGGGCCAGAAATATTTGGACAGTGACACAACTTTCGCGAGTTGGGCTCTGCATGCCACCACATTGGATTTGAAATGAAACCTCTACAACAGAATTCAAGTGCAGATTGTAACGTTTAATTTGAAGGGTTGAACAAAAATATCTG
This sequence comes from Allobates femoralis, assembly GCA_033576535.1. Lineage (NCBI taxonomy): Eukaryota > Metazoa > Chordata > Amphibia > Anura > Aromobatidae > Allobates > Allobates femoralis. Next base: position 153,722,765 of record JARQOC010000007.1, read on the forward strand.
ATAGAAAATGTAGGAATTGTACACATTTCTTTACAAACACTCCACATTTTAGGAGGTCAAAAGTAATCGGACAAATAAACATAACCCAAACAAAATATTTTTATTTTCAATATTTTGTTGCGGATCCTTTGGAGGCAATCACTGCCTTAAGTCTGGAACCCATGGACATCACCAAACGCTGGGTTTCCTCCTTCTTAATGCTTTGCCAGGCCTTTACAGCCGCAGCCTTCAGGTCTTGCTTGTTTGTGGGTCTTTTCGTCTTAAGTCTGGATTTGAGCAAGTGAAATGCATGCTCAATTGGGTTAAGATCTGGTGATTGACTTGGCCATTGCAGAATGTTCCACTTTTTTGCACTCATGAACTCCTGGGTAGCTTTGGCTGTATGCTTGGGGTCATTGTCCATCTGTACTATGAAGCGCTGTCCAATCAACTTTGCAGCATTTGGCTGAATCTGGGCTGAAAGTATATCCCGGTACACTTCAGAATTCATCCGGCTACTCTTGTCTGCTGTTATGTCATCAATAAACACAAGTGACCCAGTGCCATTGAAAGCCATGCATGCCCATGCCATCACGTTGCCTCCACCATGTTTTACAGAGGATGTGGTGTGCCTTGGATCATGTGCCGTTCCCTTTCTTCTCCAAACTTTTTTCTTCCCATCATTCTGGTACAGGTTGATCTTTGTCTCATCTGTCCATAGAATACTTTTCCAGAACTGAGCTGGCTTCTTGAGGTGTTTTTCAGCAAATTTAACTCTGGCCTGTCTATTTTTGGAATTGATGAATGGTTTGCATCTAGATGTGAATCCTTTGTATTTACTGTCATGGAGTCTTCTCTTTACTGTTGACTTAGAGACAGATACACCTACTTCACTGAGAGTGTTCTGGACTTCAGTTGATGTTGTGAACGGGTTCTTCTTCACCAAATAAAGTATGCGGCGATCATCCACCACTGTTGTCATCCGTGGACGCCCAGGCCTTTTAGAGTTCCCAAGCTCACCAGTCAATTCCTTTTTTCTCAGAATATACCCAACTGTTGATTTTGCTACTCCAAGCATGTCTGCTATTTCTCTGATGGATTTTTTCTTTTTTTTCAGCCTCAGGATGTTCTGCTTCACCTAAATTGAGGGTTCCTTTGACCGCATGTTGTCTGGTCACAGCAACAGCTTCCAAATGCAAAACCACACACCTGGAATCCACCCCTGACCTTTTAACTACTTCATTGATTACAGGTTAACGAGGGAGACACCTTCAGAGTTAATTGCAGCCCTTAGAGTCCATTGTCCAATTACTTTTGGTCCCTTGAAAAAGAGGAGGCTATGCATTACAGAGCTATGATTCCTAAACCCTTTCATCGATTTGGATGTGGAAACTCTCATATTGCAGCTGGGAGTGTGCACTTTCAGCCCATATTATATATATAATTGTATTTCTGAACATGTTTTTGTAAACAGCTAAAATAACAAAACTTGTGTCACTGTCCAAATATTTCTGGCCCTAACTGTATCATATGTGTGTATACATAATATGTAAATGTGTGCATATGTATGGGTATCAGGGGTGGACATATCATTGGTGCAGCCTGTGCATCTGCACAGGGGCCCAGGAGGTAAGGGGGCCCATTTCCACCTCCAAATCAGCACACGGCCACTGTCATAGACAGCGCTATCGAACTGAAAAGGGCCCAGTACTTTTCTTGCACAGGGGCCCTGTTCTGTGTGTGTCCACCACTGAGGTGTACATAGTTTGTATGTGTGTATATGTATAGATATTTATGTTCTTGTTGTATGAGTGATTCGATGCTGAAGACTGATTAGATTGCAAGCTCCAGGGGTGCAGGAATTCAATACCATTATCTGATGTGTACATTGCTGAACTTAATGTTCAGTATATATACAACATAATGTATGTTACCTCCCTGGTGTATACATTATGTTCTTCACTCTTTAAAGGGCCACTAACCGTCTTATAACAGCATGGCAGCTTTATACCAGTCTCACCTTTGCATGGATATAACTGGAGATTTCTGTGTGATTTTGGCACTTTTCATTTATGCTATCACACATCACTATGTTACTTGTCCTCAAATGGCTGATGACAGGGAGTAATAGCCTGTACAGTTACATAGAGATTAGATTGACTGCAGGCTTTGGGTCCTTTAAGAAGCAGGGTTGTTATGGAAGCTCTGTACTTTGGGCTAAATGATCTCTGAAATTGCTGATATGTCATTTCCCCTTCATAAAACCTGTCTGGATAAAGCAGCATCCCTGTCTCTGGCATTAGGACGGCGTAAATGGAGACCAGCAATTTAATTTCATCAAGTATTTATTGTGTGGTTGCTGATCAAGCAGCAGAGGTAATAGTGATAATGTATCTGTTCCCAGCAGTGTATACAGCTCTCTAGCTGGGGTATACGGGGAGGGTGAGCAGCGGCTGATGATGATGCACAGCCTTTTATCTATCGGGCCAGGGCCCCGCAGCGTCTACATGGGCTAGATTATGCCACTTATTTGATGGGGTCGGCTCATACTGTGATTTTTCACATTCTCTGTTCCCGTCTTATCACTACAATAATGATTTCTGAAATTAGTCACTATGTTATTGGAACGCGGCGTTTTGTTCAAAACTTGCAGATTCTCATAGCGACATCTGGCGCTGTTCACACTACAGACTCTGACACTCCACACTATGGGTTCTCTGATGCTTCTGATTTCTACAGTCCGGCTCAGGTGTTGACCAACTTGATCAGGCTAGCAGGGGTTAACCTCTGTATGACTCCTGATTACCTCTAAGGCCGGTTTCACACATCCGTGCCTCTGACGTGTGTGGTCCGTGCCGACACGTTCCAGAGGCACGGACACACGGGGACACACGATCCCCTATGGACCCATACAGACGTCCGTGTTTCCGCACAGACTTTGTCTCCGTGTGGAGCACATACGTGTCCGTGTGCTCCACACGGCGACTTGTTTGTTTTTATGCGGAGCCACGGACCCCATTTATGTCCAAACATCCTGCACATGGATGTTCACAGTGTGACATCCGTGTGCATGGACAAAAGTGAAAAACCTGAAAATAAAGACTTTCATACTCCCCTCGCTCCAGCGGTGTCTGCTCCTCTCACTTCCGGTGCCGCTCATTAGGGCTCATGAATATTCACTTCACTGAGCCCAAGAGCGGCCCGGAAGAGAGAGGAGCAGCGGCGCTGGAGAGAGGTGAGTATGCCGGTGACAGGCTGTCCTTGTGCTATCCATGGCCCCACGGATAGCACACAGACTGCACACGTGTCACACGTCTGTGATACAAGTGTGCACGCCCCGCCCCCAAACGGCCATGATTCACACGTCCGTGGTGACATAGATGTGTGAAACCGGCCTAAGGTTCCCAGAACATGTGATCTATCACAGTTACTCCCTGCCTTTTTAAGGTGGTGGGATCTGTCTTCACATGCCAACTATAGCTTTTGCAATACTGGTCCATGTGCTGTGGTGATCCAGTTGCTGATGATTTATTGAAGCGATGTTTGATGTGCTGTGAAAATCCTCTTGTCTGATTTTTCTCCCTGCTCTTTATTTCTTCCTGTGCACGTATTGTCTTATACCACTGTGTGTATTGTTGTGAGTATAGTATTGTTTATTTACTTGTTGTTCTTTTTGTTTGGGGTTTTACCACTCCTGTCCCGGCCACCCCAGGATGGGGGAGAGGGGGTATTAGACCAGGGCTCGTCAGGAGTAGGGCAATGGAGGATGCTCAGACATCCTCACCATCAGAGGTAACTCTGAGTTGAGGGACAGTTAGGGCCCCCCTACCTGAGGGACAATCTAGGAGACCCTGATGGAGGAGGAAACATGGCTACAATGTTACAAAAGCTACTATCCCAGGTTGTGAGTGTTTCACATCTTCTCATTTTTTGGACTTTAGGGCTCAGGGTCAGGGCTGTGACTGTAGGACATCATTAGTGACAATGTCATTTTGCACATACAAATAACTTGTCGCTATTAATTTGTATATGATTTTTATGTTCGCCTGCTGTTCTTTCCCGGCGCCTTTGTTTTGATAATTGGGGTTGCGCTCTCATTAGACAGGGGGTAGGGACAAGCAGTAATAATCCTTTCATTTCTCCGTTTTCTTGTTCCGGGTGGGGGGACATCCTGGGAGAGATGTCGAGACGGGGCCCTTTTCACATTATTATTTTCTCTTGAAATCAAGACTCATTACTGAAAGTGAAAAAAAGGTTAAAATGGTAAGTGAGTTGAAACCAAATTGATTGGATTTTTGAGAAAGAGGCAGAGACCTTCACTCAGAGCAACACAGTGCGCCGGGCGGACTGGCAGATCCGTACAAAGCAAACTTAACACAAGGCGAATCATGAATGCTGAAGAGGCTGCCATAGAATTTCAGCTTCCACTTTCTGCTTTTTTTTCCAGCTCTGAAGCTGTCAGCATAATAAGCTCAGATTTAACATTTACTGCCGAGCTCTCCTGCCTCGTCTGAATCTTGTATTCCATCTCTGCCTGACTGCAGGACCTCACGAAAAATACATCTATAACCTTTTCAATAGGACTCAGTAATAGGAATTGATACTAGGGTTTTACCGGCCGCTGTCACCCTGGAAAGCCTGAATGACAGTGTGCGCCTTCGTAACTGGAAGAGGCTTGTGTAGGGTAAAGGCCATACATACCAAATACAATATTAAAACTGAATATTCTTGGAAGTGAACATTTTTTAAATATTAACAGAGCTTGGACTGTGCTGGTATATAAGGAAACCTCAAAATTGTGTATACAGTATCTTGCAGCTAGTAATAGCAGTCTTCAAGGGATTTGTCCCACAAAAAAAGTTCATTTTGATCAACAGATCTTGGATTAATTATAATTTTCCACTATTGGATGTGTTTAAAGAGGACCTGACACCCCCCCCTGCTGCATGGCAGTCTAAATGCAGCACTGAATGCAGCATGTCTGCTGCATTCAGGGAAGGGGTCCCCCATGTGTCTGTGTGCTGTGTACCCTGAGATATAGCCTTTGTAAAGCTTAGTTAGAAGCCATGGAGGTAGTCACTCTGGCTGGAGGGAGCTTGATTGACTGGGACCATTCCATCCCCCACTGCCTTTGTGTGCCACCTCCTACTGTGCTGTTTATGCTTTGTCAGGGCAGGAATCTGGAGCTGACGTGAGGACAATGATTTGCATGCTGTGTGCGGCAGGATGAATGACAGACAGGAGGAGGACAGAGCCTGCACAGCAGAAAGCAGCACACAGAGGCAGAGGGGGCGGGAATGGCCCCAGTCAATCAAGCTCCCTCCAGTCACAGTGATTGCCTCCATGGCTTCTAACTGTAAGTTTTATAAAGGCTATATCTCGGGGCACACAGACACATGGGGGACCCCTTCCCTGAATGCAGCAGACCTGCTGCATTCAGTGTTGCATTTAGATTGCCATGCAGCAGTGGGTGACAGGTCCTCTTTAATAAAAATATTCATGTGCTGAGATAATCTTAGACATGTGTCATTGCTATGTACTGTGTAATGGCTGTGTCTGACCGTGCAGGGATATGGTCTGACCATACCACATCTCCTGTGCTGAGATAATCTTATATACGGTATGTGGCTCTGCTATGTACTGTGTAATGGATCTGTCTGACCGTACAGGGACATGGTCTGATCATACCACATCTCCTGGACAGGGTAGGAAGGAAAAGAATATACAGACATTGTAGATGGGTCACAAATAATTTTTTCTTGGAGGTAAAACATTTTTTTTAAAACAGGCAGGGAAATGTTTTACCTCACAAAGGAATCAGCTGTGATCCCATGCCGTAATGTCTGTATACTCTTAGTAGGGACACATATATAAGATTATCTCAGCACAGGAGATGTGGTATGATCAGACCATGTCCCTGTGCGGTCAGACACATCCATTACACAGTACATAACATGGACACATATATATAAGATAATGTCAGCACAGGAATGTTGTTAATAGTCCTCTGAGGAAGGTTCTGCTGCACTGAATGCACTTGAGCAAATCATCAAGATCCACTGCTGGCGGGAGGAGGTGCTCTGTTTATATTAAAAGATCTGATGATAGATCTTCTTTTTAAAACTTGTTATTTGTTAATGTTAGTATTTGTACAACGGTTACTCCATATTTTCAGATTCCAGCTGTGTTAACAATTTGCTAATTGGCGGTAACTGGAGTCTATCAAGAGCTGATTCCCAAAGCGACCGTTGGCCATGATTAAGGCAGAACCTGCTGACACATGTAGGCCAGTCAATGGGCTCCTGTATTTTTGATACCTTATTTTGACAATGATGGAATAAATCATATGTTGTGTGATTTTCTCTGTATTACTGTACATTTTCTCTTTGTGATTTCTGTATTGTCCGTAATTATTTTTTTTTTTAAATCATGTATGGAAGTGATATTAAAGCACCACTCCAGAATTTTGTTCTTTTTTTTTTTTAGCGCTGGAGTGGTGCTTTAAATTTAAGCCCCTTGCAACCCAACTGCCCGCCCCCACCTCCCCTCCCCCCAGCTTATTCTCCCCCCTCCTGCTTTTTAACCTTTTTTGTGCACCGCTCCAGTCCCTCGGCATCATTTTGTGCCCACAACATCTGACTAGCCAAAGTCAGGAGTTACTTCAAAAGGGCTCGGTGCAAGTCTATGAGAGCCAGAATGAGGCTCTCATATACTTGTATTGAGCTGTGACCTCCTGCGCTCTATGAAACTAGAGATGCCTGCTGGTCACAAAGGGCTGGAAACCAACTGGACTGACACTGAATACAATTGACGATGCCAAAGGGTGAATATTTGAGGGTCAGGGGACTTCGGTTACAAGCACCACTCTAGAGGTGACATAAAGAAAAATATAATGCAGGAGTAATGCTTTAACTCCGGCTTCTAGAGAGAAGATTACCGTATTGTACCGTGATCTGGTGCGGCACGGTATCCGCACTGATATCAGCCTGCGGTGATTGCATGTAATCATGGACAGATGCTGTTGCATCCAGACCCCCACAGGCAGATCATGGCCTGGAGAGGTCCGCAGAGTCCTGTGACTCCATACTGTCACTCCCCCTTCTGGACAGCGTAATATTCCAGAAAGTTTCAGATGAGCAGAGTTATTGATATTTCCTACAAAGAGCTGAGTTTTTGCTGTTCATGGCATTATGGAAGGACACAAAATACAATATAAATGGTACGAGGTGCAGAATGTGACTATGAAGGAGCATTACTTGTCATCTGACAGCGGTGTATGGGGTCTCCTGGAATACAGTAATGGAATATGAAGAAAAAGTGACTGATGTAACAGATTACAGTGCTGCAGACTGTCACCTCAGTATAGAATGATGCAATGGAAAATAAATCTGGGCCAAGGCTCAGCAAGCGCACGGCTCCATGCTTCATGCAGATGCACAAACTGTTCACTTTGGTGTATGATGTGTGAGGCTCACACGCAGGGGGAAGACTAACGCGTTCTGGAGCCAATATCTTTATGGCTGAATCTATGCCAGGATCTTCCATTTATTTGTAATATATTTATAGTTAAATATTTTGGGTTTCTCTAGAGCAAAGGGAATGGGAGGGCGTGGAGGAAAGAGATGATGAGCCCCTCTGATGACGGCGGGTGGTCTCCCAAGGGATGTGGCTGCAGAAGCTAAACCCACAGCTATTTCCTCAACTCCTTTGTGTTCTCAGTGAAGAGGGGAATGTCGGCTGTGTGGGGTAGCAATGAATGTGGCATTTCTGAAATATAAAATTACTGATCTCTCCCCACACACGCCCCCCCTCCCTTCCGCCATCTGCAAGTCAGGACACTCCTATGTATGCCTGAATAGTCAGCTGGACCTGGCGGGATTGCCATTTTTTTCCCTCTAATGGAAATTGGCATTTTAAATCTCTGTATCTTATCGTTCCTCAAGGTAGACACCTTTACTAATCTTGCCTAATAGGTGACATTCACACATGAATATCCTGTCCATAGCTCACATCAGTATTTGTAAGTAGAGAAGAGCGGACCCCATGACAGTTAGGCCGGACTTTATAAAAAGTTATTTTCTGTAGCCATACTTGACCCAAACCTCTTTGGAAGTCACTGATTGGGCAGTTGGGCTCTCCGCCCACATACAGCCGCCATAAACACTGCACTAACGCACTTCTAGGAAGGATAGGCGTTTGTCTTTTTTCTTTGCAACACCCTACATCCGATAACACTTATTTCACCCCCAGTGCAGCCATTCACACACTGCAGGTGGCTTGCACCAGGCCAAGCACCGAGTGTACCCGAGCACTGAGTGTGCCTGAGCACAGTGATTCTCGCTCCAGTGGTTTGCATATGTAAACCACCTGAACACTGAAAATTCTTGTAAAATCTTTGTTCGGTATGAACTCCGAACTTTAAAGTCCAGTTCTCTCTTCTCTTTTTGTAAGCAAAAATAAGGTAAAAATATCCAGAAGTGGTGCAATTGTTTTTTTTTTTCTCTGATTGTTCCACTCCTGATTTTCTCTAAAGGTACCGTTACACGCTTCAATGTTGAAACAGTATCGCTAACGATCTCGGGGTTGTGCGGTCGTTAAGACATCATTTTGACATCGTTGGTGAGATATCACATGCCTAGTTATCGTGCATGACGCACCAATGATGTGGCTAGCAGCTTTCGTTCACACAACCCAGCAAACGATACTTGTTTTCTGTTGTGAATAGGCGAAGTTGTTAACGACATCGTTATTGCAGTGTCACACACAACGATGCAGCAGGTTGGCTGATCGTGGATCGTCTGATTTTAGAACATGTTCTCAAACCTGTAATCAGCGATCGAATGATTTATCGTAGTCGTATCTTGGTGTTACACGAAACGATGTCCTAATGATGTCATTTCAACGACTCCAAACCCGTGACGGTTCAGCAATTTTGTTCACGATATCGTACTGTGTAACGGGGCCTTTACTCTTTCTCTAAAACATTGATGTGTGAATGTGGCTATAGATGGACATCTTTAGTTTAGTCTGAAGTTTGGCAGTGACACCCTATTTATTAGGTTTGATGGATCTTGATAGGCGTTAGACATTTTCTCTTACTTGGCTTATTCATTTGCCGCAGTAATAAATTTGGTGCAAATTATGACTCTCCTCCTCCATTCTCACATTCGAGCACCCAAGTTTAATAAATCTGTCTAATAAGCTTTGCACCATAACTTTGGCCCAACGTATGTTAGAAACCGGCTCAGCTAACTTGGCAATTATGGGTCATTGAATAAAGTGTATGATCCTGGTAGACTGATTACTAACTAGTGTAATATTCATTTTCTGGTTGGTGCCGTGGATGCTGAATACATAATGACACATATGGTTACTGTGCTAATTGGTTGCAGCTCGCTCGCCCTCTTGTAAGTCACTTTTCTCATAATGAGTCTTGTCCATCCAGTGCGCTGAGCATGTTCTTTCCGTGCAGCCTCCAGTTCTGAGGACAAAAATAACCAGCAGCAGATTATAAGTTTATTTAGCCGTTTCCCTGTCAGGTGGGTTTTCTCTGTCTTTTTGCATTAGTGAGAAGGGCCCTTTGTTTTGTTCCCCGAGGTATTGCCAGGAAACTAAACCATGAGGTGAGCCGTAGGCGGGCAGGCCCTGTCTGAACCCATTGCCTTTGTTTGCACTTCGCATGATGCAGGTTTGTTGTGGAAAATGCCAGCTTTATCTTCTCCAACAAAACTCTGGCCTCCCATTGAATGTAGGATTGTAGGATGTGCCCTCCTACAGCCTCCTGGGCACCGCCATTGTTTTATCGTATACCGGTAACACAATGCAAGTATGGAACAGGTCTGTGGTATTACACAATGTGTCAGATGCTTTCATTCAAATGCTCTCATCCCGTCTCCAGAATAATGTCACCTCCCTGACCTGAATGCACTTACATTATTAATCTGCTCCCATTGGATACATCAGAACAAAGAGAGAATGCAGTATATAATGTAATGTGAACCAATGTCTAATCAAGGCCGAGAAAACCGGATATAATGTTATTGGAGTTGTGTTAGTGAGGCCACAATATTACGATTTCCCATTACCCTTTTTTTAGAAATCTCTGTAACCTAAATACGGCTCTATTACATGAAAATGAGCTGTCACAAGAAAAGAAAGGAGATCCTCTTCATCCTCCGGAAGCCCCGAAAGGGAATCGCCCTATCCCATGAAATTAATTGTGTTATGGCTACTTTCATGGGGGTAGGAAGGCAGGGTGTCCCACTAGGCAGCCATCAGGGAGGGGCCTCATTCAGTGGCCAACAAAATATGCACCGTTTTGTTGCTGGTGTCACTTTCCAGAGCCTTCATGCCAAGACCCGTCTTGACTAAGGAGATGACTGATATTAATGTCAAAATGTGGCTTCATCCGAGTGCTGCACAGAAAGGACCCACCGACCACCAACTCCAGTTCAAGATAACTGTTTGTTGGCTATGCGTTTCAAGAATGGGCCATCCTCTTCATCAGACACTTAACGTGCTATAAACATATGACGCTCTCCCTTGCTGCACATGTCCCAGATTCAGGATTACTGGTTTCCACATTGACCTGTGGCCATCAGGTTCCTCTCCCCCTGTAAACTCCAGGCTCTCTACTCTTTCGGAGAGAGACTCAATCTAGGGTGGCAACTCAGGAGACTACTGAGAGCAAGATGGTTCTCCTTAAGTTTTGGCAATGGAAGGCCATTGTTCCTTGACTTGCAGTGTGGTTTGATCCAGGGGGTTGGGAAAGTTTACAATCTTGAAATTTTATGTACATGTCTAGGCCCTCTCCATTTTTTTATTTTTTTTTTACTATTGAAGAAAATAGTTTATGGTAAAATCTGAAGGTACTAATCCAAGTAGAAGGTTTCACTCAATTAAACATGTATTATTCCGTGATGTTGATGGTTTTTCTCTTTCGACAACTGCTTTTTTCTGGAGAGAAGTGGCTTCTTTGCTGCCCTCCTTGAAACCAGGCCTTGCTCAAAGAGTCTCCGCCTCACAGTGCGTGCAGAAGCACTCACAGCAGCCTGCTGCCATTCCTGACCAAGCTCGGCACTGCTGGTAGTCCGATCCCGCAGCTGAAACAGTTTTAAGATATGGTCCTGGCGCTTGCTGGTCTTTCTTGGGCGCCCTGGAGCCTTTTTGACAACAATGGAAGCTCTCTCCTTGAAGTTCTTGATGATGCGATAGATTGTTGAATGAGGTGCAATCTTTCTACCTGCGATACTCTTCCCTGTTAGGCCATTTTTGTGCAGTGCAATGATGGCTGCACGTGTTTCTTTAGAGATAACCATGGTTAACTGAAGAGAAACAATGATACCAAGCACCAGCCTCCTTTTAAAGTGTCCAGTGGTGTCATTCTTACTTAATCATGACTGATTGTTCGCCAGCCCTGTCCTCATCAACACCACACCTTGTTAATGGAACAATCACTAAAACGATGTTAGCTGCTCCTTTTTAAGGCAGGACTGCAATGATGTTGAAATGTGTTTTGGGGGTTAAAGTTCATTTTCTAGGCAAATATTGACTTAGCAAGTAATTGCTGTTAAGCTGATCACTCTTTATGACATTCTGGAGTATATGCCAGTTGCCATGAGAAAAATTGAAGCAGTAGACTTTGTTAAAATTAATATTTGTATCATTCTCAAAACGTTTGGCCATGACTGTACAGTAACAAACTATGGTACGTGGCAGAAACCAAAAAATAAAAATATCAAATTCTTAAGATTTGTAAGTGGTTGATTATTGCATTCTTCTTCATCTAGGAAGCTGAAATGTTGCCTGTTTACAGATATTAACAAAAAATTAGGGGGTGCCCATGGTTATAGGAGTAAAGTAAATTGAATTTTTTGGGTCACCCTAGTCATCCCTTTTTGGAGTGGGCTGCGATAGGCCGCCAAACCCTTGAGCCCTTTTTTGTGGCCCTGCTTCACGTTACCCACACTCACGTGAATGAGCTCGGTACTCGAAAGTTCTAAAGTGAATCAATTTTGTATCTTGTCTTCAATTATTCCCAGAGAACATAAAGTAAACTGGAAATACTGACAATGAAAACAGATTTAATTTATTGCAGACACATTATTTTGGGCTCTTTGTTCACTTCATTTTAACTGAAAAGTTAGTGAAGGTGGCGGCCGGGGCCGTGTCAAGGTCTGCTGAAGTCAAGCTTTAGACAGAATAGTCTATTAGCTATAATTGGGCTTTTTGCTGGTGTTTTTTTTTTTCTTAAACAATATTAATTTAGTTTTGTTCTTGCCCAGGTGCTGAGGTTTCGCTCCCCTCTTTTGCTGTGTCTGGTGCTAACTGAATCGATTAAAGTATTGTATTTAGGGAATTGTCTCCGTACTAAGTGTTTAATAGACGGAGGACTAAAGAACTAATCGAATAATTACAGTGTACACAATGGCGAGTTTTGCAATGAAAAGCCTTCCTGGAAAGTAGGTGAAAGAGAAGAGGAGTCGTCTAAAATTAATTACATAACTAAAACACAAAGAAAGAATAACGCCGGGTTCCTTTAAGCCTGTCCACCGCTTGGTAACCTGCACATTTTCTGGTTAAGCGGAGATGCCAGTCACATACCGTGTTTGTGTTTGATGACGTGGAACTATAAACCCTGTTTGCCAACCGTAGGGAATTGCTGTGATAAGACTGAAAAGCAAAACGAAGGCAGAGACGACATGAGCCAAGCATATGGTCTGAGAAGAGAAATTAACGACAAATGTGTTCTCAAGTGCAAGACTTAAGAATGAGAGGGGTGGATGGCGGGGACTGCGAAAACACTTCACTGCGATTAACACCTTTCTTGTCAAATAGAAGACACATCATTGTAGAATCGGTTCCAGGCCCTGTGTGATTGCATTTTATTGTAATCAGTTGCACAATTTGGGAAATCTGTGTTTAATAAGGGAAAACACTTCTTTCATTCTGGGATTTTACGCTGATGCTTCGTAGCCTGAAAATGTCTGATGGGATATCTGTAACTAAACCAAACTAATGTTGTATTTCCAGAGTTAAAGGAACACACAGGAGAGATTGAAGGAAGCCTAATCTGGGTAAACCGGAGTTGGGATAACTAATGTGGGGAGCACTTTATGGCTGGGTAGTAGTGTGCAGATTTTAAAGGGAATCTGTCAGCAGGTTTTTGCTATGTAAGCTGAGGACACCATGCTGTATGAGTTACAAAACAAAAAGCAACTGTGCTTCTCTTACCTGTGTGTGTGCTATTGTTTACGTAAAATAAAGGATTTATTACCCTGTGATTACCTTTACTGGACTGGAAACTCACAAGCACTGCAGTCCAACACCCCCTGCTGTGATTGATACCTCACTGTCAATGGAAAGGGGCAGCTCTCCCAGCTCAGCTGCATGCTTAAAACCCAATGCTTTGATTGTGACAGAACGACTGAAGACATAAAACTATGTTATACATCATTGGATTCAGAATCTCCTTGCCTACGTTATGTTGCTGTTAGATGCGGTAGCAAAAACCTGCTGACAGATTTAGCTCTTCTAACGAAAAATAATGTGTTGAACTGCAATCACAGTGAGCATAAAGGCCCAATCTCACATAACGACGCATCAGCGATCCTGATCCCGATAACGATGTGCAGAGATCGCTGGTGCGTCGTTCACACATCGCTGGTAAGATGTCAAACAGGCATCTTACCAGCGATGTGAAAAATGGTGCACTAGCGATCCAGGATTATACCGGGGTCGTTGTGAATTTTCACTCCATAGTGTAGCATTGAGATCGTTGCTCATTATCTCTGTCAAACACAACGATGTAGCGCTCCCAGCTGGAGCACAACGACGCAGGAATGACCCAGAGCAGTGTGTAACGATCAACGATCTCACAGCAGGGGCCAGATCGTTGGTGCGTGTCAAACAGAACGACATCGCTATTGGGATTGCTGTTGCGTCACGAAATCTGTGACACAACAGCGATCTCGTTAGCGATGTCGTCCTGTGTGACAGGGCCTTTACATATAAAAGTATACCTGCAGTCATGGCCAAAAGTGTTGGCTCTTAGAAATAGTTTCAGAAAATGAAGTGTTTCTGGCAGAAAATTATTGGAATTACACGTCGTGTTACACACATGTTTATTTCCTTTCCATTGTGTGAATTGGAACAACACAACATAAAATGAAAAGAGGCAAACTGGACATAATTTCTCACAAAGCCCGAAAATTGGGCCAGACAAAATTGTTGGCTCCTCAACTTAATATTTGGTACTTGCAATCAATTGCTTCCTATATACAAATTCAGCTTTTTGACCCTGGACACTACCTTGCCACCCAAAATCTTTTGGTAATCTTCAAGTTTCATGATAATTTACACACAGTCAAGGCCCCCAGTGTTAGAGGCATCAAAACATCCTGAAAACCTCTCTGACCTGCCCCATACGGGACTGTAGGTCCTGTGCTCTTTTCTCTGACCTCCCCTATATGGGACTGTAGGTCCGGTGCTCTTTTCTCTGACCTCCCCTATATGGGACTGTAGGTCCTGTGCTCTTTTCTCTGACCTCCCTCATGTGACTGGAGGTCCTGTGCTCTTTTCTGTGACCTCCCCTATATGGGACTATAGGTCCTGTGCTCTTTTCTGTGACCTCCCCTATATGGGACTATAGGTCCTGTGCTCTTTTGCCTGACCTCCCATATATGGGACTATAGGTGCTGTGCTCTTTTCTTTGACCTCCCCTATATGGGACTGTAGGTCCTGTGCTCTTTTCTTTGACCTCCCCTATATGGGACTATAGGTGCTGTGCTCTTTTCTCTGACCTCCCCTATATGGGACTGTAGGTCCTGTGCTCTTTTCTCTGACCTCCCCTCTATGGGACTGTATGTCCTGTGCTCTTTTCTTTGTAGCCTCATTCTGTTTTCAGTAAATAGTAGAATGATGCGCCTTACCAAAAAGCTCTATCTTGTCTCATCTGTTCACAACACGCTTTCCCAGAAGGATTTGGGATACTCATGTACATTTTGACAAACTACAGTCCAGCTTTTCTCTATCTGTTTCAGTAGTGGGGTCCTCCTGGGTCTCCTCCATAGCATTTAATTTGATTAAATGTGAACAGTTATTTCACAATGACACTGATGCCCCCTGAGCCTGCAGGACAGCTTGAATTTCTTTGGAACTTGATTGGGGCTTATCCACTATCAGGACAAACCTACATTACAACCTTTCATCAATTTTTCTCTGCCGTCCACGTCCAGAGAGATTAGCTACAGTGCCATGGGTTATAAAATTCTTGATTATATTGCTCACCATGGACAAAGGAACATCAAGATCTCTGGATATGGAGTTATAACCTAAAGATTGTTGATATATTTCAAGAATTTTCTTTCTCAAGTCCTGACAGTTCTCTTTGTTCTGTTTTCCATGCTTAGTATGACACACAGACACACAATGCAAAGATTGAGTCAACTTCTCCCCTTTTTATCTGGTTTCAGGTATGATTTTCATATTGCCTACACCTGTTACGTGTCACAGGTGAGTTTCAATGAACACCAGAAATACTTCATTTTCTGGGACAATTTCAAGGGTGCGAACACTTTCGGACATGACTGTGTATGAGGTGTTTTGGACCACATTAATGTCAGAGCGTTTCATCTTGGCCACATTAGTAGCTACTTATTGGAGATATGTATATGTAGAGAAATCATCTGATTATTAAATCCCTTTTGCGTGTTGTCTTCTATGTATTCTTTTTGCTGCCATTCATGAAAATAAAGAATAATGTCAATGTGTGAAAGATTGTGTCGGGACTTAAATGGAGCTATGAAGAAAAAAGTGCAATAAAGTCCATTTAACTGGAAAAAACACATCAAAAGTGTGTGTGCAATGCTGGCTTGCCTTGTGAAGATGTGACA
The DNA here is from genome assembly GCA_033576535.1 of Allobates femoralis. Lineage (NCBI taxonomy): Eukaryota > Metazoa > Chordata > Amphibia > Anura > Aromobatidae > Allobates > Allobates femoralis. Next base: position 153,738,637 of record JARQOC010000007.1, read on the forward strand.
GCCACTGCAGAGTCCCCGGACCGTAAGGACAGAGCAGTAGCTGAGAGAGGAAGAAATGTGGTTTCCATTGCGGAAATCATATGAAGAGACCCCGGGGCACATGGAAGTAGATTGGATGTGGTTAATTCGATGCAGTTCAAAGTCTTCTGACTTCTTCAGGATTTAATAAAGTCTTAAAAATGTTCAGGCGTCTAATAGGAAAAGCGGCTGCAGGGAGAAAATGAGTGTAGTAAGTCTTCCTGCAGCCTCTCCCATGGGGGCTGTGAGCAGTCAGTGAGCGCAGTCATGCTGCCCGCCACTCCTGACATCCCGCTCTACAGGTATATTTACTTTATGCTTCAACTTCGTTTCCCATCTTTATTTTTTGGCTGCAAAGTAGGAGCTTGTTTGGGTTTTTGGCAGCAATTCTCATTCTGTATCCACTCATCCATGTGAATACGGCTCTGTGTGTGTGAAGCTCAGCCTCCAAAAAGCAGATTTGCTGAAGAGCTTCTAAGGATGAGCTAAATTTGATCTGTAGTTTTTTTTTTTTTGTGGAAATCCGTGCACCATAGAGTAAAATTCCTCTAATCCAGCATAAATAGTTCCTGATAGGTGTCAGTGTCAGATTATAAGATTTTCTGGATGATTAGTTCAGGGATGGACATATTGGTGTAACCAGGAGCCCAAGGGTTAAAAGGGCTGTGTCACAAATAATTGTACATTTTAGGTAATAGATCTTAGAATAAAAATATTTTCCACAATTGGATGGGTTTAAAAAATGTGTTCCTTTTCTGAGATATTCTTACAAATGTGCCCCTGTGTAATGTATGTGTCCGACCATGCAGGAATAGGTTGGGTATACCACAGCTGTGCAGGGGAGGAAGAAAAAGAGTGTTCAACATTACAGCCTGGGATCACAGAATATAAGAGTATACAGACATTATAGCCGGGGATCACAGAATATAAGAGTATACAGACATTACAGCCGGGATTACAGAATATATGAGTATACAGACATTACAGCCGGGGATTACAGAATATATGAGTATACAGACATTACAGCCGGGGATCACAGAATATAAGAGTATATAGACATTACAGCCGGGGATCACAGAATATAAGAGTATACAGACATTACAGCTGGGGATCACAGAATATATGAGTATACAGACATTGCAAAGCAATAGTGCTTCATAATGCACAACTCCATCTGTTTTGGATGTGGGTATGGGTCCCCTTATAAAGGTTAAATTGTGCTACAAACAATTGAACATTTTAATCAATAGATCTTGGAACAATAATAATTTCTACAATTGGATGTGTTAAAACAAAAAAAAAATGTTCCTGTCCTGAGATAGTCTTATAAATGGGCTCCAGTGTAATGGATGTGTATACAGATATTACAGCTGGGGATCACAGAATACATTTTCCACAATTGGATGGGTTTAAAAAATGTGTTCCTTTTCTGAGATATTCTTACAAATGTGCCCCTGTGTAATGTATGTGTCCGACCATGCAGGAATAGGTTGGGTATACCACAGCTGTGCAGGGGAGGAAGAAAAAGAGTGTTCAACATTACAGCCGGGGATCACAGAATATAAGAGTATACAGACATTACAGCCAGGGATCACAGAATATAAGACTATACAGACATTACAGCCGGGGATTACAGAATATATGAGTATACAGACATTACAGATGGGGATCAAAGAATATAAGAGTATACAGATATTACAGCTGGGGATCACAGAATACAAGAGTATACAGACATTACAGCCGGGTATCACAGAATATAAGAGTATACAGGCATTACAGCCGGGGATCACAGAATAGAAGGGTACGCAGACATTACAGCCGTGGATCACAACTATTCTTTCTGTGATTTCATTGTCTGTTTAAAAACTTGTTTTACATCACAGCTGTGATTCCATGGCTGTAATGTCTGTATACTCTTATATTCTGTGATCCCCGGCTGGAATGTCTGTATACTCTTATATTCTGTGATTCCATGGCTGTAATGTCTGTAATGTCTGTATACTCTTATATTCTGTGATCCCCGGCTGGAATGTCTGTATACTCTTATATTCTGTGATCCCCGGCTGGAATGTCTGTATACTCTTATATTTTGTGATCCCCGGCTGTAATGTCTGTATTCTCTTATATTCTGTGATCCCTGGCAGTAATGTCTGTATACTCTTTTACTTCCTCCCCTGTTCAGGAGCTGTGGTATATCCCACCTGTTAGTGCATGGTTGTACACATCCATTACACTGGAGCCCATTTATAAGACTATCTCAGGACAGGAACATTTTTTTTTTGTTTTAACACATCCAATTTTAGAAATTATTATTGTTCCAAGATCTATTGATTAAAATGTTCAATTGTTTGTAGCACAATTTAACCTTAATAAGGGGACCCATACCCACATCCAAAACAGATGGAGTTGTGCATTATGAAGCACTATTGCTTTGCAATGGGCCCTTATATTGTTTTTGTACAAGGCACCCTTTCTGTCTTGTGTTTACCAGTGAATTGATTGGTCATCTGGTCCAACCCCTTGCTCAAAGCAGGATTTACTAAATCATACAAATCATACACCCACAACAGATGTCTGTCCAGCCTCTGTGTGAAGACTTCCATTGAAGAACTCATCCCGTCTTGTGGCTGCCTGTTCCACTTGTTGATCACCCTCACTGTCAAAACTATCTAATCTGTCTCCTCCCATTTAGTTTCATTTCATTGTTTCTAGTCCGTCCTTGTGGACATGAGAATGAAGCTGATCCCTCTATAGGTTGACAGCCCTTGAGATATTTGTAGACATCTATTAAGTCTCCTCCCAGTCTTCTTTTTGGCAAGCTAAACACTTCTAGATCCAGTAACCATTCCTCATAGGACATGGTTTGCAGACCGGTCACCGTTCTGGTCGCTCTTCTCTGAACTTGCTCCAGTTTGTTGATTGTCTTTAAAATGTGGAGCCCAGAACTGGACACAGTATTCCAGATTAGACCTGACCAAAGAGGAGTAGAGGGGTGGATGATGACTTCACGTGATCTAGACTGTGTGCACCTGTTAATACATCCCAGAATTGTGTTTACCTTTTTTGCTGCTGCATCACACTGTTGACTCATCTTCGGTCTGAGGTCTATTAGTATACCCAAGTCTTCTTCACATGTGCTGTTGCTTATCGGCTATAGGAGCCATATTATAACTTTATAGAGCAATGGTAATGCACATAATGCAGCCCCTAATCCCACCCACATCCTCTTCCTGGGTGTCTGAACCCTGACTTGTATGATTCCCGCCTATTGCCAGATAGGTCTTGTTTTAGTGACTCTTCTGCAGATCTTTTCCTCTGCCTTCATATTTAGCATTTTCATTTCACTATTTAGCTAGCGACTTTCTTGGAGCTCTGCAGCGGGGGGTATAAATCTCTCCGTAACCAACATCTCTTTCCCTAGGAAATCCCGTCCATATTTTCTGGAGGTAATGAGATTTCTTCTGCGTTAATCTGAATTCCCAGCAAACTGTATTCATGTTAACTGCGCCGTTTATGTATTTTATTGTTTGTCGTCTTTGCTCGCTCCGGGGCCTCGTATATAACTATTTTTCATTATTTTGCTACTGTAGGAAAGCTTTCCAGAACTTTGGCTAGGTTTTAAGCCGTCCATTGTAAATGTTGGCAGCATCGGTCCAGACAGCCAGGTGAGGGCTTTGCCATTGTATCCCTTGTTGTTCAGATATTGCAGCATCTCGTGTTTCTGACTGCGGAATTATCTCCTGGTAATCAGACCCTTGCCATGTGATGCCGGTTACAGCATATGTGAAGGGGAAAAGAAATCACCAGTGTTTACTAGAAAACCACCCGAGTTTAGTTACTGACCATGTAAAGACATACTCATTTAGACGTGACGGGAGAGCGGCGGTGAATAGCCAAAACATATCTCCATTACGGTGAGCAGAGAGGTACTCTTTTGTATTAAGGAGGCAGAAGATACACTTCCAGCGCCTCCTTGTATTGTTTATTAGTAACATTGTAATTGACTGAAGACTTCTATAGAGCCTTAATTATTATTATCATTATTATTTATTTATTTTTAGAGCACCATAGATTCCATGGTGCTGTACATGAGAAAGAGTTACCGTACATACAAACAAGTTAAAAATACAATGTGCAAACTAACAGTGACAGACTGGTACAGAGGGGAGAGAGGACCCTGCCCTTGCAGGCTTACATTCTACAGGCTAATGGGGAGGGAGACAGTAGGTTGGGTCTGCTCTGGTGGTGGTGGATTGCCAGGTCCAATGGTGATGGAGCCCCAGGACCAGTGGTGGTTAGGTGGCACCATGGTCATTGCAGGTTGTAGCCAGTTCTGAAGAGATGGATTTTCAGGTTCCGCTTGAAGCTTCCGAGTGAAGGGGACAGTTGGACATGTTGGAATGCAGAATTCCAGAGGATGGGGGATGCTCGGGCGAGGTCTTGCAGGCAGTTAGATGAGGAACATACAAGTGTGGAGGAGAGAAGGAGGTCTTGGGAGGATCGACGATTACGAGTTGGATGATATTGGGAGATTACAGTAGTTCAGAGATATATGGGGGGACAGATTGTGGACGGCTTTGTAAGTCAATGTTAGTAGTTTGAATTGGATACGCTGGGGAATTGGGAGCCAGTGAAGCGATATGCAGAGCGGAGAAGTGGAGGACTAGCGAGGAGAGAGGTGAAGATTGCAAAGGTGTGAGAGTGTTAGCAGGGAGACCACAGAGGAGAAGGCTGCAGTAGTCAAGACGGGAGATTGAGTGCATGGCACTAGTAGTTTAGTAGATTGAGGGTTGATGAAGGGACAGATTCTAGAAATATGTAATAGCTGCAAGACACACCTGGATCAGCGGAGTGCGCCGGTGTTCTCAATGTATACAGAGCATTTAAAGGGATTGTCTTGTTTCAAAGAATATTAGCCCATAGCTTAAGTGATGTAAGAAAACCAAGCTTTTAATCGCCCTCCCTGAGCCAAGTGATGCCTCACCAGCCTTTGTTGATTGGCTTCAGTCTGATCTACAGTATTGCAACCGATCTCTCAGATCACTAACGTGAAGCAGTAATACACGGACAAGTCGCAAGTCAGGCTAGTCAAGCATTCTGGGGTCAGATACCAGGATAGCATGTGTAAGATAAGGGGAAAGACAGAGGCGTAGTCAGATCACGGTCCAAAGTCAGAATACCTGAAGAGTAGTGGATCACAGCAAAAGGACTAGGCAAAAGAAAGGTCAGAGGTCAGACAAGAAGATGTCAGAATACTAAATGCAGATACAGGCCAACAAGCATCACTGAGCAGAATGCGAAGACTGGCAGAGTCCTGGGACTAACTGCTCAGCTAAGTAGCTAAGCAATAACAGGGAACAAAAATTAAAGGAAAAAGTTGCACTCACCCGTGTCAGACTTTATGCACATAGACTTTTAATTAACGATGGAAAGTTACATACAGCAGGGAGGGAGGAGAAGGAACGGACAACGAGTCGTTTCACGCTTTACTTAGTGCTTCCACTGGTCCAGCAACAGGGGAACACCTGCAGAAAGCCAGCCACCACCTCCCAGGATAGGGTTGGACAACTAAGCTGTCAAAACATAGACTGCTGTGCAAACCCCAGCTCCAGGTTGGACTACTGAGCTGTCACTCACCCAACTTGACAGCTCCTCATTCCCTGGTCACTGAGCGGAGGAATCAAGACAAGTGGCCCTGCCAATGTAGATGGTGCTTTAGCTGCTGAGCTCAGTGATTGGTTGCAGCACTGTTAACAAGATGTCACCCTTGTAGCAATTCAATTAAGACTAGCAGCAGTAAAGAGGTATTGCAGAACCCAGAAAAAGCTCAGTTTACTGTTTTTATATTGAACATATGGGTAATAATATTTGAAAAAGAAAACCCCTTCTAAGAACTAAAGAAAAAGGCAGAGTCACAGTGCATCTGCTACTTCTAGCGTTTTATCGCACTCCCGGCTGGATTCACGGCTACGCCGCTCAGTATACTGTAAAATGTCATGCATGTTACCTTTAGACAGAGGTGAGCAGGAATCTCTCATGTCTGCGTGCAGTGTACAAGCCTAGTCTCCATTTATGAGCTCTCAGAAGCAACTGAAAAAAAGATTGAGAACCAGCAAGATGGGAATCCGGTGAAAAATAGCTTCTTTTACTAGGCACAGTTGGCTTTCTGTGAAGTTCTCATATTGTGCAACAGGGTTTCTGACAGCCTCTTCCTGACTAGTCAAAGGGGTTCACAAACTTAATTATTCTTAAAATGGGGGCCATATTGTTCAGCCACAGGAGCCACAAATAAGCCCCCAGGACTCCTCTGAAATCAGACAATTCTACGCTATCGCCAAGTTACTAAAATATCTAAACACGGGAGAAACAAATCACAAACATTTTTTTCACCCATAATGCCTCAGGAAAATGCCTGCGGTATTTTTCTTGATGTGTCAGTTTTGGCGCAATCTTCTTTGTTTTTTTGTGGTGACTATGCCCCTAGCAGCTTCCAAGAGGACCTGCCTGAAGAAAAGTTCGGTCACTTCTTTTATTTACCTTGTGGCTTTCGAAGCCAGAAGTGGTTAAAAAAAGCTGAAAAAAATCTGCACATATACAAGTTGCTTGCACATTGCAGTGCACATGTTTATGCTTAAACATTTTTTAAAAGTGCTTTGTCAGGTGCTTTAGAGTGTAACCACCTGACAAAGATATCCTGGGCACATTCCCTGAGAGATAATCCGCCAACAGATATATCTGGCAGGGACTTTCTAATAAAGAATACAGGAGCAGAAAGCAGAGTGAGTGCTGGAATAGAGAGTGACATGTCCAAATCATCCTAGTGCTATTTTGATTGACAAAGCTGCAAAAGATCAATCTTCAGTACTCAGTAGACTTTAGTTTTAGTCGGAATTGGAGTTGAAGATACCCATAATCCTCTCCTAAGTGGTGGAGACCTGCGTGGGATGATCAGGGCCGCCACTAAGGGGATTCCGCTCTGCCTGGAGTCACATGCTCGGGCCTAATTGCAGGGGGCATGGCCATTGTATCAGGGGCAGTGTAGCCCAACCGTGACACAGGGGGCATGGCTGTTTGGAGCAGGGCCCCGCCCTCTCATGTCTTGCACGGGCCCAGGGGCGCATCTATAAGGCAACCTGAGCTGAGGCGGTGCCACTAGAGGGTTGCACTGGGCCCCCCAGATGCCTCTCCCGCTCCTATAGTCCCAGCCGCATTCTTCTCCACCTGCACAGCCGCACACCATATTCATGGCTGCTCTGTGCTTACAGGACCTGTGATGATGTCACATGGAGGGGAGGAGTCAGGGATCACATGATCAGCTCCCCAGTGTATGCAGGACTCTGCTGTGCTGGTTGTCATGGTGCTGAATGAGGTTAAGTTTGTGTGGAGCCGCATGTGTACGAGGTGTGTGTACCAGTGGTAGCCCTCCGTGGATGCCGCTGTTATATTCCCTACTGCCTCTGCTGGCAGCATTTTTCTCCAAAGCCCTGGTCGTCACTGTCTGCCATCTACAACTCAGCAGATGCTGAGGAGACCGGAGCAGCGAGAAGAAAGGTGAGAATTTACTTTTTTTTTTTTTAATCAGTGAGTACACTATTGGGAAACTATGTAAAGTGCAATATAATATAGGAGGACTATGGGGGTGCACTATACTATATGGAGGAGTATGGGAGTGCATTATAATATAGGGTGGTTATGGAGGTGCATTATAATATATGAAGAATTATTGATGATGTATTATAATATATGGAGGACTATATGGAGCCAATTATACTATATGGAAGCCATTATAACATATGGAGGGCTCTGTGGAGGGGTATGAGGGAGCCTTTATACTTTATGCAGGGCTATTCGAGGGCTGTATTGGGGCCATTATACAGTGTGAAGAGGTTTAGGGGACATTATATTGTATGTAGGTCCATTATACTACATGGAGGGCTGTGAGGGGGTCACAGTTGGAGATCATACTGTGCCAGTGTAGTTGGGGAACTTGCAGTAGGGTCATCATACTATGTGCGTGGAGGAATTCATTGTGGGGGTCCAGGTCCCACGGCCGTCTTCATTGTGCATTTGTCCCGCAGCCGTCTCCATTGTGCATTTGTCCCACAGCCGTCTCCATTGTGCATTCGTCCCGCAGCCGTCTCCATTGTACATTTGTCCTGCAGCCGTCTCCATTGTGCATTTGTCCTGCAGCCGTTTCCATTGTGTATGCTCTATTGTGTGCAACCAGCAGCAGTCTCTATTGAGTATTCTCTATTGTGTGCAACCAGCAGCAGTCCCTATTGTGTATTCTCTACTGTGTAATAGCCAGCAGCCGTCTCCATTTTCTATACGGCCGGGCCCGCAGCCGTCTCCATTGTCTATACGGCTTACAGCCATCTCTATTGTGTATTCTCTATTGTGTATGGCCAGCAGCAGTCTCTATTGTGATTTCTATATTGTGTGTAACCAGCAGCAGTCTCTATTGTGTATTCTCTATTGTATATACACCTATTGTGTATTTAGCCCACAGCAATCTCAAGTGTGTGTGTCATATATAATAGAGTGTGTAAAAAAGGAAAAACAACACAAAAATGTAGAAAAAAGTAGACATTATTGCCCAATGGCGTGGCCACACATTGGGCAATAATGTCCACTTTTTTCTGGGTTTTTTTGTGCTGTTTTTCCTTTTTTTTTTTTTTTTTTTTTTTACTCTGCTCTAAAGAACCATCTGGATTGCTGGTTGGGAAAGCTTTGCACATAAATTGAGAATTTTTGGTGCTGTATATTTGGGTGGAGGCGGAGCATGTGTGGAGGCTGGGGGGAGTCTCTGGGCGGCCCCAAAATTTTGGCAGTCAGGGGCCCCAAAATTCATAGTGGCAGCCCTGAGGATGTTTGTAAAGGGTACAGGTGCATCAAGTTTTGAAGAGTATGGGAGAGACAGCTGCCGGACAAACGATTGGTTGAACCGTTGAAAAGTGTATAGGGGGATGGAGAGCCTTACGGTGGTTAGATGGACCCATAGCTAGCAATTTATGTCATCTCATTCCAAAATTGGTGACTTTGGACAATTGGTAGGAGGTAGACTTTAGTTTTGAGGTGGTGTCCATAGACATAGATTGACACCACTGGGTTATGGAGTAGGAGTCGTGGAGTCGGAATTGGTGTTCATTTTGGTGGAGTTGGAGGTTTGGTTTACCAATTTCGCCTCAGGGCTGTCGAGTTGGAGTTGAGGAGTCTGAGTTGGTGTCCACTTTGTTGGAGTTGGAGTTTTGGTTTACCGACTGCATACCAAGGCTGTTGAGTCAGTCATTGAGTCTGTGTCCATATTGTCGGAGTCCGAGGTGGAGTCGGACGTTTGGCTTACCGACTCCACAGACCTGCGCCTAACTCTTCATTAACTACGGTAGTACATAGTCTGACAGCACGTAATATCTTTCTCCTCCTACATTGAATTACCTTCAAAATATCTTCAACCCGCCGAAACCTTCCATTCATATTGCAGTCATAGATGAAACCGGGCATAAAGAGGAGTGTGAGACTTCTTTTTTTCTGTTTTGTCTCATTGTCTGCTGCTGTTACTTACAGATGCAAATTAACGACTCCCCTTGATTGATTAGAGCGGAAGAGGCCACGTACAGTGCTGCAACACAGCTGATAATAAGACATTGTGCAAAACAGCCAGTCTGCATTTCTGTCCGGATTTAATGTAGTCTGGGGCATATTACCACAATCTGTCTTGTAGAACACAGACTGGCAATGGGTCGTTTTGTAGTTAATTAACAAGCCGCCCTGTTCATTTTATCTGACTTGTGGGGTCATTACCAGAGAAGCGGCGGCTATGTGGAAAAGAACAGATATGATGCATTGATATAGGGGTAATGCGCACAACGCTGTAGATTATAAAGATATTATTGGTTCTGAAGTGTTCGCCATGCACCACCGTCTGCATCAGAAATCATGGAAAGAGACGGCATTAAACAGTGAAAATGTAATAAATCTCTTCACCGTAATGTAAAGCGACGGCCTCACAACCAAAAGTAATAATGTAACAATCACATTGTTAATATCATGTGACTGTTCCAATCTATAATATTTACACTGAGGTCCCAGGCACAATCCCGATGCCGGAAAACCGAGGTCCACCTTCATGGGGTTAAATAGGTTATCTGGATGAAACGAAAATTTTCTGAGATGTCTCCACTTGGATGGGCTTATAATCGGTAAAAGAATACTCATAGGAATGCTTGTTTCTGACTATTGGCTCGTCTAAGCAGCTCAGCAAGCACCCAATGATTGAACGTTATCAGCATACATTTGATGTGATAGTTTTTAAAGGAGTTGTCCGTGCTGAAATGTAAAGGCTGTGACATCACATTGCAGACAGTAACAGTATACCAGTCTGCAAACTGTGTATGCAAACAGATCACAGACTAAACATGAGTCAACAGTGTGATGCAGCAGCAAAAAAAGGCAAACACAGTTCTGGGATGTATTAACTGAAACATACAGTCTAGATCACGTGAAGTCATTATCGCTCTGTACTCCTCTTTGGTCAGACCTCATCTGGAATACTGTGACCAGTTCTGAGCTCCACATTTTAAAAGAGACAATCAACAAAGTGGAGCAAGTTCAGAGAAGAGCAACCAGAATGGTGACCAGTTTGCAAACCATGTCCTATATGAAATAGTTACAAGATTTGGGAATTTTTAGCTTTCAAAAAAAAAAAAAAAAAAAAAAGACTGAGAGGAAGCTTAAAAGCTGTCTACAGATATTTGAAGCGCTGTCACACTGTAGAGGGAACAACTTTATTCTCATTTGCACAAAGAAAGACTAGAAGCAATGGGATGAAACTGAATGGGAGGAAACAGATTAGAAATTAGAAAAAGCGTTTTGACAGTGAGGGTGATCAACAATTGGAACAGGTAGCCACGAGAGGGGGTGAGTTCTCCTTTAATGGAAGTCTTCACACAGGCTGGACAGACATCTGTCTGGGATGATTTAGGAAATCCTGCATTGAGCAGGGGGACGCAGATGACCCAGGAGGTCTCTTCCAACTCTACCATTCTATGATTCTAAGTTCCCTGTATTCCCCGTGCAGGTGGGCAGTCACGTGGCCGATTAAGCGTTTAGCAAACTTACTACCGGCTAGACTCATCCAGTTATTCTCAATTCTCTCATATTTAGAGCAGCTGGGTGAGACTAGTCTTCATGTAACTACAAATATGCAAATTGCTGCCATGCGGTCCCGGGACTGCAATCCTGCATGGGGGCGTACAGGGAATCCAGGACTTAAGACCTTTCATTTCATCCCAGACAACCCCTTTAGCCGACTTTAAAGGGAACCTGTCAGTCTATCTCTACCTGTCCCTGCACCTTCGTAGCAGTTTCCTAACCATCCCTGTTTGCTCTAAAAGCGCCCTATAAAGAGGGAGAAAAATAACATATAGTTACATACAGTCTACAGAGGAAGACTGGAAAGGCGGGCTCCAGGACTGCATTCCTCCTCCTTGCTTGGTCTCCGCACGCCCCGCTGGGTGTCATCGTTCCGTCTCTTGATCTCCTCCTATTTTTGAAGTTGCCGCCTCTTCTGCTCCTATGAAGCACCGTCCGGAACGTCCTATCCGGTCTGGTGCGTTGTGGGGTTCCCTTTAAAAGTAGCTAAACCTTCATAACTTGACCTGCCTTTTTGACAATGCTCCTTGCGTGGACTCTGGCAGGAGCTGTGTTGTCACCTATGGGGATTGTGTGGGGCAATGGGTGAGAGGGGATGATTCTCGCCGATCTGCTTACAATTAAAATATGTATTAAAAAAAAAGTTATAAAGGTTTAGTTGCTCTTTGAAACCATTATTATTGGCAGCAAACTGTCCTGTGTAAGAGGGTGACAAGCCTGATAATCTATACTCACTGAAGAATCGCATTACCATTTGATCTATGAGCGTAAAAGGACACGTAACCTATAAGTGGTTGTTTAATTGCCACGTTTATGCCGTATAAACATAGACAAGGCTATTAAATCAACATTGACCGAAACCAGCTGATTTTAGGAGACTGAATATGTTGATTGTTCCCTGACAACGGATGACATAACAGAGAGAAGGGTTGGGCTTGTTCAGTATAAACAAGATTGAATTAGTTTGTTCTTTTGGGAGATAAGTCATTGCCAGACTAATGAAGTTGTTTTTATTGAGTCTTTTTTTTTAAAATTATTATTATTATTATTATTATTATTATTATTATTATTATTATTATGGAACAACTGTATAAGGCTACGTTCACATGTTCAGATTTTGGTTGGTTTTTCACGTCCGTTTTTGTAAACAAAAACCAATAGTGGATGATAAATACAGAAGTGGTGACATCTTTCTATTCTACTTTTCCACTGATTGTCCCACTCCTGGGTTTGGCTTGTAAATACTGATGTAAAATACTCACCAAATATGTGCATATGGCCTAATAGAAAGACGTCGCCACTTCTGTATTTATCACCCCCACTCCTGGTTTTGAACATGTGAACATAACCTAAATGGTGACTTTTTAAAATATAACAGGGCCTTTAGTTCCCTGACCCCCAATATAATATTCACCCTCCGGCATTTTCATCTTTATTTGGCACCTGTCCGATCCCACGGTGCCATCTTGTGCCCGTAACCTCTGCCTGTTTACAAGTAAGGTGTTGCATCACAGATGCTCAATACAACTCTGTGACAGCCTGTTTTACCATGCCAGAGTGACAGGGCGGATACGCCCTTACTTACGTAGCGCTCACTAATATACGAATTAGGAGATAAAACTGGAATGGTATCCACGGTCCGCGCTGCTGCTCTTTATCCAAGGAATCCACAAGAGGTTATTACCATCAAAAGTTCTTTATTTCATCACACCAATGCGTTTCGGTGCTGTCCCAGCACCTTCCTCAGGGCATGCCCTGAGGAAGGTGCTGGGACAGCACCGAAAAGCGTTGGTGTGATGAAATAAAGAACTTTTGATGGTAATAACCTCTTGTGGATTCCTTGGATAAAGAGCAGCAGCGCGGACCGTGGATACCATTCCAGTTTTATCTCCTGATTTCCCGCGGTTTTGTGGCGTTGGTGGAGGTCCTGCAGCAGCTGCCTTATGCTTTTAAACTAGTTGTGGGTCTCACAACCATAAAAGGTGAGTGGATACACGTATAATCCACATAAGAACTATAGTGTCTGTTTGATAGGGCACAATCTGCGCCTCTTGTATCTCCCCTTTTTTTCTAGTTAATATACGAATTAGGCACACTGAATACAGTTTTATGGTAAAACAATAATGTAACAATTTATTAAGATTACTTCAGGATAATGCTCAAGTATGGAATGGCAGATACAACATTACCCTGTTCCTATAATTCAGTTCATGTAAATCATACAATTACTGTGAATCATAGTATATGGAGAAATATGCATCAATACATGCCAAGTATATTAACATCACTTCTCCACCGGAGGGACCACAGTGTCGGCGAGAAGGAAATACTTTGGTCTTGTCATCACAGAAACCGTGCGTCCATGATACCGTCTGGAATGTCCCTACCTCGCTGAACTGGGCCCCCTTTTTTATACACAGCTCCCACATCCTCCCCGAACACATCTTGTGCAATATGTTTAAGGGCCACGTCACACACACAGATATCTGTGCAGATATTGTTTGCAGATCTCTGGTTGGAGTGAAATCATGGACACATTGTTCCATTTTTTGGCTGTGTACAAATGGATCAATGTGTCCACGATTTCACTGCAACCAGAGATCTGCGAACAATATCTGCACAGATATCTGTGTGTGTGACGTGGCCCTAAAGGGCCTGTCACACGTGTCAATGTCGCCCGCGATATCGCTCATGCGTCACAAATTATTAATCGCCTGAGCGATGTGGAATTATCGCAGGTAAGATGTCACACGCGTCAATATGACCCAGCGATGCGGTGATGTCGCCATCTTGCGAGCGATTTTATTTAGTCGCTTGTACGATGTCAAAATAGAAAATACGTCGCTGAGTTTAGTGTCACACGCAGCGATGCACAAGGTCTACTGAGCGATGAGCGACAGGTTTTACATCTGGCAGTGAAACCTGCGATCGGCGATCAGCGACATGTCGCTGGTTGCATCGCTTGGTCACACGCTTCAATGTCGCTCCTGCGTCACTTTTACGTCGCTCGAGCTACTGAAAATCCGTGACGTACGAGCGACATTGACAGCGATATTGATGCGTGTGACATCCCCTTAAGCCAGATCATCAGTATCTTGCAATTGCGCAGTAGGTTGTTGTTTGACATGGGCCCAGCGCTTACTGATAATAACCACCTAGGTCTGTTTGCACAGACTCAAGGTTTAATTGACACTATCATGTCTTCTGACAATAGCACAATGCTTCAAGGTCTGTTTGCCACTGGCATGTCTTTTGACAATAGCCCAGTGCTTCAAATGTCTGTGACTGATTACAAAAACCTTATACTTATAGTATATAACTAATGTTATAGTATAACATTTCAAGGTTCTCCAATATGTTGCTTGTCACAAAGTGAAATCTTCATGATCATAGCATAATGGCCCTGTCACACGTGTCAACCAAGGCTGCGATGTCGGAAGCGATGTGTGGGTCTCTTCCGACATCGCCTAATCGCTAGTTGCAGATTGACAAGTTTATGAACATGTTCTTAAACCTGTCAACCTGCGACCAGCGATAAATCGCAGTTGCGTCGCGCTATCACACAGCACGACACACTTGCGATATCGCTAGCGACATCGCTGATGCGTCACTTTTTCAGCGATGTCGCTAGCGACATTGACACGTGTGACAGTACCATAACGCTCTAAGATGGTAGCATACGGGCAGCATGACTTCCATAATCACCTATTCTGAAAACTGGATACCTATCGTAACCCAGTCACACACTCATACTTGTCTCATTTGTATCACACAGCCAGAACGAGGTTTTCATAGACTTATATTGAATTGTGACCTTTGGTGCCTTCATGCAAGACTGGAGTTGCCATTTGGCCACAATTGCAAGAGATGCTGGAAAAAGCTGATGATGGTGCTAGGTGAGTATAAGACGGGGAACAGAGGACTTGCATATAAAGCACCACTCCAGCTGATGGAGTGGTGCTTTGAATTAGCTGGTGTATAAAAGCACAAGCTCAGCACAGAGTTAGTACAGAAAGGATGGTTTATGTTTTCGAGAAAAGAAAGATCAAAATCCACAGGTAATTAACAGGAATCTTCTACCTAGAGAGTGACCCTCCGTAAGGCTGGAGATGTGCCGTAGGATAAGCTTCTCATGTGTTTTTCTTGCCAGTTCTTTCATAGAAGCAATTATTTCCCTGTAATCCAGCGCTGGCATGAGATTAAACTGCTCTTCTAAGAGGAGCCGCTGCCTCCACCTGAAGGGTCACTGCAAATTGGCACCAGTGGAGGGTTAAACACATTTCTCTTCTCTCCTCTCCATGTGTTGTTTGCTGCCGTTTTTCTGGCCTGGATCGTGTTTATTCTTTGTCAGGCGATGAACTTCAGCATGAAGAGTTTGGCATAAAGAACTTTCCAAGAATCCTGGAACAGACCGCCTCCCCAAGGAGGTACATTGACGATCTCAGAACGGCGGAAGGCTGCGGCGAAATAGTGGAGCTGCCTCATTTGTCATTCTCCGGTGACACCGCTTCACCCCGTGACAAACGCTGCAAAATATATTTATTTATTTCCAGTTATTTGTTTGTTTCCCTAAGAGCAAAACATGTTTTGATAACACTGGTGATTTATGACAAAACTATCAGAAGGAAGAATTGTAAAATAATTGCCAGGGGGTTTTCACAACTGCAGTTTCAATTACCGTACATATCAGATATGATCTATTCCCCGACACATGGGTCTATGGGCTTGTCTATTAGGGGCAATAATGTGTAATCCTGGGGTCCACAAATTATTGCCAGTTGGGCTTGAACACAACAGTTCTGTATATAGTGTATGGTCATCTAAAAATGCAGACTATTGTCAAAAAATTGCTATGGAAATTAAGCACACTTATTTTTCATGCGTTTTTGATGCATTTTTTTGTGTTAAGCAGTTTTGATCTCAATAGGGAAAAACTGCAGTAAAATTCCTGAATGAATTGACATGGTACCCTATTTTTTTTTTAAGAATGCCACAGTCAAAAAATGCAGGGAGAAATGTTGGGAGAGACCCTAATAGTGTAACAAAAAGGTACAGGTGCATCTCCATAAATGATAATATCAACCAAAGTTAATTTATTTCAGGAATTCAATACAGGGGGCCCGATGCGAAAGCTTCAACAGGGCCCTCAATTATTGGAAATCTTTGATAGTATTAGTCTTTTTCTATAGGCCAAAGCGACTTTTGGGGCACCCCTAGGCTGCAGGGCCGGGTGCGATCACAACCCCTGCACCCGTTGTAGTTACGCCCCTGTATAGAGCCATTACAGACAGAATGATCTATTACAAGTGTTTATTTCTGTTAATGTTGATGATTATGGCTTACAGCCAATGAAAACCCAAAGGTCATTATCTCAGAAATTAAATTATTATATAAAACCAACTGAAAAAATAATTTTTAACTCCTAAATGTTGGTCTACTGAAACGTATGCACAGTAAATGCAGTCAATACTTGGTCGGGGCTCCTTGTGAATGAATTACTGCATCAATGCGGCGTGGCATGGAGGTGATCAGCCTGTGGCACTTCTGAGGTGTAATTTTTGCTTTTAAATACAGAACGTATTCTCTTTATTCATTATGGAAGGGATACTAGTAATAAGACTTGGTAAACTTACACAGTTTGACCAACTGTTGTTCTCCTGTATCTTGGGACTGATTCCTGTTGCAGTGTGGTAATATAGTACAATGAATGGAGCTGATTTAATAAAGTTTAATTTCAACTCAACGTAGATGTTTCTGTACAACACTCAGTTATCCATAGATCACATTAATAACGATCTCTCCTGTTATCATACATGGTTTGTGTGGTTATTTCAGTGTTGACAGATCCCGGAGTCTCATTGTACCCCCGCCTCCCCCCCATATACCTGGAGACTGGATACAGTTGCAGTCATTTTGTTATAGGAAGTGATGGATTTGCTTTGTATCGATTTAACGGAGTATCATTTACATTGAGAATACAAACAGCCCTGAATATTTATGAGCATTATATTGATTTACTACATTTTAAGATATAAAAATGACGAGATACTAGATTAAATCCCAGCCTCTGTCTGGGCTCATCCAATCTCACTGGAAAATAGTTTTGTATTCTCAGGTTTTCTATAGTCTAATCTTCACACAATGACTATGTCCTTCCTAAATCAAGTCTCTGTTTGTTTGTCTGTGGATGGGACGGTCACATACTTTTACCATATACTTTGTGCTGACAGCTTTCTCCAACTCCCTCCTCCGCCCCCCACTGCCCCCTCCTACTTCTCCTATCTCTGCAGAAGACTTTGCAATACACTTCACCAATAAGATTGAACAGATCAATCTAGTCTTTGCTACCCAACCACCACAACCCCCATGCAGACCACTATACCTACCCCACTAATCCCCTACCCTCCATCACTGAAGGAGAACTTGCAAACCTCCTCTCCAGATCGCACCTCACCACTTGTTCACTGGACCCCATCCCATCCCAATTCCTCCCCAACATCACCACCACACTTATCCCAGCCCTAACCCACCTCTTCAACCTATCACTAAAGCCAGCGTCACACATGTCAATGTCGTCAGCGATCTGATCGCTGGCGACATTGACGGCTGATCGCTGTTGAGCAGTCACACAGGCAGACTCACCAGCGATCATTTTATCAGCGACATCGTGGAAATTATTTAAATATCGTTTCCACGATGTCTGCAGGCTGGTATCCATGGTAAACTGTGGGTAACTAGGCAGCGCGCGCTGCCTAGATACCCGATGTATACCTTAGTTACCAGCCTTCTCCGCTAAGGTCCCTAGTTACCCGCTGTGTACCTTGGATACCAGCTAGTGAGCGGAGAAGGCTGGTAACCAAGGTATACATCGAGTATCTAGGCAGCGCGCCAGGGTTACCCGTAGTTTACCCTGGATACCAGCTCCCGGCGCTTGCTGAGAGGCGCTGGGAGCTGGCTTATCACGTCTCCTGGTATCACATGCAGCGATGCTGCGTGTCCACCGGGCAACCATTGCCAGGTTTTCGGTTTAGTCCGAAAACCTGGCGACCATCAACCAGCGATTTATCGCTGGTTGATGCGCCCTGTCACACGTCACTATCGCTGCAACGTCACATGCAGCAGCGATATTGACAGTGATATTAACGCGTGTGACGGCCCCTTAACTTCTGGTGCCTTTCCTTCTGCTTTCAAACATGCAACAATTATAGGCGGACTTGCGGCAGGTGCGACAAGTGCGGTTTTGGCACTTGCGGCAGGTGCGGCTGCGAAAAAAAATGCTGTCAGCCGCGGTTTTTTTCGCGGCCGCACCTGCCGCAAGTGCCAAAACCGCACTTGCCGCACCTGCCGCAAGTCCGCCTATACCTTGTATGGCGTTTACCGCAACCGCGCCGCGACCGTGCCGCAAGTGCAGCCGGTATGCGGTAATCGCGGCAGATGCCTTTTTTTCACCGCATCTGCCGCGAATTCCAAAAACGCTGATGTGAAAGGGCCCTTAAAGAAGCCATCCCTGAACCACACTTCTACATCCAGCTACCGCCCATATCCCTGCTCCCGTTCGCTTCCAAACTTCTCGAAAAGCATGTCCACACTGTACTCTCATCCAACTTCTCATCCAACTCTCTATTTGACAACCTTCAATCCGGCTTCCGCCCCCACCACTCCACTGATTCTGCCCTGACCAAAATTACTAATGACTTACTCATGGCCAAAGCTAACAGACAGTTCTCCATCCTCCTCTTTCTTGACCTGTCCTCTGCATTCGACACAGTTGACCACTGCCTCCTATTACAGATTTTTTTCTTCCATTGACATCACTGACCTTGCCCTCTCCTGGATCTCCTCCTACCTTTCCAACCGCATATTTAGCATCTCCCACTTCCACACGACCTTCTCACCCCATCCCCTCGCTTTTGGGGTCCCTCAAGGCTCTGTCCTGGGACTCTTCCTTTTTTCAATCTACACCCTTGGTCTGGGACAACTCTCATAAAGTTCCATGGCTTCCAGTATCACCTATACCCTAATGACACTCAGATCTACCTCTCTGGCCCAGATGTCACCTCTCTGCTGTCCAGAATCCCAGAGTGTCTATCAGCCATAACCTCCTTCTTCTCCTCTTGCTTCCTAAAACTCAATGTAGACAAAACCAAACTCATCATCTTTCCCCCATCTCACACACCTTCCTCACCAGATCTATCTATCACAATAAATGAAATCACACTTTGCCCTGTACCTGAAGTCCGTTGCCTCGGAGTAACCCTTGCCCTGTCCTTCAAACCACACATCCAAGCCGTTGCCACCTCCTGCCGCCTCCCAACTCAAAAATATTTCCAGAATCCTTCCCTTCCTCGACCCTCAATCTACTAAACTACTAGTGCATGCCCTCATCATCTCCCGTCTTGACTACTGCAACCTCCTCCTCTGTGGCCTCCCTGCTAACACTCTTGCACCTCTCCAGTCTGTCCCTAAATCTGCTGCCTGACTAATCCACGTCTCTCCTTGCTATTCCTCCATTTCTACCCTCTTCAAATCCCTCCACTGGCTCCCAATTCCCCAGTGTATCCAATTCAAACTGCTAACACTGATTTACAAAGCTGTCCACAATTTGTCCCCCCATATATCCCGGAACTAATCTCCCGATATCATCCAACTCATAATCTTCGATCCTCCCAAGATCTCCTTCTCTCCTCCGCACTTGTACGTTCCTCATCTAACCGCCTGCAAGACTTCGCCCGAGCATCCCCCATTCTCTGGAATTCTGCACCCCAAAATTTCTGACTGTCCCCCACACTCGGAACCTTCAAGCGGAACCTGAAAACCCATCTCTTCAGAACTGGCTACAACCTGCAATGACCACGGTGCCACCTCACCAAAACTAGACCCGGCACTCCACCACCACCACCCAAGTAGACCCAACCTACTGTCTCTCTCCCCACTACCCTGTAGAATGTAAGCCCGCAAGGGCAGGGTCCTCTCTCCCCTCTGTACCAGTCTGTCACTGTTAGTTTGTTCATTGTATTCTTAACTTGTCTGTATGTGACCCTTTCTGATGTACAGCACCATGGAATCAATGGTGCTCTATAAATAATAATAATAAAAACTGCTCCATTCGTATTCAGAGAAGATAAGCAGCTGCTTGTTCTCCTATCGCTGCTTATCTTGGTGACTTCTGGATTACGGTAATCTCCTATTTTTTTAATTTCAAGTCTATACTGAAAATTGTGAGTGGATCCAATCAAATTTATTGGATCTGGTGACAAATTATTGTTTTTATTTCTATTTAAGGATATGAACTGTAATGTGATTGAGACCGTATTATGTAAAGAGATTGGAGGCGAAACCATCACCTGGGATTGATTTCACTACAGCTCCCGTTTTCTCCCCCATGTGTATATGACCGAGATCGAGATTATAATCATTACTGACAATTAGTACACGTACTGATAATCAGCGCACCAGGACCGTCACTACAGCAGCAATGTTCTGTAAAATCTATCAGAAGTGGTTCTCAGTCTTCTATGGCTTTTACTATCACATTTAGTATTTGTCCCAGAAATCTCCATATGGAGTGATGGAAACATTTTGCTACAATCCAGGGAAAATAATCAAAGGAAATCTTGTCAGCTAAATTTTGCTACCTAATTTGAGAGCAGAGTAGGCAAAGAGACTCTGAATCCAATGATGTATCATTTAGTTTACTGGATACAGCAGTTCTGGCCCAGTCAAAGTCAAAGGTTCCGTCCACGCCCCAATCTTGGCTGGCGATGTGTGGCGATAATACGTGCGCGCTCACGTTTTTAGTGCCCGCCTCAGATCAACGATGGCGGCGTCACACGCTGCAATATCACCCTGAAGGTAAGGCGATGTGTCACTCCGGAAGTCGCCTCACCTACAGCAGAAACAATCTTGCCTCATTCCATCGCCGCTTCACACGCCGCAATCTCAAAGGCAATATGGGCGTACATGTTCAGCGCGGCGAGGAGATAGGGGTGCCACAGTGGTTTACACCGCGCCCCATACACGCTCATTGGACAACACAACTGCGTTACGATTGGTCAGCCTGCTCTGAAGGCTGGCTAATACATGTCGCCATTGTCTATCGGAATTTGGCACAAATACACGCTCGTGTCGTCAATTGTGGCTCCTACAACACACTTTGAGGTGCCACAGTGTCCCTCAGGAGCGGTCTTGTGCAGTACAGTGGATTACACTTAGAATGGCTGTGTGTGTCTGTAGGTGATGACGGTAAGCTACAAACCACACTATGCACATATGTGCCTGCATTGGTCGCCACGCACACTGGCGCCGCCAACCAAGGTTCAGGGCGCTAACAAGGTAGACGTCCGCGGAGTGGGAGCAGTAGAATGTACCAGCAGCGTCACCAAATTCACACACGTAGGGTGATTGTAGTGCGTGGCCATAGCACCCATCTACGATGTGTAGCCCAACATCTGAGCTGTCATGTGTGGCACTATACTCCACACAGCGCAACTTAATACACGCGGACAACATAGCTTGCGCTATTCAATGGCGCGCGAAATTGCACTGAGTTTGCGGACGGTTGTGTAGCAGATGATGTGTGTGGTGCTAAACGGACAGCTCTTCAAATATGGCGCGGTGTCAACTGACAGCCAATGGGAACACAGTAGCCCACACCAATCATCTCAGACGGGGCGCAGACTAAGGCACACCTATGGAAATCACAGAAAACACACTTTCCATCACTATCGCCCCGTCACACGCCAAAACACGAAAATATCGCCTTGCTGATTGCACCTGATTTCAGAGCACTGTTCAGAAATCAGTCGACGGCCGATGGGCGATTTATCGCCACAAAATCGCCCAATCACACGCCGCCACCGTGAGGCAATTTTACGGCGATTTCACCAGGGCAACACATTGCCTTTCACATCGCCAGCCAAGATTGCGGCGTGTGACAGTGCCTGTAGATTTAGCCATGCAGCAGTGCTGAGATAGCTGCCCCCCACCCACACCAAGCTCTCTGTGTACTACGTTTATAGACAGTGAGCTGCTAATCACGACAGGGGGCGTGCTGGACAAGTGCCCATGTGCCAGCTAGTTACAGCAATGATAAACTACTGGCACTAAAACAAACGTTGCTGGTAAACAGCAAGACACAACGTGATAAGAGAAGCATGGCTGAATTTTTTGTGCTAATCTCTACAGCATGCTGTCTTCAGTTTGCATAGCAAAAACCTGCTGACAGATTTCTTTAATATTGTAGGTAAAAATTGAGCACAAATATCTTGCTATTATTCCATCCTTTACCTGGGCTAAAAGCTACTTCTCTACGCCAAGGGCTCATGCAGACCTCTGCTTTTCATGAGCGAGTGCTGTCAGTGTTTTTCATGGATAGTGCTTGAACCTGTGAGTTAAGTTTATTCCCTTTTTTTGACTTTTCGCAGACCAACCGATCCTTGGAAAATTGTGGCAGCATGACTGATTTTCATCCGAGTGTGAGATCATAAGAATGTAAGTTTATGGGTTGGTGAAATCCTGTGCAGTCTGATTTTCACTGACTTACAGAATGGAGAAGGTGAAGAAACTTTCTTTTATTTCATTTTTTTTATTTATTGGGATATTGCCTCTCGTCAGTGCAAAGTATGAGCTCTGATCTGGCTGTATGAGAGGCTAAGGGTCCCGTTACACTTGGCGACGTTCCAGCGATCACGACAGCGATACGACCTGGTAAGGATCGCTGGAACGTCGCTACGTGGTCGCTGGTGAGATGTCAAACAGTCAGATCTACTCAACAATACGGCGACCTGTATAATGACCTCGGCGTCGTTGGGACCCTGTCACACAGCAGTTAGTCTGACGACTCAGACCTACGTGGCCGAGTTCTGTGTCGCCAACAAGGTCGTTGTTAAGGCGTCAAACACACCGATATATGCTGCCCAGCAATCAAACAATGGTCCAGGCCGTTCCGACACGATCGGCGATGTCACTGTGGGGGCCCGGTCGCTGCTACGTGTCAAACATAGCGAGATCGCTGTTGCGTCACAAAACCTGTGACGAAACAGCGATCTTGCCAGCGATCTCACTATGTTTGAAGAGGTCTTAAGACTGGGAGCTAAGGGGTAAGGTTTTTCCATGTGGAGAGTGACATGGCAAGTCTCCATCAGCAAACATCGTCCCCTCAGCTAATCTCCTTGAGGAAAGCAGTATATAGAGGAAAACCATTCACCTATGGCACCTTTCCGTTTCATTTCTGCTTTGCATCATGTCCGGGGCCTCATAATAAAGTCTCTGCGTTTCATTGCAATCTGTGCAGCACAGCAATTTGTTTTATTCTTTACATGCCTGCTATTACTTGAGTTACCCAAGAAACCTTTCTAGAGCATTGTGATAAAACTGATTGACCTTTAGAGATGAGAAGAGAATGCCACTGTTTATCTAGTGGCGGAACAAGTTGCTTTATTTCATAGGTAATGTATAGATTTATACAGTATAGTGTCCTGGATTCAGTCATACATATGAATAGGGCGCGTATATATAATATGACTGTATAACATTGTGTAAATGAGTGCAGCAAAAGCGTCCTCACCCATCAAGGTCTGCAAAATACATGAATATATCAAACAATACAATGTAATCCGCAGGTACAAGAAAACTTCAGTCATTCAGCCCAGGAAGAAGATATATATATCTGTAGAAAGGCATGTAAATGTGTATATTATATATAAACACACACATACAGAGCGTTGTGAAAGTATTTGGCCCCCTTGACCTTTTCAACCTTTTGCCACATTTCAGGCTTCAACCATAAAGATATAAATTCAAATTTTTTTGTGAAAAATCAACAAGTGGGACACAATCGTGAAGTGGAACGACATTTATTGGATATTTTAAACTTTTTTAACAAATAAACTGAAAAGTGGGGTGTGCAATATTATTCGTCCCCTTGAGTTAATACTTTGTAGCGCCACCTTTTGCTGCGCTTACAGCTGCAGTCTCTTGGGGTATGTCTCTATCGGTTTTGCACATTGAGAGACTGAAATTCTTGCCCATTCTTCCTTGCAGAACAGCTGGAGCTCAGTGAGGTTGGATTGAGAGCGTTTGTGAACAGCAGTGTTCAGCTCTTTCCACAGATTCTCCATTGGATTCAGGTCTGGATGTGACTTAGCCATTCTAACACCTGGATACATTTATTTTTGAACCATTCCATTGTAGATTTTGCTTTATGTTTTGGATCATTGTCTTGTTGGAAGATAAATCTCCATCCCAGTCTCAGGTCTTTTGCAGACTCCAGCAGGTTTTCTTCCAGAATGGTCCTGTGTTTGGCTCCGTTCATCTTCCCATCAATTTTAACCATCTTCCCCATCCCTGCTGAAGAAAAGCAAGCCCAAACCATGATGCTGCCACCACCATGTTGACAGTGGGGATGGTGTTTTGAGGGTGATGAGCTGTGTTGCTTTTACACCAAACATATCGTTTTGCTTTGTGGCCAAAAAGTTTGATTTTGGTTTCATCTGACCAGAGCACCTTATTCCACATGTTTGGTGTCTCCCAGGCGGCTTGTGGCAAACTTCAAACGAGACTTTTTATGGATATCTTTGAGAAATGACTTTCTTCTTGTCACTCTTCCATAAAGGCCAGATTTGTGCAGTGTACGGCTGATTGTTGACCTATGGACAGACTCTCCCACCTCAGCTGTAGATCTCTGCAGTTCATCCAGAGTGATCATGGGCCTTTTGGCTGCATCTCTGATCAGTCTTCTCCTTGTTCGAGATGAAAGTTTAGAGGGTCGGCCGGGTCTTGGTAGATTTGCAGTGGTCTGATACTCCTTCCATTTCAATGTGATCGCTTGCACAGTGCTCTTTGAGATGTTTAAAACTTGGGAAATCTTTTTGCATCCAAATCCAGCTTTAAACTTCACCACAACAGTATCTCGGACCTGCCTGGTGTGTTCCTTGGTCTTCATGATGCTCTCTGCACTTGAAACAGAACCCTGACACTATCACAGAGCAGGTGCATTTATACGGAGACTTGATTACACACAGGTGGATTTTATTTATCATTACCAGTCATTTAGGACAACATTGGATCATTCAGAGATCCTCACTGAACTTCTGGAGTGAGTTTGCTGCACTGAAAGTAAAGGGGACGAATAATATTGCATGCCACACTTTTCAGTTCTTTATTTGTTAAAAAAAAAGTTTAAAATATCCAATAAATTTCGTTCCACTTCACGATTGTGTCCCACTTGTTGTTGACTCTTCACAAAATTAGAATTTATATCTTAATGTTTGAAGCCTGAAATGTGGAAAATGGTTGAAAAGTTCAATGGGGCCAAATACTTTCACAACGCACTGTATATGATCCTCTATCCTTTATTGCATTATTTCATAGGCTAGATTAGGTTACCTGAATCTTATCAGTTCATTTTTAGTTCATCTTTTATACATTTCTATCTACTGTCTTTAGCAGTTTTTATCTTTTTTTTTTTTTTCTTTTTTTTTTTAGTGTTTTGAACAAATTAGTCCTCCATCATAGTGGGAGATTTTATTCTTTACCTTGCATACATTTTTCAGCGAACGGCATAATTTTTCTTAGGAATAATGTCAGTTTGACCAGTAAACGTGCCACGGCCGCCTCCATTTAGCATCTCCTCTGATATATCTATTGCTTGCAGTAGTCGCTCAGGGATATTTACCCTGAGTTATGAAAGGCCGACATTTGTCCTAATTAACTTTTTAGCGCATTGCCAACACTTAATCTTTTGGCTTTTTCTTCTTCATGAACCTTGCCTTTGGATGTAGTGTTTGTTCTAAGTTGTTGTGGAACCTCAAGTCCCAGCAAGGAGAATATGGACAATATGGTATGCTGGGACTTGTAGCTCGCCATCCATTGGTATAAACTGGAAACTTCTCCTTGCATAGAAGTGGCCGTGCTCCTGTCCAGCATGTATAGATCAGCACACGTCTGTAGCTGCCATACATTACCGCTCCTACCTTCCAGCTACAGACTGCTCCAGCCTATAACAATAAAGCAGTAATGGTAATGTGCCTCATAGGCCATAATGTTGTTTTATGTCTGAAACGTTCTTGCCTACTACAAGGTCTGATCCCTGCCATCTTGTATCTCAAGACACTTGGCATCCATCCCTCCGTGTGTTGGAGACCTAAGATGAGGACATTAAGGATCTGGTACCATTCTTTCTCTTCCCCAAAATAGTCTACTCCCCGGCTAAAAACTGTAAAAGTAAGATATACTGTCACTTTGCTCTGCTTTATGCCTAGACTGCGTTGATATTTTGTTGCCCACAGGTGCTCATTGCATTGGCGGACGTAAGAGTGTGTTTTTGCACAAAATCCAACCGTAAATCTGGAGAAACGTGTCAGATTAAATCTGTTTTTACGGTGCAGTTCTGCAGGCTCCACTTCAAGGAAAAAAACTGATCCACTTGATATTGTCAGAGTAAACTCCTCTTCCATGTCTATCAAAGAGAAGAAAATTCTCAGTGGTGTGTAACGTGCAGTACAAAGAAGGGCATGAAAGCCGCGCGGGTCTCCTGACACGGCCTTCTCCATGCAGGGGCGGGGGGAGCCTTGTTTGATACCTGCCATATTGGATATCTGTCATCCATTTGTAGAACTGCTTACAACATATGGGATTCCCTTTGCCATAGACAGAATGCTCATCTGTCACATATACCAGTCGTTGTATTTGATGAGCGCACGCATCTGTCACCGCAGTGCACCAGGAGCTGCAGACAACTTCCTGACTGGTATGAAGACATTAAAGAAAGCCTGTCATGATGACTTAACCTGGTAAAGTTATGACCATAATGGCCCTGCTATACTGATTTAATGGATACCCGTAGCGAAAAAAATTGTAGCCTGGTTCTTATTTAATTTTCCATAGAAGTCTTGGTGCGAAAGCCTCTTCGTGCATCCAGGACAGGACTGTGGAATGAGACTGTAAGGTCTACTTAGGGTAGGGTCTTGGGCTCTGCCATGGCCCCTCTGCATTTGCTTGAGCCCCTCCTAATTTTAATTTTTCCAATAGCGCCATCTTTCCCACAAGCAGTTCTTGTGCACCTTTGTCTCTCGGCATTCTTCAGCAAAATGAAGCATGCATAGATCGAGATCTAGGCCCGTCATTGAGCAAAGTTCTCAATCTGCGCATGCACTGCCACCGGTGCCATTTTGCTGGTGACTGCTGGAGGTTAATCTGAACATGTGCCATATCTGGCGCCATTTTGCTGTAGAATGTGAGCATGAGATGAATGTGCGCATGTGTCGCCTGTTGCAAAGGTGAAATTTAAAAGAAGGCGCCTACAAAATGTAGGGGGGTTATGGTGAAGCTGGAGACCTCCTACCTACAGTCCTGCCCCAATACACAAGAGGCTCTTGCACCAAAACTTCTATGGTGAATTAAGGGGATCCTGTCACCTCCAAAACGCCTCCTAAGCTATCAAAACATGTCCCTGCAGCATCCTATCACTAATCTCACACTCCTTTTGTCTCCTAAAAGCATCCTGTGAAAGTGCATAAAAAGTTTTAATACTTACTCATTAGTGATTATAATTAGCAGGGGCTATATTCTTTAGTCACCAGGGGGTGTTGTTTTGCAGCCTGAATGATCCACTTTCTCTCTGTCTGTGCTGCTGTGAAACTGAAACTGAAGGCAGGACTAATGATTTGCATTCTGTGAGTGATAGAGAGGGGAGGGCAATGCCTGCACAAGCAGAGCAAACACACAGACAGGGTGGATCCTGGAGCTGCAAACAGTCCCGCCTTGATGACTAAAGAATATAGTCACTGCTAATTATAATCACTAATGAGTAAGTATACAACGTTTATCCACTTCACAGATGCTTTAGAGACAAAAGAGTGTGAGATTAGTGATGGGATGGTGCAGGGACATGTTTTGCTAGCTTAGGAGGCGTTCTGGAGGTGACAGGATCCCTTTAAACAAGAACCAGGCTATGGATTTTTTCACTTTAGGTAGCCATTAAATTGGTACAGCAGGACCATTCTGGCCATAACTTTACCAGTTTAAGTCTTGATGGCAGGCTCTCTTTAACTCTGGACCTGTGTAGCATTAAGAAGCTCATTGTCCGTGCCTTCTGGGGGCCACAGAGGATGGAGACAGATTCAGCAACATTATAGTATATTATAGTATAGGACTAAAGAAAATTATGTACCGTAGTATAACATCCAGGACAAAATAATCCATGGTGTTACGTCTAGTGCAGGGAGTGGAGCATGTGAGGCTCATTCATAGGTCTGAGGTTCATGTTCATGTTCTGTCCATGATTTGACCCATTATAGTCTATGGGGCTGTTCACACATGTGCTTTTTTTGCATTCTGTGTAGAAATCACAGACAATTTTCTATCACAGATGGAAAGTAGCAGAACAAATGTGCAAGTCTGTGAATGAGGGACAACACAGAGACAACATAGGTGCACAATCCGGTGGCTGTCCGTGATTAACAATTTATTAATACATGTAAATATTTATTAATTTGTGAAAATCACTGATGGTAAAAACTGACCAACACTAATAAAACCCAGATCCAGAACACTGATGACATTCGGGCCATTCTTTTCATGTATGTGATAAAACCCGGGCGCCAGAATGAGGCCTCATACGATACTCAGGGGTGTTAACTAAAATGAATGCAGGGGTTGCAATCGTAACCGGGCACTGGAGACAATGGGGCCCCAAAAGTCCCTTTGGCCTATAGAAAAAGACTAATGTTATTAAAGATTTGCAATAATTGGGGGTCATGTTGGAGCTTTTGCATCAGGGCCCATGAGCTTCAAGTGAAGCCACTGTCGATATTCATCTACACACCCAGGCGCCTGCACTAAGGATCCATCTCTGATCCACTGGTGCAGATTTGGAGGTGGTAGGAAAACGTCTTTCACTCGGTATCATTTATTAAGGACAGTAGAGTGGTAACTAGATAAGCCGCCCAGAGCTCATGATTTCCCTAAAAGCATTGGACACAGCATCGTCCAGATGTTCACTCTCCAGACCAGCTGCCTGACTTCTCCCTGTGCCCGGGTGCCCAGCTGGTGGCCCTCTGGCTCCAGTTATCTGTAAGTGCCATCACTGCCGCTAATAGGATTCTCTTACTAAAGACCCTTCTTTCCCAGCGCCAAGGGGAACAGGACTGTTATTTATCTTTGTATTTCTTTATATTATCAGACGAGATGCTGTGTTCATATGGAGGAGATACATTCAGGATACCATTTGTAAATGCTCCATCTCGGGCACGTTTTATATCCCCACAAGGACCCCCCTAAACACTTAGCTTATAGGGAGGAATAGGCAGGGGGTGCCTGTGGATTTAATGGAGATGTATGTAATTGGCTTGTCACCTCCAGTGTATGACAGATGGACACATTTGTGGTATTAATGTCTCCGAGCCCCTTCTATAAAATATGCAATAAAAGGGGTCACCCTATCAATCTGCTGAATGCAGTCATCACTCACTTTATCCCCCATAGCTTCTCTGTGTGACTTTATTAGTATTAATGCCCAAAGAAACCTGCCATACAGGAGACTAAAGAAAACCTGCACTCCTATCTGCTCTCTTGCATCACTGGTGTCATTCTATTGTTCCCTGTAGTCAACCACTTCAGGCTGGGGACAACTTATCTATCGTTTGCTGTTGTCATTTCAGCCTTTTGAGAATCCAACCTTAGGACTGGTGAGTGGAATCTATTGCTCTGTTTTCAGCTATGTTGAGCTGAGGGAAAGGTTGACTTTAAACGGAATCTGTCAGCAGGTTTTTGCTATATAATCTAAGGACAGCATGATGTAAGAGTTAAAAAACAAAAAGCAACTGAGCTTCTCTTATCAGTGTCTGTGCAATTGTTTACTTAAACAAAAGGGTTTATTACCCTGTGATTACCATTACAGGACTAGAAACTCACGCACAAGGCAGGGGCTCCTAACTACAACAGGTGCAGGGATTGCAATCACACCCAGGCCCTGGAGCTTAGGGGACCCAAAAGTCCCTTTGGCCTTTAAAAAAAAATCCTAATTCTATTAAAGATTTGCAATAATTGGGGGCCCTGTTGGAGCTTTCACATAGGGGCTCATGAGCTTCAAGTTACACCACTGTCACAAGACAGTCAGACACACACCCCTGCTGTGATTGACACCTCACTGCCAATGCACAATCTCTATAAAGCTTGGTGTGGGCGGGGGCCGCTATCCATGCTCTGCTATGTTCCTGAAAATATATGCTTGATAGTATGAGAACGGCCACACCCAGTAATCTGTGTGACACATCGTTGGATTCAGGGTCTTTTGGCCTACATTATGTTGCTGTCAGATGAAATAGCCAAAACCTTCTGACAGATTGGTCTTCATTAAGTGTTTGTTTTATAACACTTATCTCCGAGGCTGAGATCCTCCGGTAACATGTTCATACACATGTGACCAACCTAACGATGATGATGATTTATTCATATGGCACCAGCATGTTCTGTAGCGCACTACAATTCACCGGCTACTTTTTACAAGGAAAGTGAGATATTCCACAGTAACAAATGAATTAATTTTAACAAGAGGAGTGAGGGTTCTGGTTACAGAAGTTGCAATCTATGAGGATATAAGAGATACAGAAGATTTCCTAGTATCAGAACGCTGCTGCACCATTATAAGAATAAGACGAGCGGCAGGGGGGCGCTTTGAATACAAAACTCTTTCCCCTATAAAGCGTAACCATAATGTGATCTGCTCCACTTTACAGGGGAAAAAAATGCAACAATTTGACTTGTAAAATCAGATAATGTAGCATATCATGAAAGCAAATGTGGAATCAGAAACCCTCTTTATACAGGAGGAAATGAGGGGGCGCCACGTGGGAATATCACAGCATTCGATCCTCAGCACAAAGGACAATCCATCCACAGAGGAAGGCTCTGGAAGGCGAATGTCGTTAAAGGGGTTGAAATATTTATAGGTGTAAAATGCACAGTGTTTATCAGTCACCGAGGAACAGGAAGAATTATTGCTACAAGGTAACGAGATGAGATGCAAATGACTCCTGCCTCCCTTGGGACTGGGTCTACACAGGGGAACATTGTAAATTTTAACACTTACATCGACCTTCACAATTCACCACAATATCTCCCATTCTGTGTTAGCAAAGTTCCGATTTTCAAAAGTCCTGGATTGTCCGATGACCAAGAACATTGACAGATCCATCAAATCTGCTCTTAAGCCCATCACTGGATCTATTTCTGTATAGTTTCATGATCATATTACAGATTTATGTCAGAAGCCAGCATCAGATTATCAGCTTTTCTGGATAAGATTCTAGATCAATATTTTTCCGTTTATATATTTTCACTTTTTTGCTCCAGAAATTGTATTATAAAGGGTTGATGTCTGGTTCTTGTACAGTGGTTGTTCTTTGGACCCCTCCACATGGATCTATTGGCAACTACAGCTATCATCAGTGGCGTAACTTGAAGCTCACTTGCCCGATGCCAAAGCTCCATCGGGCCCCAATTATTGCAAAGCTTTAATAGCAGCGGCCTAGGCTCCAGGGTCCGGTGTGATTGCAACCTCTGCACCTTTTATAGTTACACCTCTGCGTATAAAGTCCTTCACAGCATCTGGGTCAATGACATATGACAACTGGACCATGAGGCATAATCTTCCTTAGCACCCCCCCATATCCACTACTTGCCATTTATTAAACTCCTGAGCTTTTATGTGGGGGACCAGGTATGATCCCCTGACTTGTTGTAGAGTACCAGCAATCCTCATCACTTAGACTTTCTGACGGTATCATGTCTTACACTCCCATCTTTTATCTGCCTCATTGCACCTCCTGACAGCTGCAGATAATTCACGAGATGACCTGCCGTGTCATAAGGAAACATCTGACCTAATGGAAGGTTGTAAATTAATCACAGCGGGTTAATGTTCACAATGATAGATTGAGTAAACTAATTATTGACCGTCGCTTTATGATGGGCACGTGGAAAGCTGACACGTCTCACACGCTTGTATTTATAGCAGTATTATAGGATTCAATCTCCACCACGGACCAATATAGAAACTTTCATTGCAGGATGTAAATGGCGACTCCACCCTGCTCACTAGAACAGTAAAAACCCAAATCTTATAATTATACACCGGTAATGACTACGTCCAGCTGGGCCATTAAGGGTTCCTTGTTTTTAACTAGAGACCTAACATTAATTACTTCTGGGACTTTGGGGACTCTGGCCAGACATAGAAAGCATGGTCAGATCAATATTGGTTGAGCTTCATAGACAATCTTTTTTTGGTGCATTTTCTTAATTGTACTGAAAAAGCTCCCATATATATTAGCTTAACGTTGTCCAAACATTGGCTGGATCTAGTGACCATCTAATGTGTACGGGAGCCTACTGATTCAATACCCCAATCTATTGTTCTCTGGGACAATAGCCACTGCCATGGTTGTTTGTCATCAGCTTTCTCTTTTCTCTTAATTAAAACCGTTGGGCCAGGCTGAGAATTTATCATACAAGGGAGACATCATATAATTCTTTATGATTCTAGTTGGAGAAAATCTCCATTACTCTATAAAATACGATGCTGATTATTTTTTGCTTAGGTACAGAATAAGATTGTGGCAACCTTTAGGCAGGGCTTTAAAGAAACCGTCCCATCATAGTTTTTATCTGCTTAATATATTGCAGTCATCATTTTATATAGCACTGTTAACTTTTAATTACTCATTTTGCCTTTCTACCCAGTTAATTGTTCTGTTTACGATTAGGTCTATGACATCACGTGATTAAAAACAGACAAGCTGAATCCTGCTAAGCTCTATGTAGAAACAGGAAGCCTCTCTTCCTCGCATGGTTCCTCATCAGAACTAATACTTTATTACTGAAATTCTGTAGTTTTAATCAGGGCTGTGGAGTCTAAGTCTGTGCCCATTTTGGGTGGAGGGAAATTGAGGAATCCGAGTTGGATGTTTGGCTTACCGACTCCACAGCCCTGGTTCTAATGATGACTCGTGCAGGGAAAAGTGACTTCCTGTCTCTACATAGACCTTAGAAGATTCAGCTCATCTGTTTTTAATGACGTGATGTCATAGACCTAATCGAAAAGAAAAGAATAAACTGGGTAGAAAGTCAAACTGAGCCATTGTAAGTACACAGTGTTATATTGCTATTATTTATTATTATAGCGCCATTTATTAAATGAAAAGGCATAATAAAAACATGTACAATACTCATGAACAATACTAGTCACCGAGGAGGAGGAGAGAGGAACCTGCCCGTGAAGTCTCAGTCTTCAAGGAATGGGTGAGGATACTGTAATGAGGTGTGCAATTCTGACTGTATCATAGAAATGGATATAGAAATGAACTGTGCACAGTCCGCTACTGCCCCTTGTGGACAATTGCTGAAATGACTGCAGAGAGGAAAAAAAAAACAGCATTGATTGCTGCTCCCCTCCCCCAACAGCCATGTGCTGAGGAGGAGAGAGGGCGGGAGATTAGTACAGACACAGAGTTGAACAAGAGAACATCTGCCTGTGGATGTGTGTTGAAAGAGGGCTACTTTGCAACACCTTGCCGGAAAAATCACCCCGCAGAAGCCCCCGTGCCTGATCCTGGGCCACTGGACTTTGGTGCTGTGACTCTGGCCGCTCTGCAAAACCTTGCCCGCCGAGCACCCGGAGTGCATGTGCTGGGGCCGTGACTGACATAAGGGAGACTTCTGTGCTGCTGTGATCTCCCTTCTGCTGTTGCTCTGTGTGCCCTGAGACTGGGAGAGACAGACTGTTACCTGCAGAAGGAGACCAAAGAAGAAGAGTGAGGAGATCCCCAGGCCTGCTACGTGGGAGCGACATCTTCTTCTGTGATAAGACTGGTACGTGATTTTAGGGAAAGTTAGGGAAAGATACCTTCATTGTTGTGTTTTCTTTTCTTGCTGCGTACCCGGAAGAAGTGAAGATCCAGAGACTCTAATATATACAAGTGCGCATAGAGTTCGGTTGACTGTGAGATAAATATGTTTTACAGTAAAGAAATGTTATTATCGGTTAAATCTGAGTATGGGGATTCTGTTGAGAAAGATCATACACACACACCCGCGGCCTTACCACCGGTCGCTACATCTGGCGTAGTCGGCAGGATGTGTGATCAACAGAATCTCCTCCCGGTAGTAGCTTATAACCAGACTTATACTACGGCCTGCAGGTCCATATCCGGTGCCAGCAGTCCGAGCAGTGACACGGAAGAATTGAAGCAGATAGTAGCAGAGTTGCAGAAACAGATACTACAGCTGCAGCTCATGCTAGACCAACAGGCGGACAGGCAAGCGAGACAGCAACCCAGCCGGCCTATGGGAAGGTGCTGGACATGCGGCGACCCCCGCCATAGGGCAAACCGTTGTCCGCATCCTCCACCCGTGGTCCGATATACCAGAACCAGCAAGCCATGCCCCACAAAAGCAGCCACCTTTAAACTAGACACCCCCGCCAAAGCGGTTCGCTCGGCAGGGGAGATCAGGGAAAAGGGTGTGAAGAGACAGAGCCAGACCGATAAGCAAGTGCTGGCCACTCGGGTCCAGGGGACGGTGAAGTGGTTTAATGTCCGCGATGGGTATGGCTTCATCAACAGGAATGACACAAAGGATGACGTGTTTGTACATCAGACTGCCATAAAGCGTAACAATCCTCGTAAGTGCCTCCGCAGCGTTGGTGATGGGGAGGTGGTACAGTTTGATGTTGTGAAGGGAGAGAGGGGTACAGAGGCCGCCGACGTCACCGGTCCTGGGGGTGTTCCCGTTAAAGGAAGCAGATTTGCCCCCAACCGGCGCCGCTACCGCCGGCGATCCTACTCTCCCCGGGTAGAAAACATGACTGAGTTTATTGGAGATATTGTGAGCCCTGAACAAGGGAGCGAAGGTGAACGGGGGGATGACAGTTTCTCCCGACAGAGGTCCCTACTCCGCCGGAGATCAATCCCTATGATATCAACGGCCATCACTGCCTTGGAGCCGATGGTTGTTGACAGGGACTGTCAACCTTTAAGTGGGGGGGTATGTAATGAGGTGTGCAATTCTGACTGTATCATAGAAATGGATATAGAAATGAACTGTGCACAGTCCGCTACTGCCCCTTGTGGACAATTGCTGAAATGACTGCAGAGAGGAAAAAAAAACAGCATTGATTGCTGCTCCCCTCCCCCAACAGCCATGTGCTGAGGAGGAGAGAGGGCGGGAGATTAGTACAGACACAGAGTTGAACAAGAGAACATCTGCCTGTGGATGTGTGTTGAAAGAGGGCTACTTTGCAACACCTTGCCGGAAAAATCACCCCGCAGAAGCCCCCGTGCCTGATCCTGGGCCACTGGACTTTGGTGCTGTGACTCTGGCCGCTCTGCAAAACCTTGCCCGCCGAGCACCCGGAGTGCATGTGCTGGGGCCGTGACTGACATAAGGGAGACTTCTGTGCTGCTGTGATCTCCCTTCTGCTGTTGCTCTGTGTGCCCTGAGACTGGGAGAGACAGACTGTTACCTGCAGAAGGAGACCAAAGAAGAAGAGTGAGGAGATCCCCAGGCCTGCTACGTGGGAGCGACATCTTCTTCTGTGATAAGACTGGTACGTGATTTTAGGGAAAGTTAGGGAAAGATACCTTCATTGTTGTGTTTTCTTTTCTTGCTGCGTACCCGGAAGAAGTGAAGATCCAGAGACTCTAATATATACAAGTGCGCATAGAGTTCGGTTGACTGTGAGATAAATATGTTTTACAGTAAAGAAATGTTATTATCGGTTAAATCTGAGTATGGGGATTCTGTTGAGAAAGATCATACACACACACCCGCGGCCTTACCACCGGTCGCTACAATACTGTAGGTTGAAGAGAGAGGACACTGTCTGCAAGGGCTCACGGTCTACAAAGATGTGTGAGGATACAATAGGAGAGGAGAGAGGACCCTACCCACGAGGGCTCACAGTCTTCAAGGGATGGGTGAGGATACAGTAGGTGAGGAGAGAGGACCCTGCCCATGAGTTCTCACAGTCTACAGGGGATGGGTGAGGATATAGTAGCTGAGGGAAGAGGACCTTGCCCGTGATGGCTCACTGTCTACAAGGGATGGGTGAGGATACAGTAGGAGAGGGTACAGCTTGTCATGTGGTGGTGTAGTAGACTAAGAACCACTGCAGGTTGTAGGCTTGTCGGAAGAGGTGGGTCTTCAGGTTCATGTTGATGGTTTCCACAGTAAGTCAGACTCTTATGTGTTGTATGATCATTTCAATACATTAAGAGGATAAAAACTTTGACGGGAGTGCTTCTGTAAACTGGCTATACATCATAGTTGGGTGCTGGATGAACGCTTGTTCGGTCAACAGCTATTCCACCTGACTGCCCTGTACACATGCACGCTCACATTAGCTGAGTGTTCTTGGATTCTCAATGGGAAGAGAAGAATAAACTGCTGCCTGACACTTTCAACAGAGAACAGGAGATCAGGTGTGTTGTCATGCCCACAACATCAGGGGAACATTGGGACACCCTGGATGGTCAAAATCGGTGTATGGAAAGATGACAAGTAATGGCATTGTTGAATTCTAAAAACTCCCTTTCTGTTCCGCACTTTTTGCAGTGATTTCTTCTTTTGAGCAAGGTAATTAAGTTATCTAGTAACGAGCATTTAAATAGATCTGTCCAGTGGTCACTAAGTGGGGTCAGAGCCAATTTATCTAGTGCCGAGCGTCCCCTTGCCAATGTCCCTCTAGATTACAGATTACACTTATAATTGGGCTGCTCTGACAGTGATGAATATGAAGAGGCTGCTCCTCCATCAAACCAAGAGGAGTTAAAACACACAGCGTTTCACTTTTCTCCCGAGACTCCCTTGTAACCTCGGCGAGTGTGATCACTTCATCGTAAAATGCCATATTCGATACACTTTACGCCATAATATCTTATGCAGCTTCGTTACATATATTTTTTTAAGGTTGGTCTTGAGTTCTTGATTGAGGCGTCACCATGGCTACCGCCGCTGTTAGCTATTCATCACTCCTCCATCTTCGCTCTTACGCCTCATGTTCATTGATTTACATAAATGTCTTTTGCACTAAGTAACATTGTGAGTTCCTGAGCTGAGAATAATGGGAGTTGGGGGCTGCAGACACCGGCACGTTCGGAAAACAAATCAGAGCTTCTGCCGCTGTAGTGAAGAGATGCTTATTTAACGGCTTTGTTTGAAGCGGCGTCGTCCCGCGGGCCGTGATTGAATGCGCACACATTTTATTTGGAGGGATGAGTATGGGAGATATTATCACTTCCCTCCCTCTGTTGTCTCATTCCAGCTCCGACCACTTTTATTACTAAATATTCGAACTTCCCCTTTAATAGATTTACGGATAAATACCCGCCACCATCTACACCGGTTTTTTTTAAGCCAATTAGTAGATGATGAGCAGCCTTAAGAATGCGCTAATAAGAAGGTCAGTGGCCGGACTCGGTCTCGAGGAAAGCCATTCCTTTTCATCCTAAATACATCTCCTGCGAAACGCGGACTTTGATTTCCCGGTAACAAGGCCTGGTATTTTCGTGGATAGAATGGCGATCGTGTCATTTGACCTTTTGAGAATTTCCTCGGCTCTCTGAGCGGAGTCGATGAATGCCGAGGACAATCACCTTTTATGAGAATGATTGTTGGAATTGCTTTGGTGATTGACCGGAGATTATAATCTCTGAAAGATTCACATCCTGCATCGGCGCAAATGGACTGTTATTGTCGGACGTCCTTGGTGTCATTTTTTCAGCTACTTTTCGATGGTTTCACAGGAATGCTGGATAGGTGTAAATCAAAGGGGAAAACATACAGTTCAGGCCGCTGTATGGTGGCTTGTAGTGAGGCCTGAGGCATTATGTGTCTCCTTCATCAATGTAAAGTAAAGGTCACTTTACACACACCAACTTATCTGTCCAACTTCTGACCAATTTGCTGGTTGCAGTGAAATCATGGACACATTGCTCCATTGTACACAGTCACAAAATGGAGCAATGTGTCCATGATTTCACTGCAACAAGCAAGTTGGTCAGAAGTTGGACGGATAAGTTGGTGTGTGTAAAGTGGTCCTCAGGCTGCCTTCACACTTGCGTTTGGAGTGCAGCGCACCAAACGCTTGCGCACATGCGTTCCTATGTTTAACATGGGAACGCATTTGCCTACACATGGCTGCATTTGGCCACATTTGCGTACGTATGCGCATAATTTATGGCCCTCCGACCGCACTCCAAACGCAGCATGCAACATTTTTTGTGCATTCGCAGGCGCTTGTTTTATCCGCAAGCGCCCAAAAAATGCATGGATCTCAATAGATCCGCAGTGTCCTCCGCATGACCGCGCAGGAGAACGCTGCGTATCTCATTGAAATATCTCCCGGTGGCTGCCGGTGATCAGCGGCAGCCATCGGGAGATCGTGCAGAACCATAGCTGCTCTCCCGCCGGTGTCAGCGCGGAGATACAGCTGATCTGACAGCTGTTTAAATCTCCCGCGCTGACACCGACTAGGTGATGTCGGTGCGGGAGATTTGAAGCAGCGATCAGATCAGCTGTATCTTCCCGCTGACACCGGCGGGAGATCAGCTGTGCCGGGAGAAGGAGGTCTCTGCCGCTGATCTCCTCCTCCCGGCCGCCCCCAGAGACAGCTGATTGGCTGCCCGGGCACCATACTAATGTGAACGCATGCGGAGATTCTCCGCTGCTTTCACATAAGTATGTGCTGTATTGCACTGTGTTTGCGTCTGCATGCCCTCCACATGCAGACACAAACGCAAATGTGAAGGCAGCCTAAATCCTCCTCTTGGAATAATTTACGG
The DNA here is from genome assembly GCA_033576535.1 of Allobates femoralis. Lineage (NCBI taxonomy): Eukaryota > Metazoa > Chordata > Amphibia > Anura > Aromobatidae > Allobates > Allobates femoralis. The sequence continues at coordinate 153,777,645 of JARQOC010000007.1, forward strand.
TACCTTTTTATTTAGATGTTGTTTACTTGAAGAGTGATATTACAACCATTACATCTCATCGGCATTGTGTTTTCTGCAGCACAGTTGGCATTGTCATTCTGCAGCACACTCTGTTGTGCATTGTACAGCACGTTTGGCGGTGTGCGTTTTGCAGCGCGATAGCGCAATCGGTATTGTGGGTTTGGGTAGGTTGTGCAGCACTTGGGTTGTGCAGAAAGCTCGTGTTGTGCAGCACACTTGGAAAAAATCGTGTTTTCTGCAGCACGCTTGATGTCGTGTGTTCTGCAGCACACTTGATGTCGTGTGTGCTGCAGTACGCCCAATGTTATATGTTCTGCAGCACGCTTGATGTCATATGTTCTGC